>OX421875.1:370000-1580420 GCA_949127965.1 Pandemis corylana | reverse complement strand
GACAGCTGAGCCAGAGATGTTCTTGCAACTTGCTAGCTCTGCTTGTGTGTATATAAATATCTTGGGACATATTACACCAATTGACACAGCCCCAAACTAAGCAAAGCTTGGACCCTAGGTACCAGGCAACGGATAACCATACGTATATAATGTAGATAAATAAATACATTCAACATCCATGACTCAGGCACAAACATTCGTATTCATAATACATTTGTTTTATTATACTGCACTTCTTGTGTACCCTCACTGACGACACAGAACCAACAACCAGAGATAGTTGATCTGTCCAAACAACATTACCATGTAACAATGCTCTGTCGTCACAATGGCAGAACCAGCAAGTGCTCCACCATCTGTATTAGACCAATATACATAATTATTTATATCTTTTTTGAAACAATTACCGCTACCCGCAACTTTGTCTGTTAAAAATTAAATTATCACTATCTTGCGGGAGCTATGCAATTCTACGGGATAAAAAGTGGCCCATTTAATGAAATAATATTCAAACTAAATATCTCCTTACCAAATTACATTAAGAATCAAGATCGGTATGGTTTTGTCCATGAAGAGGCAGCCGGGCAGACAAGAGGTACTTTCACATAACTACTATATACTAATATGATTTTTATAAATGAACTACTTCATTACAGATGTGCTGAGCAAAGCAGAGCGGAGTGCCTGCAAGCTGAAGCCAGCTGACGAGGCCGGGCCCGCAGTAGAGAGTACAGGCACCCAGTCTACTTTGACGACCTGCAAACATTTGCACACAGGACAGAAACCACACAGTTGCGACACGTGTCGGGAGCAGCTTACGCAACGAGGCTCCTTGACTAGACACACACCTACACACACAGGCGAGAAACCGCACGGTTGCGATATATGTAACAAACAATTTATACGTAAATCTGATTTGACCAGTCATATACGAATACACACAGGTGAGAAACGGCACAGTTGCGATATATGTAACAAACGGTTTGTACGTAAAACTAATTTGAACTGTCATATACGAACACACACAGGTGAGAAACCGTACGGTTGCGATGTATGTAACGAACGGTTTTTACGTAAACCTAATTTGACCAGTCATATACGAATACACACAGGTGAGACACGGCACAGTTGCGATATATGTAACAAACGGTTTATACGTAAAAGTGAATTAAATAGTCATATACTAACAATACATACAGGCGAGAAACCGTACGGTTGTGGTATATGTAACAAACGGTTTGTGCGTAAAACTAATTTAAACTGTCATATACGAATACACACAGGTGAGAAACCGTACGGTTGCGATATATGTAACAAACGGTTTACACGTAAAACTGAATTAAACCGTCATATACTAATACATACAGGAATGAAACCGTACGGTTGCGATATATGTAAAAAACGGTTTACACGCAAACCAGATTTGAACTGTCATTTACGAATACACACAGGTGAGAAACCGTACAGTTGCGATGTATGTAACAAACGGTTTTTACGTAAAACTAATTTAAACAGTCATATACTAAGACACACAGGTGAGAAACCGTACATTTGCGATATATGTAACAAACGGTTTACACGTAAGACTGGTTTGAATACTCATATACTAATACACACAGGTGAGACACGACACAGTTACCGATATGTGTAACAAACGGTTTATTCGTAAAAGTGAGTTAAATACTCATATACTAATAATACACACAGGCGAGAAACCGTACGGTTGTGATATATGTAACCAACAATTTATACGTAAATCTGATTTGACAAGTCATATACGAATACACACAGGTGAGAAATGGCACAATTGCGATATATGTAACAAACGTTTTAGAACTAAAACTGTATTAAATTATCATATACTAATACACACAGGTAAGAGACCGTACAGTTGCGATATATTTAACAAACGGTTTTTACGTAAACCTAATTTGAACAGTCATATACTAACACACACAGGTGAGAAACCGTACATTTGCGATATATGTAACAAACGGTTTGTACCTACGTAAAACTAATTTGAACTGTCATATACGATTACACACATGTGAGAATCTGTACAGTTGTGTTATATGTTATAAACGGTTTACACGCAAGTCTGTTTTGAACAGACATATACGAATACACACAGGTGTGAAACCGCTTTGTTGCATTGTATGTAACAGACGATTTAGACAACGAGGTAACTTGGCTAAGCATATGCTGATACACGCCCATGATAAACTGCTTTGCTGCGATGTATGTAACAAAGTGTTTACACGACGAGGGCGCTTTGATAGGCATGTACGAATGCACAAAGGAGAGAAACCTTAGGCCGGGTCCGCACTGGTAACGCGTTGGCGACGCGACAGCGCAGTGACTAAACGACAGGAGAAAAGAATATATTTTGTCTTTCAAGTATTTATTTTATATCTATATTAAATAATAAAAAATTATGTGTCCAATATCTCGGACTTTGATGAATGTACCTTATAGACTACAGGCCCACGTACAAAAAATGTGGGTCATATGAACCACCAGGTGACGTATATAGGACGATATAAGAGCATAAAATAATAAGATTCAACACTATGCCGTCACTTGTAAGCTGTCCAACTGGGTGCTGGTGAGAATTCAAAAGTGCAGGTAGAGTAAGTACATTTTGGTCATATGATTATGTACGGCATTTTTACCATCGATAGATCCATGAAAAATAATAAGAAAGCGCGCAGTGCCGTAAAAAAATGGTGAGCCACAAAGTCGATATTTTCTTTTGATTTTCTGACAATTTCCAGGGTAAATTTGGTCATTTGATTCTGTACGGCATCAGTTTCATACTGTTCCAATACAGCTTCTAATCCATTATTCCGCAACGCCGTACAAAAATTGTGCGACAAGGGGACAAAATCGAGGGTTGCAACCCCCTCTTTTTCCGTGTATGTATGTATGTATGTATGTACGTGAATGTATGTATGAAAGGTGTTGCGTTCGGGTTTCCGAATCTGAATTCCTGATCAGGAAACCGAATCAGGATTCCGTGCGTCTGCGGCCAGCCTTAAGGAACACTTACCTGAAATACGACATGCCATCCTTTTCTAATGGATCTGCTGTCATTATGACAGTTTTTCACCGAACTCTGTGTACGTGACGTTGTTATCAAAGCGCGGTCGAAACAAACTGAACCAACGTGTCGATATATCAATAGACGCATCGTGCAGACTTTGGCTTCCGACAATTTTTGAGCGTGATTGGGAGTCTAGTTGTTTGTGTATGTCAATGTTTGATCCATAGATAAATCAGAAGTGATGTATGGGTATTCAAGTCTTTGCCTTCACTGTGAAGAGGAAAATTAAAAAAAATCAGTAGTGTCAGGTCAGTCGATTTTGACGTGTTGTCTCTTCTTTCGGTTTTCGTAATTTCTGGGCACCCACCGGTTAATGATTTCCTGGCGGTCTCCGAGGGATATCGTTATCCGTTGGCTAAGAGCCCGACAGGGGGGGACATGCCGACATTTTTGTCACAAGATTTTTGAATTATATTTTTACCACACTGACATTGGCCCAAGCCTTACGGCCGCCATTAATGAGAGATCGTGTTGTCTTGTCTCTTCTTCGAATCATCAAAAAGTTGATGGAGCCACTTCTTTCTTCCTAAATTTGAATTAAATAGTTCTTTCGTTTTCGTCATTTCGTCTTCGTCAATGATTCGCGCGTCCTGTTCGTATGCAGGCATGAAAAATCGACAAAATTGTTTGCAAAAAAGCTTACAGTTGTAACATAAGTTAAATTCATTACTGAAGCAAAATAAGTGAATGCACCTTTGAAGACAAGTGTTTATTACAAATACCGCCACATTCGTAACATGGAGTCTTCCGCCTCCTGCCGGCGCGCTTCCGACACGGAACAGTCGGCGTGTTCATACAGCCTGGCGGCGGAGAGCGCGCCTGTGAAGGAGGAGCCCGAGTGGGGCGAGTGCGGCGTGAGCGACGCGGCCGCGGCAGAAGGCTTGTACCCCGGGCACGAGGTCAAAGACGAATTAGTAATTGGACCTGAGGTGGTGCAAGAGCAGGACATCGCTTTTTCAATGCAAAGTAAGCTACCTGATAACAGCTTGTGTAAATCACTTGGGTAGAGGAAGCATTGTAAGGCAATGCCTATTAAAATCGTTTCCACAGATAAAGGTCTTCATAAGCTATTTTTCTCAAATTATAATTTAGATGATACCCTTCTATTTAGTGGTCCTCTGTTTTGCTGACCTTTTGGCGACTCAAATGGAGGAGTGCAGGTCACACCACAGAATAATAGAAAAATAGGTTGAACCAAGTATATTCACCGTACCCCCATCCCTCCCGTCACGATCTTGTTGACATGTCTGGCTTTCGCACTGTAAAATCTGGGGGTTTCATGCGTCTTGTCCTGTTTTCCAAATTTTAGAGATGGCAACCCTTAGAATGGTACGCGTTTGCCTAGAAAGCAAGAGTTGGGGTTAGCTAGTAACAATTTGTTGACAAAGTAACTGTTCACCAAGAAAAAGCACATCAGTTAGTGAATTAGTTGTAGTTAAATGTAATTTCTATCTCTGACTTATTTCTTTCTTTTATTGTTTGTCTGGTAGAGATCGCTGTTAAGCATAAGACTGCCTATTGTCCACCTTGGTTTTTGTGTATTTTGTACTGATTTGTGGTGTTCAATAATGAGTATTTGTATTGTATTCTAGTCAGGGTTGATAAAAATCATGATTATTATAAAAAAATCATAATAATCCGATTAATTTGAGTTAAATCGGATTTATTTGATTAAAATCAGATTTTTTTTATTTTTTCATTTTCTTGTCTTTTTTTATTAATTGAATAGCCAGTTCAGTTATATAATAAAACGAAAACAACGTATTTTAATTAAATTTATTAAAATCAACAATTTTAAAAGTTTTAAAACTTTCACTAGTCAATTACGAATGACCAGGCGAAAAGCGAAATGCTTCTCGTGTTTTAGTTTCGGGGAATCCTGGAACCGTTTTGGTACTATGCGTCACATACTATAGTTTCGGGGTTTCCCCTAAACTGTTACGCTATGACTCGCTTGCACATGTGTGCGTGCCGTAGTGGTCCGGGGAATTCCCTAAACAATTTTGGCCCGATTTGGTTGGAGTAAAAATTTAATGATTTAAATCAATGATTTTTTTGAAAAAATCCCTTGATTAAAATAACGATTTAAATCACTGATTTAAATCAAGTGATTTAAATCATATCAACCCTGATTCTAGTGAAGTTGTATGTATATGGAAAATTCCTTGGCAGGTGCCTTCAGCATAATGGTGGAGGATCCACGCAAGCCTAAGTCCAAGTGCACCCGCACCTGGCCCGCGGATGAACATCACTACTATAAGAGCACTGAGCAGCAGCATAAACTCAGACGCTGTTTTGTCAGGCTCGAGCGATTGCCAGTGGGAGACCTGCGCAGTCGCAACGTTGAGCGTTAGTGTTTTACAACATACTAGCTAATAATTACCGTACAGTACAGTTATGTAGGGGTGTCCACTTAAAAAATATATCGATATTTATATTTGATGTAAAACATCGGATTTCAGCATCGATGTTTATCGATATATTGCTAGAAAACATTGATATTTTTCTACTATCGAATACTTTCCACAAAAGTTTATGTATGTTACCGCCAAACAGCAAGTTTTTTTTTTTTTTTTTAATTATATGGCTATGCCCAGCAAAAGTTGACGTAAAAGCAATCAATGAGTGAATGAGGGTGAAGGTAAATAGAATGAACCTATGGGATCCACAGATTATATAAATTTAGAGTGAAAAGTTCTATCAGGATGGATTAGGTAATTAAGCTGGTCACTCAAGGATGTCACTACCTACCTTATTGAACCATATTTAAAATCCAAGTCATCAAGACAAGTTTTTTTTTTTTTTTTTTTTTTTATTTATTATAGATATCTGCAATCAGTCGCAAGACTATAATCAGAATAGTTGAGTTGTGGATGACGCTTTCAGAATATGAGGGCCATTGCCCTAACTTCCATTAAATGTCCAGCACATCAGCTCTTTTAAGTCGCCTGGCATAGTGAGGCTCGAGTAGTGGGTTGATCAATGGATTTGGGTGGATAGTGAGGCGTTCCTTGTAGCTGTCACCATATCGTTTTGCCTCCTCGAGGACAGTCGGCATTTCTAGGTATTCGTGGATTTCACTGATGCGAGTGAACCAGGGAGCAGCGCACAGTACCCTAAGAATATTATTTTGGGCTCTTTGAAGGCAGAGGATGTTAGACTTGCTAGCTGAGGACCATATTTGGATCCCATAAGTCCAAACCGGTTTGATAACTGAGCAGTACACTCTTAATTTGTTGCTCAGAGATAGAGCGGACTGTCTTCCAAGTAGCCATAGTAGGTTTCTGAATCTGTTGTTGACTTCTCCCCGTTTGTGTTTTATGTGATCTTTCCAGGTCATTCTTCGATCCAAGTAAAACCCAAGATATTTGACGCAGGATGACTGCGGTAGTTCAGCTTGTCCCAGTCTAACTGGAGGGCAGGTATCACGTCTAAGTGTAAAGGTTATGTGGTGCGACTTAGGTGCACTAGCTTTTATACGCCACTTGTTTAACCAATCGTAGGTGTTGTCCAGCTGTGCCTGCAGGATTTTACTTGCTTCATTGGGATCATTGTTGCATGCTAGAAAGGCTGCATCATCCGCAAAGGTGGCCACATCAATATTGCTTGATTGGGGTAAGTCACATGTGAATATATTATACAATATCGGACCTAGGACAGAACCTTGAGGTACTCCTGCACGGCAGAAATGTAGTGAGGATCTTGCTTCACCATGTTTCACTTGGAACATCCTTTCATGGAGATACGATGCCATTATCGGGTAAAGACAGTGTGGTAATAGTTTCTTGATCTTGTACAGGAGTCCTCTGTGCCAAACTCGATCAAAGGCTTGTTGAACGTCAAGAAAAGCTGCCGAGCAGTATTGTTTTTGCTCCAAACATTGTCGTACTGAATAGTATACTCTGTGAACTTGCTCTACAGTGGAATGCTGCTTCCGGAACCCAAACTGATGATCAGGTATGATTTGTTGTTCGTCAAGGTAGTATTTTAGACGTGTTAAAACGACTCTTTCCCAGAGTTTGGATAATACCGGAGTCAAGCTTATCGGACGGTAGGATGATACTTCGTTTACTGGCTTGCCAGGCTTATGTATCATAACAATTTGGGATATTTTCCAGAGAGCAGGAACATGAGAGACTCTGAATGTGGCATTAATGAGGATTGTGAGGAAGACAATACATTTCTTGGGCAGCTCTTTAAGTATTCGAGGGGTTATTAGGTCAAAGCCTGGAGCTTTATTAGCATCCATATTTGCTATTTCTTTTGCCAATTCCCGTGGAGAAGTTGGACGCAGAGGTAAGCATAACTGCAGGTCTTGATTGAGTATTAAGTCTATTTCTGGGTCTTCTGGAGTGTTTGCATCATTGGGCTTAAAGACGTCCGCTAGGTGGTTACCAAACAACTCAGCTTTTTCTGAGTCGGTTCGAGCCCAAGTATTGCCTGCCCTGAGAGGCGGAAAGCATTGTTGAGGTTGTGGCAGGTTCTTTGTTGCTTTCCATAGTGAGTGTTCACCATAAGCTGTTGGCGACAGGTTTTCCAGACGTTGTTTGATTGTTTCATTGGTAGAATCAGAAAGTAGATCTTTAAGTTCTTTGATCGCTCGGTTGAGACGGGTCTTATCCTCTTTGAGGCGCGAGTCTTGCCACACTCGACGGAGTCGACGTTTTTCTCTTAGTTTCTCACGAATATTCATTGGGATTAGTACATGGGTATTTGCTGTTTTCAGTTCAGGGGTGCTACTCCAAGCAGCTACTTGAATCAAATTTGTGATGTACAAGCATGCCTCGTCCACGTCATCCTGATCTTTCAGACGAATATTTAAATTGGTGTTGATGTCAAGATACTCTCGAAAGTAGTTCCAGTCAGTTTTATAATTATAGAGACGTTCATGATTTGCAGAGTGGGATAAGATTGTCGAACTTAGCGTAAGAATGACTGGAGTGTGGTCTGATGAGCCATCTAGGCAGGATTTTATTTCAACGTATTGCTGACAAACGTTTTTTGTTATGAAGAAGTCCAGCAAGTCAGGAGTTTTTCGACTGTCTGTGGGCCAGTACGTTGGTTCTCCTGAAGATAATGGTACCAGGTGGTTAATATCAACACTCTTTTTTAGTTCACGCCCTCTCGTCACTGTCAATCTAGAGCCCCAATAGGTGTGCTTTGCATTCCAGTCGCCTCCAACAATAAAGCGCTGGCCCAGTGATTTAAAGTAGTCAGTGAACATAGGCTCCTTTATAGAGTGTCGAGGAGGACAGTAAATTGCAGAGATGATAAGAGGACCGGTTCGATCTTCTACGCGTATGGTGGTGGCTTGCAAGTGAACGCTTACGTAGGACTCCAGTAGACAGTGTTTGACGCATCTTCTTATGACGATAGCACAGCCAGCATGAGCGCCACCGTCAGGGTGCGGCGTTGAGTATACACAACAGTCAGATATACATATTCGGCTTCTAGCGGTTGTGTGAGCTTCTGATATTAGGCATATGTCAACTTGATTAGCTTTTAAGAACAGTTCAAGTTCCTGTATATTGGGCGCTAGGCCGTTGATGTTCCATGCAGCAATACGCAAGGAAGTCATTTTGCTAATTGTGTGACGAGTGTTGTGATAAGGCCCACCAAGGACCCTATTTGTTGAATTAGCAAGTCCATCTTTTCAGATTGTTTTATTAAGATATTTTCAAGTCCAATGTTGTATTGTTGACTGGCCGAGGTAAACTGGAGATCCGGCATTCCGGTTACAACTGCTTGTGCATAGGTCTTTTTATTGCTGTCCTCGTTGGATCTTTGTTTATCTGGATCAGACTGTGATGAGGCATGTGCGTTGACTGGTGCAGTTGAAGTAACAGTTGGGTGGATAGGTGGGAGATCAACGGGTCTAGTGACGAAGTTTTTATTTCGACGAGCCGCTATTTGTTTGTAGATTTCACATCCCTTAAAGTTGCCCGGGTGGTCACAAAAGCATAATGCGCATTTAGCAGGGGTGTTTCTGTCCTTTTTACACTCTGAGGATTTGTGGCCTTCTGCACATTTTACGCAGCGGTATGGTCTCAAACAATTGTTTTTAGTGTGCCCATATTGTTGGCATCTGTGGCATTGCACTACAGACTTCGATTTTCGCGCCTCCTCAATTTTAATACGCTGATGATGTATGTACGATATGTTTTTGAGCTCTTTGTTAAGATTGCTAGGTTCAACGTTAACGAAGAATGTTGTTGTGGGCGTTTTTTCCGGGCCACGGCGACAGTTAACTATCTCGCCGCTGACTTTATTACCACTATTTTCTACAGCTTCAACAATAGCAGAGTGAGGGGTAGTGTGGTGCAAATTTTTTATGACAATGCGGTAGCACTTCTTATCTTTTATGGTAAAGGTATGGCCAATAAGACCGTTTTGTCTAATAGTGTCGATGATTGTTTTGTAGTTTTCTATGGTATCGATAAGCACACGTAGCAGATTTTTGTTCACGATTCTAAATTTGAAGCATTGTGGATCAACAGCCTTAATTAGTAAATTAGACAGTTCATTTAAGTCTTCGATTCCATAAAGAACAATTGGAGGGGGTTTGCTCAAACGTGTTGTTCCAACAATATTCTCGTCTTGTTGGTCCATTGGTAGAATCACATATCTATTTTGAGTTGAGATCTCCGGGGGGACTAGTGGTGGGGAGTTAGAAATTTTCCTTTTCTTGGGCTGTGGCACACGTTGCCATATAGGTGGTTTTGGCGTATTGCATCCTGCAGGAGCTTGTAACTCGGGCTCCGTATTGTTGCTTGAGGGGGGCTCCATCTGCTCGACTGGCTCTGCCTCAGGGAGAGAGTAACGGCTCTGCCTGGGTTCAAAGAAGCTTTTGTGGAAGACTTGTTGACTGTAAACCTTGTTTTTACTGTTTTGTTGCATAACTGGTTGTTTATTTTGATCTAAATTTTTTGGATGAAGTAAATTAGGGTTTTCTGGTGATTCTGAGCTTCCTGGCTCAATCTCGTCACCTAAGCCCAAGCATCAAGACAAGTAGTGTTAAAATTATTTAGTTTTTTAGTAGATTATACAAAAAGAAAATATAAAAAACAAATATTCGATGTTTCTATAAATATATCGTTATATATCGAATACAATAAATGTTTGCCAAAACATCGAATCAATACAATAATACAATATCTGTACAGTCCGTGTCCGCTTCAAGTACCATCAGCCTATTCTAGTATCAAGCCCATAAGAGTGAGTGAGCCAGCAAGAAGCCCAAATGGCACTCTAACAGGCTCGCGGACTGTAACAGCAGAACCATCTGCGTTTGATCAATATACAATATACATATTGCTTATATCTTTTTTGAAACTATTATTGTTGCCCGCAACTTTGTCTGCTAAAATTTAATTTTCGATATCCCGCGGAATATAGAGTAGCCTATTATAATCAGGTAATGTAACATAATATCTCCCTAACACATTCCATCATCAAGATAGGTAACTAGGGTGTCCACGAAGAGGTAGCCTCAAAGACGGACCTAAGTACTTTCACACTTATAACATGACTACTGTGGGACTAAATTAATATAAAATAGCCAATTTAGTCACCGTTAATGTATATTTCGTATTCATTAGATCACGTTACACCTAAATCTAACCCTAACTGAATCCTCAACATCTTTCATACATCACCTCGTTCTTCAAATCGAATATTCACTCTCTAACTCTTATATCATCCGTCTCATCACACCCTCTTACGTTCCGTTCCACGCTACTATACTTGTATGTTTTTTGATAAATGAACACTCCGTTTCAGATGTACTGAGCAGAGCAGAGCAGGGTGCCTGTAAGCTGGAGCCAGCAGACGAGGCCGAGCCGACAGAGAGCACACGCATCCAGTCTACTTTAACGACCTGCAAACATATGCACACAGGACAGAAACCACACGGTTGCGACACGTGTCGGAAGCAGCTTACACAACGAGGCCGCTTGAGTATACACACACGAACACATACGGCTGAGAAGCCGTACAGTTGCGATATGTGTAACAGACGGTTTACACGAAAAAGTAACTTGGCAAGGCATATATCAATTCACACAAGACAGAAACCGTACACTTGTGATATATGTAACAAACGGTTTACGTCGCGTATTCAATTGGAACGTCATATACGAATACACACAGGTGAGAAACCGTACAGTTGCGATATATGTAACAAACGGTTTACACAACAAGGTAACTTGGCAAGGCATATACTAATACACACAGGTCAGAAACCGTACACTTGTGATATATGTAACAAACGGTTTATATCGCTTACTCAATTGAAACGTCATATACGAATACACACAGGTGAGAAACCGTACTGTTGCGATATATGTAACAATCGGTTTACACTACAAAGTAACTTGGCAAGGCATATACGAATACACACAGGTGAGAAACCGTACAGTTGCGATATATGTAACAATCGGTTTACACTACAAAGTAACTTGGCAAGGCATATACTAATACACACAGGCGAGAAACCGTACGGTTGCGATATATGTAACAAACGGTTTATATCGCTTACTCAATTGAAACGTCATATACGAATACACACAGGTGAGAAACCGTACAGTTGCGATATATGTAACAATCGGTTTACACTACAAAGTAACTTGGCAAGGCATATACGAATACACACAGGTGAGAAACCGTACAGTTGCGATATATGTAACAAACGGTTTATATCGCTTACTCAATTGAAATGTCATATACGAATACACACAGGTGAGAAACCGTACAGTTGCGATATATGTAACAAACGGTTTACGTCGCGTATTCAATTGGAACGTCATATACGAATACATACAGGTAAGAAACCGTACAGTTGCGATATATGTAACAAACGGTTTAACCAACAAAGTAACTTGGCAAGGCATATACTAATACACACAGATCAGAAACCGAACACTTGTGATATATGTAACAAACGGTTTACGTCGCGCATTCAATTGGAACGTCATATACGAATACACACAGGTGAGAAACCGTACAGTTGCGATATATGTAACAAACGGTTTATATCGCTTACTCAATTGAAATGTCATATACGAATACACACAGGTGAGAAACCGTACAGTTGCGATATATGTAACAAACGGTTTACGTCGCGTATTCAATTGGAACGTCATATACGAATACATACAGGTAAGAAACCGTACAGTTGCGATATATGTAACAAACGGTTTAACCAACAAAGTAACTTGGCAAGGCATATACTAATACACACAGATCAGAAACCGAACACTTGTGATATATGTAACAAACGGTTTACGTCGCGCATTCAATTGGAACGTCATATACGAATACACACAGGTGAGAAACCGTACAGTTGCGATATATGTAACAAACGGTTTACACAACAAGGTAACTTGGCAAGGCATATACTAATACACACAGGTCAGAAACCGTACACTTGTGATATATGTAACAAACGGTTTATATCGCTTACTCAATTGAAACGTCATATACGAATACACACAGGTGAGAAACCGTACTGTTGCGATATATGTAACAATCGGTTTACACTACAAAGTAGCTTGGCAAGGCATATACGAATACACACAGGTGAGAAACCGTACAGTTGCGATATATGTAACAATCGGTTTACACTACAAAGTAACTTGGCAAGGCATATACTAATACACACAGGTGAGAAACCGTACAGTTGCGATATATGTAATAAACGGTTTACACAACAAAGTAACTTGACAAGTCATATACTAATACACACAGGTGAGAAACCGTACGGTTGCGATATATGTAACAAACAATTTAAACGTAAATCTGAATTGAACCGTCATATACGAATACACACAGGTGAGAAACCGTACAGTTGCGATATATGTAACAATCGGTTTACACTACAAAGTAACTTGGCAAGGCATATACTAATACACACAGATCAGAAACCGAACACTTGTGATATATGTAACAAACGGTTTACACAACGAAGTTACTTGGCAAGGCATATACTAATACACACAGGTGAGAAACCGTACGGTTGCGATATATGTAACAAACGGTTTATATCGCTTACTCAATTGAAACGTCATATACGAATACACACAGGTGAGAAACCGTACAGTTGCGATATATGTAACAATCGGTTTACACTACAAAGTAACTTGACTAGGCATATACTAATACACACACGTGAGAAACGTTAGGCCGGGGACGCACTGGTAATGCGTTGGCGACGCGACAGCGAAGTGACTAAAACAAACGTCGTTCGAGTTATGTTCTTACGTAACTGTAAACAGTGTAAGATTTCGCATTGATTTAACGACAGGTGAGAAAATTTTGATTTTGTCTTTCAAGTGTTCAAATCTATCTATAATATAATTATATAATAAAAATATCTACATATAATGTTTTTTTTTATTTCGTATCCCAGGGGTATGTAGCAAAATGCAGAAATCAGTTTTCATAAATGGCTCTTGGTATGCCAAGTTCAAAGATTCTAGTAATAATAGTTACGGAGATAGGACCATTTCAAAGTAAGAATATAAATCCCTTTTACACCCTAACCTGCGGGAATTTCGGAGTCCTGAAATTAATTTTTAGCCAGAGATATCATTTTTAGCAGTTACGATTACTTGTGTGTCAAATTTCAAGACTAGTAATTATAGTTACAGAGATGGAACGCCTTTGTAACGGACTTAACCTCGTTTATTCCCTACTAGCTGTTGCCCGCAACTTCGTCTGCATAGAATTCGTTTATCGCTATCCCGCAGGAATTGCGCAATTTACCGGGATAAAAAGTAGCCTATGTGTTATTCCAGACGATAATCTATGTATGTTCCAAATTTCATCCAGATCTGTCCAGCCGTTCTAGCGTGAAAGAGTAACAAACATCCAAACTCACAAACTTTCACATTTATAATATTAGTAGGATTTATAATATTAGTAGGATTCCTTTTGTTGGATAAACCATTATACTCTGTTGGCGAATTTATACTGACATGATGTGCACTTCTTTTTAATATTTTATTGTGATTTGACATTTTGTTTTGACATTGAATTGTACTCTTGATTTAATTTTTTTTTAATTTAACGAAACATTATTTTACATTAATTTTTCAATTTTTATTTTTTATTTTTATATGTGTAATTTTTGACGATTTCAATATAAGTTCTCGTAACTTGACATTGTACAATTTATGATGTAATTTTTATTTATTTATTTATTTTATATTGAATGAATAAATAATCTAATCTAATCTATTTATATAAATCGTACGACCACGAGGGAGACCTGCTTTAAACCCCACCTGTATATTGTTCAAGGTATTATAAGGTATACTAGCTGTTGCCCGCAACTTCGTCTGCATATAATTCGTTTAGCGCTATCCCGCGGGAATTACGCAATTTTACGGGATAAAAAGTAGCTTATGTGTTATTCCCGACTATAATCTATCTATGTTCCATATTTCATCCAGAACTGTCCAGCCGTTCTGGCGTGAAAGAGTAACAAACAGCCAAACATACTCACAAACTTTCACATTTATAATATTAGTAGGATGTATGTATTTATTTCAGGATCGTTATAAAAACAGCACATAGAAAAAATGACAGTTCAATTCAAAATTAAACACGTAATTTACATCAAATCATCTACAGGATCTTACTCGCTAATCCTGCCGCTAAGTAGCAGTGCTTGCACTGCTGTGTTCCGATGTGGAGAGTAAGACAGCCGGGGAAATGCCTCTTGTGCCCGTAACAAGAGGCATTTCATATCTTAATTCTCTAGGTTGGCAACGCATCTGCAATCCCTCCGGGGTTGCGGGTGTCTGGGCAGTGGTGATCACTTACCATCAGGTGACCCACTTGCTCGTTTGCCTTCCTATGCATATAAAAAAAAAGGATGGCCATTTCAAGGCTCCTGAGAAATATACAGGTGGTTTAAATAACCAACCGCTTCATAGGCACACAGTAGGTCAGACAAAAATAGTTCTCCCTACTGGCCATACTAATAGGACAAATCAGTGGGACCGCGAGAAACTGGGTGTTTTTCCAGACCGTTACAACAGGGATCTTAAAAAACAAGTCTTCTCTAAGGGCCGGCATCGCACCCGTAGCCCCCCTATGTTATGGACGTTCACGTGCGGCGGCGATTGCTTTTCATCAGGGGACCCGCATGCCGCAGGCTCGTTTCCCTCCCTGGCCCTCTGTGGGCCTAAATTTAAGAAAAATATGTTGGCAGTGAAGGCGGAAATAAAATGTCAGTGAAATTGTAATTTATTTATTTATAATATTACAGAGTTACAGACTTAGCCACATGCTAATTTTAGGAATATACGTAAACTATAGGAACAGGGGCCCGATTTTTGAAAGCACGTGTGAAAATACCACTGAAGAGGTGAATAATTATGCTGAATTTGAAATACGAGTAGCATAGGCATAGCAGACAATCACAGCTCTCATTAATCTTGTGAACTAGTCAAAACTTTGATTAGAGCCGTAGTTTTGGAGATTTAAGCCGATTTGTACCACTTTCGAGTGATGTGCTTTCAGCAGTATGCGCGAGCGGGAGCGCGTCGCCGCCACCACTTGTTCGCGGCGGTGGCGGGGTTAAGAACTCGCAGAGCCAAGAACTGTCCAACAGCGAGGGCAATAGCGTTACTAAATGTGTTTCTGTCCAAGATCCAGGATGCTGATGTGTTCGCTGATCGTTGGGTGGCACTTCTGTCTAGAATTATTTTATTTTTAGGGAGCTTGTCATAAAATCAGCGTTTTTGGTCAAATTTAATTTTTATGTTATAAAATTACTTATTTGATGAATGTATTTAATGGTATGTACTTGTTAAAATTAAGTTTTCCAGCGCTTTGGTCTTTACTGTAATGCTGTGTAAATTGTTTGATGAATAAATAAATAAATAAATAAAATAAATAAAAGTCGAGCCCCGGTACCACAAACATTCGAATTCAATAAGTTTTTTTTTGTCGGAATACAGTGAAACATATCTATCAAATGAATCAAGAATTTTATTGGTAAATAAAATAAAATATAATATAAACTTAGGCTACCTTAAAATAACTTAGAAAAATAAAACTTATGTTAAAAATTAAAATAAATTTGGACCCTTAGGTAGGGTCCCCATCACGCAGGCAGCATTCCCGCGTTGTATCGCAATTGCGAGTCTTTGTGCGAGAAAGCTGCCCGCGCGAGGGTCGTCCGTTGCCTCCCTCAGGCGTTTGCTGAGGTCTTTGTAGAGCCCACGTGCGCCCTTGCCCCACGGACCAAGTGTCTCGACGCCAAATGCGACAAATTCGTATTGGGCGCCGAGGCACTGGTATTTTGTCATCTTTACCCGCTCCCGGGTGTCCGCCGCCGCGCCGGCATGCCTGCACGTCATTGGAAGGTAGGACGCAGCCATGGTGTCGGCGCAGGTAGCGTCCCACACCAGCGCACGTCCGTACCTCCATGGAATCAATGACATCCCATCAGGGCGCTTGCCATCGCTCCGTGCGATCTGGGGCTCCAGAGCAGCAGGAACGTTGGCACTGACGAGCGCCCTTCTGAGGATGTCATTCAAAGCGGCATGACGGGAGAGGCGGCCGGCACCCGAGGAGCAGGCGAGCCCGTGGTGGCCGAGGCGATTTACGGGGGCCCCACAAGAGGCACAATTGTGATCCACGCAAACCTCAGCACCCAGTCGGAGACCGACGGCTATGCGGAGGGTAATTGGGTCTATGTGGGTGCCGGTATTCGGTGAGGGATTGTTGGAATTATTTAATTGATATTGATAATTCATAGTACTATTTGTAAATCTATGATTAACATCAGCCACCTAGTTTTTTTGAGTATCTGTGACCTGTGCTTGACAGACGTCACTTGTTTAGACTCGCTCTCTTTCTCACCGAACCCTTTTGCTGTAAGCATATTTTTGTGTCGTCCCCGAACTATTAATTATTAATTATCTAGTCAATCCTATATTATTTTGATCTTAATTAATGTCAATAATAAGGCAAGTGTGTTTGTGAATAAATACAACCGTTTATTGATACAGTGAATTG
Source organism: Pandemis corylana (assembly GCA_949127965.1). Taxonomy (NCBI): domain Eukaryota; kingdom Metazoa; phylum Arthropoda; class Insecta; order Lepidoptera; family Tortricidae; genus Pandemis; species Pandemis corylana. Next base: position 1,563,289 of record OX421875.1, on the reverse strand, counting down.
TGTGTTATTGAAATTCACTTAGTCCACATAACCTCTTCACGACCACGCTACACAGCAGAGACATTTGGCTCGTCTCCCAGTAATTCGAACAGGTTTTGGACCCAGAGGATTTCCAAGAGATCAGTGGACTAGCAAATATAAAGAAGATACATAACATTACAAACGGTAAGAAATGCCGAATCACTTATCTGACACGGGGAACACAAACGTGACATCTACGACTATTGAAAAATTGAACGGAATTGATAACTGGATAAATTGGAAGTTTGCCGTCAAAATGTTATTGACCCTCGAAGGACTGTGGTCCTGTATCGTCGATTCGGAAAGCGCGGTTGAACCTGCTGCTGCTGGTGCATCTGCCGCGCAGGTACCTGCCCATGATTCGACGCGCGATGCACGTGCCTTAGCCAGGATTTGTTTGTCACTCCGGCCGCATCTGTATCAGATAGTGCGCGATGCTACTACGGCCGCTGAAGCGTGGAAAAAACTCTCTGACACGTTCGAGGACAAAGGCCTCTATAGAAGAGTACTTCTCCTCAGACAACTTCATAGAGTAGAGTACAATCAATTCTCGAGTATGTCCGAGTACATAGAGGGTGTTCAAAGGCTCGTAACACAACTATCTGACATCGGGAAACATATCGCTGATGAGGAAACGGCAGAAATTCTGCTCTCAGGCTTGCCGGAGGACTATACTGTGTTGGTGTCTAGTCTCGAGACTGCAAACATTTCTAAAACTTTAACAAGTGAATTTGTCCGAACCAGACTTCTCCAAGAAGATCACAGGCGCAGCAACGTTCCATCCGATAACAAAGCTTTTTTTGTGAAAAAGAAACCAAACAAATATGTATGTACATATTGCCATAAGAACGGTCATACTGCAAGTCGTTGTTTCAAAAAGAAGCGAGAAGAAAAGAAGACTAAGGATGAACATACCATGTATGCTTCTGCATATTCTACTTCACTTGAACGAGAGTTCATCATTGACAGCGGAGCCACTTCACACATGTGTGGGGATCCCACACTTATTCAAGATTTCAAGAATAAATCATGTGTTATTTCTGTGGCCAATGGTCAACAATTAAAAAGTGAAAAAATTGGTAAGACTTTAATAGCTTCTAATATTTGTTTGGATAACGTTCTTTATGTGCCTAATCTGTCTAAAAATTTGATGTCGGTAAATGAGATCACTAATAATGGATATGCTGTTGTTTTTTCTGATAATAAATGTAATGTTTACAGTAATTGTAAAGTCACAGGCAACAAAATATTTAGTGTAGACAAATGTAATGGTCTGTATAAATTGAAATTGCAAGCTCGGCCCAACCCCCGATTAGGTCATTCCATATCCCTGCAATCTAGGCAAGGACCAGTGAGTGCCAATGCTGCTGCCTGCGTGCCTATGTCTATATGGCATAAACGCTTAGGCCACTTGAGTCATCGAGGTATGTCTATTTTGGGTGGAGGAAATCAGTGTGGTGTCGTTTTTCAGCCTGAAGACGGCGTGCCCGCTAGCTGTATCGCCTGCCTTACGGGGAAGATGTGTGAAACATTGTTTCCTCGGTCAAGTGCTTCGCGTGCTGCTCATCCGTTAGCCCTGATCCACAGCGACATAGCTGGCCCGATTCAAGTACCCAGCTGGGGAGGAGCTCGCTACTTGCTTACTTTCACCGACGACCATTCAAGAAAAACTTTTGGCTACCTTTTAAGGAATAAATCCGAAGTAAGTTCATGTTTTATCAATTTTAAATCTATGGTTGAAAAACAAACTGGCTTGTGTATAAAAGTGCTTTGCACAGATAATGGTACAGAATACTGTAATAACATTCTTTCTAATTACCTCAAAAAGGAAGGAATCGTTCATCAAACATCCTGCCCTTTTAGCCCTTCTCAAAACGGGATCAGTGAACGAGCTAATCGCACAATTTTTGAAAAAGCCAGAGCTATGTTGCAGGAGTCAAATTTGCCAGATCGCTACTGGGGTGAGGCTGTTCTGACAGCCATTTACCTCAAAAATAGGTCGCCTACCAGTGCTTTATCTGACAAAATTCCTGAATGTGTATGGACCGGATCCTATATTGATCTTAGTCATTTACGCGTTTTTGGCTGTTTGGCATATTCACATATTCCCAATCAAAAAAGGCGCAAGCTTGATGCAAAAGCCAAACAATTTATTTTTGTAGGATACAGTGAAACATGCAAAGGCTATCGTCTTATAGATCCCCTTAACCCTAAAAAGGTTATTCTTTCTAGAAGTGTTACTTTTCTTGAAAATAAATTCATAGAAAAACAACTGAGCAAAGGTGTAGAGAAAGAGCATTTTATTCTTTTTGACAATTTTATTAATAATGATTTTATGCATAATAACAATCATGATATTTCTCGCTGTGAAAATAATTCAAATAACTGTGATATTAGTTCTAGTAATAATGATGAATGTAACAATAATGAAAATACCAACAATGAAAATAATAATAATAGTCACAATGTTGGTGAAAGCCATAACAGTAGTGTTAGTAGTGATGAACCTAATCAGATTACTTCTCCGGTTTCAGAGGTCGAGTTCGACAGCTCACCAGCACAGTCACCACTGTCTGACCAGTACCGCTCTTTTGAAGATGACATTGAGGATGCCGTTGGGTGTGGGGTGCTGTCCGGCACCGACATCTCTCTGCCGCGCTCATCATCTCAAGGAGGAGAGGAGTTTACGTTGGAAGAGTCCATCGTCGATTCTAACTCTCGTCCTGTGCGGAAGACACGAGGTATTTTCCCTGAAAGGTTTAATGACTATCACTTAACGTCTCTGTTGGCCGCAGCGAGTACATCATACGAACCTCTTACATTCCAAGACGCTATGAATTCACCTGAAAAGGCTGAATGGCACGGCGCTATGAAAAATGAATTTAATTCCATGATCAAAAATTGTGTATGGGAATTGGTTGATCGTCCTTATAACGTAAATGTTGTCAAAAACAAATGGGTATTCAAGAAAAAATATGATGCTACGGGCGAATTCACTAGGTTTAAAGCTAGACTTGTTGCCTGTGGTTATAGTCAAAAGGAAGGTATAGATTACTCAGATACCTATTCACCTGTTGTAAGACATTCAACTTTGCGTATTCTGTTTACTGTTGCAAATCAGTTGGACCTCTGTATGGATCATATAGATGTAACCACAGCATTTTTAAATGGCGAGTTGGAAGAAGTGATCTATATGGAGCAGCCGGCTGGTTTTAAAACTGATAATAATAAGGTTTGTTTGCTTAAAAAGAGCATTTACGGCTTGAAGCAAGCCAGCCGTATGTGGAACATAAAAATACATAATGTACTATCTAATAATGGGTATAAACAAAGCAAATGTGAACCATGTGTGTATATAAAGAAAAATAGCAACGATTATGTAATTCTAGCATTATTTGTTGACGATTGCTTCGTGTTTCATAGTAATTGCATTGAGACAGTTACGTCACTGCTGAAACAGCATTTCGAAATACGACATCTTGGTAAATTAAGAAATTGTCTTGGCATGCATGTTACCACTAACAATAATGTAACAATTTTAGATCAGTCAGATTATATCAAAAGGTTGTTGAAACAATATAACATGGAAGATTGTAAACCAGTTTCAGCACCATTACCAGTCAATTGTAAATTGGAAAAAACGGATAAGAAATTGGATGACAATGTGTATCAGTTTAGACAACTCTTAGGATCACTTATGTTCTTATCTGTTTGTACCCGTCCTGACATTACATACGCCTGCAGTCAGCTGAGTCAGTACAGCACATGTTTTGATGTCAGTCATTGGCGCGTTGCGAAGCGAGTACTAAGGTACCTAGCGGGAACTATCAACTATGGTCTCTATTTTGAGAAGGCTAATAGTTTTAATATTAACGCGTACGCAGATTCCGATTGGGCCAATGATATGACGGATCGCAGGTCATATACCGGCTTTGTAATTATGCTTGGCAACTCTGTCATAAATTGGGAAGCCAGGAAACAGCGATGTGTTGCTTTATCATCTACTGAGGCAGAATATCTCTCTATAAGTGATGTGTGCAAGGACATCTGTTTTGTTAAAAATTTCTTGACAGAAATAATTGACAAACGCTTTGATGTCACTGTATATAATGACAATCAGAGCGCCCAGAGATTGTTGTTAGTAAGGGAATATTCTCATCGTAAAACAAAACACATAGACTTGCGTTACCATTTTGTTAAAGACTTAATTCAAGAAGGTAAAATAAATGTGAAATACCTGTGTACTGATGAAATGATGGCTGATGTTTTTACCAAACCACTATGTACACAGAAGCATTGTAAGTTTGTGAAATGTTTAAAACTGAAAAGTGTTGAAACTGTTAATTTTTAAGTAACTTGCATGCTGATAGGTAGAGTCACATTTTATTCACCAGGTTCTGGTTTCACTTAGTGATGTAGAGAACATTCTTGATGTAGAGTCTTGCCATTGTATGTTTGACTGATGTTCATCATAAGGAGGAGTGTTGGAATTATTTAATTGATATTGATAATTCATAGTACTATTTGTAAATCTATGATTAACATCAGCCACCTAGTTTTTTTGAGTATCTGTGACCTGTGCTTGACAGACGTCACTTGTTTAGACTCTCCCTCTTTCTCACCGAACCCTTTTGCTGTAAGCATATTTTTGTGTCGTCCCCGAACTATTAATTATTAATTATCTAGTCAATCCTATATTATTTTGATCTTAATTAATGTCAATAATAAGGCAAGTGTGTTTGTGAATAAATACAACCGTTTATTGAAACAGTGAATTGTGTGTTATTGAAATTCACTTAGTCCACATAACCTCTACACAACCACGCTACACAGCAGAGACATTTGGCTCGTCTCCCAGTAATTCGAACATTGTAACATAAGTTAAATTCATTACTGAAGCGAAATAAGTGAATGTACCTTTGAAGACAAGTGTTTATTACAAATACCGCCACATTGTAACATGGAGTCGTCCGCCTCCTGCCGCCGCGCTTCCGACGCGGAACAGTCGGCGTGTTCATACAGCCTGACGGCGGAGAGCGCGCCTGTGAAGGAGGAGCCCGAGTGGGGCGAGTGCGGCGTGAGCGACGCGGCCGTGGCAGAGGGCTTGTACCCCGGGCACGAGGTCAAAGACGAATTAGTAATTGGACCTGAGGTGGTGCAACAGCAGGACATCGCTTTTTCAGTGCAAAGTAAGCTACCTGATAACAGCTTATGTAAATCACTTGGGTAGAGGAGGCATTGTAAAGCAATGCCTATTTAAATCGTTTCCACAGATAAAGGTCTTCATAAGCTATTTTTCTCAAATTATAATTTAGATGATACCCTTCTATTTAGTGGTCCTCTGTTTTGCTGACCTTTTGGCGACTCAAATGGAGGAGTGCAGGTCACACCACAGAATAATAGAAAAATAGGTTGAATCAAGTATATTCACCGTACCCCCATCCCTCCCGTCACGATCTTGTTGACATGTCTGGCTTTCGCACTGTAAAATCCGGGGGTTTCATGCGTCTTGTCCTGTTTTCCAAATTTTAGAGATGGCAACCCTTAGAATGGTACGCATTTGCCTAGAAAGCAAGAGTTGGGGTTAGCTAGTAACAATTTGTTGACAAAGTAACTGTTCACCAAGAAAAAGCACATCAGTTAGTGAATTAGTTGTAGTTAAATGTAATTTCTATCTCTGACTTATTTCTTTCTTTTATTGTTTGTCTGGTAGAGATCGCTGTTAAGCATAAGACTGCCTATTGTCCACCTTGGTTTTTGTGTATTTTGTACTGATTTGTGGTGTTCAATAATGAGTATTTGTATTGTATTCTAGTATTTCTAGTGAAGTTGTATGTATATGGAAAATTCCTTGGCAGGTGCCTTCAGCATAATGGTGGAGGATCCACGCAAGCCTAAGTCCAAGTGCACCCGCACCTGGCCCGCGGATGAACATCACTACTATAAGAGCACTGAGCAGCAGCATAAACTCAGACGCTGTTTTGTCAGGCTCGAGCGATTGCCAGTGGGAGACCTGCGCAGTCGCAACGTTGAGCGTTAGTGTTTTACAACATACTAGCTAATAATTAGCGGAATATAGAGTAGCCTATTATAATCAGGTAATGTAACATAATATCTCCCTAACACATTCCATCATCAAGATAGGTAACTAGGGTGTCCACGAAGAGGTAGCCTCAAAGACGGACCTAAGTACTTTCACACTTATAACATGACTACTGTGGGACTAAATTAATATAAAATAGCCAATTTAGTCACCGTTAATGTATATTTCGTATTCATTAGATCACGTTACACCTAAATCTAACCCTAACTGAATCCTCAACATCTTTCATATATCACCTCGTTCTTCAAATCAATTATTCACTCTCTAACTCTTATATCATCCGTCTCATTCATATTAAACTCTATGGTTTTTGGTTTCCCAGCAACCGACCTAGAGTTCCGTTGTTGATTCTGTCAAGAGAAAAAAAAATTACGTGACTGATCTGTTTATATTTGAATTTGTGTTTAATTTATTATATTTGACTTTAAAAGCTTGTTCTTCTTCTTCTTTGTCTTCCACCAACTCCAATTGGTTATGGGCCCAGACGCAAACCCAGACCTAGAAGATTAAGTAAAATGGAGCTTTCAAAAATTCAAATTGTAAAACTTGATGGCCACAACTGGATATCATGGAAGTACCGGATGGTAGCCTTGTTGAGAGGTATGGACGGACTCATGGATATTGTGGAAGGTAAAACACAAAAGCCAGCTAGACCCTCAGAAGGGAGCGGTGACGCTGTCATAGAATTGTACAATAGAAGTTTGCGTGATTTTGTGAAGTTAGAGAGTACAGCCCTACTCTTGATAACTAATAATGTGACAGATGAGACGCTTGGCAAAGTAATTCGACTGTCTACTCCAAAAGAAGTTTGGGACGAACTCCACAGATTATATGAGGGACCTAACGAGGGCCGACTCTATGATATATGTTTGGACTTCTTCAAGCTTAAAAGGGATCCGTCAAGTGACATGTCGACTCATGTATCGAAATTGAAGAATTTGTGGCACAGTCTGAAGGAGGAATTACTGAAAGAAGAAAAGGTAGATTTACCTGAAGTGCTCTTGATTTGTAAGATCCTTGACACACTGCCGGAAGCTTATTTCTCGTTCAAGTCGAGTTGGCTGTTAATGTCAAAGAAGGACAGGACAGTAGAAAACATTACGGGCCAATTGTGTGCACATGAGAAGGCGCTTAATGCCAAGATGGCTGACGCTGAATCAAGTGAGGCAGCGCTTTATGTGAAGGCAAATAAAAAGATTGCTAAGGGATATGACCAAAGAGACCAAGGAACTAAGAAAAAGTACAAATGTTTTATTTGCAAGGAGCCTGGTCATCTCAAAAAGGATTGCCCTAGAAGTGGGATGAAAGAGAAAGAAAACAAAGGTCAAAGTTCTAACATGATGTTACTAAATGTGAATTCGAAGGATTCTGGCAATGATCGTGATGATTGGTATGTGGACAACGGGGCTACTCACCATGTCACTATCACTATGCGAGGAGATCTGTTCCAAGATTTTGAACATTTTGGCGAAGCTCATACAGTAACTACGGCTGATGGAAACGTGATTAAGGCTGTTGGAAAAGGCACAGTCCATCTCGAAGCCAATGTTAAAGAACGGATTGAGAACCTCTTTTTGAGAGATGTTTGGTATGTTCCCCAGATTAGTAAAAATCTTTTCTCTGTGCTCAGCTCACAGGACAGAAACCCTACGAGCGTGTTTGAGTCCAGGGTTACAAACTGTTCCATGAAGATCAATGGTAGAATGGTTCTGACAGGCGCAAGGCAAAAATATGGCGGTCTGTACAAGATTGATTGTAAGGTCATACGCCCTGCTGTTTCAGTAAACCTTATTGAACATGGAGATATGCTGCAACTGTACCACGAGCGTATGGGGCATCAAGACAAAAAACATATCAAACGTTTGATAGAGAAGGAACTGGGAGTGAAGACATCAAACAGTGGAGAGTTATGCGAAGGTTGTATCTTTGGAAAAGCGCACAGGCAACCATTTGGTGTTCGCGAGAAAGCTACAGAACCAGGAGAGCGCATACACTCGGACGTTTGTGGTCCTTTTCCAGCAAGTATCTCGGGTTATCGGTACTTTGTCTTATTTAAGGATGAGTATACACGATTCAGATATGTGCATTTCCTGAAAAATAAATCTGAAGTTTATGACAAGCTGAAGCTAATGTTGTCTGAGGCTAGTAATGCTGGACATAATATAAAAGAGCTTCTAAGCGACAACGGAGGCGAGTACGATAACAATAAAGTACGAGAGCTACTTGGAAAGACGGGAATCAAGCAAAGACTCATTATGCCGTACACCCCGGAGCAGAACGGATGTAGCGAGAGAGAAAATCGTACTCTGGTCGAATCTGCAAGAGCTATGATGCACGCGCATGAGGAGATCCCTCAGAGTTTGTGGGCTGAAATGGTCAACACTGCTGTGTACATATTGAACAGGACAGGACCAACTTTAGTTGAACACAAATCGCCTTATGAACTATGGTTACAGAAAAAGCCTCAAATAAAGCACTTGAGAATAATCGGATCACCTTGTTATGCGCATGTACCAAAGCAGAGGAGAAGAAAATTACAGAAAAAGGCTACCCGTTGCATCTTAATTGGGTACGACAATGACGATGGCTACAGACTATGGAACAGAAAGGAAAATTCGCTGGTAAGGTCCAGGGATGTCATCTTTGATGAAAAAGTCCTAGACTCTTCAATGGATGAACTGGACACAGAGGCAGTCTGTCAGTCATATAATGAGATCGAAATTGTTCCGGTGAGAAATAACTTAACAATAAATAATGAACAAAGTGCTCCTGTCGCGCCCGATAGGGAAAGGGTAGATGATATGGACAATCCTGATATTGGCGTCGATGAAGGACATGTAAGCATCCACGAAGAGTTCCACGATGCTGAAAACATTGTAACAGAACAATCTATTGAATCGGGGGAGGATTTTGCCGAAGAAGATGATGTTGTTGACGGTCAACATGAAAGTCATGATGATGATGACCATGAAGATGTGTTCCCGGAACAAATGGTACTTCGTGATCGTTCTTCACTACGCCCACCAGATAGATTCAAAGATTTTATCATGAATGCAATGATGGGATACAATGAGCCAACGTCACATAAGGATGCGATAAGAAGCCCGGAGAAAGATCTATGGGAAGAAGCCATGGACATTGAGATGAACTCTTTACAGGAAAATGACACATGGAAGCTTGTAAGTCTACCAAAGGGAAGAAAAGCTATACCATGTAAGTGGGTATTTCGAGTAAAGATGAACGCTGATGGATCCATAGACAAATACAAGGCAAGACTAGTCATAAAAGGCTTTCATCAGAAAAAGGGACTTGACTATGAGCAAACATTTAGCCCGGTTACCAGAATGAGTACCGTTCGTTCTGTGCTTAGTGTAGCAGCTAACGAAGGAATGGCAATGTTGCAGTTTGATGTCTCGACTGCCTTTTTGTATGGCTCTTTAGATGAAGAAATTTTTATGAAACAACCGGAAGGTTACGATGATGGATCCGGTCGAGTTTGTCTTTTGCGCAAGAGTCTTTATGGGTTGAAACAAGCACCTCGATGCTGGAACCGGTGCATTTTAGACTTCTTCAAAAAGATTGGCTTCAAGACAAGTGAAGCAGATCCTTGTCTCTTGATTAGGGAGAAAGGACATGGTAAAGTCATCGTTGCTTTATATGTCGATGACGGCCTCGTCGCTGGCTCCAATCAACAGCTGATAGATGAGTTTATTAAGGAGCTTAAAGGTCGGTTCAAGATTACCACAAAGCCGGCGTCATATTTTCTCGGAATTGAGATAGAAAGCAGAGGAGATGGAATAAAGATATTCCAGACATCTTATGTAAAGAAAATCTTGCAGAGATTCGGCATGGATACCTGTAAACCAGTTTCTACGCCTATTGTAAAAGATGGTACATCAAGCGAGAAAGTGGATATGAGTTATATGCAAAATAACTACAGAAAAATCGTTGGAGCCTTAGCTTACTTGATGGTATGCACTAGGCCTGACATCGCATATGCTGTAAGCATAGTCTCACGAAGTCTGGAGAAACCAGAAGAAGCAGACTGTATCCGACTGAAGCGCATATTGCGATATTTACAATATACACCAGATCTAGGTATCACTTATAAGAAGCATTATAAGGAAGGCATTTTGGAATGCTACAGCGATGCCGACCATGCAGGAGATGTTAGCACTGGAAGATCGACTAGCGGAGTGCTATGCATGTACGCGGGAGGAGCGATCTCATGGCTAAGCCAAAGACAGACAAGTGTTGCAATTTCAACAACAGAGGCTGAAATTGTAGCCGCAAGTGAAGCAGCCAGAGAAACTGTATGGCTGTCACGGCTTTTGAGCAATATTGTTGTTCTTAAAAATAATCCGTGCTTGAGAGTGGACAATGAAGCTGCAATAAGGCTAGCAGAAAACCCCGAATTCCATCGACGGACGAAGCATATTCGGGTACGGCATTTCTTCGTCAGAGAGTTAGTAACTAGCGGTGCACTAGATATCAGCAAGGTAGCTAGTGAGGAGCAGCTAGCTGACATATTTACAAAGCCACTCACAAGAGCAAGAATCCTCAAGATATCGAAGCTCATAGGTCTTTGCTGAGAGGAGATATTAAACTCTATGGTTTTTGGTTTCCCAGCAACCGACCTAGAGTTCCGTTGTTGATTCTGTCAAGAGAAAAAAAAATTACGTGACTGATCTGTTTATATTTGAATTTGTGTTTAATTTATTATATTTGACTTTAAAAGCTTGTTCTTCTTCTTCTTTGTCTTCCACCAACTCCAATTATTCACACCCTCTTACCTTCCGTTCCACGCTACTATACTTGTATGTTTTTTGATAAATGAACACTCCGTTTCAGATGTACTGAGCAGAGCAGAGCAGGGTGCCTGTAAGCTGGAGCCAGCAGACGAGGCCGAGCCGACAGAGAGTACACGCATCCAGTCTACTTTAACGACCTGCAAACATATGCACACAGGACAGAAACCACACGGTTGCGACTCATGTCGGAAGCAGCTTACACAACGAGGCCGCTTGAGTAGACACACACGAACACATACGGCTGAGAAGCCGTACAGTTGCGATATGTGTAACAGACGGTTTACACGAAAAAGTAACTTGGCAAGGCATATATCAATTCACACAAGACAGAAACCGTACACTTGTGATATATGTAACAAACGGTTTACGTCGCGTATTCAATTGGAACGTCATATACGAATACACACAGATCAGAAACCGAACACTTGTGATATATGTAACAAACGGTTTACGTCGCGTATTCAATTGGAACGTCATATACGAATACACACAGGTGAGAAACCGTACAGTTGCGATATATGTAACAAACGGTTTACACAACAAGGTAACTTGGCAAGGCATATACTAATACACACAGGTCAGAAACCGTACACTTGTGATATATGTAACAAACGGTTTATATCGCTTACTCAATTGAAACGTCATATACGAATACACACAGGTGAGAAACCGTACAGTTGCGATATATGTAACAATCGGTTTACACTACAAAGTAACTTGGCAAGGCATATACTAATACACACAGATCAGAAACCGAACACTTGTGATATATGTAACAAACGGTTTACACAACGAAGTTACTTGGCAAGGCATATACTAATACACACAGGTGAGAAACCGTACGGTTGCGATATATGTAAGAAACGGTTTATATCGCTTTCTCAATTGAAACGTCATATACGAATACACACAGGTGAGAAACCGTACAGTTGCGATATATGTAACAATCGGTTTACACTACAAAGTAACTTGGCAAGGCATATACTAATACACACAGATCAGAAACCGAACACTTGTGATATATGTAACAAACGGTTTACACAACGAAGTTACTTGGCAAGGCATATACTAATACACACAGGTGAGAAACCGTACGGTTGCGATATATGTAAGAAACGGTTTATATCGCTTACTCAATTGAAACGTCATATACGAATACACACAGGTGAGAAACCGTACAGTTGCGATATATGTAACAATCGGTTTACACTACAAAGTAACTTGACTAGGCATATACGAATACACACACGTGAGAAACGTTAGGCCGGGGACGCACTGGTAATGCGTTGGCGACGCGACAGCGAAGTGACTAAAACAAACGTCGTTCGAGTTATGTTCTTACGTAACTGTAAACAGTGTAAGATTTCGCATTGATTTAACGACAGGTGAGAAAATTTTGATTTTGTCTTTCAAGTGTTCAAATCTATCTATAATATAATTATATAATAAAAATATCTACATATAATGTTTTTTTTATTTCGTATCCCAGGGGTATGTAGCAAAATGCAGAAATCAGTTTTCATAAATGGCTCTTGGTATGCCAAGTTCAAAGATTCTAGTAATAATAGTTACGGAGATAGGACCATTTCAAAGTAAGAATATAAATCCCTTTTACACCCTAACCTGCGGGAATTTCGGAGTCCTGAAATTAATTTTTAGCCAGAGATATCATTTTTAGCAGTTACGATTACTTGTGTGTCAAATTTCAAGACTAGTAATTATAGTTACAGAGATGGAACGCCTTTGTAACGGACTTAACCTCGTTTATTCCCTACTAGCTGTTGCCCGCAACTTCGTCTGCATAGAATTCGTTTATCGCTATCCCGCAGGAATTACGCAATTTACCGGGATAAAAAGTAGCCTATGTGTTATTCCAGACGATAATCTATGTATGTTCCAAATTTCATCCAGATCTGTCCAGCCGTTCTAGCGTGAAAGAGTAACAAACATCCAAACTCACAAACTTTCACATTTATAATATTAGTAGGATTCCTTTTGTTGGATAAACCATTATACTCTGTTGGCGAATTTATATTAACATGATGTGCACTTCTTTTTAATATTTTATTGTGTTTTGACATTGAATTGTACTCTTGATTTAATTTTTTTTAATTTAACGAAACATTAATTTAACATTAATTTTTCAATTTTTATTTTTTATTTTATACAACGTGTATGTGTAATTTTTGACGATTTCAATATAAGTTCTCTTAACTTGACATTGTACTATTTATGATGTAATTTTATATTGAATAAATAAATAATCTAATCTAATCTAATCTATTTATATAAATCGTACGACCACGAGGGAGACCTGCTTTAAACCCCACCTGTATATTGTTCAAGGTATTATAAGGTATACTAGCTGTTGCCCGCAACTTCGTCTGCATATAATTCGTTTAGCGCTATCCCGCGGGAATTACGCAATTTTACGGGATAAAAAGTAGCTTATGTGTTATTCCCGACTATAATCTATCTATGTTCCATATTTCATCCAGGACTGTCCAGCCGTTCTGGCGTGAAAGAGTAACAAACATCCAAACATACTCACAAACTTTCACATTTATAATATTAGTAGGATGTATGTATTTATTTCAGGATCGTTATAAAAACAGCACACAGAAAAAATGACAGTTCAATTCAAAATTAAACACGTAATTAACATCAAATCATCTACAGGATCTTACTCGCTAATCCTGCCGCTAAGTAGCAGTGCTTGCACTGCTGTGTTCCGATGTGGAGAGTAAGACAGCCGGGGAAATTACGGGCACAAGAGGCATTTCATATCTTAATTATCTAGGTTGGCAACGCATCTGCAATCCCTCCGGGGTTGCGGGTGTCTATGGGCAGTGGTGATCACTTACCATCAAGTGACCCACTTGCTCGTTTGCCTTCCTATGCATATAAAAAAAAAGGATGGCCATGTCAAGGCTCCTATAACCAACCGCTTCATAGGCACACAGTAGGTCAGACAAAAATAGTTCTCCCTACTGGCCATACTAATAGGACAAATCAGTGGGACCGCGAGAAAATGGGTGTTTTTCCAGACCGTTACAACAGGGATCTTAAAAAACAAGTCTTCCCTTCTCTAAGGGCCGGCATTGCACCCGTAGCCCCCCTATGTTATGGCCGTTCACGTGCGGCGGCGATTGCTTTGCATCAGGGGACCCGCATGCCGCAGGCTCGTTTCCCTCCCTGGCTCTCTGTGGGCCTAAATTTAAGAAAAATATGTTGGCAGTGAAGGCGGAAATAAAATGTCAGTGAAATTGTAATTTATTTATTTATAATATCACAGTACAGAGTTACAGACTTAGCCACATGCTAATTTTAGGAATATACGTAAACTTATAGGAACAGGGGCCCGATTTTTGAAAGCACATGTGTGAAAATACCACTGAACAGTGGCGGACTAACAGGGGGGCGGAAGGGGCGGCCCGCCCCGGGCCCCCGGTCTTTGGGGGGCCCCAAAGGCCTCCGCGTTCTCCTGATCAAATTCTAAACAAGACTTTAAAAATGTGCTTAGTAGTTAGTACCTACATAATGTCATCAAGATCAAAACACTACAGCCATCTAGAATTTTTATTTTTTTAAGTTGGGGGGCCTCATTTAGTTTTGTCGCCCCGGGCCTCTGACGGGCTTAGTCCGCACTGCCACTGAAGAGGTGAATAATTATGCTGACTTTGAAATACGAGTAGCATAGGCATAGCAGACAATCACAGCTCACATTAATCTTGTGAACTAGTCAAAACTTTGATTAGAGCCGTAGTTTTGGAGATATAATCCGATTTGTACCACTCTCGAGCTTTCAAAAGTCGAGCCCCAGTACCACAAAAATTCAAATTCAATTAAGTTTTTTTGTCAGAATACAGTGAAACATATAGATCTTTAAAATATTTAGATTTAGTTTCCTGCATGATATTGTATGTTAAAAAAAAAGATGAGCAAATGAGGCACAGATTTTTGGTTTGTATAACGAACACCCCAGGGTTCTGGCAGAATACCAGCACTGTGGGTTTCCTGCAGCATATGCTGAATAAGCGCCTATCCTCGACATTATCGCTTGGCTCTTGCTTTAGGAAACAAAAAATATAGTAAGCGCATGTTCTATATTATTCTTTTCCTTGTATTTTGAGCTTTGCATTTGTTTTTTGTAAATAAAGTTTGTATCTTATCTATCTATCTTAACCGCATCTTAACATAATGATATTAATGTCCTTGTATCCAAGCTGCCAGCAAGCATACCAAATATTTGAACAGAGCTAAAATCAATTATATAATTAAAACAAAACAATCAATAATAATGTGGAATGGAACGTAAGAGGGTGTGAGTGTGAAGGTGACGGACGATACTATGAGTGAAACGACTAATATTCGATTTGAAGAATGAGATGACGTATGTAAGATGTTTAGGATTTAGTTTAGATTCCGTTAGCGGTAAGATTTGGTTGTAACATGAACTAAAGAACGAAATATACTTTTACAGTGACTAAATTGTTTTTTTTTTTTAATTAATTTAGTCCCACAATGTGTTGAAACTCATGGTTATGTATAAACCGTCTGTGATATACAAAGCATATGAATGGTTTCTAATCCGTGTGTACTTGTTTGTGTCTGGTCAAGCTAATTTTCTGTGTAAATCGTTTGTTACACACACCACAACTGTACCGCTTCTCACCTGTGTGTATGAATGTGTGAATAGTCACCGCCGACTTAGTTGTAAACCGTTTGTCGCACATATCACAACCATATGGTTTCTGACCTGTGTGAATATGCATGTGATTAGTCAATAGTGTCTTAAATGTAAATTGTTTGTCACAAACACTGCAACTGTACGGTTTCTTATCTGTGTGAGTCAGTGTGTGCTGAGTCAATGCATGTTTTCGTGTGAAACGTTTATCACACATTCTGCAACTGTATGGTTTCTCAATGGTGTGCGTTGGTACATGAGAGTTTAACATTGATTTATATCTGAATGTTTTGTTACACACATCGCAAATAAATGGTTTCTCGTCCTTGTGTGTTTGTTTGTGCTTATTTAAATATGCTTTAGTGATGAACTGTTTCTTGCAGTAACGACAATTGTATAGTTTCTGTCTTGTGCTCATTATGCTCAAGTTGGTGTGTCCATCCCCGGGGCAGGTGTGGGTGTTCCCGGGTGCACCGTGGGTGCTTGCTGGCTTTGGCTCATGGAGGACCTCTTTGATGTACAGCGCATCTAAAAAGGAATTTAAAACAGCTGTATTAGTAAGAAATAAAAGGGAGATTTGTACATAATTTTTGCCTCGACTTTGTTACTGACTGAATATGGATCTAGAGGTCAAGGGGTTGAATCCCGCTAGGGGCAGTACTTGAATGATGAATATTATGGTCGATTTAGACGAAGACTATTTACAGCGGTTTTTTTTTTTTTTTTTTTATATGAATAGGAAGGCAAACGAGCAAGTGGGTCACCTGATGGTAAGTGATCACCACTGCCCATAGACACCCGCAACCCCGGAGGGATTGCAGATGCGTTGCCAACCTAGAGGACTAAGATGAAATGCCTCTTGTGCCCGTAATTTCCCCGGCTGTCTTACTCTCCACACCGGAACACAGCAGTGCAAGCACTGCTACTTAGCGGCAGGATTAGTGCCTAAAAAGGGCACCGTATAAACACTTTCGGCGCCATTCTTTCGCGGCATGCCAGCGCTGGCACGGGATAGAACACGAGTCTACTTGTCGGCGCCAGTGCCACCCGCCCGCGTGCCTCGCCGCCCCCCTCGCTGCGGCTCGGCGGTGTGCTGAGCCTGGTACTGAACAGGCACCGTGTAAACGGTTTGCTGGTCACTGGCGGCGAGATTTAAGCGGCTGAAAATAGTCATTGTCTAAACGGTCTGAAGATGTGACGGTGCCTTTTTTAGGCTATAAATAGTCTTCGTCTAAATCGACCATTATTTGTACTAGTACTAGTCATGGATGTTGATTATTGTTGATGTTGGTGGACCTGTTCAACACCACCGACTCATAATAAGCATTGCAGGTTGAACACCATACATACATGTATACATATATATATCACGTCTATCCCTTACGGGGTAGACAGAGTAAGTAAGAAATGGAATGAAACAATTTATTTTGCGTTAGACATGGTAAGAAAGTGATCTAGTATTTAGTGTTGATGAATATGTCTAATCAAATAAATTGGCATGCAAACATTAACTTATGAGTCTAGTTGTTTGTGTATGTCAATGTTTGATCCATATATAAATCAGAAGTGATGTATGGGTATTCAAGTCTTTGCCTTCACTGTGAAGAGGAACATTTAAAAAATCAGTAGTGTCAGTCTTGTCGTGTTGTCTCTTCTTAGCACTGATCGATGGGGTCATATTATCCCAAAAATTGAATTGAATTGAGTTCTTAGAATCATCAAAAAGTTGATGGAGCCACTTCTTTCTTCCTAAATTTGAATTAAATAGTTCTTTCGTTTTCGTCATTTCGTCTTCGTCAATGATTCGCGCGTCCTGTTCGTATGCAGGCATGAAAAATCGACAAAATTGTTTGCAAAAAAGCTTACAGTTGTAACATAAGTTAAATTCATTACTGAAGCAAAATAAGTGAATGCACCTTTGAAGACAAGTGTTTATTACAAATACCGCCACATTGTAACATGGAGTCGTCCGCCTCCTGCCGGCGCGCTTCCGACACGGAACAGTCGGCGTGTTCATACAGCCTGACGGCGGAGAGCGCGCCTGTGAAGGAGGAGCCCGAGTGGGGCGAGTGCGGCGTGAGCGACGCGGCCGCGGCAGAAGGCTTGTACCCCGGGCACGAGGTCAAAGACGAATTAGTAATTGGACCTGAGGTGGTGCAAGAGCAGGACATCGCTTTTTCAATGCAAAGTAAGCTACCTGATAACAGCTTGTGTAAATCACTTGGGTAGAGGAGGCATTGTAAGGCAATGCCTATTAAAATCGTTTCCACAGATAAAGGTCTTCATAAGCTATTTTTCTCAAATTATAATTTAGATGATACCCTTCTATTTAGTGGTCCTCTGTTTTGCTGACCTTTTGGCGACTCAAATGGAGGAGTGCAGGTCACACCACAGAATAATAGAAAAATAGGTTGAGACTGTCTGCAATGGTGTCTGATGATGATGGTATCTAAGATATTATTTATAGGCTTTAGTTTGACTTGAATTTTGCTTTATAGAAGGCGAAGATGAGGTCTCAGAATGGTTAGGGTTGCCATCCGTCTGGGTTTCATCGGATTTGTCCTAGTTTAGAGGGCATCTGGGGAGCGTCGGGGGAAGGTTTCTTTTGTAGACCGGGTTTAATAAAAAAAAAAAATTGGGTCGCCGCTATACACTCACTATGCTTGCACACCACGATCAACCGACGAACCAAGTATATTCACCGTATCCCCATCCCTCCCGTCACGATCTTGTTGACATGTCTAGCTTTCGCACTGTAAAATCCGGGGTTTTCATGCGTCTTGTCCTGTTTTCCAAATTTTAGAGATGGCAACCCTTAGAATGGTACGCGTTTGCCTAGAAAGCAAGAGTTGGGGTTAGCTAGTAACAATTTGTTGACAAAGTAACTGTTCACCAAGAAAAAGCACATCAGTTAGTGAATTAGTTGTAGTTAAATGTAATTTCTATCTCTGACTTATTTCTTTCTTTTATTGTTTGTCTGGTAGAGATAGCTATTAAGCATAAGACTGCCTATTGTCCATCTTGTTTTTTGTGTATTTTGTACTGATTTGTGGTGTTCAATAATGAGTATTTGCATTGTATTCTAGTGAAGTTGTATGTATATGGAAAATTCCTTGGCAGGTGCCTTCAGCATAATGGTGGAGGATCCACGCAAGCCCAAGTCCAAGTGCACCCGCACCTGGCCCGCGGATGAACATCACTACTATAAGAGCACTGAGCAGCAGCATAAACTCAGAAGCTGTTTTGTCAGGCTCGAGCGATTGCCAGTGGGAGACCTGCGCAGTCGCAACGTTGAGCGTTAGTGTTTTACAACATACTAGCTAATAATTGCCGTACAGTACAGTTATGTAGGGGTGTCCACTTAAAAAATATATCGATATTTATATTCGATGTAAAACATCGGATTTCAGCATCGATGTTTATCGATATATTGCTAGAAAGCATCGATATTTTTCTACTATCGAATACTTTCCGCACAAGTTTATGTATGTTACAGCCAAACAGCAAAAGTTTTTTTTTAATTATATGGCTATGCCCAGCAAAAGTTGACGTAAAAGCAATCAATGAGTGAATGAGGGTGAAGGTAAATAGAATGAACCTATGGGATCCACAGATTATATAAATTTAGAGTGAAAAGTTCTATCAGGATGGATTAGGTAATTAAGCTGGTCACTCAAGGATGTCACTACCTACCTTATTGAACCATATTTAAAATCCAAGTCATCAAGACAAGTAGTGTTAAAATTATTTAGTTTTTTTGTAGATTATACAAAAAGAAAATATAAAAAAACAAATATTCGATGTTTCTATAAATATATCGATATATCGAATACAATAAATGTTTGCCAAAACATCGAATCAATACAATAATACAATATCTGTACAGTCCGTGTGTCCGTGAGCTCTTGGAATGCCTTCGGGCTTCAAGTACCATCAGCCTATTCTAGTATCAAGCCCATAAGAGTGAGTGAGCCAGCAAGAAGCCCAAATGGCACTCTAACAGGCTCGCGGACTGTCACAGCAGAACCATCTGCGTTTGATCAATATACAATATACATATTGCTTATATCTTTTTTGAAACTATTATTGTTGCCCGCAACTTTGTCTGCTAAAATTTAATTTTCGATATCCCGCGGAATATAGAGTAGCCTATTATAATCAGGTAATGTAACATAATATCTCCCTAACACATTCCATCATCAAGATAGGTAACTAGGGTGTCCACGAAGAGGTAGCCTCAAAGACGGACCTAAGTACTTTCACACTTATAACATGACTACTGTGGGACTAAATTAATATAAAATAGCCAATTTAGTCACCGTTAATGTATATTTCGTATTCATTAGATCACGTTACACCTAAATCTAACCCTAACTGAATCCTCAACATCTTTCATACATCACCTCGTTCTTCAAATCGAATATTCACTCTCTAACTCTTATATCATCCGTCTCATTCACACCCTCTTACCTTCCGTTCCACGCTACTATACTTGTATGTTTTTTGATAAATGAACACTCCGTTTCAGATGTACTGAGCAGAGCAGAGCAGGGTGCCTGTAAGCTGGAGCCAGCAGACGAGGCCGAGCCGACAGAGAGCACACGCATCCAGTCTACTTTAACGACCTGCAAACATATGCACACAGGACAGAAACCACACGGTTGCGACACGTGTCGGAAGCAGCTTACACAACGAGGCCGCTTGAGTATACACACACGAACACATACGGCTGAGAAGCCGTACAGTTGCGATATGTGTAACAGACGGTTTACACGAAAAAGTAACTTGGCAAGGCATATATCAATTCACACAAGACAGAAACCGTACACTTGTGATATATGTAACAAACGGTTTACGTCGCATATTCAATTGGAACGTCATATACGAATACACACAGGTGAGAAACCGTACAGTTGCGATATATGTAACAAACGGTTTACACAACGAAGTAACTTGGCAACGCATATACTAATACACACAGGTGAGAAACCGTACGGTTGCGATATATGTTACAAACGGTTTATATCGCTTACTCAATTGAAACGTCATATACGAATACACACAGGTGAGAAACCGTACAGTTGCGATATATGTAACAATCGGTTTACACTACAAAGTAACTTGGCAAGGCATATACGAATACACACAGGTGAGAAACCGTACAGTTGTGATATATGTAACAAACGGTTTACGTCGCGTATTCAATTGGAATGTCATATACGAATACACACAGGTGAGAAACCGTACAGTTGCGATATATGTAACAAACGGTTTACACAACAAAGTCACTTGGCCGGGCATATACGAATACACACACGTGAGAAACCGTACGGTTGCGATATATGTAACAAACGGTTTACGTCGCGTATTCAATTGGAACGTCATATACGAATACACACAGGTGAGAAACCGTACAGTTGCGATATATGTAATAAACGGTTTAACCAACAAGGTAACTTGGCAAAGCATATACTAATACACACAGGTGAGAAACCGTACTGTTGCGATATATGTAACAAACGGTTTATATCGCTTTCTCAATTGAAACGTCATATACGAATACACACAGGTGAGAAACCGTACAGTTGTGATATATGTAACAATCGGTTTACACTACAAAGTAACTTGGCAAGGCATATACTAATACACACAGGTGAGAAACCGTACACTTGTGATATATGTAACAAACGGTTTACGTCGCGTATTCAATTGAAATGTCATATACGAATACACACAGGTGAGAAACCGTACAGTTGCGATATATGTAACAAACGGTTTACACAACAAAGTCACTTGGCAAGGCATATACTAATACACACAGGTGAGAAACCGTACGGTTGCGATATATGTAACAAACGGTTTATATCGCTTACTCAATTGAAACGTCATATACGAATACACACAGGTGAGAAACCGTACAGTTGCGATATATGTAACAATCGGTTTACACTACAAGGTAACTTGACTAGGCATATACGAATACACACACGTGAGAAACGTTAGGCCGGGGACGCACTGGTAATGCGTTGGCGACGCGACAGCGAAGTGACTAAAACAAACGTCGTTCGAGTTATGTTCTTACGTAACTGTAAACAGTGTAAGATTTCGCATTGATTTAACGACAGGTGAGAAAATTTTGATTTTGTCTTTCAAGTGTTCAAATCTGTCTATAATATAATTATATAATAAAAATATCTACATATAATGTTTTTTTTTATTTCGTATCCCAGGGGTATGTAGCAAAATGCAGAAATCAGTTTTCATAAATGGCTCTTGGTATGCCTAGTTCAAAGATTCTAGTAATAATAGTTACGGAGATAGGACCATTTCAAAGTAAGAATATAAATCCCTTTTACACCCTAACCTGCGGGAATTTCGGAGTCCTGAAATTAATTTTTAGCCAGAGATATCATTTTTAGCAGTTACGATTACTTGTGTGTCAAATTTCAAGACTAGTAATTATAGTTACGGAGATGGAACGCCTTTGTAACGGACTTAACCTCGTTTATTCCCTACTAGCTGTTGCCCGCAACTTCGTCTGCATAGAATTCGTTTATCGCTATCCCGCAGGAATTACGCAATTTACCGGGATAAAAAGTAGCCTATGTGTTATTCCAGACGATAATCTATGTATGTTCCAAATTTCATCCAGATCTGTCCAGCCGTTCTAGCGTGAAAGAGTAACAAACATCCAAACTCACAAACTTTCACATTTATAATATTAGTAGGATTCCTTTTGTTGGATAAACCATTATACTCTGTTGGCGAATTTATATTAACACTAGCTTTTGCCCGCGGCTTCGCACGCGTGAACCATGAGCATTTCAAAGAACCTAGCAATTAAGCAAGCGAGCAACCAAACCTGCAAGCTTTCAAGCATACATGCAAGTATGCAAGCAGGCATGCAAGCCTTCAAGCATGTAAGTATGCAAGCAGGCAGGCAAGCAGGCATGCAAGCAGGCATGCAAGCAGGCATGCAAGCAGGCAAGCAAGCATGCAAGCAAGTGTGCAAGCAAGCATGCATGCATGCATGCAAGCAAGCGTGCAAGCAAGCATGCATGCAAGTAAGCACCCATGCAAGCAAGCATGCAAAGCAAGGACTCAAGCAAGCATGCAAGCCAGCCCCCGCATTGCCCCGATGCCTTAATTTTTCTGAACCTGTAAATATTGCAGGATTTTTATAAAACAAACCTAACCTAACCTATAGGGCTGTCCTAAAATACATCCTAAATAGCTCTTGCCCGCGACATCGTACGCGCTAAGATGTAAAATTAAAAAATAAGTTTTTTCCCGTTCCCGTGGAAATTTTGGGGAGTGCTTTCGGAGTACACTTAAAGCCTTTAAAGAAACACACGTTATAAATGTTAAGTCTCTTTCTTCCGCTGTTTCGTCTGGAAACGAAAAATCCGGTTTTTTCCCGTCCCTGTGGGCGTTTCGGAAAATCGTTTCTTAGTGTTCCCCTACACTCCCGAATAAACCTACGCGACAAATTTCAACTTTCCCCCGCTTTTCGTTTTTCCCGTTTCCGTAAGAATTTCGCCAAATAAAGCATTTCCCGAATATCTTACGGGAACGAAGAAGAAGAATTTTGGCAAATTATCTCATAATGCTCCCCCACACTACCCAAGGAACCCACTTGCCAAATTTCAGCTTTCTACGACCAGTAAAACGTAAAATCCTGTTTTTTTCCCGTTCCCGTGGGAATTTTGGAAAGTACTCTCTTAATGCTCCTCTACACTCCCGAAGCAACCTACATGCCGAATTTCAGCTTTCTGCAACCAGAAAACGAAAAGTCCCGTTTTTCCCGTTCCCGTGGGAATTTCGGGAAATCCTTTTGTATCGCTCCCCTACACTCCCCAAGGGAAATTGAAGGCCAAATTTCAATTTTATACGACCAGTAAAACGAAAAATCGATCCCGTAGAACTGAATACATAAATTCCGTTTTTATCCCGTGGGAATTTCCAAAAAGCATTAGAACTTTATTTTACTATTATAATCACCTACTTCTATGCCAAATTTGAAGAGTCTAGTAATTATAGTTCATAGGATTTCGTTAAACTGAATATATAAATCCTGTTTTTTCCTTATCCCGTGGGAATTTCCCAAAATCCTGAAATTAGTTTCTTAGTTTTGTAATCACCAACTTTTGTATCAAATTTGAAGAGTCTACTTATTATAGTTACTGTGATAGCGTCACTCGGAATCGAATATATAATTCCCGTTTTCTCCTTATCCCGTGGGAATTTCCAAAAATCCTTTCTTAGCGGATGCCTACGTCATAACATCTACCTGCATGCCAAATTTCAGCCCGATCCGACCAGTGGTTTAGGCTGTGCATATATAATTCCCGTTTTCTCCTTATCCCGTGGGAATTTCCAAAAATCCTTTCTTAGCGGATGCCTACGTCATAACATCTACCTGCATGCCAAATTTCAGCCCGATCCGTCCAGTGGTTTGGGCTGTGCATATATAATTCCCGTTTTCTCCTTATCCCGTGGGAATTTCCAAAAATCCTTTCTTAGCGGATGCCTACGTCATAACATCTACCTGCATGCCAAATTTCAGCCCGATCCGTCCAGTGGTTTGGGCTGTGCGTTGATAGATCACTATGTCAGTCAGTCAGTCAGTCAGTCAGTCACCTTTGAGTTTTATATATATAGATGATGTGCACTTCTTTTTAATATTTTATTGTGATTTGACATTTTGTTTTGACATTGAATTGTACTCTTGTTTTTTTTTTAACTTAACGAAACATTAATTTAACATTAATTTTTCAAATTTTATTTTTTATTTTATACAGGGTGTTACAAAACTACCCGTAAAGCCGAAAGGAGGTTAAATGGGGCATTATAACGAGTCCTTTCACAATATTTAAGAACCGTAGTAACGCTGTATAACATACCCCAAAAAATTAAAAAAATATTATTATTTTCACTGATGTGCAAACCCTATTTCAGTAAAATTAAAGAATAAACTACGCAGAATTTACCTATCTAAGAAAACTCGAAACAGTTGTAGGATATCGATTAGAAGATTTGAAATTGACAACATTTTTTTTTTCAATTTTTTGAAGCCAGTACTTGAGCATGATGACATCCGTGTATTGAGGTAGCAAACATTTATGAATGAAAAATAGAAAAACTATTAAAGTAGACAATTATTTAGGTAAAATAGGTACGTAGGCCTTTCTGTTAAATAATCTGGTTCCCTGACATGACAGCTTACTAGGGTTGACAATATTTTTGGCTTTAATAATTAATTATATTTTTTACGGGGTATTTTGTAACACGTTGTATGTGTAATTTTTGACGATTTCAATATAAGTTCTCTTAACTTGACATTGTACAATTTATGATGTAATTTTATATTGAATGAATAAATAATCTAATCTAATCTAATCTATTTATATAAATCGTACGACCACGAGGGAGACCTGCTTTAAACCCCACCTGTATATTGTTCAAGGTATTATAAGGTATACTAGCTAGCTGTTGCCCGCAACTTCGTCTGCATATAATTCGTTTAGCTCTATCCCGCGGGAATTACGTAATTTTACGGGATAAAAAGTAGCTTATGTGTTATTCCCGACTATAATCTATCTATGTTCCATATTTCATCCAGAACTGTCCAGCCGTTCTGGCGTGAAAGAGTAACAAACATCCAAACATACTCACAAACTTTCACATTTATAATATTAGTAGGATGTAGGTAAGTATGTATTTATTTCAGGATCGTTATAAAAAAAACACACAGAAAAAATGACAGTTCAATTCAAAATTAAACACGTAATTTACATCAAATCATCTACAGGATCTTACTCGCTAATCCTGCCGCTAAGTAGCAGTGCTTGCACTGCTGTGTTCCGATGCGGAGAGTAAGACAGCCGGGGAAATTACGGGCACAAGAGGCATTTCATATCTTAATTCTCTAGGTTGGCAACGCATCTGCAATCCCTCCGGGGTTGCGGGTGTCTATGGGCAGTGGTGATCACTTACCATCAGGTGACCCACTTGCTCGTTTCCCTTCCTATGCATATAAAAAAAAAGGATGGCCATTTCAAGGCTCCTATAACCAACCGCTTCATAGGCACACAGTAGGTCAGACAAAAATAGTTCTCCCTACTGGCCATACTAATAGGACAAATCAGTGGGACCGTGAGAAAATGGGTGTTTTTCCAGACCGTTACAACAGGGATCTTAAAAAACAAGTCTTCCCTTCTCTAAGGGCCGGCATTGCACCCGTAGCCCCCCTACGTTATGGCCGTTCACGTGCGGCGGCGATTGCTTTGCATCAGGGGACCCGCATGCCGCAGGCTCGTTTCCCTCCCTGGCCCTCTGTGGGCCTAAATTTAAGAAAAATATGTTGGCAGTGAAGGCGGAAATAAAATGTCAATGAAATTGTAATTTATTTATTTATAATATTACAGTACAGAGTTACAGACTTAGCCACATGCTAATTTTAGGAATATACGTAAACTATAGGAACAGGGGCCCGATTTTTGAAAGCACATGTGAAAATACCACTGAAGAGGTGAATAATTATGCTGAATTTGAAATACGAGTAGCATAGGCATAGCAGAGAATCACAGCTCTCATTAATCTTGTGAACTAGTCAAAACTTTGATTAGAGCCGTAGTTTTGGAGATTTAAGCCGATTTGTACCTACCACTTTCGAGTGATGTGCTTTCAAAAGTCGAGCCCCAGTACCACAAACATTCGAATTCAATAAGTTTTTTTTTGTCGGAATACAGTGAAACATATCTATCAAATGAATCAAGAATTTTATTGGTAAATAAAATAAAATATAATATAAACTTAGGCTACCTTAAAATAACTTAGAAAAATAAAACTTATGTTAAAAATTAAAATAAATTTGGTACCTTAGGTAGGGTCCCCATCACGCAGGCAGCATTCCCGCGTTGTATCGCAATTGCGAGTCTTTGTGCGAGAAAGCTGCCCGCGCGAGGGTCGTCCGTTGCCTTTTTTTTTTTTTTTTTTTTTTTTTTTATATGAATAGGAAGGCAAACGAGCAAGTGGGTCACCTGATGGTAAGTGATCACCACTGCCCATAGACACCCGCAACCCCAGGGGGATTGCAGATGCGTTGCCAACCTAGAGGACTAAGATGCAATGCCTCTTGTGCCCGTAATTTCCCCGGCTGTCTTACTCTCCACACCGGAACACAGCAGTGCAAGCACTGCTACTTAGCGGCAGGATTAGCGAGTAAGATGGTGGTAGCGATCCGGACGGACCTTGCACAAGGCCCTACCACCCGCCTCCCTCAGGCGTTTGCTGAGGTCTTTGTAGAGCCCACGTGCGCCCTTGCCCCACGGACCAAGTGTCTCGACGCCAAATGCGACAAATTCGTATTGGGCGCCGAGGCACTGGTATTTTGTCATCTTTACCCGCTCCCGGGTGTCCGCCGCCGCGCCGGCATGCCTGCACGTCATTGGAAGGTAGGACGCAGCCATGGTGTCGGCGCAGGTAGCGTCCCACACCAGCGCACGTCCGTACCTCCATGGAATCAATGACATCCCATCAGGGCGCTTGCCATCGCTCCGTGCGATCTGGGGCTCCAGAGCAGCAGGAACGTTGGCACTGACGAGCGCCCTTCTGAGGATGTCATTCAAAGCGGCATGACGGGAGAGGCGGCCGGCACCCGAGGAGCAGGCGAGCCCGTGGTGGCCGAGGCGATTTACGGGGGCCCCACAAGAGGCACAATTGTGGTCCACGCAAACCTCAGCACCCAGTCGGAGACCGACGGCTATGCGGAGGGTAATTGGGTCTATGTGGGTGCCGGTATTCGGTGAGGGATAGGCATGGAGCCAGTGGCCTGATTCTACTCTGGAGACCGCCAAAAGTCTGGCGAAACATATAGTTCTTTAAAATATTTAGATCTAGTTTCCTTCATGATATTGTATGTTAAAAAAAAGATGAGCAAATGAGGCACACATTTTTGGTTTGTATAACGAACACCCCAGGGTTCTGGCAGAATACCAGTACTGTAGGTTTCCTGCAGCATATGCTGAGTAAGCGCTATTCTCGTCATCATCGCATGGCTCTTGCTTTAGGAAACAAAAAATATAGTAAGCGCATGTTCTATATTATTCTTTTCCTTGTATTTTGAGCTTTGCATTTGTTTTTGTAAATAAAGTTTGTATCTTATCTATCTATCTTAACCGCATCTTAACATAATGATATTAATGTCCTTGTATCCAAGCTGCCAGCAAGCATACCAAATATTTGAACAGAGCTAAAATCAATTATATAATTAAAACAAAACAATCAATAATAATGTGGAATGGAACGTAAGAGGGTGTGAGTGTGAAGGTGACGGACGATACTATGAGTGAAACGACTAATATTCGATTTGAAGAATGAGATGACGTATGTAAGATGTTTAGGATTTAGTTTAGATTCCGTTAGCGGTAAGATTTGGTTGTAACATGAACTAAAGAACGAAATATACTTTTACAGTGACTAAATTGTTTTTTTTTTTTTAATTAATTTAGTCCCACAATGTGTTAAAACTCATGGTTATGTATAAACCGTCTGTGATATACAAAGCATATGAATGGTTTCTAATCCGTGTGTACTTGTTTGTGTCTGGTCAAGCTAATTTTCTGTGTAAAACGTTTGTTACACACACCACAACTGTACCGCTTCTCACCTGTGTGTATGAATGTGTGAATAGTCACCGCCGACTTAGTTGTAAACCGTTTGTCGCATATATCACAACCATATGGTTTCTGACCTGTGTGAATATGCATGTGATTGGTCAATAGTGTCTTAAATGTAAATTGTTTGTCACAAACACTGCAACTGTACGGTTTCTTATCTGTGTGAGGCAGTACGTGTGTGCTGAGTCAATGCATGTTTTCGTGTGAAACGTTTATCACACATTCTGCAACTGTATGGTTTCTCAATGGTGTGCGTTGGTACATGAGAGTTTAACATTGATTTATATCTGAATGTTTTGTTACACACATCGCAAATAAATGGTTTCTCGTCCTTGTGTGTTTGTTTGTGCTTATTTAAATATGCTTTAGTGATGAACTGTTTCTTGCAGTAACGACAATTGTATAGTTTCTGTCTTGTGCTCATTATGCTCAAGTTGGTGTGTCCATCCCCGGGGCAGGTGTGGGTGTTCCCGGGTGCACCGTGGGTGCTTGCTGGCTTTGGCTCATGGAGGACCTCTTTGATGTACAGCGCATCTAAAAAGGAATTTAAAACAGCTGTATTAGTAAGAAATAAAAGGGAGATTTGTACATAATTTTTGCCTCGACTTTGTTACTGACTGAATATGGATCTAGAGGTCAAGGGGTTGAATCCCGCTAGGGGCAGTACTTGAATGATGAATATTATGGTCGATTTAGACGAAGACTATTTACAGCGGTTTTTTTTTTTTTTTTTTTTATATGAATAGGAAGGCAAACGAGCAAGTGGGTCACCTGATGGTAAGTGATCACCACTGCCCATAGACACCCGCAACCCCGGAGGGATTGCAGATGCGTTGCCAACCTAGAGGACTAAGATGAAATGCCTCTTGTGCCCGTAATTTCCCCGGCTGTCTTACTCTCCACACCGGAACACAGCAGTGCAAGCACTGCTACTTAGCGGCAGGATTAGTGCCTAAAAAGGGCACCGTATAAACACTTTCGGCGCCATTCTTTCGCGGCATGCCAGCGCTGGCACGGGATAGAACACGAGTCTACTTGTCGGCGCCAGTGCCACCCGCCCGCGTGCCTCGCCGCCCCCCTCGCTGCGGCTCGGCGGTGTGCTGAGCCTGGTACTGAACAGGCACCGTGTAAACGGTTTGCTGGTCACTGGCGGCGAGATTTAAGCGGCTGAAAATAGTCATTGTCTAAACGGTCTGAAGATGTGACGGTGCCTTTTTTAGGCTATAAATAGTCTTCGTCTAAATCGACCATTATTTGTACTAGTACTAGTCATGGATGTTGATTATTGTTGATGTTGGTGGACCTGTTCAACACCACCGACTCATAATAAGCATTGCAGGTTGAACACCATACATACATGTATACATATATATATCACGTCTATCCCTTACGGGGTAGACAGAGTAAGTAAGAAATGGAATGAAACAATTTATTTTGCGTTAGACATGGTAAGAAAGTGATCTAGTATTTAGTGTTGATGAATATGTCTAATCAAATAAATTGGCATGCAAACATTAACTTATGAGTCTAGTTGTTTGTGTATGTCAATGTTTGATCCATATATAAATCAGAAGTGATGTATGGGTATTCAAGTCTTTGCCTTCACTGTGAAGAGGAACATTTAAAAAATCAGTAGTGTCAGTCTTGTCGTGTTGTCTCTTCTTAGCACTGATCGATGGGGTCATATTATCCCAAAAATTGAATTGAATTGAGTTCTTAGAATCATCAAAAAGTTGATGGAGCCACTTCTTTCTTCCTAAATTTGAATTAAATAGTTCTTTCGTTTTCGTCATTTCGTCTTCGTCAATGATTCGCGCGTCCTGTTCGTATGCAGGCATGAAAAATCGACAAAATTGTTTGCAAAAAAGCTTACAGTTGTAACATAAGTTAAATTCATTACTGAAGCAAAATAAGTGAATGCACCTTTGAAGACAAGTGTTTATTACAAATACCGCCACATTGTAACATGGAGTCGTCCGCCTCCTGCCGGCGCGCTTCCGACACGGAACAGTCGGCGTGTTCATACAGCCTGACGGCGGAGAGCGCGCCTGTGAAGGAGGAGCCCGAGTGGGGCGAGTGCGGCGTGAGCGACGCGGCCGCGGCAGAAGGCTTGTACCCCGGGCACGAGGTCAAAGACGAATTAGTAATTGGACCTGAGGTGGTGCAAGAGCAGGACATCGCTTTTTCAATGCAAAGTAAGCTACCTGATAACAGCTTGTGTAAATCACTTGGGTAGAGGAGGCATTGTAAGGCAATGCCTATTAAAATCGTTTCCACAGATAAAGGTCTTCATAAGCTATTTTTCTCAAATTATAATTTAGATGATACCCTTCTATTTAGTGGTCCTCTGTTTTGCTGACCTTTTGGCGACTCAAATGGAGGAGTGCAGGTCACACCACAGAATAATAGAAAAATAGGTTGAGACTGTCTGCAATGGTGTCTGATGATGATGGTATCTAAGATATTATTTATAGGCTTTAGTTTGACTTGAATTTTGCTTTATAGAAGGCGAAGATGAGGTCTCAGAATGGTTAGGGTTGCCATCCGTCTGGGTTTCATCGGATTTGTCCTAGTTTAGAGGGCATCTGGGGAGCGTCGGGGGAAGGTTTCTTTTGTAGACCGGGTTTAATAAAAAAAAAAAATTGGGTCGCCGCTATACACTCACTATGCTTGCACACCACGATCAACCGACGAACCAAGTATATTCACCGTATCCCCATCCCTCCCGTCACGATCTTGTTGACATGTCTAGCTTTCGCACTGTAAAATCCGGGGTTTTCATGCGTCTTGTCCTGTTTTCCAAATTTTAGAGATGGCAACCCTTAGAATGGTACGCGTTTGCCTAGAAAGCAAGAGTTGGGGTTAGCTAGTAACAATTTGTTGACAAAGTAACTGTTCACCAAGAAAAAGCACATCAGTTAGTGAATTAGTTGTAGTTAAATGTAATTTCTATCTCTGACTTATTTCTTTCTTTTATTGTTTGTCTGGTAGAGATAGCTATTAAGCATAAGACTGCCTATTGTCCATCTTGTTTTTTGTGTATTTTGTACTGATTTGTGGTGTTCAATAATGAGTATTTGCATTGTATTCTAGTGAAGTTGTATGTATATGGAAAATTCCTTGGCAGGTGCCTTCAGCATAATGGTGGAGGATCCACGCAAGCCCAAGTCCAAGTGCACCCGCACCTGGCCCGCGGATGAACATCACTACTATAAGAGCACTGAGCAGCAGCATAAACTCAGAAGCTGTTTTGTCAGGCTCGAGCGATTGCCAGTGGGAGACCTGCGCAGTCGCAACGTTGAGCGTTAGTGTTTTACAACATACTAGCTAATAATTGCCGTACAGTACAGTTATGTAGGGGTGTCCACTTAAAAAATATATCGATATTTATATTCGATGTAAAACATCGGATTTCAGCATCGATGTTTATCGATATATTGCTAGAAAGCATCGATATTTTTCTACTATCGAATACTTTCCGCACAAGTTTATGTATGTTACAGCCAAACAGCAAAAGTTTTTTTTTAATTATATGGCTATGCCCAGCAAAAGTTGACGTAAAAGCAATCAATGAGTGAATGAGGGTGAAGGTAAATAGAATGAACCTATGGGATCCACAGATTATATAAATTTAGAGTGAAAAGTTCTATCAGGATGGATTAGGTAATTAAGCTGGTCACTCAAGGATGTCACTACCTACCTTATTGAACCATATTTAAAATCCAAGTCATCAAGACAAGTAGTGTTAAAATTATTTAGTTTTTTTGTAGATTATACAAAAAGAAAATATAAAAAAACAAATATTCGATGTTTCTATAAATATATCGATATATCGAATACAATAAATGTTTGCCAAAACATCGAATCAATACAATAATACAATATCTGTACAGTCCGTGTGTCCGTGAGCTCTTGGAATGCCTTCGGGCTTCAAGTACCATCAGCCTATTCTAGTATCAAGCCCATAAGAGTGAGTGAGCCAGCAAGAAGCCCAAATGGCACTCTAACAGGCTCGCGGACTGTCACAGCAGAACCATCTGCGTTTGATCAATATACAATATACATATTGCTTATATCTTTTTTGAAACTATTATTGTTGCCCGCAACTTTGTCTGCTAAAATTTAATTTTCGATATCCCGCGGAATATAGAGTAGCCTATTATAATCAGGTAATGTAACATAATATCTCCCTAACACATTCCATCATCAAGATAGGTAACTAGGGTGTCCACGAAGAGGTAGCCTCAAAGACGGACCTAAGTACTTTCACACTTATAACATGACTACTGTGGGACTAAATTAATATAAAATAGCCAATTTAGTCACCGTTAATGTATATTTCGTATTCATTAGATCACGTTACACCTAAATCTAACCCTAACTGAATCCTCAACATCTTTCATACATCACCTCGTTCTTCAAATCGAATATTCACTCTCTAACTCTTATATCATCCGTCTCATTCACACCCTCTTACCTTCCGTTCCACGCTACTATACTTGTATGTTTTTTGATAAATGAACACTCCGTTTCAGATGTACTGAGCAGAGCAGAGCAGGGTGCCTGTAAGCTGGAGCCAGCAGACGAGGCCGAGCCGACAGAGAGCACACGCATCCAGTCTACTTTAACGACCTGCAAACATATGCACACAGGACAGAAACCACACGGTTGCGACACGTGTCGGAAGCAGCTTACACAACGAGGCCGCTTGAGTATACACACACGAACACATACGGCTGAGAAGCCGTACAGTTGCGATATGTGTAACAGACGGTTTACACGAAAAAGTAACTTGGCAAGGCATATATCAATTCACACAAGACAGAAACCGTACACTTGTGATATATGTAACAAACGGTTTACGTCGCATATTCAATTGGAACGTCATATACGAATACACACAGGTGAGAAACCGTACAGTTGCGATATATGTAACAAACGGTTTACACAACGAAGTAACTTGGCAACGCATATACTAATACACACAGGTGAGAAACCGTACGGTTGCGATATATGTTACAAACGGTTTATATCGCTTACTCAATTGAAACGTCATATACGAATACACACAGGTGAGAAACCGTACAGTTGCGATATATGTAACAATCGGTTTACACTACAAAGTAACTTGGCAAGGCATATACGAATACACACAGGTGAGAAACCGTACAGTTGTGATATATGTAACAAACGGTTTACGTCGCGTATTCAATTGGAATGTCATATACGAATACACACAGGTGAGAAACCGTACAGTTGCGATATATGTAACAAACGGTTTACACAACAAAGTCACTTGGCCGGGCATATACGAATACACACACGTGAGAAACCGTACGGTTGCGATATATGTAACAAACGGTTTACGTCGCGTATTCAATTGGAACGTCATATACGAATACACACAGGTGAGAAACCGTACAGTTGCGATATATGTAATAAACGGTTTAACCAACAAGGTAACTTGGCAAAGCATATACTAATACACACAGGTGAGAAACCGTACTGTTGCGATATATGTAACAAACGGTTTATATCGCTTTCTCAATTGAAACGTCATATACGAATACACACAGGTGAGAAACCGTACAGTTGTGATATATGTAACAATCGGTTTACACTACAAAGTAACTTGGCAAGGCATATACTAATACACACAGGTGAGAAACCGTACACTTGTGATATATGTAACAAACGGTTTACGTCGCGTATTCAATTGAAATGTCATATACGAATACACACAGGTGAGAAACCGTACAGTTGCGATATATGTAACAAACGGTTTACACAACAAAGTCACTTGGCAAGGCATATACTAATACACACAGGTGAGAAACCGTACGGTTGCGATATATGTAACAAACGGTTTATATCGCTTACTCAATTGAAACGTCATATACGAATACACACAGGTGAGAAACCGTACAGTTGCGATATATGTAACAATCGGTTTACACTACAAGGTAACTTGACTAGGCATATACGAATACACACACGTGAGAAACGTTAGGCCGGGGACGCACTGGTAATGCGTTGGCGACGCGACAGCGAAGTGACTAAAACAAACGTCGTTCGAGTTATGTTCTTACGTAACTGTAAACAGTGTAAGATTTCGCATTGATTTAACGACAGGTGAGAAAATTTTGATTTTGTCTTTCAAGTGTTCAAATCTGTCTATAATATAATTATATAATAAAAATATCTACATATAATGTTTTTTTTTATTTCGTATCCCAGGGGTATGTAGCAAAATGCAGAAATCAGTTTTCATAAATGGCTCTTGGTATGCCTAGTTCAAAGATTCTAGTAATAATAGTTACGGAGATAGGACCATTTCAAAGTAAGAATATAAATCCCTTTTACACCCTAACCTGCGGGAATTTCGGAGTCCTGAAATTAATTTTTAGCCAGAGATATCATTTTTAGCAGTTACGATTACTTGTGTGTCAAATTTCAAGACTAGTAATTATAGTTACGGAGATGGAACGCCTTTGTAACGGACTTAACCTCGTTTATTCCCTACTAGCTGTTGCCCGCAACTTCGTCTGCATAGAATTCGTTTATCGCTATCCCGCAGGAATTACGCAATTTACCGGGATAAAAAGTAGCCTATGTGTTATTCCAGACGATAATCTATGTATGTTCCAAATTTCATCCAGATCTGTCCAGCCGTTCTAGCGTGAAAGAGTAACAAACATCCAAACTCACAAACTTTCACATTTATAATATTAGTAGGATTCCTTTTGTTGGATAAACCATTATACTCTGTTGGCGAATTTATATTAACACT
Organism: Pandemis corylana; assembly: GCA_949127965.1. Taxonomy (NCBI): domain Eukaryota; kingdom Metazoa; phylum Arthropoda; class Insecta; order Lepidoptera; family Tortricidae; genus Pandemis; species Pandemis corylana. Next base: position 1,528,197 of record OX421875.1, on the reverse strand, counting down.
AGCTTTTGCCCGCGGCTTCGCACGCGTGAACCATGAGCATTTCAAAGAACCTAGCAATTAAGCAAGCGAGCAACCAAACCTGCAAGCTTTCAAGCATACATGCAAGTATGCAAGCAGGCATGCAAGCCTTCAAGCATGTAAGTATGCAAGCAGGCAGGCAAGCAGGCATGCAAGCAGGCATGCAAGCAGGCATGCAAGCAGGCAAGCAAGCATGCAAGCAAGTGTGCAAGCAAGCATGCATGCATGCATGCAAGCAAGCGTGCAAGCAAGCATGCATGCAAGTAAGCACCCATGCAAGCAAGCATGCAAAGCAAGGACTCAAGCAAGCATGCAAGCCAGCCCCCGCATTGCCCCGATGCCTTAATTTTTCTGAACCTGTAAATATTGCAGGATTTTTATAAAACAAACCTAACCTAACCTATAGGGCTGTCCTAAAATACATCCTAAATAGCTCTTGCCCGCGACATCGTACGCGCTAAGATGTAAAATTAAAAAATAAGTTTTTTCCCGTTCCCGTGGAAATTTTGGGGAGTGCTTTCGGAGTACACTTAAAGCCTTTAAAGAAACACACGTTATAAATGTTAAGTCTCTTTCTTCCGCTGTTTCGTCTGGAAACGAAAAATCCGGTTTTTTCCCGTCCCTGTGGGCGTTTCGGAAAATCGTTTCTTAGTGTTCCCCTACACTCCCGAATAAACCTACGCGACAAATTTCAACTTTCCCCCGCTTTTCGTTTTTCCCGTTTCCGTAAGAATTTCGCCAAATAAAGCATTTCCCGAATATCTTACGGGAACGAAGAAGAAGAATTTTGGCAAATTATCTCATAATGCTCCCCCACACTACCCAAGGAACCCACTTGCCAAATTTCAGCTTTCTACGACCAGTAAAACGTAAAATCCTGTTTTTTTCCCGTTCCCGTGGGAATTTTGGAAAGTACTCTCTTAATGCTCCTCTACACTCCCGAAGCAACCTACATGCCGAATTTCAGCTTTCTGCAACCAGAAAACGAAAAGTCCCGTTTTTCCCGTTCCCGTGGGAATTTCGGGAAATCCTTTTGTATCGCTCCCCTACACTCCCCAAGGGAAATTGAAGGCCAAATTTCAATTTTATACGACCAGTAAAACGAAAAATCGATCCCGTAGAACTGAATACATAAATTCCGTTTTTATCCCGTGGGAATTTCCAAAAAGCATTAGAACTTTATTTTACTATTATAATCACCTACTTCTATGCCAAATTTGAAGAGTCTAGTAATTATAGTTCATAGGATTTCGTTAAACTGAATATATAAATCCTGTTTTTTCCTTATCCCGTGGGAATTTCCCAAAATCCTGAAATTAGTTTCTTAGTTTTGTAATCACCAACTTTTGTATCAAATTTGAAGAGTCTACTTATTATAGTTACTGTGATAGCGTCACTCGGAATCGAATATATAATTCCCGTTTTCTCCTTATCCCGTGGGAATTTCCAAAAATCCTTTCTTAGCGGATGCCTACGTCATAACATCTACCTGCATGCCAAATTTCAGCCCGATCCGACCAGTGGTTTAGGCTGTGCATATATAATTCCCGTTTTCTCCTTATCCCGTGGGAATTTCCAAAAATCCTTTCTTAGCGGATGCCTACGTCATAACATCTACCTGCATGCCAAATTTCAGCCCGATCCGTCCAGTGGTTTGGGCTGTGCATATATAATTCCCGTTTTCTCCTTATCCCGTGGGAATTTCCAAAAATCCTTTCTTAGCGGATGCCTACGTCATAACATCTACCTGCATGCCAAATTTCAGCCCGATCCGTCCAGTGGTTTGGGCTGTGCGTTGATAGATCACTATGTCAGTCAGTCAGTCAGTCAGTCAGTCACCTTTGAGTTTTATATATATAGATGATGTGCACTTCTTTTTAATATTTTATTGTGATTTGACATTTTGTTTTGACATTGAATTGTACTCTTGTTTTTTTTTTAACTTAACGAAACATTAATTTAACATTAATTTTTCAAATTTTATTTTTTATTTTATACAGGGTGTTACAAAACTACCCGTAAAGCCGAAAGGAGGTTAAATGGGGCATTATAACGAGTCCTTTCACAATATTTAAGAACCGTAGTAACGCTGTATAACATACCCCAAAAAATTAAAAAAATATTATTATTTTCACTGATGTGCAAACCCTATTTCAGTAAAATTAAAGAATAAACTACGCAGAATTTACCTATCTAAGAAAACTCGAAACAGTTGTAGGATATCGATTAGAAGATTTGAAATTGACAACATTTTTTTTTTCAATTTTTTGAAGCCAGTACTTGAGCATGATGACATCCGTGTATTGAGGTAGCAAACATTTATGAATGAAAAATAGAAAAACTATTAAAGTAGACAATTATTTAGGTAAAATAGGTACGTAGGCCTTTCTGTTAAATAATCTGGTTCCCTGACATGACAGCTTACTAGGGTTGACAATATTTTTGGCTTTAATAATTAATTATATTTTTTACGGGGTATTTTGTAACACGTTGTATGTGTAATTTTTGACGATTTCAATATAAGTTCTCTTAACTTGACATTGTACAATTTATGATGTAATTTTATATTGAATGAATAAATAATCTAATCTAATCTAATCTATTTATATAAATCGTACGACCACGAGGGAGACCTGCTTTAAACCCCACCTGTATATTGTTCAAGGTATTATAAGGTATACTAGCTAGCTGTTGCCCGCAACTTCGTCTGCATATAATTCGTTTAGCTCTATCCCGCGGGAATTACGTAATTTTACGGGATAAAAAGTAGCTTATGTGTTATTCCCGACTATAATCTATCTATGTTCCATATTTCATCCAGAACTGTCCAGCCGTTCTGGCGTGAAAGAGTAACAAACATCCAAACATACTCACAAACTTTCACATTTATAATATTAGTAGGATGTAGGTAAGTATGTATTTATTTCAGGATCGTTATAAAAAAAACACACAGAAAAAATGACAGTTCAATTCAAAATTAAACACGTAATTTACATCAAATCATCTACAGGATCTTACTCGCTAATCCTGCCGCTAAGTAGCAGTGCTTGCACTGCTGTGTTCCGATGCGGAGAGTAAGACAGCCGGGGAAATTACGGGCACAAGAGGCATTTCATATCTTAATTCTCTAGGTTGGCAACGCATCTGCAATCCCTCCGGGGTTGCGGGTGTCTATGGGCAGTGGTGATCACTTACCATCAGGTGACCCACTTGCTCGTTTCCCTTCCTATGCATATAAAAAAAAAGGATGGCCATTTCAAGGCTCCTATAACCAACCGCTTCATAGGCACACAGTAGGTCAGACAAAAATAGTTCTCCCTACTGGCCATACTAATAGGACAAATCAGTGGGACCGTGAGAAAATGGGTGTTTTTCCAGACCGTTACAACAGGGATCTTAAAAAACAAGTCTTCCCTTCTCTAAGGGCCGGCATTGCACCCGTAGCCCCCCTACGTTATGGCCGTTCACGTGCGGCGGCGATTGCTTTGCATCAGGGGACCCGCATGCCGCAGGCTCGTTTCCCTCCCTGGCCCTCTGTGGGCCTAAATTTAAGAAAAATATGTTGGCAGTGAAGGCGGAAATAAAATGTCAATGAAATTGTAATTTATTTATTTATAATATTACAGTACAGAGTTACAGACTTAGCCACATGCTAATTTTAGGAATATACGTAAACTATAGGAACAGGGGCCCGATTTTTGAAAGCACATGTGAAAATACCACTGAAGAGGTGAATAATTATGCTGAATTTGAAATACGAGTAGCATAGGCATAGCAGAGAATCACAGCTCTCATTAATCTTGTGAACTAGTCAAAACTTTGATTAGAGCCGTAGTTTTGGAGATTTAAGCCGATTTGTACCTACCACTTTCGAGTGATGTGCTTTCAAAAGTCGAGCCCCAGTACCACAAACATTCGAATTCAATAAGTTTTTTTTTGTCGGAATACAGTGAAACATATCTATCAAATGAATCAAGAATTTTATTGGTAAATAAAATAAAATATAATATAAACTTAGGCTACCTTAAAATAACTTAGAAAAATAAAACTTATGTTAAAAATTAAAATAAATTTGGTACCTTAGGTAGGGTCCCCATCACGCAGGCAGCATTCCCGCGTTGTATCGCAATTGCGAGTCTTTGTGCGAGAAAGCTGCCCGCGCGAGGGTCGTCCGTTGCCTTTTTTTTTTTTTTTTTTTTTTTTTTATATGAATAGGAAGGCAAACGAGCAAGTGGGTCACCTGATGGTAAGTGATCACCACTGCCCATAGACACCCGCAACCCCAGGGGGATTGCAGATGCGTTGCCAACCTAGAGGACTAAGATGCAATGCCTCTTGTGCCCGTAATTTCCCCGGCTGTCTTACTCTCCACACCGGAACACAGCAGTGCAAGCACTGCTACTTAGCGGCAGGATTAGCGAGTAAGATGGTGGTAGCGATCCGGACGGACCTTGCACAAGGCCCTACCACCCGCCTCCCTCAGGCGTTTGCTGAGGTCTTTGTAGAGCCCACGTGCGCCCTTGCCCCACGGACCAAGTGTCTCGACGCCAAATGCGACAAATTCGTATTGGGCGCCGAGGCACTGGTATTTTGTCATCTTTACCCGCTCCCGGGTGTCCGCCGCCGCGCCGGCATGCCTGCACGTCATTGGAAGGTAGGACGCAGCCATGGTGTCGGCGCAGGTAGCGTCCCACACCAGCGCACGTCCGTACCTCCATGGAATCAATGACATCCCATCAGGGCGCTTGCCATCGCTCCGTGCGATCTGGGGCTCCAGAGCAGCAGGAACGTTGGCACTGACGAGCGCCCTTCTGAGGATGTCATTCAAAGCGGCATGACGGGAGAGGCGGCCGGCACCCGAGGAGCAGGCGAGCCCGTGGTGGCCGAGGCGATTTACGGGGGCCCCACAAGAGGCACAATTGTGGTCCACGCAAACCTCAGCACCCAGTCGGAGACCGACGGCTATGCGGAGGGTAATTGGGTCTATGTGGGTGCCGGTATTCGGTGAGGGATAGGCATGGAGCCAGTGGCCTGATTCTACTCTGGAGACCGCCAAAAGTCTGGCGAAACATATAGTTCTTTAAAATATTTAGATCTAGTTTCCTTCATGATATTGTATGTTAAAAAAAAGATGAGCAAATGAGGCACACATTTTTGGTTTGTATAACGAACACCCCAGGGTTCTGGCAGAATACCAGTACTGTAGGTTTCCTGCAGCATATGCTGAGTAAGCGCTATTCTCGTCATCATCGCATGGCTCTTGCTTTAGGAAACAAAAAATATAGTAAGCGCATGTTCTATATTATTCTTTTCCTTGTATTTTGAGCTTTGCATTTGTTTTTGTAAATAAAGTTTGTATCTTATCTATCTATCTTAACCGCATCTTAACATAATGATATTAATGTCCTTGTATCCAAGCTGCCAGCAAGCATACCAAATATTTGAACAGAGCTAAAATCAATTATATAATTAAAACAAAACAATCAATAATAATGTGGAATGGAACGTAAGAGGGTGTGAGTGTGAAGGTGACGGACGATACTATGAGTGAAACGACTAATATTCGATTTGAAGAATGAGATGACGTATGTAAGATGTTTAGGATTTAGTTTAGATTCCGTTAGCGGTAAGATTTGGTTGTAACATGAACTAAAGAACGAAATATACTTTTACAGTGACTAAATTGTTTTTTTTTTTTTAATTAATTTAGTCCCACAATGTGTTAAAACTCATGGTTATGTATAAACCGTCTGTGATATACAAAGCATATGAATGGTTTCTAATCCGTGTGTACTTGTTTGTGTCTGGTCAAGCTAATTTTCTGTGTAAAACGTTTGTTACACACACCACAACTGTACCGCTTCTCACCTGTGTGTATGAATGTGTGAATAGTCACCGCCGACTTAGTTGTAAACCGTTTGTCGCATATATCACAACCATATGGTTTCTGACCTGTGTGAATATGCATGTGATTGGTCAATAGTGTCTTAAATGTAAATTGTTTGTCACAAACACTGCAACTGTACGGTTTCTTATCTGTGTGAGGCAGTACGTGTGTGCTGAGTCAATGCATGTTTTCGTGTGAAACGTTTATCACACATTCTGCAACTGTATGGTTTCTCAATGGTGTGCGTTGGTACATGAGAGTTTAACATTGATTTATATCTGAATGTTTTGTTACACACATCGCAAATAAATGGTTTCTCGTCCTTGTGTGTTTGTTTGTGCTTATTTAAATATGCTTTAGTGATGAACTGTTTCTTGCAGTAACGACAATTGTATAGTTTCTGTCTTGTGCTCATTATGCTCAAGTTGGTGTGTCCATCCCCGGGGCAGGTGTGGGTGTTCCCGGGTGCACCGTGGGTGCTTGCTGGCTTTGGCTCATGGAGGACCTCTTTGATGTACAGCGCATCTAAAAAGGAATTTAAAACAGCTGTATTAGTAAGAAATAAAAGGGAGATTTGTACATAATTTTTGCCTCGACTTTGTTACTGACTGAATATGGATCTAGAGGTCAAGGGGTTGAATCCCGCTAGGGGCAGTACTTGAATGATGAATATTATGGTCGATTTAGACGAAGACTATTTACAGCGGTTTTTTTTTTTTTTTTTTTATATGAATAGGAAGGCAAACGAGCAAGTGGGTCACCTGATGGTAAGTGATCACCACTGCCCATAGACACCCGCAACCCCGGAGGGATTGCAGATGCGTTGCCAACCTAGAGGACTAAGATGAAATGCCTCTTGTGCCCGTAATTTCCCCGGCTGTCTTACTCTCCACACCGGAACACAGCAGTGCAAGCACTGCTACTTAGCGGCAGGATTAGTGCCTAAAAAGGGCACCGTATAAACACTTTCGGCGCCATTCTTTCGCGGCATGCCAGCGCTGGCACGGGATAGAACACGAGTCTACTTGTCGGCGCCAGTGCCACCCGCCCGCGTGCCTCGCCGCCCCCCTCGCTGCGGCTCGGCGGTGTGCTGAGCCTGGTACTGAACAGGCACCGTGTAAACGGTTTGCTGGTCACTGGCGGCGAGATTTAAGCGGCTGAAAATAGTCATTGTCTAAACGGTCTGAATATGTGACGGTGCCTTTTTTAGGCTATAAATAGTCTTCGTCTAAATCGACCATTATTTGTACTAGTACTAGTCATGGATGTTGATTATTGTTGATGTTGGTGGACCTGTTCAACACCACCGACTCATAATAAGCTTTGCAGGTTGAACACCATACGTACATGTATACATACATATATCACGTCTTTATCCCTTATGGGGTAGGCAGAGTAAGTTAGAAATGGAATGAAACAGTTTATTTTGCTTTAGACATGGTAAAAAAGTGTTCTAGTATTTAGTGTTGATGTCCGGCGACACGGCTAACCAAATAAATTGCCGTGCAAACATTTACTTATTTTCTAAAGTAGTTTTTGGTAGTTTGAATTGATGATTTAAAAAGTTTTCATTTTTATTAAACAAAAAAGAAAATATGAATGTTACTATAAATTATTAGTATTGGAGTTATTTATTTTAAGTACTCTTTGATTGAATAAAATGCTTTGTCCTTAAACCATTGAAATAATTTAAATCTGAATTTACTTAGGGGCAACTCAGCTATACACCTTTAATCGTGCTAAGTGTGGCCTTAGGGTTTTGTTTTGTTACCTTAGGCTCTGTCTACCCCGTAAGGGATAAAGACGTGATATATGTGTATGTGTGTATAACTCGGCTATGTTCCTAGGCAGCTCGTTAAATATCCGTATTGCCATTGGAACAGGGGTCCATGGACTTTTTGAAATTCTGAAAGTGGTCTGTGACCGCAAAAAGTTTGAACACTGCCATATTACAAGCTTAGCTTACTTTGCGTTGCAAAAGCGATGTCCTGCTGTTGCACCAGCTCAGGTCCCAATACTACTTCGTCTTTGATCTCGTGGCCGGCGTACAAGTCTTCTGCCACGGCCGCGTCGCTCACGCCGCACTCGCCCCACTCGGGCTCCTTCGCCTCCACGGGCTCGCACTTCACAGGCCCGCTACAGGACTGCGACGACGGTTCCGCGTCGGAAGCACGACGGCGGCAGGCGGAGGACTCCATGTCACGAAATCAAGTGTCTCGCCCAAACCCAGTTCGAATTCGCCGGCAAATCATTTGCACTCTTATATGCGTTGGCCAGTGACAGCAATCCAGAGTTATTATCGTAGCGAGATTTTAATTTTACAATAATAAATTAGGCAATTTACACAATCAACATATTATTTTTCTTGATTATTGTGACTGTGACATATTACTGAAACGAATAGAACTTACAATCTGATCTGAGTCGATAATCAGCTGATGGTTTCTAATGAAAGAAACAGCGTTTAGTTATCCTCATTTGCAAAATGTTCCTACGTTTGCTATTGAATAGGCAGATTTAAATAACCACCACGATGCCACCTATTGAGGAGTAGCAAAGTGAGAGTTAACAGACCCAAACCAAAAGTAACGGGGACTAAAGTTTGAATAGTGACTGAACATGAAATATTCTTCTTCTTTTTTTTAATATAGCACCATCGATCGATGCGATGATTTTCTGTGGAAAAAATCTGATTGCTGACAGCTCCATCTTGAGTTTTCATTTGATCTGAGATGCTCATTATATTTTACATAAGTGATTCTATTGTGTAAATAGTATATTACTGCAGAGACAATTGAGCGGCGTAGTTGTGTCATAGGTCAGAGAATGTTTTTCCACTTTCGAATATTGGGACCGTGCGCGACGACAGCGCCACGTGATAGGCGGCCATTATGGACAATATTGTCACCGCTGTCAAACAAGAAGTAAGTAAATATTGTGAAAAATATTAATGAAATTATGGGTCGTGGTAGGTGTCGGGTCCAAAGGAAAAGACGGTGGCTTCTTCCAAAGAGTGTATAATCACTGTTGCACACGTTTATAAGTTACAGATACTGAACACAAGATAATAATATAATCAGAGGGAAAACAATCTAACGTGCCGTAGTCTGTCGAGTCTAAGAGAAGAGAGAGAGCATAGACAATTTTCTCTCATTTTGCCATATGCGTGGCTTGGATTCGTGGCGTTTTCGCCACAAAATCTTGTGTTATTTTACTATATTACACAATTTTGGACAATGGTAGTCAGTAACATTATTGCCAATAATATTAAAATTGTTGTTTTCAGTGAAATTTTAGAGGTTAGGTAACTAAATTTTTTTTTCTTACGGCAAATATCCACTTGTTTCTTTGGTCTCGTTTCCACCATGGTCTTGGAAATTGGTAAAATTTACAGTCGCTATTCTTCTTGGTGTTATTACAATTCACAACAACACATCTTGCCAGGACCATATTTTTATCTCAAAAACGATTAGAAAATGTTTACTGCAATATGGATTTGACAGCTCAAGTCAGCGACAAAAATGACAATTTTAGCCGTAGCGAGCGCTGTGATCGTTTAGGCTACCCCCTCCACCCGCTTTGCACTCTGCCAATAAGTACATAATATATCGTATTGCTTTCGACAATCGGGCCCTCGAGTTTTGTAGTTGGTTAGTTTTGCTACTCCTCAACGGATGTCGCTACTCGCAAAATATAAGACTGTCTATTCAATGGCATACATACGTTGTCTAAAAACCTCTTGGAAGAAAGAAACTAAAAGCCTTCGCTTCGCTTTTCGGTCTGTGGCTGTCACCAATCTGTCAAGTAAATGTTCAACCGGACACTTGTCATCACGGGCGTTTATGTGCCTTAAACAGATTTCGGCCGTACTGCACGTACTGTCAAAAATGTAACTTACGAAAGTTACGTTTAACGCTTCCTCCACCTTCCTTAACGCTCACGTTTGAAGTATGAAACTTTTGCGGCGCGCGCGGCGCGGCCATTATAGTTTCTGCGTCGAGTGTGTTATGTGTTTGCATCGATTAATTTCCGTACCTTTTTATCCGCAAATTGTAATCTACATTTTAGTTACACAAAGCGGTTAACAAATAAATCATTACATAAGTAAGGATATGATTGTATCATTTCAGAATCTATTTAAGTTTAGTTAGCTCACATAAATCCAACATAGATCCTGTTTAAATTTGAGGTAAATTCCCGCCTTTTGTTGGTTGTTTCAGGTTTTTGTCAAAGCACGTTGTTAGATCGCGTTTAAAAAAAACGTTACTATCGTAGCTTGCATTTGACGTATCCTTGAAGCTTAAACCAAATGTATGAGAGATAGTCATCTGATACGTTGTATCTCTTTGTAGTCTGTAAAACGAGGGTATTCTTAGCCATATATTGTAACTTTTTTTTATATATTTTTTTGACTGCTTTTTGGACAAAAAATCTTTTCTATGATTAATTTTCGAATAATAAGGAACAACAAATTAATATTCATTTATTTTATAATTGGAGGCTTCTTCAGGGACGACATGCACGTTTTAGTATTGCCAGTAAAAAAAAGTTACCCCTACTCCTGTGAAATACTAATAAGTAATCAAAGTGATTCACAAATTAATTTGATTTACTTTTTTCCACATAAATAAACATAACTTACTTATTACATAAATAATTAAGTTACCTTTTCCACAGAAATTCAAGACGAAAAATAAATCTCATCGCACATTTTCATTGAATTTAAGATGCTTGGCAAGAAATCAACGAGAGTGGATAGATGCAGAATTTTGTTTTTGTTGCATGTTTTTAGGGTTCCGTACTTCAATAAAAAAAAGCGGAAACCGTATACATAGGATCAGTTTATGTCGGTCCGTCCATCCTTCCGTCTATCAAGATCCTTTTTCTTAGGAACGCGTAAACATATACAATTGAAATTAATCCCCAATACTAAGGTTTGTAGCCTTTTAAAGCTATGTAAAAATCAAATCTTAAAATCAACTCAATCAAAAGATCCAACTGTTAGAAAAGGAGTTTCCATGCAAATTGCCGTGACCCCCAAAAATAGAGGGCACTAGAAACATGAAATTTGGCATGAAGGTAGTTCTTATAGCGCAACCTATGAAATGAGTCTAAAAATCTTTTTTTGTTTGTCTGAAGAAACCAATGTAAAATTATCTTTTACAGCCTACATTTTGCTTAAGAGCAGGGCTCTGCTAACACTGGATTGCATATTCACTTACCGAATCTGCGCGAAACCTTGGATGGACGAGTCCGACTCGCATTTGGCCGGATTTTATCAAGGAAAATAATTAATTAGGTAGTCTGCTCTACAGTACACGCGCATTGCACATCGGTCTTCTCGGCTGATGTCCGCTTCGTAGAGCGTTGTCTTTTTCCAATGACCGAAGTGTTATCTTTATTGCCGGGTTGTACGCCAGAGATTGACCTCTTTCACGACTGATAGAAAGTGTAGACAGTAGATGAGGCCAACGGTGTAGCTCCAACCTCTGCTGGTTGGAATTTGCCAGCAATTTGTGGATTATTGTTATGATTACGCTAATCAATGAATTATCTTTATTGATCTTGTTTGATTAGCGGGTCTGCCTACTCTCAAATTAGAAAATTTTAGTTCGTAGCATGGCGTTTTTCTCACTCTAAAAATAAACACTATTTATTTGAGGGAGACGGCGCGGCTTGAACTTCGAATAACGAATATAAGCCGGGTCTGCAAATCAGCGAACGATCCCCTCTACTATATAGCTGAATTTGGATTTTTAAAGTAAAACTCTTTTTAGTCGTGTTTTAAAAAAATACTGTGTAATTAAGTCTAAGCTGAAACCTTAAATACAGTTAGTTTCTTAGTGTTATCATTTTTTTAAAAAGTGTTTTTTATTAAACGGGATTTGTATATTTTGTCACATTAGCCCATAGGGCAGAAACGAATTAAAAACAAATAAAACAAGCAAATGAACATTAACACATGTTGGTCAAAAGTGAATTACGATCGAGAAAAAAAACATTGGTTATGCTCTAATATAAAAAAAAAATCAATAATAATGTGAATAGGGTAAAAATATTTTTAATAATGGTAACATTAAAATGACGGCCATGGCAGTTCGGTCACGCGAAAAAAATGTGAATTTGTGATTAAAAATTTCAATGTTTTAACAAAGCTATTTAGTTTAATAACAACTTTATTGTCTAAACGAACAGTTCCAAGGAGTTCGTATTGGTTATGTGTTCGAAATCGTGCAAGTTTTGGAGGGAAACAGCAAGTTTCTTTCTTACGCTCGAAATGTGTTGTTAAAAAAACTGTGTTTTTTTGTATCAAATGTCCGTCATAGGTGCGTTTTTTTACCTTCATAAAATATCGATTAACTCTGCTTGCTCCGAGGCGGCCTTTGGTGTGTCGGGGAGGCTTTCTGGGAGGTTTTTAAGCCTTTGTTTACATTCTACATTAAGTTTTTCGGTGTTTGTATACATGTGATTGCTTTTTATTGTGTCTGGTGATGTGGCCGTCGATTTATTATCGTGTTTTCGCCGTGTCCAGCTCCTCGCCATTTATTATTGAGTGGAAACACTTAAGTTGTTAATAATCGCAAATTGCATGCATTTCTGACGTTATCAAGTTTACACGATTATGGTGCATATTTGCTAGGTGTTAAAGGTGTGTTGTGGTACGTGGATTTGTGTATTATTTTTTATTTATGTAGCTGGAATGTTGTATTATGATATTTGCTGGAATTAAGTGTATGTATTTTTATTTATTTAAGTATAGACAGTGTCAGTGTAGTATTTTCAAGTTAAAAATGTATGATCTCTTTCTCACAAACCAGAAGCCAAAACAAAATAGAAAAGCTTCCCATGGTTTTTAGTTTTTTTTTTTAGTTATTGGCTTAACTCAGTACATTGTTACCATCATCACCAGTCAATGTGTTTTTTTTTTTTTTTTTTTTTTTTTTATCTGATATTTTAACGAGGCTTGAGTGCACCAATGGTGACTATGTCAGCCTCATGGGAAACCACAGCAATGTGTCTTAAAATGATTTTTAATTTTTTAAAGCATGTGTGAAAATACCACACAAAAGTGGTGAAAAATTGTGCTGAATTTGAAATAGGAGTAGCTTAGAAGACGATCACAGCTCTCATTAATCTTGTGAACTAGTCAAAACTTTAGAGCTGTAGTTTTAGATATAAGATGATTTATACCACTTTCGAGTCATCATCCTAAGTGGCCTTAAGGTTTTGTTACTTGATTGCAGTATCAAATAAACAATCTATCTATCTTTTATTTATTTATATAGCCTTTTTATTCCGAATTCGCTACAATATCATTTTGTTGTTGTTGTTGTTGTTGTTGTTGTTTCTTTTTATTATTAAATTGTCGCGTAATTCGGCGTGCCTCATGGCATAGGCCTCCTCCGTGTATTGGAGGGTTTGGGCTATAGTTCCCACGCGCGCCCATTGCGGATTGGGAACTTAACACACACCATTGAATTTCTTCGCAGATGTGTGCAAGGTTTCCTCACGATGTTTTCCTTCACCGAAAAGCTCATGGCAAATTTCAAATGTAATCTATCTATCTATCTAGAATAGAATAGAATAGAATAGAAAATTTTATTTCTCTGAATATGGTACAATTGTTGAAATTATTACATATATCAAATTATTACCTCAGGCTCTGTCTATCCCGTAAAGGATAAAGACGTGATATATGCTTGTATGTATTCAAGTGATGTGCTTTCTAAAATCGGGCTAATTCAAATTTTTCAAGGTTATATTTATGTGGAACTGTGGTTCGGTTTTGGATCCATCCGGGGGGAAGAGCAGTGCTTGGCCCGGTGCACCTTGGGCATCGGTTAATGATTTCCTGGCGGTCTCTGAGGGATATCATTATCCGTTGGCTGTGAGCCCGACAGTGTTAAGGAGGCTTTTTGACCGTCTTCTACCTTGCCAACATTTTGTCACAAGATTTCGAAATATATTTTTAATCTTTTCCATGCTGGTCTGGGAGCAAAGAAAAAACATAGAATGTACCAGTTGCTTCTCTACTCGCGCAGATGGTAAAAGCCCATCGAGGGAATGGGCGATTATAATAGGAATCATGTTATAGGCGATGAGGCTAGTGACTCATCACTATTTTGATTCCATTTTCCACCTATACGCCCACAATCTTGCTAAATGTGGCCTGTAGGTATCTGTTACCTTAGGCTCTGTTTACCCCGTAAGGGATAAAGACGTGATTTGTGTGTGTGTGTGTGTGTTTTAATCGTTTGGCCTACATTTTATATTTTTTCTTTGTTCAAGACCAGCTTGGAAGGCCATGTACGGAATGTTCCATATTCATTTTAAGGCATAATGTTCTATCTAGTGGCTGGAATTAGGTATACTTATTTAAATATCTGTTGAATATTCATCAAATTTTTGCCTATTTCAAATAGAGGACAGTTTTAAAACCATTGTATGGTAAAATAAATCTAACCTAATTACCTTTAGTCGGATTTTAGGTAGATTTCTTTGTAACTAGCTGATGTCCGGGACTTTGTCTGCAAAAAAATAGTTTTTCGCTATCCTGCAGGAACTATGCAATATTCCGGGATAAAAATAGCCTATGTGTTAATCTAGGGTATCAGCTATATCCGTTCCAAATTTTATCCAAATCCATTCAGTAGTTTTTACGTGAAAGAGTAACCAACATCCATCTGTACTTACAAACTTTGGCGTTTATAATATTAAGTAGGATTTGGTAATTTTAGAAAATTGTTTTTTTTTTAATTCTGATTTTGGATGAAGCTTTGGTCACTCCAGGTATGGGGGCGTTCAAGTATTACGTAAAACGTTACGATGCGTTACAGGAGGGGGAGGGGGCCCTTCTTACAACATTTACGTAACGTTTTCTTTTTTTAAATAAAAAAATATGGAAATAAAACTGCCAAGTTAACAAACTACGCATGTATTGCGGGTTAAACATCTCTTGTTTTATTGAGTATTATTACCGTAAAGGCGATTAAAACTATTGGGACCGTGCGCGACGACAGCGCCACGTGATAGGCGGCCATTATGGACAATATTGTCACCGCTGTCAAACAAGAAGTAAGTAAATATTGTGAAAAATATTAATGAAATCTTGTGTTATTTTACTATATTACACAATTTTGGACAATGGTAGTCAGTAACATTATTGCCAATAATATTAAAATTGTTGTTTTCAGTGAAATTTTAGAGGTTAGGTAACTTACTTTTTTTTTCTTACGGCAAATATCCACTTATTTCTTTGGTTTCGTTTCCACCATGGTCTTGGAAATTGGTAAAATTTACAGTCGCTATTCTTCTTGGTGTTATTACAATTCACAACAACACATCTTACCAGGACCATATTTTTATCTCAAAAACGATTAGAAAATGTTTACTGCAATATGGATTTGACAGCTCAAGTCAGCGACAAAAATGACAATTTTAGCCGTAGCGAGCGCTGTGATCGTTTAGGCTACCCCCTCCACCCGCTTTGCACTCTGCCAATAACAAGGATATTATAGCGACTTTCTTGTACTTTGCATATACACATACACACACATACATATACAAATCACGTCTTTATCCCTTACGGGATAGGGAGCGTTCAAGTATTACGTAACGCAATTATTGAAGATTTTCGACCCTGCCCTCCCGCCCTTGTAACGCGCCGTAACGTTTTTCTGTACCCCCCCCCCCCCCCCCCCTCTCTAAACGTTGCGTAACACTCAAGTGACCATTTTTACCCAAAAGTCGCAAAAATTATGTTGCGCAAAGTACAAGAAAGTCGCTATAATATCCTTGTTATAGTTTTAATCGTCTTGGCGGTAATAATGTTAAATACCACAAGAGATATTTAACCCACAGTACGCATATATTTTGTTAAATTGGCAGTTTTAATACCTACCCTAATTTTTTATTAAAAAAACGAAACAATGTTACGTAACGTGTTGTAAGAAAGACCCCCTCCCGCCCCTGTAACGCATCGTAACGTTTTACGCCACCCCCTCCCCCACCAAATTGAGTTACGTAATACTTGAACGCCCCCAAGGGCGTTTATACCGTCATAAAAAAAAACGCCAAGTTTCTTCAAAAAGACATGTATGTGATGTGCACAAGTACCTAATCTGCACTAAATTGACGTTCCTATCTCGCGCTACACTAGCGCCTCTAGCGGCGAATCCATGCGCGGTAGACCTCGTTATTGCATGACTGCCATGGTCTTTTGCAGTGGCGTAACTATAACGTCTGGGGCCCGCGACAAATTCGTCAGATGGGGCTCCTTCCTCAATATAAAGAAGTGCATCAGCGTCCCTTCTGTGCTCTAAACCAAGCCAGTTCGGGGCCCGTAGAGCTAGGGGCCCCTGGCATTTTGCCATCCCTGCCGCCCTATAGTTACGCCACTGTTTTGTATGAAATGAAATGTTGCTTTGTAAGCAAATGTTGACTATAAGGTGAAACCTATTCTTACCCCAACTATTATAAATATAATAAATATAACTATAAATATTCTTTTTCTTATTCCAGGTGTAAATCAAAATGGATCCGAACATGGCAACCGAAATAGATCCTTTGAGCATGTACGAATACCCATCCTTCAATTACCACCAGCTCCATTATAGCTATCCTTACGATGTGAAACTAGAACAACCCAATTATGTGAACAACAATGTTGCTTTGAACCATCCTAATGTACCACTGGCCAACGATCCACCACAGAATGTACCGCAGACAATCGAGAATGAAGCACGGCCGTCTAACGGTCACGCAACAGATGGAGAAACCAAGGATACAGACGTCAAACCTGTGTTCGATTTGGGTAAAGTCAAGAAGGAGACAGGAAAGAAGAGCAATTACTGGTCCCAGAAAATAACGGATGAGAATTTTCCGTTTTACGCTTGCGCTCTCTGCAATGTCAGTTATAAGCTGCTCCGCGATTTGGATTCGCATTTGGTTGATCACAAGGAACGTTTGACTAGCTACGACTTGCGGATGAAGAGCAAGTTAAAAAAGAAACAGTTGAAGAAGGAGCAGAGGAAGTTGAAGAAGTTGTCTAAAGAGGTGAAGCTGGAAGTGGAGATTAAGCCGGAGGACGGGTACATTGGTAACGAGAAAGCAGAGGACTTTATAAATAATTCTAAAGTTAACGAAACTGTGAATAGTGATAATACGCTGAGTAAAGATATAGTTGATAAGGTGACGGAGAAAGTGCAGGAGATCTTAAATAATGCTGGTACTAGTGAAGGTGTAAATAATGAAACGAGTAATAATAAGGTGGTGGACAATGTGGATGCTGTTAAACATGGAGAAACGAAGGTTGGAGAAAAGGAGGTTGAATACAATAAGGATTTGGAGAAGATTTACAAGTGTTCCGCTTGCCAGAAACAGTTCTCGTTAAGTTATTATTTGAAGCTACATGTCAGATCTCATACAGGTAAGTTTATGTACATATGTATGTCCGGTTATTTGTAATTAACAAAAATTGAGATTGAAGAATTGCACATCTGTCTTCTCAGCTAATATCGGCTTTGTATAGCGTTCTCGCTCTAACTTGTCGCCAATTGTCTCTATCCAAAGACCGAAGTGCAATCTTTATGGCTACGTACTTGGGTATTCAATAACAGTTATTTGTTATGCAAGGCTGGAAAGTTTTTGTTTGGCGCGCCTGTATTGAAATCCGAGGAAGCAAAGGATTCCACGATAGAACCACGAGGAAAGAAAGTGGTTCAAAAGAAGAATCCTCTTGCTCGGGATTCAAGGCACAAGACCAGTGGCGTAACTATAGTGTGGCAGTAGTGGCAAAATGCCATGGGCCCCTAGCTCTACGGGGCCCCTAACTGGCTTGGTTTAGAGCACAGAAGGGACGCTGATGCGCTTCTTTATATTGAGGAAGGAGCCCCATCTGACGAATTTACCGCGGGCCCCAGACGTTATAGTTACGCCACTGCATAATACATTGAACAAATTTGCTGCCGAGCGAAACAAAATCTTTCCACTTGTTCGCCGTACATAACTTTACGTAATCAGTAGGCTTATTACCTAACCCGCTCGCTATCGCCATCGTGTTTATTTTGACAGTTCTTGTATGAATGTGACAGCTAGCTGATTCCGATGCCAATTGTCAGCACATACGTGAACTGTCAAAATGAACACGATGGCGATCGCGATCTTTTTTGCAAATGCAATTTCTATGCTGGTAGCTCTGTAGCACTTTTATATTTAGAACTAGCTTCTGCCTGCGACTTCGTCTGCGTAGAATTATATTAATCACTCTATTAAAAAAAACCGAATCAAAATCCGTTGTGTAGTTTTGAAGATATAAGCATACATAGGGACATAGGGACAGAGAAAGCGACCTTGATTTATACTATGTAGTGATTAACAATTTTTCAAGTTTTTTAATGTTCCGTGTGAAATGTATGAGCCACTCGGGAGTCAAATTATTTTCATCTTGGGCGCAGTGGCGTAGCTGCCTAGGGGCTAGGCGGTGCACTGCCCCGGGCCCTCAAGCCCAGGGGGCCCGCGAATCCTTACCAGAAGTAATATTTTTGCATGATACAACCTAACCTAACCAGTTTAGATAGTGTGGGGCCCCTTTTTTTTATTTGCACTAGGGCCCTTGGTTACCTAGCTGCGCCACTGCTTGGGTGTTAACACTTGAATCCCTCATTACGCTCTGGATGCAATGTAGCGCCCTCGCCGTAAACACAACGTTTTGCTCCCTTGTGACTAGAGTTGCCACGAATAGTGATTTGGCCGAATACCGAATACCGAATATTCGGCAACGCTATCGGCCGAAGCGCCGAATATTCGGCGGCCGAATATTCGGCACAAAATACGTGCTTATCTATAGGCTGATCCTTACAAGTGGTGGTCAGCAAACGAAAAACAATACCGAATTCTCTCGAAATTTGCTAAAGTTTATCTTTCTTCTCCTGGGAGTAGCGTGTATGCGACGAAAAGCATAATCGTTTGCTACCAACAAATGCTAAAAAGCTTGTTTTTATCCATCACAACTTAACACTGATCAATTTTACTTACTAAAGTATTGTAATTTGGTAATGCACACGTATAATCTTGAGTAATATGACGTGTCTTTTTTTCATAATTCGGTATTCGGTATTGGGCCGAATAGTACGTATTATTCGGCCGAGTACCGAATACCAAAAAATGGGCCGAATAGGCCGAATACCGAATAGTAGCCGAATATTCGTGACATCTCTACTTGTGACACAAATAATTAATGTTGTCATATATCGTTTCAGACGAGAAACCGTACACTTGTAGCGAATGTGGGCAGTCGTTCATCACGGCCAGCAAGCTCGGCCGGCACAACAAGAGAATACATCTCGCCATCAAGTACCAGTGCCGGATATGCTATAAGATATTCACCAGGTACGTTCGAAGAACCGCATTACTATACCGGGTATACCGGGATGAACAAGTCCCACTTCACTTCATTTCCTTTGCTTCTATTCTATTTTTCTATTGTCTGTGATGTGGTTGTCTATGCTTATTTTGTTTATTTATTTTATCCTTTTTTTTAAAAAAAAAGGCAAAGGGCTTTGTGCCCGGGCAACCACATCCAATTATATTTTATTATGTTTAATGTTTAGTGTCTATTTCTCACCGTTTTATTTATTTAGTGTAATCACCCTATGGTGCCAACGGAAGACCAGCGCTGGTTGTAAGGCCAGCAAATGCTGAGTTGGGACCATTTTGTGACAATTTATATTTTTGTGATAATTTATTTTATTTGACGTTTTGTGATTGTCATGAATAAACTTTTTTCTTTCTTCTTTCTTTCTTTCACTGCTGGCAGTGGCGTAACTATAACATCTGGGGCCCGCGGCAAATTCGTCCGGGGCTCCTTCCTCAATATAAAGAAGTGCATGAGCGTCCCTTCTGCGCTCTAAACCAAGCCAGTTCGGGGCCCCGTAGAGCTAGGGGCCCGTGGCACCCTATAGTTACGCCACTGACTGCTGGGCACAGGGCTTTCACAATGAGAGGGTTTGGGCTATAGTTAACGCGGGCCCAGTGCGGGTTGGGAACAATACAATACAATCTCTCTTTATTGAACACCACATAGAACAACCAAAACAGAAAAAACTCTTCCATGCTGGTCTGGGAGCAAAGAAAAAACATAGAATGTACCAGTTGCTTCTCTTCCCGCGAAGATGGTAAAAGCCCATCGAGGGAATGGGCGAAAATCTTAGGGATCACGTTATAGGCGATGCGGCTAGCAACTCATCACTGTTTTGATTCCCCTTTCCATCCATACGCCCACAATCATGCTAAACAAGGTCTTTAGGCACTGTCTACCCCGCAAGGGATAAAGACGTGATTTATGTATGTATGTATGTATGTACATTGGCGAAATCATCGCATCGATGGGGCCGTATTAAAAAAAGAAGAATCGCATTAAGCCGACATGGTAAGGCTTCAGGCTTCTTCACAGGATGAGAGGGTTTGCGCTATTATAAATGTTTTATAACATTTTTCAGATTCGAATACCTGACACGGCATTTCGACAAAAAGCACGCAGAGGATAAATTGGAAGGAGAGCCGTATGGTGAGTTATACACACTAGCTCTTGCCCCCAACTTCGTCTGGGAACAAATCAATAAATATTGAAATATTTGACAATAACCACATTGACCTTAGACTTAGACCTATGTTTTAAAAAAAACTGATTTGCTGCCAATGCAACAACTAGTTTAGAAAAAAAAGCGAGCTCGAATTTAGCATTCTTCATTCGGTAAAACTTTAAATAAAAATAAAAATGAGTGATTCAAGTGATTCAGAATTCGAATTAACGCGTGATATAATAACGACTGAAGCAAAAGCTGTGGTTTAAAATCTTTTGCCTAGTATTTCCAAAGAAAAATATATCAAAACATATAATAATTTTAGGAAATGGCGGGCCGAGAAGAAAGTGAAATCTTTCTCAGAAAATGTATTTATAACAATTTTATGGAGTGTATATTCGATGCTTAAAGCCACTTTAAGCTCAAAACATGATGTAAATTTAAAGAGTTTCAATAAATTAGTATTGTTTTTGAAAAAACAGTCTTAATGGTTACAAATGCAAGAAGTCGAAAATTTTTACCTCTCAAGAAGTGGAAACTTTTTTAAACGAAGCACGAAGCGAACTGTACAAATGTCTCGATTAATTTTAGTTAATTTTTTATTTAATATTTTTTTCCTTGTAGTCGCAATGAAAAGTAGAGTGCTTAACTCGGGGAAAACACCAATATCACATTCGAAATATTGGCACCCTCGCAAGGCTCGTGTGCCAAGTTACCTCGTGTGATATTGGTTCTTTTCCTCCCTTGTTGAACAATCTACTATTCTTTCTATATATTCAGCGGGAACATAAAAATTTCGAGATCCGCTTAGGGGCCTTGTAGAAGCGCGCGTCTATGTGTGCGTTCGTTTCAACCGATTTGTTCGTAGTTTCCTTACTGCTGTAGCTTATATATATATATATACTGTGCTATGTGAATACATTCCGCTCAATGTGTGTATTATATTTTATATTTTCAGATTATAATGCAATTCTGCCGTATCTCAAGGAGTTGGAGGAGCAGCTCCGCGAGAAGGCCGAGAAGGAGGCGAAGCCGAAGACAGAAGCCCTGTGGGACGACTGGCCCGAGGTGGATGGGGCGCACTTCCTGCAGCCAGACCCTCAGCTCTCGGAGGACAAGAAGCAATTTGACACACACGTCATCAACCATCTGGATATAGTCATGGAGGATGTCAAGGTATGTTTAATACAAGTTCTTTTGGTGACTTTGCTTGCATTCTCATCCGTTCTAGCGACCATGGGTCGTGGTCCACCTGCAGTGGCGTAACTATAACGTCTGGGGCACGCGGCAAATTCGTCGGATGGGGCTCCTTCCTGAACATAAAGAAGTGCATCAGCGTCCCTTCTGTGCTGTAAACCAAGCCAGTTGGGGGCCCCGTAGAGCTAGGGGCCCCTGGCATTTTGCCACCCCTGCCACCCTATAGTTACGCCACTGTCCACCTGGTTTTTGACGGAGCCATTTTTCTGGGTATTTTGCCCTTCGGGCAAATGGAGATTCCTGACTGACCTAACCTACCTATTTTTGTATTCAAATTATTGTATGTAATGTATGAAAATGAAAATGAAAATGAAAATGAAAATTTATTTTTGCAAATTGGCCGCCAAGGGCTCTTTTACATGTCTTTTTGAAACTACCAGCGCATTCGGAAAGACCATCATTGCCAAGAAGAATGCGCCGCAAGAAACTTGGCAGAAAGACATTTTTTCAAAATAAAATACAGTAAGAATACTTAAATTCTACTTATATTAAATACTTATTACACATAAACGGATAACTCACGTATAAAAAGTCGAGTGATGCTCGACATGTTTCGGACTATTTCGTAGTCCTTCTTCCTGGAGCGCTCGCCCCGGCGGCAGCGAAACGAACACTGCGCGCCAGCGCTCTGTTCGCGCGGCTGCTCGACGCAACTGACAGCGGCGCACAACTACCCTCGTTTTCATCGTCATTTTTATTACTGTCAAATGTAGGGCAGCACGTTTCGCTGCCGCCGGGGCGAGCGCTCCAGGAAGAAGGACTATGAAATAGTCCGAAACATGTCGAGCATCACTCGACTTTTTATACGTGAGTTATCCGTTTATGTGTAATAATGATTAAGTCTCACGGTAGTTTCATGTTGAAAGTATATTAAATACATTTATAAAAGGGATGTATAAGGTCCCCGAGCCTTAAATTATATTAATCTATAAATAGTAGAGATGTATAAAGTCTCTACTAGTCAAAATAAAAAACAAAAATAATAATAATAATAGTAAGTTCAGTGGAGGTGAAAAACGCCTCCACCGTCAAATAAACGAATTGGAGATGTCTCCAATGTCGGAGGAAAAAAAAATATATAAAACAAAATTATGAAATATACATTTCATGTCTAGTAAGTAACCAATAAGCTTTTGGATTCCGAAGGCAAGCTTACGTCTGCCGCCCCCAATGTTGGCTTCCACGCACTCATGTCCTGCTCTGAAAGCAGAGCGGTACCGAGGGCATGTCTCGCTTCCGTCCCCACAGGCACACTATGGGAACGTTATAGGAACTTCGACGTCGCTAGCCAGCAACTAAACAGTAAAAGAAAAGAAAAAAAAATGAAACCGGAAATCCATAAGCTTAACAATATACCTACCTAATACCTAGTTTAATACACATACGACAATGTGTGTATGTGTAACTCTTTATAAAACACAAGAAAAACATGATAATTACGAGTGATTCGAAATGATGAACGGGTAGCCAGGTTTTAGTATGGGGGGGGGGGGGGGGGGGGGGTTAAGAAAATAAAACAACTAAAAATACCTACGTAAAATAACTTAAGAAATTTATTTCAATTCTATAAATGTTAATATCTGAACTTTAAGGGGGGGTTTGAACCCCCAAACCGCCCTCCCCCTCATGGCAGCATTTTTTTTCGGGTGGACCACGACCCATAGCCTGTGTACATGTGTGTACCAAATATGAAGTACCCTCCTGCGAAGACGATCCTGGCTAGGTCACCCGAATTACACTAACAGACACACAGACACATATTCTGTCGTTGAATGTTTGTTGATTCCCCGTATAGATCTCGGCGGGAACGGCGATTTCAAGTTTTGTATAATAGACGGCCTTGCTCTCGCTCGGCCTTCAAATAATACTCGACCGTCAATCAGCCTCGTGCCTCTACTTACATGTAACTATCACTTGTTCCAGGTGCCTGTGGAACAGATGGAAACGCCAGAA
Organism: Pandemis corylana; assembly: GCA_949127965.1. Lineage (NCBI taxonomy): Eukaryota > Metazoa > Arthropoda > Insecta > Lepidoptera > Tortricidae > Pandemis > Pandemis corylana. The sequence continues at coordinate 1,504,500 of OX421875.1, read as the reverse complement.
GTGGAGGTGAAGGTTGAAGTGGAGGAGCAGCGCGACGACGGCGACGACGGCGACGACCGACGCAGCGACGCCGGCGACCGCGACGACTTCAAGGACGAGAGGTGAGCGAGACAACACCATCGCACATATTACTACTACAAGATTAAAAATAGCCTTATTTATGTCTTTCATGCTGGTCTGGGAGCAAAGAAAATAGTACATTACTGTCTAGGCCAGGAAGCCAGCAATGCTATTCTGGCCGAGGCAAGTATAGTGCTTTTCTCAAAAATCGAAAATATAACAACAACAAAAATAAATGAAAATAAAATAGTGAAAATTGTTTTGCTTTGCCGCCTTTTTCTATCAATGGCATTTGAAGAGTGTATTTTTCTACCCAGAACACCTAAAGCTATTTCAGACACAGATAAACACGTTGTCATACTAGCTTTTTTTTTTTTAATTTGATGTTTTAAGTCTTGTGCCTTTCTTTTATAATGGTGATTTGCATTTTTAAAAAGTTAATAACTAGACAGTAATGGAATTTGTATGCAACATTACTGTCGAGTTTAGCGCGACAGTAATGTTTTTTTTTTTTAATTTTGGACTGACCGGCAACAATTAACTTCCTGTTCTGATATGTAGTTAACAATGACGACTTTACCGGACATTTTTGAGAAAAACATAGAATGTACCAGTTGCTTCTCTACCCGCGCAGGTAAAAGCCCGTCGAGGGAATGGGCGAAAATCTATCATGTTATAGGCGATGCTAGCAACCCATCACTATTTTGATTCCATTTTCCACCTGTACGCCCACATACATACATACACACATCACGTCTATATCCCTTACGGGGTAGACAGGGCCTGTGGTAACAAGACCTATAGGCCACGTTTAGCGTGAATGGACACGTATGGGTGGAAAGGGGAATCAAAATAGTAAGTAAGTAAGTAAAGTAAGTAAAATTTATTTTCCAAAATAGACACGAAATACATACAATGTTAGGAAGTTCAATGACCCCACACTAGGCACAGCCTGTATCGTGGCAGCCAAGAAATATCAAAAAAGACTCGGTTACCATTAATTATGAAGCGGTGGGAAAGGAGGTAAAAATAGAAAAAATAAAATCAAAACAATAATGTGCTGATGGGAACCCAAATACCAACTAGAAATTAAAAGATAATAAAAATATATAGATAGATAGCTGCAAATGTGTGTGTGTGTGTGTGTGTGTGTGTTTGAGTGTGTGTATATGTGTGTGTGAAAGTGTGTTAACTCACAACACTTAACACTTGCTCAGAGTCGTCATAGCTCCAGGTCAGCAATAGACTCAGTAAACGTTTTCTTGCCTCAGGGAGTCTGCAATGTCTTATGTCGCACTCTTTAACAATTCCATTGTAAATATGGGGGAATAAGAAAAGAATATGGGTTGCTAGCCGCATCGCCTATAACGTGATTCCTATTTTGGTGTATAGACACATCATTCAATTCATCGGGTCCGCCCGGATCGCTACCACCATCTTACTCGCTAATCCTGCCGCTAAGTAGCAGTGCTTGCACTGCTGTGTTCCGGTGTGGAGAGTAAGACAGCCGGGGAAATTACGGGCACAAGAGGCATTGCATCTTAGTCCTCTAGGTTGGCAACGCATCTGCAATCCCTCCGGGGTTGCGGGTGTCCATGGGCAGTGGTGATCACTTACCATCAGGTGACCCACTTGCTCGTTTGCCTTCCTATTCATATAAAAAAAAAAAAAAATGGCGCTTGGCGACAAAAAATCGCATAGTAACAAGCTAGTGACAGACAGAAAAATTCGAAGGCTTACGCGTCACGGAATGACGAGGATCCGGGTTCGATTCCCGGCCAAAGCCTTACTTTTCGGATTTTTCTGTGCGTTCTAATTTTCAGTGTCGCTTAGAAATTTAATTTCTAACGGTAAAACCGTAAAAGTGAACATAAAAAATTCTTGATTCATTTGATAGTACTGAAAATGAAGTGAAAATGAAAATTTATTTTTGCAAATTGGCCGCCAAGGGCTCTTTTACATGTCTTTTTGAAACCAGCGCATTCGGAAACACCATCATTGCCAAGAATAATGCGCCGCAAGGAACTTGGCAGAAAGTAATTTTTTTTTTCAATTATTTTGATTCATAAGAATACTTAAATTCTACTTTATTTAATAAAAATTTCTTGATTCATTTGATAGTACCTATCATTTGAAAAACAGCGCCTTCTCTCGTCCCTGGTGAGCAATAGATGTTCCACGGGAGTTTGTAATTGTGTCGTACAGACACATCATTCAAACAGATGACGCTTAGCGACAAAAAATTCGCATAGTAACAAAAGGTCACGTGACGGTCGGTAACAGGTAGAAAAAGTCGGAGACTACCCACCTGCTATAGGTGGTGTAGTGGTATAGCACGCGTCACGGAATGACGAGGATCCGGGTTCGATTCCCGGCCATAGCTTTACTTTTCGGATTTTTCTATGTGTTCTGATTTTCACAGACATTTAGAAATTCTACTTTATTTTATTTATTTTATTTGGGGCATCAACAGCAATACAGTACATTGTAATGAGACTTAGGTACTAAACAAAAAGCCAATGACAGATGACCACAGAAATACAGTTAAGCGAAGCATACTTAAAACTAACACAGAAACAAAAAATCAAGCTAAAATAACGATATTGTTAGTGAGTTAAATACATTTCTAAAAGGGATGTATAAGGCCCCCGAGCCTTAAATTATATTAATCTATAGTAGAGATGTATACAGTCTCTACTAGTCAAAACAAAAAAAAAACTACCAACAACAATATTACATTGCATGCCTGAAAAATGTAGTATCGTGTGTTCCAGCATGTCAGACGAGGACTACTTCCCGTCGAACACGTGGGCGGAGCCGCCCAAGATGGAGCCCTGCCCGCAGTCGCCGCCGCGCGGGCGCCGGCCGCGGCCCGCCGGCGCGCTCACCTGCAAGACCTGCGGCAAGGCCATCAGCACCGCCTCGTACATGCGCATACACATGCGCACGCACACCGGCGAGAAGCCCTACAAGTGCTACGTGTGCGGGCGCGGGTTCATCACCTCCAGCAAGATGCACCGGCACGTGCTCACGCACTCGGAGACCTGGGAGAGTGAGTGGAAGCGGTCTTTTCGGTAAAAACCGGTATTTTTTCGGTAAAAACCGGTAATTTTTCGGTAAAATCCGGTAATAGTCTTAACTTGTGTGGGTTCGGATAGTGGCGTTTTTGGAAAACCGGTATTTTTCGGTAAAAACCGGTAAGTCTAAATCTGTAGGTTCGGATAGCGGCGAGTTTTTGGCAAACCGGTATTTTTCGGTGAAAACCGGTAGTAGTCTTAAAATTTGTAGGTTCGGATAGTGGCGAGTTTTTGGGAAACCGGTATTTTTCGGTAAAAACCGGTAATAGTCTTTAAATGTGTAGGTTCGAATAGGGGGCGAGTTTTTGGAAAACCGGTTTTCATCGGTGAAAACCGGTAATAGTCGTTAAATGTGTAAGTTCGGATAACGGCGAGTTTTTGATAAACCGGTATTTTCCGGTAAAAACCGGTACTTTTCGGTAAAAACCGGTAAAGTATTGTGGTTTTGAATAATGGTGTTTTTGAGTAAACCTGTATTTTCGGGATAAATAAAAACCGGTAAACGTCTTAAAATTTGTAGTTTTGAGAAATGGTTAATTTTTTTGAGAAAACTCATGTGCGAAAATTATGGTATTCATGTTGCAACCCATTACTATTTTGATTCCATTTTCCATCTATACCTAGCCCCGCAATCTTGCTAAACGTGGCCCGTAGGTTTTGTCACCTTAGGCCCTGTCTATCCCGTAAGGGATAAAGACGTGATTTGTGCTTATGTCAATTTCAGAAGACGGCGCCGGTGTCAAAGTGGAAGGCGCCGACGTGAAGGAGGAGGACGACCCAGAAGAGGGAGAGGGGAAAGAGGGAGACGGCAAGAAGTAAGTCGTTTTAATCTGAACGTGCACAGGTGGCAGCACTAAATCAACGAAACATACAGGGAAGCGATTTTCCGGGATAAAAAATATCCTATGTTTTAATCTAGGGTACCAGCTATCTTCGTTCAAAATTTTATCCAAATCCGTCAATCGTTTTAGCGTGAAGAAGGAACAAACATACTCACTCGGGTGCGGATCAGAATATATAAAGTTTAAAACGTATAATGGTTCAAAATATATAATGGTATTTTGACGTGACAACGTCTTATAAATTGGTTTGCCGGGTGACACTTCAAGAAACTGCGTTACGCTCCGCTCACGTTATGCGCTCACAATGAGAGCGAGTGAGAGGCATGGTTAGCCCGCCTAAGAGCGAGAGAGACAGACATAAAAAGTGAAAGGCACGCGTCCCTTCCACTCGAGCACAGTTAGCCCGCCTAAGAGCGAGAGAGACAGAGCGAGAGAGAGAGAGTGAGAGAGATAGGCATACACACCGGTTCATGTCTTGCGCTTCTTCCTACTATACGAATGAATATTCACATTAAAATTATTTTACCACTCAAAGTCGTTGTCACGTAAAACTTTCGCCCGTATACCGACTTTTTATTGTAGGTATTTGTTCGTGTTTCGTTCGTGTCATTCGTTCCATTAGGTACTCAGTCGAAAATCTAAGAAGATTTAAGAAGGGTGGAATTTATCAAAATCCGTTCTTATAGGATGCCTACGTCATAACATCTAACTGCATGCCAAATTTCAGCCCGATCCGTCCAGTGGTTTGGGCTGTGCGTTGATAGATCACTATGTCAGTCAGTCACCTTTGAATCCTTACTAATATTATAAATGCGAAAGTAACTCTGTCTGTCTGTTACCTTTTCACGCTTAAACCGCTGGGCCGATTTAGTTGAAATTTGGTATACAAATAGTTTGAGTCCCGGGAAAGGACATAGGATAGTTTTTATCCCGGAAAATTGCATAGTTCCCGCGGGATAGCACAGCCCAAACCACTGGACTTAGAGACTTGAAATTTTGCACATAGATACCTTATACAATGTAGGCATCCACTAAGGAAGGATTTTTGGAAATTCCCACGGGATAAGGAAAAAACGGGAATTATATATTCGATTCCGAGTGACGCTAGCTCAGTAACTATAATAACTAGACTCTTCAAATTTGATACAAAAGTAGGTGATTACAAAACTAAGAAACTAATTTCAGGATTTTTGGAAATTCCCACGGGATAAGGAAAAAAACGGGATTTATCTACGCGGCCGAAGTCGCGGGCATAAGCTATTATATATGTATGTATGTATGTATGTATGTATGTATGTAAACTCTTTATTGTGCAAAATAAACAAGACAAATACAATTGACAAACACTGAGATACATGCACAAAGTATTGGGACCGAGCGCGACGACAGCGCCACGTGACAGGCGGCCATTATGGACAATATTGTCACCGCTGTCAAACAAGAAATAAGTAAATATTGTGAAAAATATTAATGAAATCTTGTGTTATTTTACTATATTACACAATTTTGGACAATGGTAGTCAGTAACATTATTGCCAATAATATTAAAATTGTTGTTTTCAGTGAAATTTTAGAGGTTAGGTAACTTACTTTTTTTTTCTTACGGCAAATATCCACTTATTTCTTTGGTCTCGTTTCCACCATGGTCTTGGAAATTGGTAAAATTTACAGTCGCTATTCTTCTTGGTGTTATTACAATTCACAACAACACATCTTACCAGGACCATATTTTTATCTCAAAAACGATTAGAAAATGTTTACTGCAACATGGATTTGACAGCTCAAGTCAGCGACAAAAATGACAATTTTAGCCGTAGCGAGCGCTGTGATCGTTTAGGCTACCCCCTCCACCCGCTTTGCACTCTGCCAATATATATTTAGATTACATCGTTATTTTCCAGAGCGTCAAAGAAGCCGCGCAAGAAGCGCGTCGAGAAGAAGAAACGGGACTATCAGAAGCGGCCGCACGCCTGCGAGTTCTGCCAGAAGCGGTTCCTCCACCTCGAGATGCTGCAGGTGCACAAGAAGTGCCACGACGGCGAGAGCGCGGTCCTCAAGTGCTATTACTGCCTCGAGGATGTCGTAGACGAGGCGGGGCTTAAAGAGCACGAGGCGACGCACACGGGAGCGAAACCGTTTTTATGCACGCTCTGCGGGAAAGGGTACAAGAGGAGAGAGACCATGGTGAGTTTACGAAATTCAAATTCAAATTATTTATTAAAATAATCAATTGGCATTGTTCATTTTTTTTAGTATGCTCCAATTCGAAAACCATTTCGAGGAAAACCATCAATTATCCGATTTATCTTGTCCGATTTCAAAAATAATTTATGATTGCAGATATTATTGTAAAAGTACTTTGAACCTTTGTTTGACCGAACGACCGGGTTTTTAGACAGAATCCAGCATCGAATGTTTGCCACAAAAATGAAAAAAAAAGTTTGGCTGCGGCAACTGTCACGTGTCACTGTCTCTACAAAACCATAGACAAAGCCGTTTTTTTTTATAGCCAGCCGAACGAAGGCGATTGGGATTCTGTCTAAATTCACGAATTATCAAACAGTGAAAAAATATTGATTATTAATTAACAAAGCTACGTAAAAGCATAATATTCAAATTAGTTGCTTGAAATAGTCCATTTTATCAAATAAAGGTGTTAAAAGCACAGCTTAAAAAAAATGAACAATGCCAATTGTACAAATAAATTATAAATGGTTAGTAAGCACTATATTATGTCTATCTATGGATTAGTAAGTACACAACAAAGTTAAGAACTAAACTAATGACTCGACATAAAACAAGTGCGCCTGCGCTTACAACGAAAGTATATTATAAACTGTGCGTAGAGTAATTAAATTAAATGCCTAAACTAGGATACGAAAGTACCCTGTATCTTAGGCAAAAGATAGGGTCTATGATTAAATATTAATTGATACAGGGAGTATTATTTTCTGTACAAAGTTAGAAATCAGCATTTTTATAACTTATTAAACTAAGGATTACCTAATGGTGAATAGTTAATTAACTAAGTTATACAACTATCTTCAGCAGGTTTTCGGTTTCCTCGTAAGATAAACTTTGCAACCACCCTGACAGAATGAGTTTACAGTTGCCATAGTTTGAGTCATAAATATTAAGGAGTCTGTTAATTTTATTGTAAAGGAAGGGACCCAAAAACGAGGAGAATTTGCGCCTAAAAGCATGATTGGTGTGGATTATCTTAAATACTATGTCAGTGCGCCTTTTGCTGAGGATGAATGAATCAAGAATTTTTATTTCTTTATTTGATGTTTACTTTTCGGTTTTTTTTTATGTTTTCTAATGTTCAGTGTCGTATAGTAATTTTATGTTGATTATATATTTATAACTAGTGATGTGGCGGATCGTTAAAAATGTATATCCGCGGATACGGATCTGATTACGGATATTTGGTGTCAAGATCCGCCGATACTGATACGGATATCCGGAACATCACTAATTATAACAAAATCTCCTCCTTGCTGTTCCTGCTTCTTCCTCTAAGTTCTATCATGACTCCTTTACTATGCCCTCTATCCGTCTGTGGAATTCCCTTCCTGTAGACCTACGACGAGCTAAAACTCTTACCTATTTTTAAAAACCAACTCAAATCTCACTATTTATCACTAATTTAATCCACTCCCTGTCTTTAGTACCTTATCTTTTCTTTTTGCTTCTGATCAAATCCTTTTCTGCTGTATGGCCTTCTTATTTTTCATTGCTTCTCACATTTTATTTTATCTTAAGTTTTATGTTATGTGTATATGTATGTATTATTTTATTTTATTTATTTAGCTATGTATTATATTTATGTTGGTACTGTTGTTTTTATTATCCCTGCGTTTATCCTGTCTATTTGTTTCCGCCACCTACTTAAACTGTCTCCAACTTATTTAGCTTTTTGGTTGTCTGGAAGAGATCGCTATTAAGCGATAAGACCGCCTATTGTCTACTTTTTTCTTTGTTTCTGTATTGTTTTGTACTGATTTGTGGTGTTCAATAAAGAGTATTTGTATTGTATTGTATTGTATGTATTTCTTCCATGCTGGTCTGGGAGCAAAGACAAAACATAGAATGTACCAGTTGCTTCTCTTCCCGTGCAGATAGTAAAAGCCCGTCGAGGGATTGGGCGAAAATCTTAGGGATCATGTTATATAGGCGACGTGGCTAGCAATCCATCACTATTTTGATTTCATTTTTCACCCATACGCCCACAATCTTGCTAAATGTAGCCTGTAGCAGAATAAATAATATAAAAAGAAAAAAATAAATAAAATATCACAAAAAAAGGAAGAATTGAAACGGAGGCGAAGCTCAGCTATACTTTTTCGAGTCCCCTTTCCACCTATACGCCCACAATCATGCTAAACGTGGCCAGGTCTTGTAAACTTAGGCTCTGTCTACCCCGTAAGCGACGTGATTTTAATGTAATGTATATCTGTTTGTCCACAGGTGTATCATCGGAAGAACCACAAGTCCGAGAAGAAGTACATATGCGATATATGTTCGAAGACGTTCAACGCGCCGTGCAAACTGCAGCGGCATATAGTGAGCCACCGCGCGGACAAGTTCGTGCTGCGCTACGAGTGCCCCGTGTGCGCGCACATGTTCAACACCAAGTACCACGTGCAGATGCATCTGGCGACGCACCAGAAGGAGGGGCTGTGAGTTGAGAAAAAAAAATTTTTTTGTTTTTTTTTTTTTGAAAAATGTGAAAAAAAAATTTTTTTCAACGCCAAGTACCACGTGCAGATGCATCTGGCGACGCACCAGAAGGAGGGGCTGTGAGTTGAGAAAAAAAAAATTTTTTGTTTTTTTTTTTGAAAAATGTGAAATAAAATATATTTTTTCAACGCCAAGTACCACGTGCAGATGCAGACGCACCAGGAGGGGCCTGTTTTTTTTTATGTTAGAGAGGCCAGACAAACGAACTAGTGGGTCACCTGATGGTAAATGATCTCCACTGTCCAAAGAAACCCGCAGCGCTTTACGCGATGCCAGTGCGTTGTCGGCCCTGCAGAAAATTGTACACTTGAGTACTGTGAGTAAAAAAAAAAATTTTTTTTTTTTTAAATGCAAAAAAAATTTTTTTTGAATGTTCGACACCGAGTAAAATGTGCAGATGCATCTTGCCACGCACCAGGAGGGGCTGTGGGTTATGCATCTGGTTACCCACCAGGAGGGGCTGTATTTGTTAAAGTTAAGTTAGGGTCTTTGGTTTTAACTTTTTATTATGCCTACTCTCTATACTCTGGTTTCTGATGTCCTGTCAATCGTTCGAAGGTTAGCTGGAACAGATCCCTTTAAGGGATAAGTTCGCCTTTGTACATATGTTTTTCTCATTACCTGTAAAATTGAATGTGTTTTATACATACAAACAATTATAAAATCTGTTTTTTTGTGTTTTATAACTCTTCCCTAATCGTTAGCATTCTATTTTTGATGATTTTTTTTAATGTACAGACGAACTTCTACTGATCATCACTACATAGAATAAAACAAAGTCGCTTTCTCTGTCCCTATGTCCCTATGTATGCTTATATCTTCAAAACTACACAACGGATTTTGATGCGGTTTTTTTTTTATAGATAGAGTGATTCAAGAGGAAGGTTTTTATGTATAATTCTACGCAGACGAAGTCGCGGGCAGAAGCTAGTTTGTTATATGTATGTATTGACCATGAAATTGTGTGTTACAGCATATTGGAGGAGAACCGGAACGACATACTGGCGATGGTGCTGCAGAACGCGCGCAAGATACCGAAGCAGGGCGACGCGCCGAGCAACCTGACCGACCTCATACCCGCCGACGAGCGCAGCCGCGTGTGCAACATATGCGGCGAGGTACGCACAGCTACGGCACACTGTGTATATCAGGGGTGGCCAACTTGATTAGAGCCAAGATCTCCTGTTTACTAACGAAACCCTGTGCGATCTACCAATTACATACTTCATGAAACCTTAAATCAGCAGTTGGTGGTTACGTTGCGCAGTCTGGTCTACGTGTTTATATTATTTGCCTTGCCACGATCGACTGGACTAACAGTCGCGATCGACCGGTCGATCGCGATCGACCTGTTGGCCACCCCTGGTGTATATAATAGTGACGTAACGAATATTCTTATATCTTCTTTGTTTATTTCTTGTGATAATTTATTTTGTTTATATATTTTATTTGATGTTTTGTGATTGTCATGAATAAACTTTTTTTCTTTCTTTCTTTCTTTCTTTATACTAATCAAGGAATAATGTGTAGGCATGCTAAATTTAATGTCTGTAGCTTTATTAGTACAACATTTCGGAATTTTCCAATCCCGTGGGAAAATCGGGATAAAAAGTATCCTATGTCCGTCTCCTGGTTCTAAGCTACTTCCCTACCAATTTTCAGCCTAATCGGTTCAGCTCTTCTCGAGTTATAAATAGTGTAACTAACACGACTTTCTTTTATATATATAGATGTGGCACAGGCTTGGTTGCACGCGAGTAGCGGAGTAGCAAGGCATTTTTTTTCATTAGTACTACTACTACTACTACTATGTAGTGATGTTTTATTTGTAATATTTGCAGGTGTTCCAGCACTTCTACTACCTGGAGGAGCATCTGAAGAGCCACGGCTCCCGGATAGCCATCGAGGACGAGAACAAGCCGGAAGAGCGGAAACACGTCTGCCAAGTACGTAACACCAGGCCACTGTTACACCAGCGCGACAATTGTCTGTGACATGTGACAATTCTCTTAACATAACAAGCTACAGACGCATTATTCAAACAGATGACGCTTGGCGACAAAAATTCGCATAGTAACAAGGTCACGTGACAGCTAGTAACGGATTGAAACATTCGAAACCTTACCCACCTGCTACGGGTTTAGGGGTATAGCACGCGCCACTGCGACACAGTATATATATAAGCTAAAATAGTAAGGAAACTACGAACAAATCGGTTGAAACGAAACACGCACACAGGCGCGCGCTTTACACGGCCCCTAAGCGGACCTGAGCCTGAGCGGAGTGGACGAGGCCCGCTTAGGGGCCGTGTAAAGCGCGCGCCTGTGTGCGTGTTTCGTTTCAACCGATTTGTTCGTAGTTTCCTTGCTGCTTTAGCTTATATATATACTGTGACTGCGACGAGGATCCGGGTTCGGTTCCCGGCCGCAGCTTTACTTTGCGGATTTTTCTTTTCAAATTTAATTTCTAACGGTAAAACCGTAATAGTAAACGTGAAAAAATTAAGAGAATCTACGCCGGTTGGCTTCATATTGAATACGCGTTGCATTTAAAATTGACAATGGTCACAGACAATTGGCACTGTTCATTTTTTTTAAGCTGTGCTTTTAACACCTTTATTTGATAAAATGGACTATTTCAAGCAACTAATTTAAATATTATGCTTTTACGTAGCTTTGTTAATTAATAATAAATATTTTTTCGCTGTTTGATAATTCGTGAATTTAGACAGAATCCCAATCGCCTTCGTTCGGCTGGCTATAAAAAAAAACGACTTTGTCTATGGTTTTGTTAGATTTGACAGTGACACGTGACAGTTGCCGTAGCCAAACTTTTTTTCTCACTTTTGTGGCAAACATTCGATGCTGGATTCTGTCTAAAAACCCGGTCGTTCGGTCAAACAAAGGTTCAAAGTACTTTTACAAAAATATCTGCAATCATAAAGTATTTTTGAAATCGGACAAGATAAATCGGATAATTGATGGTTTTCCTCGAAATGGTTTTCGAATTGGAGCATACTAAAAAAAATGAACAATGCCAATTGTCGAGTTGGTGAAATAGGTTGGATCGGATCTGACAAGTGGGCATCGTTGCCAGTTTGAAGACAGCGACACCGCCACAGTGACACCGTGACAGGGCCTGATTTTTGGAAAGCACATGTGTGAAAACACCACTCGAAAGTGGTGAAAAATTGTGCTGAATTTGAGATACGAGTAGCTTAGAAAATACTTAGGGCTCTCATTAATCTTGTGAACTAGTCAAAAATTTGATTAGAGCTGTAGTTTTGAAGATATAAACAGATTTATACCACTTTCGAGTGGTGTTTTCACACATGTGCTTTCCAAAAATCAGGCCCCAGTTGCCTAGTGGTTAGTGACCCTGACTATGAAGCTAGAGGTCCTGGGTTCGAATCCCGGTAGGGGCAGACAGTTGTATGATGAATACGAATGTTTGTGCCCGAGTCATGGATGTTGTATGTATTTATCTACATTATATAAGTACGTCTATCCGTTGCCTGGTGCCCATAATACAAGCTTTGCTTAGTTTGGGGCTGGGTCAATTGGTGTAATTTGTCCCAAGATATTTTTTTATTTTTTTTAAGAAACCGGTTTTCGCACCAATTCAGGTATTTTTGAGCGAAGTTAACCAACTTTATCACCATCATCTCAATCCGGCTCTGTCTACTCCGTAATGGATATAGACGTGATTTGTGTATGGATGATTAACCAACTTGGGTTAAAACACCATCTCTTGCATGTTATTTAATCCAACAGTACCCGGATGACTGAGTTTTTTTGGGCTCGGTTTTTTTTAATACGTTCTCTAGAAATGAAACCTAGCCAGCTCGGGCGTATCCAGGTTTTAAGAGCAAAGAAAAAACATAGAATATACCAGTTCCTTCTCTACCCGCGCAGATAGTAGAAGCCCAACGAGGGAATGGGCGAAAATAATAGGAATCTAGCAACCCATCACTATTTTGATTTCATTTTCCACTTATACGCCCACCATCATGCTAAATGTGTCCTGTAGGTACCTGTTACCTTAGGCTCTGTCTACCCCGTAAGGGATAAAGACGTGATGTGTGTATGTTTGTTTTTTTTTTCTATAAAATTGTGTAAAATTCTTGTCTTTGAATGTTCTTTCTTCCTTTCTTAAATATGAGTTTGCGAGATGGCGCTGTAGTCGTGCACGACGCCCATAGCCCCCCGGCCGTTAGAGAAACATGTTTCCCGGTTGTTTCCCGGTAGATGGCGGTGTCTCGTGCGGCAACTAGCTAACGTTTGCTAGTCTGAGATAGTGCATAGTAGGACGGGTGTTTTGATCAATTCGAATACCTTGGAATTGCCAGTAATTTTCCCGGTTTTGTATTTTTGAGACCTAAGTCGTTCTTATACAACGATGGCGGTGTATATATCTTATTATAACTGCAGTGAAATATGAATGCGATAATATGTGACGAGTGAGTGTATGTTTGTTCCTTAGCCACGCTAAAACGACTGGATGGATTTGGAACGGGGAGTTTTTTCCATGCTGGTTTGGGTGGGAGTAAAGAAAAAACATAGAATATACCATTTACCAGTTGCTTCTCTTCCCGCGCAGGTAAAAGCACATTGAGGGAGTGGGCGAAAGTCTTAGGAATCATGTTATAGGCGATGCTAGCAAGCTAGCAACCCATTCCCTCGATGGGCTTTTGCCATCTGCGCGAGAAGAGAAGCAAATGGTACATTCTATGTTTTTTCTTTGCTCCCAGACCAGCATGGAAGTACCAATGACCTAAAAAAATTTTAAATTTTGACCTTCATTCAACACTTAGCTTGTTACCCGTAACGCCATCTATCGTGTAATAGCGGTACCTACTTTTAGACGACCGGATAGCCTAGTGGTTTGTGACTCTGACTATGAAGCTAGAGGTCCCGGGTTCGAATCCTGGTAGGAGCAGGCACTAGTTTTTCTTTTTTTTTATCAAAGCCGGCAAACGGGCCTGCGGTTCAACTGATGTTAAGTGAACACAGCCGTTCAGTTTTTTTTTTTTTAGTTTTTTTTTATAAACTTGTTACTATCCTCAAGTATTACACAGACCTGTGTATTTTCTGAATTAGCTGACCTTTTATGCCTGCATTCACCTATTTTCTTGGCTTTTTTCTGAATTTCGTTTCGCCTTAGAATCAGTTTCTGTCATGTCATCAGAGATGGCGTTGCATACGAAATATTTTTTATTTTTTGTCGTATTTTTTTTACTTTTTTCTTATTTATTCTACGATCTTAAAATCGTTGCAGCCGTTCTTGAATTATAAATGGTGTAAATAACCTGATTTTGTTTTTTAAATATAATACATACATACCTAAATCACTTCATCCCTTACGGGAGAGACAGCGTGGGCGAGGTGGCTAGGGGTATCAAAATAGCGATGGGTAGCTAGCCGCATCGCCTAGAACATGATTCCTAAGATTTTTACCTATTCCCTCGATGGGCTTTTACCATCTGCGCTGGAAAAAATCAACCAGAACCCAGACCAGCATGGGAGGTCACTGGAAGCTTGTGTATTAATAATTTATCACTTGCAGAGACCACGGAGACCAATTTATTTTGATTCTATGAATGTTTTTTGAACTTTTCGGGGCCACGCTCGTGACAGACACAGCCCAGGTTAAAAGACCACGTTTAGCTTCATTGCTAAATTATTAATACACATACACATACACAAATCACGTCTATATCCCTTACGGGGTAGACAGAGCCTAAGGGGACAGGTACCTACAGGCCACAATTTATTATTTTGACGACCGGATAGCCTAGTGGTTAGTGACCCTGACTATGAAGCTAGAGGTCCTGGGTTCGAATCCCGGTAGGGGCAGACAGTTGGGTATCAGCGTAATTCGTCCCATTCGTTTTTCGTTCATTTCTTATGTATGTCTCATTCTGTGTTCGTCACTCATTCTTTATTCGTCTCGATCGCTATATGTCCCTATCATTTTAAGTACAATTATGTAACCTGTCTCTTTCTTAACAAGTCTTTTTCGTTTTTCGTCACGGTCTTCCTAGGACTCATTCTTTCTTATTCCCTTTCGATTTTTGTCTCATTCACTTATTCGTCTCATTTTTTTTCATGGATTCGTTATTAGTCACATTCGTGATTAGTCTCATTCATTTTCAGTCTAATTCTAAGTTCGTTACATTCGTTTTGCGTCTCGGTCACTATTTGACTATCTTAAGTCCCAGACCCTTCAGGGCCCTAATTTTTTCCGTTCTGTATATGTACGGGACATATAAACTTCAATTTGTTTATGAATTCCGATCCGGAGGACATATGAATAGCAACTAAGACCTACTAGTACGGGACGATTAGCGAACGTGCCCAAAAAAGAACGGAACGAGTTACCATTAAAGACAAAAAAAGAGTGAGACGAATAACGAAAGTGACTAAAGATAAAGTGCGAATGATACCAAAAAAGAGAGACACAAACAAAGACATAGTCCTAGGAAGACCGTGACGAAAAACGAAAAAGACTTGTTAAGAAAGAGACAGGTTACATAATTGTACTTAAAACGATAGGGACATATAGCGATCGAGACGAATAAAGAATGAGTGACGAACACAGAATGAGACGTACATAAGAAATGAACGAAAAACGAATGGGACGAATTACGCTGATACCGACAGTTGTATGGTGAATACGAATGTTTGTGCCCGAGTCATGGATGTTGTATGTATTTAAGTATGTGTTTATCTACATTATATAAGTGTGTTTATCCGTTGCCTGGTACCCATAGCACAAGCTTTGCTTAATTTGGGGCTGGGTCAATTGGTGTAATTTGTCCCAAGATATTTATTTATATTATTATTATTTATTATTTTATTTATTAACAAAAACTTACAAAGTATAACAGAATGACTATGCACTAGGTAAGACAAAATAGCAAAAATACAAAAATAAAAAAAAAACAAATAGAAAAATTATATACAAGAGGACGGACGAGCATCCATCACCTCACAATACCTCAAACATACCTCGCACACACTCCTCCATCGACCAGCAAACACATCACACTCTGGAGCTGGACAATTGGGGCTATCGCGTGTGAATTTGCCACTAGAGGCGCTAGTGTCGCGTGAGGTCCAATAACATTCACTTTTCACTGGTTTTGGCAGGCCTCGTGAGATAAATTACAATTTCTTTCATTTACCAGTTGAAAAGTGAACTCCTTCGGGAAATTATCGCAAATATTGATTATTTGGCGATTAATGTGAACGCTTTGAAAGCGGATTTATTTTTTCCGAACAAAACGGAACTGCACTACATCGCAGTATAGTCGATATGATGATAGTTATTTTTAATTAATAAACTTAATGAGATTCAAGATTTAAAACTTCGGCGCCGATCTTATATTCGCCTTTGACAGCTATACCTCTGGAGCTTAGTCAACAGTGGCGCCAACTGGTGAGCAAAGAAACGATAGTCCCCATTGGCAAGATTGAGGGTGTATAGGTGGAAAATGGAATCAAAATAGTGATGGGTTGCTAGCCTCATCGCCTATAACATGACTCCTATAAGTTTCGCCCATCCCCTCGATGGTCATACCATCTGCGCGGGTAGAGAAGCAACTGGTACATTCTATGTTTTTTCTTTGCTCCCGGACCAGCGGGGAAGAATTATTAAAGAATTATTAAATTACTAGCTTCTGCCCGCGACTTCGTCTGCGTAGACATAAAAACCTTCCTCTTGAATCACTCTATCTATTAAAAAAAACCGCATCAAAGTCAGTTGTGTAGTTTGAAGATATAAGCATACATAGGGACATAGGGACAGAGAAAGCGACTTTATTTTATACTAGCTTATGCCCGCGACTTCGTCCGCGTAGATAAATCCCGTTTTTTTTCGTTATCCCGTGGGAATTTCCAAAAATCCTGAAATTAGTTTCTTAGTTTTGTAATCACCTACTTTTGTATCAAATTTGAAGAGTCTAGTTATTATAGTTACTGAGATAGCGTCACTCGGAATCGAATATATAATTCTCGTTTTTTCCTTATCCCGTGGCAATTTCCAAAAATCCTTTCTTAGCGGATGCCTACGTCATAACATCTTGCATGCCAAATTTCAGCCCGATCCGTCCAGTGGTTTGGGCTGTGCGTTGATAGATCACTATGTCAGTCACCTTTGAGTTTTATATATATAGAAGACTATGTAGTGATTAATAGAGACCGGATTATATGCAACATAAAAAGCTCGTTATATGCATGCAAATATGCATGAAAAATGCTTGAAATATGCACGAAAATTGGCAAAATATGCAAAATATGCAAAATGAAATGATAAATTTTAGGAACCCAAAAAAAAGAGAAAAGTAAGCTTTAATTTTTTTAATTTAAAATTTTGACAGTTACAGAGCCACAGAGTCAGTAGTCTTCGTTCAGAAGTGTAGTAGAAGGGATAATGTCACGTATCCGGCCAAAGTCATAGTTTTGTTATTACTCAATAGCCCTTATATGTTTTGTGACGATTCAATTTGGTCGAATTCGCGATATTATCACTTTAATCGCATTTTGAAACGCAGGGTGAGTGCTCGCACTCGGAAAAATATTGTAAATGTACCGATAATATGCATCATAACTAGATTTTGGGTAAAATATGCAATTACCGCTGAGAATGCCTTAAATATGCAAATGCATATGCAAATGCATATAATCCGGTCTCTAGTGATTAACATTCACCATTTTATAATTCCAGGTGTGCAACAAGAGTTTCAAACTGCACTACTACCTGAAACTGCACAGTTTCACGCACACCAAGGAGAAACCTTACATCTGCCAGCAGTGCGGCAAAGGTTTCATCACCAAAGGTAAACTGAAGCGGCATCTCGAAACTCATTCCGGCCTCAAGAAGTACCAGTGCCACATATGCTACAAGTTCTTCACCAGGCCCAGTTATCTGAGGATACACGTCAGGACTATACATGGCAATCAGGATTATAATTTTCGAGTTGGCAAAGAGTTTGGTATAGCGGCGCCTTTGAATGCGTTGTCGGTTATATCGCAGTATAGCGAGTAAGCAATAGTTTTTTGTTTGTGTCCCTTTATTGAAGCAGTCATAGTTTTTTTTGGCAGTTTTGGAAGTGTTATCTGAATAAGTGGCGTAGCTATAGGGTGGCAGGGGTGGCAAAATGCCACTATAGTCTGTCCAATCATTTATTTTCTCGATGACAGCTCCCGTAAAATGTAACTGCGCTTTTTACGCAAAAATTGACTTTTAAGTGCGAGGTATAAAAAATATGACGACTGCCTAATTTTGTTTCTTGTTCCCATATAATATGCATCTAAAGGGGCTTCTAAACGGGCCATGTTTTGCTGCAATTTGTGGCTGCAACACAGTGGCCCGGCAACATTGCAGGCAATACCAGCCAGACTACGCAATATTGCAGTAATGTCCCGGCCATATAGCCAAACATGTTTCGTATTGACACTTATGGCCGATATTGCCCCGATGGGTTGCCGGACGATCGCTAGGCGATCGATTTTACTGCAATATTGCTCGGCCAGTTCTATTGCTGTTTCAGTCGCTCTCTTGGTTTATGACACAGTGTATCTTTTTCTACGCGACATGACATGAAGTTTGCTGTGAATGACGCCGTGATGCTATGTTCAGTGCTTTGCGATCAGCTGCATGAGTTGTTATTGTTATTTATCGAGGGTATGCTGCAAAAATGACTTCTACGTGGTCTAATGAGATAACTATTGACTTCATTAATGAAGTACATTTACACCCTGAGTTGTGGGATATAAAAACCGGAATATACAATTTGCTGTCCTCATATTTGTATCTTTTTTTTAATATTTGGTCCTATTTTATTTAAAAGAAAGTCGAAATCACCCTTTGACATTCTCGTAAAGTTTTTAAATAATTTACTATCAAGGCTTACTTCTAGACTCAAATTATCCAAAGTTTCACGCCTATTTAAATAAGGTCTAATCCACAACCTCTCGTTTTTCTTTTGCTTCTTTTTTAAAATAAGATAATCTGCCGCCACAAGTGTTATCTCGTCAGCCATTGTTGCCGGTTTGTGTAGCCCGTTTAAAGCGTCTGCATCATGAGCCATACTATTGCAGACATAAATGCACACATTGCCCAGCCATACATTGCTCGGCCATCAGTTGCAATAAAATATTTTTGTGATGGCCGGGAAATTAGTTGCCAATAGTGCAGCCACAAATTGCAGCAAAACATGGCCCGTTTAGAAGCCCCTTCAGACAAATTGAGTCCATATATGCAGTAATATCTTTTTAAAGTACGATAAACAATAAACGTTTTAATAAAGTTACATTCTATGGGAATACAAGTGATGTTATGATTGGAATATCGATATTGTATCGGTATTGTATATATTGAACTAGATGTGTTCCCGCGACTTTGTACGCGTTGTAATTTTTTACTGGGATAAAAAATAGCCTATGTTACTCAGGAATAATGTAGCATTCTAATGGTAAAATATTTTTTGTTTGTCTAGTAGTTTTTAGTTTATTCATTACAAACATACTGTCATTCACAAAATGGCCGTTGCACGCTTAGTAATAAATTAGCATTCAAGTCGATTGTTTTATTCGCTCCATAGCTGAATACTTCATACTCGTATATATAAAATTGGATCGTTATCGTATCTACTGATCACTTGTTAGGTCACAACACTATAACTATCAAACTACATCGGTCATCGAGAAAATAAATGATTGGAACAACTATAGCTCTACGGGGCCCCCAACTGGCTTGGTTTAGAGCACAGAAGGGACGCTGATGCACTTCTTTATATTGAGGAAGGAGCTCTGACGAATTTGCCGCGGGCCCCAGACGTTATAGTTAAGCCACTGATCTGAATGTAGCTTAGCTAGTTTCTCTCGCTTATCGGAGAGGGCGTGGCGTGCGATATGTTTTGTTGAATCAGGCGTTACTTTGCGGAGTTTCGTTTCAATTAACAATAATTATTTACCTTGCTACTCCGCTACTTATAATGTAACTGTAAGTAGTGTCAGTGGAGTAGCACACACACAAATCACGTCTTTATCCCTTACGGGGTAGACAGAGCCTAAGGCAACAAGACGGCGGAGTAGCAAGGTGGTTTTTTTTTTGTATACAAAATAAATGTTTTTTTAGTCGACAGTTTTGTTTGTAGTTCTGCTGTTAATGGTGGAAAAAATCGAACGAATCAAAAATCATACAAGTTTTCTTCAGTTATAAAATATTGTAATATATACAAACGTTTTATATCAACAAAATTTAAAATATTGGTTCGAAATATTTCATATATTGATTCTAAGAAAAAAGTACACTGTTTCAGAAATAAAACGCTTTATACGTACGTACATAAATCACGTATTTATCCCTTACGGGGTAGACAGAGCCCAAGGCAATAAAACCTTAAGGCCACGTTTAGCATGATTAAGGGCGTATAGGTGAAAAGGGGAATCAAAATAGTGATGAGTTGCTAGCCGCATCGCCTATAACATGATACCTAAGACTTTCGCCCATTCCCTCGATGGGCTTTTACCATCTGCGCGGGTAGAGAAGCAACTGGCAAATTCTATGTTTTTTCTTTACTCCTAGACCAGCATGGAAGAACACTTTAGACTGACGAAAATTATGACAAACACTTCAATTTTATGGGACGAAATATTAGATCCTTGTTTTTTATTATAATGGCTAACAAAAATTCGCATAGTAACAAGGTCATGTGACAGCTAGTAACAGATGGAAAAATTCGAAGGCTTACCCACCTGCTATGGGTATAGGGGTAGCACGCGTCACGGAATGACGAGGTACCGGGTTCGATTCCCGGCCATAGCTTTACTTTTCGGATTTTTCTATGCGTTCTAATTTTCAGGGTCGTCTAGAAATTTTATAATAGCCAAGCTAGAGAATTTCGTGCGGAATTGGAGTTAGTTCATTCATTTTAAGACGCAGAGTAGTTGAGATATAAAAAAACATTTTTTTTTGTCATTTTGGAAATTTTGGATTGCTTCTACTCAGATTTAACAACACTACTGATACGAGATCTTGTACGAGAACAAATGTGCCCCCAGGTCTGTTAATAAAACCCTTACGGGGTAGACGGGGCCTAAGGTAACAAGACCTAAAGGCCACGTTTAGCATGATTGTGGGCGTATTCATGGAAAATGGAATCAAAATAGTGATGGGTTGCTAGCCGCATCGCCTATAACATGATTCCTATGAATTTCGTCCATACATACATAGATCACGTTTTTATCCCTTCCGGGGTGGACAGAGCCTAAGGCAACAAAAGCTAAAAGCCACGTTTAGGTGGAAAGTGGAATAAAAAAAAAAACAAAAAAAAAACAATGATGGATACTTTTTTTTCTTGTATGAGAAACTTATTGGTCTGAGCAGACGCTGATGATCTATTTTTCATGTCTATGTTTTGTTTTACCTTGTTTATTTATTTTCTGTAAAATTGTGTATATTATCTTATATTTGTGTCTTCTTTCTTTCTTTAAATAATCCAAAATTTCCAATATATGAGGAAAATATATATTTTTACACTTTTTTTTAATTCTCCATCTTTAACATCGCTACAATTTAGTCCGAGTTGCGCCAAGTTATTTTACACATACGCACACAACTCACGTCTTTATCCCTTACGGGGTAGGCAGAGCCTAAGCAACAGGTACCTACAGGCCACATTTAGCAAGATTGTGGGCGTATAGGTGAAAAATGGATCGATATGATGTGTTATTTATAATTAATAAATTTAGTGCGATTCAAGATTTATAACTTTGTTTCGGCGGCGATCTTATAAAGTCGCCTTTGACAGCTTAGCTATAGCTCTGGACCTTAGTCAACAGTGGCGCCGACTGGTGAGCAAAGAAACGATAGTCCCCATTGATTCCCCAGTCTCATTGTATGGTCACCCTACAGTTTTTGAGGTGCATATATGTCAGTTAAGATGTAGGGTGACAATAATTTCGGTTTAAAATTTAATCCTTACTAATATTATAAATGCGAAAGTAACTCTGTCTGTATGTCTGTCTGTTACCTTTTCACGCTTAAACCGCTGGGCCGATTTAGTTGAAATTTGGTATACAGATAGTTTGAGTCCCGGGAAAGGACATAGGATAGTTTTTATCCCGGAAAATTGCATAGTTCCCGCGGGATAGCACAGCCCAAACCACTGGAATTTTTCAAATTTAAGGCGGAACAAAGTTCGCCGGGTCAGCTAGTTTTAAATAAAAAAAGGGTTGTATGAGACAGAAAACCTACGAATTCATGTCAATTTTTTTTGTGACGGTAACTTGGCGCAGTAAAGTTTGTCTTTATTTCTATGTTAACCGACTTTGTAATAATTAAGTGATAATATGTTTACCTCTTTGTGCGGGTAGTAATGTTACGGTGGCGGTTATTTTTATACTAGTATTAAACACATGTACATTGGTACCATTTTTTTTTAATAGTTTTTAATTTTTCTGGTTTTTTTTTTTAATTATGGAAATAAAAACGGTGTAAAGACAGTTTTTAATGTAGAAATGGTCACAAAATGAAACGAAAATGTTCTTTTTTTTTAATTAATTAATTTTTGATTTTTTTTAATGATAATGTTGTCATCGTGTCTCTTGGATGTGTATTAATTTTGCACGTCTGTTAAATAAATAAAGTGGTTAGTTATTTGGTATGAAATACGTGAAAATGATACGTCAATTGTAAAAAAAATATTTCTTTATAAAATAAAGAACATGGAGCAAGTAATATTGTAATTAAATTAAATTAATTAATCGACATCTTGCCTGATTAACGTTATTTTATTTTTTCATTTAGTTTGTAAGAAATGTAAATATTAAATTGTATAATGTATTTGTTAGTTATGTATAAAATAAATGTCACATTGTCACAATACTTTATGTGCATAAAAGATTTTTAGTATTTGTTTTTGGCGCCTTAAAAAATAATGGTTAAATAATGTGATCCATGCAGTTCTGATTTTATTGAATATTCATTTGGTTTTTTTTTTTTTAATTAATTTAATCGGATTTTTCTGACATATTTTATGATATATTTTACAAAATGTATACAAATTCGCTATGTTGATACAAAAAATAATGTATATAGTCCACAACATGAATGGTTGACCATTAAAGACTGGACAAATATTGTCTACTCTTCGGTTTTTTAGCATTGGAAAAAGGTACACAATCTAGATGTGTCTTTTTATTGAAAAACAGTTTAAAAAAAAAAATGACAGCAAGTTACAATTAAAAATCCCTGGAATATTGTAATTTGTTTTGTTAAGCTTTTATATTTTCCGGTTACCGATTTTTGAAAAGTGTTTTTCGATAAAAATTGTTTACCTTCTTTCTAATTAAAAAAAATCGAACTGTATGAGTTTTACGGCCGGCAACGCACCCGTAACCCTATAATATGGGCGTCCGTGGGCGGCGGTTGCATTGTATCAACGATCTGCATGCTCCTTTGTTTTAATTTTTTTTTAATTCGCAATTTTAAAAAATCTAATTTAATTGTGGTTTAGAACCTTCACTTTTCGACCCACAGTTTGATAAGTACTGGTCGAATTTGTCGATTATTTCAATTATTTCCGCTGTTAACATAGCTTTTTTTTCTGTGTACAGTATTTAATGGTCGATTATCGTTTTCCATTGGTTTTGCTCGTACTTTTTTAAATAAAATCATGGACGAAACAAGGAACTGACAATCGCCATAAAACGCGCGAGCACACGAAATTAAGAAAATAAATACATACATCACGTCTTTATCCCTGACGGGGTAGACAGAAGGTAACAAAACCTTGAGGCCACGTTTAGCATGATGGGCGTATAGGTGGAAAGCGAAATCAAAATAGTGATGGGTTGCTAGCATCGCCTATAACATGATTCCTAAGACTCGCCCGTTCCCTCGATGGGCTTTTACCACCATGAAGAGGAGCAAGACAGGGTTGTTTTGTCCATGATCACATTAACCTTTTCAACGCTAAATAAATAAATAAATAAATGAACGCTACGTCTAATACAAGAGACGCCGCCGGCGAGACTTCTCTATTGCAATGCCTTGAAGTTGAACCTAAACACAATTGAACGATACATACATACACATATCACGTCTTTGTCCCTTTCGGGGTAGATAGAGCCTAAGGTAACAGGTACCCACTTGCTCGTTTGCCTTCCTATTCATATAAAAAAAAAAAAAAACCTACAGTCCACAATTAGCAAGATTATGTGGGTATAGGTGGAAAATGGAACCAAAATAGTGATGGGTTGCTAGTATCGCCTATAACATGATTCCTATGATTTTCGCCCGTTCCCTCGATGGGCTTTTACCAGCGCGGGTAGAGAAGCAACTGGTACATTCTATGTTTTTTCTTTGCTCCCAGACCAGCATGGAAGATGAATGAAGGCTGTTTATACATTAGTCGTGTAGTATGTATGGTTCGTAGCAAGTGGAACAAAGTAGTCTCTGCCTACCCCTGTGGGAAAGAGGCGTGACGGTATGTATGTATGGTTCGTTGGCGTTGAACCTGGGGTGCTGATATTTGTCGTTGGCGTTGAGAAGGTTAAACCCGTTTAACTGAATTAAATTAAGATATACAGGGTTAAGATATGAAGTTTAATGTTGTATAAGTTAATTTTGATGACACTCGCTAACTGTTGCGTTCTATTTTAACTGGCATGTCTGTTAGTTAACGGGAGTTTAACAAACCAAACCTAAAAAAAACATTTTGGATACACACAAATCACGTCTATATCCCTTACAGGGTAGACAGAGCCTAAGGTAAGACCTAAAGGCCACGTTTAGCATGATGGGCGTATAAGTGGAATCTAAATAGTGATGGGTTGCTAGCCGCATCGCTTTTAAAATGATTCCTAAGATGTTACCTTAGTTACCTTGTTACCTTAGGCTCTGTCTACCCCGTAAGGGATAAAGGCGTGATTTGTGTACGTATGTGATAATTCGCTATATTCGCTTCTCGCTCGTCGCCGGTGAGACCAGTGCCTATAGACACGACTTTCTTAGCGAGTGGTCTTTAACCTTTTCCCCGCCACGTCAAATACAAAAGACGTCACCCATTTTTATTGCGATGCCTTAAGTTGAACCTAAATCCAATTGAGCGAAGGTTGCTTTTGCATTGAGGTCATGGACGTATGTATAGGCGTTGGCGTGGAAAAGGTTAAAAAAGATGTACTTAATCGGACAAAATGCGTTGCGATGCGTTTAGTTATGTTGTCACTGTTGTTTTAACCTGGTGCGTTGGATAAGGTTATGCGTTAGCAATAAGTTGGTTTTATGCGTTAGAGTTACTGGGTGTTGTAATATGAGGTTGTTGATTTTGTAAAAAATAATAAAATAATTGAATTTTGAGTGTGTTTTTTTTGTTTTTTAAAGACTGATAAGCGCCATACAAAAGCACGACCAATTGGAAGTACAAGAGTTCCCGATAGATGTCACTACTGTTCTTTTTCTTCTTATTTGTGGCGTATCAAGTCGTTATAGCGACGACAACTTCGTCAATGTCAAAGTAACAAATAGTACATTATGATACAAGTGTGCTATGTTGGTAATTACACACGAGGCGTATTGTACGCGCGAGCGCCAGCAAGCGCGGGTAAGAGAGCCGAGATGTGTAATTACCAAAGCACACGCGTCGCATACGACGTTTTTCAACACATTTGAGAGGAAAAATAAATAAAATTTAGTTAATAAAAGGACTTTAATAACTTTAGTTTACCTTTGTTACCAGACATTGCTTACCTGGAGCTGCTTTAGAACTTTACTTTATCATTAAATTTGGTAATTAACACCTTGGATTTCTTACTGATATAACTGTCCGAGCATTGTCCGAATATATTTTAGTATTTCCAGCGACGGACACTACATTTCTTTATTACTTGAACTCGTAATTTTTAAAGTAATAAAATAACAAAGTCTGAATCAACAATATCAGTGAAAAATGGCGGCAGATATTATTTCTCCGCGCCAATCCGCGCGCAGCACTCGCGCATGCGCGCTGTGCACTTAGCACGCGCGTGACGAAAACACTGACACAGACTGCTAAACAGCCTAATATTAAAATTATAATAAAAAATTATTAATCAATGCCTGAGATTGCAAATTATGTTCAGTTTTAGATAAAAATGAATAATTTGTCGAAATTAAATGTTTATAATATCATCTTTTCCCTAAAATAGTTTAATATTCACGAAAATATTCCTTGTTCCTATAGATAACTGAACTTTTTGCTGAGATTAAAAAATATATATATTACCGCACTCGTGCGGTAATATATAAAAATACCCAGAAATAGGAGCTATGGCGGAGCTCCGTCGACTTTGTTAAACATTATTTTGAAATAGAAATCTTTGGACAGTAGTACCACAGGAAATAAAGGCTCCTCGCAGAGAATCATGCTCCCTATGACAGCTCTAGTGACAGTTCATCTATATCTATACTAATATTATAAAGAGGAAAAATTTGATTATTTGTTTTGTTTGTTTGCATTGAATAGGCTCCGAAACTACTGGACCGATTTTAAAAATTCTTTTGCCGTTAGAAAACTACATTATCACTGAGTGACATAGGTAGGCTACTTTTTACCGCGGGAAAATACCTATTCCTACGGGAAAATTATATTATATATAACTTTGTAATGAAGTTCTGTTAGGGGAGACCGAGGCAAGTTGAGACAGAGGTGAGTTGATACAAAGCCTTTTTCTCTGCACCTATGACAGTTAGCGAGGTCACAACTTCACACAAACTGTGGAGTGTAGAAAGAGCAACGAATTAGCGAAGTTATCAGCCGGATAAACTGTCACAGTTTAGATAAATCGGCTTTGTATCAACTCACCTCTGTCTCAACTCTCCTCGGTCTCCCCTACAATGAATTGTTTAGAGACGAAACTTAAAATGTATAGAAATATAATAATCTACTAGCTGTTGCCCGCAACTTCGTCTGCATAGAATTCGCTTATCGCTATCCCGCAGGAATTACGCAATTTTCCGGGACAAAAAGTAGCCTATGTCTTATTCCAGACTATAATCAATCTATGTTCCAAATTTCATCCAGATCTGTCCAGCCGTTTTGGCGTGAAAGAGTAACAAACATCCATCCATACTTACAAACTTTCGCGTTTATAATATTAGTAGGATACATATAATAAAGTAGAGAGAGTTCGTGTCTGTACATTAAATAAATTTATCAAAAATAGAGTGCTAACGATTAGGGAAGAGTAATAAAACACAAAAAAGTAGATTTTATAATTTTGGTCTGTGTATGTATCTGTGTATGTATGTACCTGCCATATGTATATAATATCTGCGCGGGAAGAGTAGCAACTGGTACATTCTATGTTTTTTCTATACTCCCAGACCAGCGTGGAAGATTTCATCTTGTAGGACATTAATTTTTTTCATTTTTTTTTTGCAAATTGGCCGCCAGGGGCTCTTTTACATGTCTTTAAAACTAGCATCGCATTCGGAAAGACCATCATTGCCAAGAATGCGCCGCAAGAAACTTGGCAGAAAAGCATTTTTTTTTTAATTTTATAAAAAAGAATACTTAAATTAAATATTCAGTATTCAGTATTTATTCAATTGCATTTTTTTTTACAAAGTTTTGTACATAATATGATGCCCTGTTATTACGACGTAGCAACTTATAATTAATAATTATAGCTAACACATGGCAATGCAGCAAAAAATTATACAATTATTGTATAAAACATGCTTAGGCGAAAACTTTAAAATAAATTATATATTTAAAGACTATAGACCCCCTACCTAAATAACTACTTAGTATAAAACAAAGTCGCTTTCTCTGTCCCCATGTCCCTATGTATCTTCAAAACTACACAACGGATTTTGATGCGGTTTTTTTAATAGATAGAGTGATTCAAGAGGAAGGTTTTTATGTATAATTCTACGCAGACGAAGTCGCGGGCAGAAGCTAGTACATTTATAAAAGGGATGTATAAGGTCCCCGAGCCTTAAATTATATTAGTCTATAGTAGAGATGTAGGCTGGCCGCAGACGCACGGAATCCTGATTCGGTTTCCTGATTAGGAATTCAGATTCGGAAACCCGAATGCAAACCTTTCATACAAAATGTTTAACAAAGCGCACACGTTTCGTCAAGTTTCCGAACGGAAAAAAACTTAACGTTCTTTCCGAATGCGAGCCGCGCGTTCGGGTTGCCAGAACGGAATAAAACCTAATGGCGTCGTTCCGAACGCAGCGCTCGCATACTTTCTGTATCAACCGCCGCACACGAACGGAAAGTTCTATTCAGAATCATCCGATGGCTGTGCCGAGTGGACGTAGGTAAAAGATTCCACTGGCATTCCTGTAAAATTTGAAGAATTTTACTGGGTGTGCTCGTAGTTGTGTTCTTTTAAGATAGAATTGACTCTCTTTTAATCTCCGAGTATGACATGTAATGGGTGTACCCAATAACGACGTTTCCGCCGCTTCTTGTTTAGCGCCAGTACAGTTTGACAACAAATATAATGCGCATCGGCAGTATTCGTTTGCGCAGAGAAGCGCAGACTAGTTTCCGATGGTAGCCGAACGTGTAAATAATCTATATTGAACTTTATTTGCAAGCGCAACTGGCAGAGTATTGCTTGCTTTGCATTCTTAGCTCTGTCACGCTTTCACGATTTTGCCATTGTTGGTACGAAATCGATCGACCAATAACAGCGCCAGAGTTTCCCGCGCTACTAAAATTGGTCTACTGCGTAGGTACATTGTGGAGCATTATTTTTGTTGTCAAACTGTAACAGCGCAATAGCGATCAATTCGTCGTCGTCCATGCCCAGACGTGCTTTCACAATAACGTCACTGTAAGTACTGGCATAAAAAAACCTAATACGAAAAATCGAACGTGTGCGCTAAGCTTACAGAATGCCGAATCTGAATTCCTAATCAGGAAGCCGAATCAGGATTCCGTGCGTCTGCGGCCAGCCTTACAATTCAGTCACTGGCATCCCAAAGTCCATTCATTCTGTGACTATTATTTCATTCTTTAGTCATTCATTTCATTAGTCTCGCGTTGTATCGCATCGCAAGCGGTCGTGTCTCGGGCAGACATTTTTAGTATCCCATTGTTTACATTCTTAATTTGTTTTACTATAAAGTGTTTATTGTTCTAATATTGTTCATTACATTTGTTTGGATTTAAAACGATGTAATCTGATGTTAAGGTGAGTTAAGTAACTAATTTAGTTTAACTTCGCCTTGGAACTTTTAGGATTGCGTGGTAATAGCATTACGTTAAGTTTATTAGTTTGATTGTTACGTCAAAACTAATATACATACATACCTACATACATAAATCACGTCCAGTAGCTACCGAGGGGCTAGGCGGTGCAGTGCCCCGGGGCCCTCAAGCCCGGGGGCCCTCGAATCCTTACCAGAAGCAATTTTTAATAATTTTATTTAATAAACTCTAACCAGTTTAGGTAGTAATGGGGCCCCCTTTTTTTATTTGCACCAGGGCCCCTTGGTTACCTAGCTACGCCACTGATCACGTCTTTATCCCTTACGGGGTAAAGAGCCTAAGGTAGCAAGACCTAAAGGCCACGTTTAGCATGATTGTGGGCGTATGGATGGAAAGGGGAATCAAAGTAGTGATGGGTTGCTAGCATCGTCTATAACATGATTCCTAAGATTTTCGCCCATTCCCTCTGGTTTTTACCATCTGCGCGGGAAGCAACTGGTACATTCTATGTTTTTTCTTTACTCCCAGACCAGCATGGAAGAGAATAAAAAAGTCGTGTTGAAATTACTGGCACATCTGGCAACGCGTCTGCTTAGCTCCGTTGTTGCGAATGTCCATGGGCTGCTTACCATCAGATAACATATTTGTTGGTTTGTCTTGCGTTTAATTGCGTATTAAAAGTTTGGAAAAAGTTTGGAAGATGTATGCATGTTTGTTAGGTACTCTTTCATGCCAAAACGGCTGAACAGATTCAGACGAAAATTGGCACAGTGCCAGAATATTGTCTGGAATATTACAGAGGCTACTTTTTATCCCGGAAAATTGCGTACTTCCCGCGGGAAAGCCATTAACGAATTCTTTGTAGACGAAGTTCCGGACAGCTAGTAAGTATTTAAAAAACTAAATTTTTGATGCCAAAAACAACCCGAATTGATAAAATAACCGGCCAAATGTACAGAGGTTTCTGTACAAATTCGGTAAGTGACAAATCCAGTTTTAGCAGAGCCTTGCTGTTAAGTAAAATGTAGACAGTGCGAGCTCATTTTATATTGGCGATACTTATTGTTGATTTTGTACGGGACCCACGGTGCGCGAGTACGGCTCGCATTTACACGGTTTTTTCCCCTTAATTAACAAATTTCGGGTATTGAATCTTCACAAACACTTTTCATTTCTGTATACAAAAAAAAAACATTTTTTTTGTCAGATATGCGACATTTTTTTTTTTTATGTGAATAGGAAGGCAAACGAGCAAGTGGGTCACCTGATGGTAAGTGATCACCACTGCCCATAGACACCCGCAACCCCGGGGGGATTGCAGATGCGTTGCCAACCTAGAGGACTAAGATGAAGTGCCTCTTGTGCCCGTAATTTCCCCGGCTGTCTTACTCTCCGCACCGGAACACAGCAGTGCAAACACTGCTACTTAGCGGCAGGATTAGCAAATAAGATGGTGGTAGCGATCCGGACGGACCTTGCACAAGGCCCTACCACCCGCAAAAACATGCGGAAATGGGCGAAAATCTTAGGAATCATGTTATAGACGATGCGAGCAACCCATCACTACTTTGATTTCCCTTTCCACCTATACGCCCACAATCATGCTAAATCTAGCCTTTAGGTCTTGTTACAGGCTCCGTCTACCCCGTAAGGGATATAGACGTGACGTGTGTATGTATGCGACATTTTAATACGACTTGTACCTATCGGCCGTAGAAATCAAACACTTATTTTGCAAATAGGCCGTCAAGGGCTCTTTTACATGTCTTGCGAATCTACCTATTGCCAAAAAGAATGCGCCGCAAAAAACTTGGCAGAAACACAGTTTTTCAACATAATTACGTATACAATTATTGTATGGTCGTCCGACTTACATAAGTATGTAAAATTCCACCCGGAAACGTGCAGTCGAGTAGGTACATATATCGATTTAGCCAAACACGTCAAAG
Organism: Pandemis corylana; assembly: GCA_949127965.1. Lineage (NCBI taxonomy): Eukaryota > Metazoa > Arthropoda > Insecta > Lepidoptera > Tortricidae > Pandemis > Pandemis corylana. Next base: position 1,473,608 of record OX421875.1, on the reverse strand, counting down.
GTCAAAGGCAAGGTAAATAAATATAGGGGTCTCAGCACCGTATATATATAACTTTGTCCCTTTCGGTATTGAGACCCTTGGTCCGTGGGGTCCTAGCGCTATTAAGCCTCTTCAGAGATATTTCGAAGAGGCTAATAGACGCTACGGGTGGCAGAGCTGGCAGCTTCCTTGGACAGCGTAGTATCGCTGTCCAAAGGGGGAATGCTGCCAGCGTCTGTGGAACTATGCCACGGGGGCCCCTCCTTTTTTAATTATTTTATTTTAAGATTAATTTCAGTTTAGTTTTTAATTTGTTTGTTAATTTAATCGTTTTTAATTCCATTTTGTATCCTATCAGATTATAAATGTTAGGTCATTGCTTAAGTTTAATTATGTTTTCAAGTTAGTGCGGAAGGAGTAGAGGCTTGTTGGTGGCGCCAGCCGGAAGCGTTAAAATGATATAGACGTGATTTGTGTATGAGTATGTATGTGTACATATGTATAATAATAACAACGGCATAAAAAATGTTTAACATTCAGATTTAAACAATTATTAATAAGAATGGGCAAACGCATGAATAACATGTTATTACGCACCAACATGGACTTTTGCCTTTGCATAAAAAATATGACTGTCACACATAAAACAATGGAGGGACAGAGTTTATAGGAACTTCCTTAGTTTCGAAGGAAAAAACGTCATAGAAATTTCTGCAGTTATAATAATTATAATAATAATTAATTTCTTTATTCGGGTAACTGGGACCCACAATTTGTTAGTTACATAATTGCTTATTGCTAATGTTAGTAAGTATACACATACACAAATCACTACTGCACGTGACCGTTCGAAAGTGCACGGCAGTGGGTCATGAACGGACAGTCTAGCCTATCCGAGATCATTTTTAGGATACTGTTGGTGCTGTCCCTCGCCCTTCGCACCAGAGAGGCGCACCTTTTGCGCATTGTTGCATAAAAGCAATCAATGTGTGCTTCGGCGAACATCCCTGATGCACTACAGCATCGAGGCAGACCCAGCAGTACCCTAAAAGCATTATTATATTGTACTCGGAGGGTGTTGTACGCAGCCTTCGAGTACCTGGCCCACAGGCTGCATGTATAAGTGAAAAACTGAAGTAAATGACACATCACTCGAAAATGGTATAAATCGGTTTACATCTCCAAAACTACAGCTACTATAATCATAAGGCGCGCTAAATCGTTACCCATATTTAAATCTATGTTGAAGGAGCACTATCTGTCATCTTGTGCATGAATCTTGTAGCGGGCTGTTTTAGGTATGTGTGTATGTGTCTATTTATATCTCCATTTATTGTAAATGTGTGTTTCATGTATAATATATTATGTATTTCAGTACTTAGTATATTAATATATATTCTAAATTGCACCACCTGCTCAGATCTGTTCTGTTCTCCAGTACATTATGGGGTAGAGATCGCTCTGTAGCGATAAGGCCGCCTGTAACATAGGCGGCCTTATCGCTACAGAGAGATATTCTGTATACCTTTTTCTGTTTTGGTTGTTATATGTGGTGTTCAATAAAGGTTATTGTATTGTATTGTATTGTACAGCTCTAATCAAAGTTTTTTAGTTCACAAGATAAATGAGAGCTGTGATTGTCTTCGTGTGATTGTGAGTTCCTTGCGGCGCATTCTTCTTGGCAATGATGGTCTTTCCGGATGCGCTGGTAGTTTCAAAAAGACATGTAAAAGAACCCTTGGCGGCCAATTTGCAAAAATAAATTTTCTGTTAGCAAGAGCATCTGCGCTGTGGGCCGCGTCGCCGCGCGATATACTTATAGGGTTATAGGTGTCGAAAACAAAAACACAACCACAAATCCAGCCAATGAAGAACTCTATATTGCTTCACCAATATACATCAACATTGTGAGTCAAAAATGATATTAAACAAGTAAGATCGATATGGATTACTATTAAGATTTGGGAACCAATCCACGGATGCACCATTGCAGTCGTGGGGAATTTTGACAAGTAAAAGAGTACGGGACAGATCAAATAATAGAGTATCGAGAGAGCTGCCACAGACAAGCAAAGTTCTAATGTGGGGTGTACACATGAAATTCAACATTTTCATTTTCATTTTCATATGCTAGGTACTCCTATTTCAAATTCAACACAATTTTTCAACACTTTCCAGTGGTATTTTTAGACATGTGCTTTCAAAAATCTGACCCCTGTTAGATGTGTGAGTAATGTGTGCGAATAGACAAATTGGCGTTCCAAATTAGAAAAATGACTTAGTCCCATATCGATTCTGTACGCTAGCTTGATTGTGGGCGTATAGGTGGAAAGGGGAATCAAAATAGTGTTGGGTTGCTAGCCGCATCGCCTAGGGCTTGATTTCAAAGATTTCGCCCGTTCCCTCGATGGGCTTTTACCATCCGCGCGGGAAGAGGTGCAACTGGTACATTCTTGTTAGGCCTTTTTGTTGAAACTACCATTGTATTCACAAAGACCATCATTGCCAAGAATGCGCCGCAGGAAACTTGGCAGAAAGTATTTTTTTCTAAATAAAATATATTTGCTACAATACTTAACAATATTATACTAATGGGTACTAATAAAAGTTTCGATTTTGATTTTGGCCGTCCTAACTGACAGTGACGTTTCAGGATCCAAGATGGCGGCGGCAGGCGGCGTCTCGACCGAGCCCGAAGGGGGGGCCAAACTGCACCCCTACCTGATTGCATTAGCGTAAGTCTACAATGTGTACATCAAAATTTACAGTTTCGCTAACGATTTCACTATAAAAAAAATAGTACATTACTGCAGAGGCCGTGAAGTAAGGGCTTGCTGGACGAGTTTGGGGTAGGTGGCCGAGTCGAAGACGAGGCCAGATAGAACGAGTCCTGCAATCCCTGTTCCGGCCAAAGCTTGTATAGTGCTTTTCTCAAACAATGTGAGGAAATATTAAAATTAAAATAACTACTAGACAATCAAGTAAATCTCTTTACTTTTTTCCGGTAGCATATTTTGCATAGCTAAATTTGCCTCCTCTTTTAAATGAGGCGGAGTACAGTTCATAAGTTCCCCGTCACTTTCATCACTAGAAGTCATTTTTATTTCTGTTAAATTATAATAACAATCACTACGAAATACGCATTTTAAGCAGAAAAAAAGATTTTCGATTTGCCACCTTTTTTATTTTTTAAATGTACTAATTTGATCCAGCTATTTGAGCACCATGTTTAACCGCACATAAATATAGTACCATAGATTTTTTTTTATGTCGCAATTATGCTTAGGTACAGATTGTGGTGGTGGTTGGCTGTATGTAATTTTTTCCTTTGCCAATTTAATTTTAGTATAGAAATTTAAAAAATTAGAGCAGCGGACAAAAATGGATTTTCATACTAACTTTTGTGGCCTAAGCCAAGAAGTAATGTAGGGAGCCATAAACGAGAAACTTCATGTCCTCATATCGGGACATTAACGCATACATTTCCGAGCATGTTTGAGAAAACAACATTAAGTACTACATTTATTTAAACAAACTGGTCTAAAATTATTACACATAAAATTAAATTTCTAAGCGCCACTGAAAATTAGAACAGAAAAATCCGAAAAGTACCTAAAGCTATGGCCGGGAATCGAACCCGGATCCTCGTCATTCCGTGACGCGTGCTATACCGCTACACCAACCATAGTAGGTGGGTAAGCCTTCGAATTTTTCTATCTGTTAGTAGCTGTCACGTGACCTTGTTACTATGCGAATTTTTGTCGCCAAGCATCATCTGTTAGAATGATGTGTCTGTACGACACAATTACAAACTCCCGTGGAACATCTGCTCACCAGGGACGAGAGAAGGCGCAGTGTTCCAAATGATAGGTACTATCAAATGAATCAAGAATTTTTACTTCTTAATTTTGTATGTTACATAAAATTAACACACACACAAATCACGTCTTCATTCCTTACGGGGTAGACAGAGCCTAAGGTAACAGGTACCTACAGGCCACCTTCAGCAAGATACAATCTTCGCCAACAGGGCGTATAGGTGGAAAATGGAATCAAAATAGTGATGGGTTGCTAGCCTCATCGCCTATAACATGATTCCTATTATAATCGCCCATTCCCTCGATGGGCTTTTACCATCTGCGCGGTAGAGAAGCAACTGGTACATTCTATGTTTTTCTTTGCTCCCAGACAAGCATGGAAAAAAACATGGATAAAATTAACATAGAAAATAATAACAATTTATTGAGCAACAACGTTAAATAATTTATTACTAAAACGAGTGACACACTGCATAGCTAACTAGCAACAGACTTGACCTTCATTCTTAATACTTCTTATCTAAACAGCCTATTATTATCTTTACAATGATTCACTGTACACAGCTAACCTACATCGAATATACCTATAATACTCGACTAATGCTGTACGAATTCCATTTGTCTATCTTATTGTTCGCCTAAACCACTGGACCGATATTAATTAAAATTGGCACATAGTTTCAGTCTCGGGGGAGGTCGTAGGATTATTTTTATTTTAGCTTTTAGTTAAGCTGGACTTCCGAGCATAGTGTCCCCGGCGACATTGACGCGGCGACAGTGTCGCTGCGACATTGACGCGGCGACAGTAACGCGGCGACAGTGTCGCTGCGACATTAACGCGGCGACACTGTCGCTGCGACATTATGGACTTTTTTTTTGGAAAACTCTCATGTATCACTAAAACATCACTATCACTTCACCATATCACTTTTTTCTGGCAAAGATACGATATATTCGGTCTTGCACGTGAGTAGCGGAGTAGCAACGTAAATTATTACGTTCATACATACAGTTTTATGTTAATTTAATTGTATAATTCCCAAACACGTGACGCCGTAACGCTATCTCATTCATAATATAAACATACGTAATTTAAACACGTTTTGCAAGCTTAAAGGTTGTACCTATCTTGTAAAAATGGCGTGCGCCAGCCCCCCACGGGCCAAGCGTCTGATTCTGCTATCATAATCTCTATTAATAAATGACAACAAATGCGTGCCCTTGGAAAATTCACGGTGCCGACGCTAAAAAGAGCGCGAGAGAGTAATTCTCTAACGTTCCGGCGGCCATGTTGCGTCAGAGGGCGTTGACCCCACTCGGGCGCACGATAAGACCACGATAGCAGAGTTGCCAACACAACGGATGATGAAAACTCTGTAGCCAAATTTAGGCAAAGGCCAAGGAAATAACCTAACCTAAAAAAAAACATTTTAAATACAAGCTTTTTGATGTCAGATGACAATGCAATAATCTGGTTGTAAAATTCTGGTGGCCCAGCCAGGATCGTCTCCGCAGGAGCACAGTAAATAGAGCAGTATGGAAACTAGGCTTATTTTTTGAAATAAATACCTACGCTCCTATAGAGCGTTGGGTTGTCGATTTAATTTTTGTAAAATTGATAAGCTTTTTGTTTAATTAGCGCTATCTCAGCAAGTAAGGCCTGTTTTAAAGTAACTAGCTACACTTAATTAAGAGTATTAGGGTTGGCGCCCTTAATTTCCATAAAAAAAAGAAACAAACGTTTATTTGGGTTCTATAATAATTAAATAATCGAATAAACTAACTCGTTTATAAATAAAATAGAGTATTTGAAAAAAAAACTTGTACAATTTATAATTTATTTATTCGTCGGTAGCTAAGTATTATACATTACTTACTAAAAAATACTTTCGCCTGCTACGACACGTTCGGAAAGCTCTATTATTCAATTTTATGCTATGAAAAATTCTCATCCGAATGAATAGCTTTCTTAAATAAACTATTGGGGAACATGGACACACTACGCAATACGCTCTTGGCATGTTTAAAACGAAAAGATCGCAGACTATCGGGCGCACGCAGCAGACGGCCGCTCGTCCCAACGCGGCACTCGCGACTGACGGCACCGCGAGATCCGCTTAGGGGCCGTGTAGAAGCGCGCGTCTGTGTGCGTTCGTTTCGACCATTTTGTTCGTAGTTTCCTCACTGCTTTAGCTTATATACATACTGTGGCAGGAGGGAGCTCTTCAACGGTTGGTCCGATTAACTTTGAAATTAGGTTCACATGTTTAGGACGGATGACAATGCAAGTAAAGTCATTTCACAGCTCCTTTGATTCCCCTTTCCACCTATGCTAAACGTGGCCTTTAGGCTTTGTCTACACCGTAAGGGATAAAGACGTGATATATGTAAGTAAGTAAGTAAGTAAGTAAGTAAATGCTTTATTGTACAAATATAGAGAAGTAGAGACAAATCACAAAAAAAGACCTTAAATATATGCACAAAGGCGAACTTATCCCTATAAGGGATCTCTACCAGTTAACCTTTGAGTAAATGAGAGGAGCATTAAGCGAGAGACCGACAAAGAGATGTATTCGATACAAAATACGAAATTTCCATTTTTAAACAGTGCACTGGTAACACTATGATACAGTTCGTGCGCATGTTTCGATAAATAGGAGCATTCTTTGTCTCGCTCGAGTCCAAAGGCGAATGTGAATACAATATCGTGTTCCTTTATCCTTTACTCGAACACAATACAAAGAAGGACATTCATCTATACCTACTTTAATATGATTACACAAATAGATCCGTGGGGTACTAGCGCTATTAGCCTCTTCAAAAATATTTCGAAGAGGCTAATTTTACTCATTCACCATCATGGAACACTGTGCAGCAATACGGAGTATTGCGCCATAGTGTTCCATGATGGTGAATGAGTAAAATTGATATAGAACTTCACTTAGGTAAGTTCGTTTAATTTAACAATAGTATGTAGTAGTAACTAATAGTATTTATATGTTTTAACAAAGTCGTTTTTCGCTGTCTGTCCCTATGTATGCTTAGAACTGGAAAACTACGCAACAGATTTTGATGCGGTATTGTTTTAATAGATAGAGTGATTCAAGAGGAAGGTTTGTATGTATGTATAATTCTACGCATACGAAGGCGCGGGCAGAAGCTAGTTTTACATAAGTATTTGACATTTTAATGCAAGCTAGAGTCATATTTTGTGACTCAAAACTGACAAGCATAGAACCCGCTACCGCGCGCTGCGCGAGCGCATGTGCTCTCGCACGTGACAGTTGGGTGACCGTGACTCCGCGCGGAGGTCGGATGACTGTCGTTCTAATTCGGCCCCCAGCGACTCCGGCGCAGGCCGCAGCGACAATCTTACTACCAAAAATTACGGGTATAGTTATTTGTTTAATACATTATTTAACTAGCTTCTGCCCGCGACTTCGTCTGCGTAAAATTATACATAAAAACCTTCCTCGTGAATCACTATCTATTAAAAAAAACCGCATCAAAATCCGTTGTGTAGTTTTGAAGATATAAGCATACATAGGGACATAGGGACATAGGGACAGAGAAAGCGACTTTGTTTTATACTATGTAGATAACTAGCTGTTCCCGCGGCTTTTCCATTTTTTTTAATAACGTTTTTTTCAACAAAAAACAATTAGCCGAATCTGTCTAGCCGTTTCCGGACTTTTGCGACTAGCAAAATTCATTTTCGTTTATGTTTATTATCACTATTAATACATAGTATAAAACAAAGTCGCTTTCCGCTGTCTGTCTGTCCCTGTGTATGCTTAGATCTTTAAAACTACGCAACGGATTTTGATGCGGTTTTTTTGAATAGATATTGATTCAAGATAGAGATTTATATTTATAATTCTACGTAGACGAAGTCGCGGGGAGAAGTTAGTTATATATATTAAACAAATTAAACTATAACTAAATTAAAAAAGAATTGAACACTAAATTAACGAAAACAGTACAGTCAGTGTCCTTAACGACATTCGGGTTTCGAGTACCATTAGCCGATCCAACCATCAAACCCATAAGCATGAGTGAGACGGCAAGACAACGGAATGGCTTTGAAAGAGCTCACAGACTTTGTTTTCCTTTTTTATTTGATAACTAGCTGTTGCCCGCAACTTCGTCTGCATAGAATTCGTTTGTCGCTATCCCGCGGGAATTACGCAATTTTCCGGGATAAAAAGTAGCCTATGTGTTATTCCAGACTATAATCTATCTATGTTCCAAATTTCATCCAGATCTGTCCAGCCGTTCTGGCGTGAAAGAGTAACAAACATCCAAACATTCTCACAAACTTTCACATTTATAATATTAGTAGGATTAGCCGCTAAAGTCGAAACAATCGCGGCATTCAAAATTTCCCAGTGTATACGTATTCGTTGACCTATAACTCTGGACAGTGAGTTAATTGAGTTAGTCGAGTATTTTTCACTGCACTACCTCACGTTGACTTAAGGTTGCGCAGTTTATTGAAGGGACAGCGCCACCTGTCGGCGAATAGATTAGATTAGATTAGATTTATTTATCACCCTTTTAAAAATACAATTAAATGTCAAACATAAGTAATTCACAAAAGGATCGTCAATTGTAATAAAATAGTAATAATAATAATAACTGAAATTAAATAAAAACAAAATAACAACCAACAAAAATAAAGCTTAATGAAATGTCAATGTAAATTCACAAAAAGATCGTCATGGGTACATAAAAAGAGAAAATAATAAGAATTAATATAAAACCTATTTTATAAAAGCAATTTAAAATACAAATATTCTATTCTATTTTCCCTTAATGGCGGCCGTAAGGCTTGGGCCAATGTCAGTTTAAAATGTCAAAAAATAAATATAAAACCACTAAATATGAAAGGTAGTTGAAAATATAGTGGGTAGTTAGCATTGGCATGGCTAAAATGTCAGATCTGATGTCATGCCAAATTCCCATCGCTGTCGCGAACTCCTTAGTTTTGATACTTTTTTATATTTTTCTAATCTTTGCATATCAGTAAAAGAAGCTCAGTTCCCTGGTGTTCTTACTTGCTATCGATTATCCTTCATTTTCTTCACATTATCATATTACGTACAGTCCTCATATCGTACGCTTCAATCGTGTTGTATTATCAGGAATGTTGGTATTTGTATGGTATTTGTCATGCTACTTCAATTAGACTCAATAGACTCGTCGGTATTCGGAAGTAATCGTAAATAATTCACGATGGGTAAGAATTATTTACAACATCTGTATAGCGTGCCCCGTAAATTCATTCCGCGCTTATGCTAGATTTGTATTATTTACTAGCTGACCCAGCGAACTTTGTTCCGCCTTAAATTTGAAAAATTCCTTTGTACTAAGTGCATCTTTATATTAATCAAGGAATAATGTGTAGGCATGCTAAATTTAACGTCTGTAGCTTTATTTAGTACATTTCGGAATTTTCCAATCCCGTAGGAAAATCGAGATAAAAAGTATCATATGTCCGTCTCCTGGTTCTGAGCTACCTCCCTACCAATTTTCAGCCAAATCGGTTCAGCCGTTCTTGAGTTATAAATAGTCGTATTTTTATCCCGTGGGAAAATCGGGATAAAAAGTATCTTATGCCCGTCTCCTGGTCCTAAGCTACCTCCCTACCAATTTTCAGCCAAATCGGTTCAGCCGTTCTCGAGTTATAAATAGTGTAACTAACACGACTTTCTTTTATATATATATATATATAGATTGTTTTATTGGCCGTATATTCGGCTCCAAAAATTAAGTTTGTACAGATAGTAAGGTTATGATCTCAGTTATTAAGGATAAAAGTTAACAACTTAACCTCACGTTAACAGTTAACTCCAGTAACGGACCAGGTAGTAAGTACTATCAGTAATCTGACTCAACGTTATCAAGTTTCTCCACGAGACAGCGACACCTATTGGTGAATGTACGCTTTCCATCAACCCAATATAAAGTGGGTAGTTCGTAAAATAATCTAAGGGTGGGTAGTTTGCCAAACTCACGTAGCGTTAAACAGATTAAGCTTCAACATTACAACTTGTATTCTTGGCTTTCAGCTAACACTGTTACATATACACTTGCCGAATTTGTATGAAACTGTCGGTGCGTGAGCCCAACTCGCACTTGGCCGGTTCTTGTAAATAAAGATTAAGAATATATGTTAAGACATAGGGTATGTCTACTGTAAGCACTACACTCCAGCTCTGTGATGTGATAGGCAATGAGACATCGCCGTTATTTGTAAAGAGTCGTCACAATGGTAGATCCTCAATCGATGATCACTACCTGTTCTTTCAAAATCAGTTATATGCTACGAATAATAATAATTATTATTTGTAGGTTATTATGTTACCCTATAGACATTTGGACATGAAACAATGTGTCCCAGGTGCTGTCCGTTACATCCCATAAAAATTTAAAACTACGACGAATGAAAAAGTGACTGACTCAAATGGAAGTTTTGACGCTATTCTTGTATGTATGCGGGTGGTAGGGCCTTGTGCAAGGTCCGTCCGGATCGCTACCACCATCTTACTCGCTAATCCTGCCGCTAAGTAGCAGTGCTTGCACTGCTGTGTTCCGGTGCGGAGAGTAAGACAGCCGGGGAAATTACGGGCACAAGAGGCATTTCATCTTAGTCCTCTAGGTTGGCAACGCATCTGCAATCCCTCCGGGGTTGCGGGTGTCTATGGGCAGTGGTGATCACTTTCCATCAGGTGACCCACTTGCTCGTTTGCCTTCTTATTCATATAAAAAAAAATGTATAAAGATCGATAGTATAGTATAAACAAAGTTGGCTTCCGCTTTCTGTCTGTCCATATCGACGCTTGAAAGGCAACATTGACTAAGCGACATTTTGGCCATTTTGAGTTATGTATACAGTTCCAACCGCCAGATTTTTCTGCGTCGTTTGGTCTAACTCACGTCTTCCTACGACGATTTTTGATGTCGCTTCTGTATTTTGTATTTAACGAATTTTTCATTTTTTTTATCTACTTAGCGACCAAGCTTTTGAATGTTTTTTAAGAAATGGTGGTTATCAATATCGTACTATGCAACTTTTGCCCTTAGTAACTTTTTACTGTAGATTGTCACGGTAATTTTTCGACTTAGGTTATGTTTCTCGCACTTGACAATATATTTTTATGCATATGGAATGTTTTTTCCTGCCAAGAAAGGTTTTCAGTTATCATTTAAGTCATTTTGACTTATTTATTTTTTCTCTAAATGGAGCTTAGTTAAATATACCTCTTTATTTTTTTTATTAATACATTTGGTTCAGCATAGATTACCGATTTTTGGTACATACACTTTGTCGGTTGGATATTTTTTCCCTGCCGACTTAAACAGTCTATTTACTATTTGGGCAAGTTATACTTAAACTTATACGATTATTTAGTGTAGGTTATACCCGTAGGTGCCACACGCACAGGTGTTTAGGCGATTTTATGTTGAAGTTATAACATTTCTATAATGTTGGTTACACCTACGGGTGACACGAGCACAGTCGTTTACGCATACAAGGAATTTAGCTTCAAAGTAATAAGGGAACTACAGTTTACAACAGGACGTCGCTTGGATAACACGCGCGTGCTGCAGTCACGCTGTCATTATCGGTCGCACCTACCTCAAATGAGAAATAGGAAGACTGTAAGTTTTACTACTCGAATTAAATTAATAATTATATTTGATCTTATGATTGCATAATCAATACAGGATTATCTAGGGGCACGGCAGTGACCCCGCCAAGTCGAGCGCGAAGCAAACACTGCCGTACCATTCTTTACTGGAACCATTTCGCCGCATTTTCAGGCCCCTATTTGAGAACATCTGGATAAGACCAGAACGCAGAAATTTTCGTCATCCAGTAAGCTATAATCACATACTTAAAATCCAAAATTTCAAGTATGTAGATCATTTAGTTCCATAGTTAAGCGAAAGCAAAGTTTCGCATTTATGACACTCAAACAAGGGTTTTCAACATGAAACTACCGTGAGACTTAATCATTATTACACATAAACGGATAACTCACGTATAAAAAGTCGAGTGATGCTCGACATGTTTCGGACTATTCCGTAGTCCTTCTTCCTGGAGCGCTCGCCCCGGCGCCCGGCCCGGCTCGACTTTTTATACGTGAGTTATCCGTTTATGTGTAATAGTAAACAAGGGTATAAAACCAGGTGCTCCATGATACCATTGCACCAATCTGTCGCCAGAACCGCTACCCATTGACGATGGAAAATGAACCTGGTTTTGTACCCTTGTGTACCCTTCAACGGCCAAGTCACACAACATTATTAACTATAATAATAAAGAAATCGCAGTAAGCAACCTTAGACTTGAAACGACTTTGTCCAGATTTCATTACTTTTTAGAGATAAACAAGCAGCTCCATCGAGACTTGGCTAGTTTTTTTACAGAATGTTTTTGGTGGGATATATATTACTGAAATCAGAAGCCTTGATGGAAGTGTTATAAAAGGAGAAGAGTGTGTTTTAAAAAGATGGAAGGAATATTTTGAAAGCTTGTTTGAAAGAGCAGAAGAATCAGTGCACGTACCGGCTCATGCCGGAGAGATGAATGAAAGTAGTCAGTGATGAAATTGTAAACGCCATGAAAATAATGAAGTTAGGAAAGTCTGCGGGATATGATAGTGTCGGTCGAAATGCTGAGAGCCGGTGAAGGTGTGGTAGCCAGTCAGTTGTGCCACCTTTTCAACTTGTGTCGGACGAACGGTCGGGTACCGGAGGATTGGTGCAAGGCCGTGATTGTGCCGCTGTACAAAGGAAAGGGGTCACAACTAGACTGCAAAAACTACTGCGGAATAAGCTTTCTCAGCGTCGTCGGCAAACTGTATGCAAAGGTACTGATTGAAAGAGTTATGAAAGAGACCGATGAGGAAATATGGGATGTACAAGCGGGTTTTAGAAAGGGAATGGGATGCACGGATCAAGTCTTCTACTTGCGGTGTATAACCGAAAAGTATATGGCCAAGGGCCAGAAAATTTACTGCTTATTCGTGGACTTGGAGAAGGCTTATGACAGAGTGATGAGGAATGAGTTGTGGTCAGCATTATCCATTGCATGGGGTGCACAGTAATCTGATACGAGCACTAAAATATCTCTATGAGAATTCTAGTGCTTGTGTAAGGATAAACGGGGCGTACACTGAATGGTTTAGCATTGAAAAGGGTCTTAGACAAGGATGTGTTGCGTCACCGTGGCTGTTCAACCTATTCATGGATACATGCCTGAGTGATTTGAAAGGGAATGACTGTGGACTAAGAATGAGTGGGTTAACCATCAAATGCCTCCTATACGCCGACGACCAAATGTTGTTGGCATCGTCCGAGGAGGAGTTGCAGATGATGACTAACACTTTATGTGGTGCATTGGAAACGAAAGGTATGAATGTTAATGTAAGCAAGACGAAAGTTATGGTGTTTGAAAAAGACGATAGTATGACTGAATGTGAGATTGTGATTGCGGGTAAGAAATTCGAACAGGTAAAAGAGTTTGTATATCTGGGATCGGCGTTTACGAAAGATGGGAAGTGTGAAAGTGATATTGAAAGAAGAGTGACTGCAGGAAATATGGTTAATGGGGCGCTGCGCGCCTTTGTGAGCAGTGAGAAGGTCTCAAAGAAGGCGCGTCTGGCTGTCCACAGAGGGGTGCTTGTTCCAACATTAATGTACGGTAGCGAAACTTGGGTATGGCAAAAGAAGCATGAAAGTAGAATAAATGCAGTAAAAATGAGAGCGTTAAGGAGTATGGAAGGTGTATCACTGAAAGATAGAATAAGGAACAGTGTGATAAGGGAACGTGCTGGTGTAAAAGAGGATATTTTATAGTGACTAGGGTAGAAAAAAGTATGCTTAGTTGGTTTGGGCATGTAGAGCGGATGGATGAAAGTAGACTAACTAAACAGATCTATATGGGGAGTGTGAATGGTTACGTTGGTAGGGGAAGGCCTAGACGGACGTTCCGAGACTAAATAGGAGACGTTTTGGAAAAAGGTCAGGTCAGAAGTACCCGAAACCGACGAGCATGTATGAAGAGATTGATGACTATGGATGAAGCGAAAGAAATATGTCAGGATCGTAGCAAGTGGAACAAAGTAGTCTCTGCCTACCCCTGTGGGAAAGAGGCGTGACGGTATGTATGAATGTATGTATATATTACAGAAGAATGGATCGAAGAACACGTGCAAGAAAAATTTTGGAAGAGCGCCCAAAAATTCGGGAATTAAGAGTAATGAAGATTCTCAATTGGTATGTATTAGTATACTTATGCACATTTCCAGTTGCATTTTCGGTTATGAATGTCAGTTATACTTCTCTATACTTCCTATAAAGTATCCGGCCTCCACCTTTTGTTCAAGGTCAAAAGTTTACAAAAATGGTCAGTAATCTCTACTAAGTGATTAAAAATATTTACGTTATGTTTAGGTACTACTAATAAAAAAATGTGCCTTAAAACTGTTTTGTGTTTCTCTTCTTACTTAATTTTAAGAAACACCTTTTAATTTTAAGTAGGTACTAGTACAATAGTCTTAGTTACCTATTTGCTGTATTCATTATGTAATGTTGACTGAATTCAGCTCAATACTGTTTATTATGTATAGTTTTATTGCAATTCCTGATGAATATAGTAGTGTAAACTATTGAAAAACGAGTTGCTTAAGGATAATTTACTAAAATTCTTCAAAATATAAATGAAGTTTAAGTGGTTTTGCTTCAATTTCCCAACTTTCTAGATGTAGGTTAGATTTTTTTGCTCTGATATCAATTCGGTAAAGTATGTCTTTATTACATTATTACTTGACTTTTCCAGATCAAAGCTTGTCGGTTAGTACATTTTTCCTGTTTCGACGTAAAAGTAAAATTTACTAAGCGACACTTAACCTTTGAAATACCAGTATTTTTGAATAATTCCATATGCCACAATGTAAATTACCAAACAAGAATTTTAAAACACTGAGAATTATGCCTGCAGGATGATTACAAGAATTTACATGATTTTTTTTCGAAATAGTCAAACTTTAAAATGCTCTCCTGTAAAGTTAGCCCTATGTCGCTTAGTCAATGTTGCTTTTCAAGCGTCGATATGTAAGTCTAGATCTTTAAAACTACGCGACGGATTTTGATGCGGTTTTTTTAATAGATATAGTGATTCAGGAGGGTTTATATGTATAATACATGCAAAATTTAGTAGAGAAACGCTGTTTGCACCCGTGCGAAGCCGGGGCGGTTCGCTAGTTCTGAATAATAAAAACACAAAACAGGTTTAGGTTTTTTTTTATAAGCGCTCAGCTTATTAAAAGAAGTAACAGACACAAATTCACATTCAAACTTAACCCGTCAAGCGTCCAAGCGACTACAGTAGCCCCTAACTTTTTCGGGCGGGAGGCTTAAAGAGAGAGCGAGAAGCATATATAGCGAGTTGTCGCTGGCTCTTCCAAGGGAGGAAGACCTGGCCAGTGGCGTGAATGCATAATGCAGCCCCTAGGACATTTCCCGCCCGAAGAAGTTAGGGACTACTGTAGTCGCTTGGACGCTTGACGGGTTAAATGGCCGCTGCGTCTTGTGAGGACGGTTACGGCTCCAAAAATTGAATGATTGTAATGAGTCTAACTTACAACTTAACCTATGAGTATTACTCTGAGTATCAACGGAGAAATAATACTGAATACAATTTTGTAATCAATATCTAGACTATTTTAAATTGTTTGACGTTACCTAGTTCTGATGCGAGATAGCGGCATCTGTCGGTCCGAACTAGAAACCAGTGAAAATATAGTGGTTGGTTCGAAAACGTTATCCTATGCGCGGGTAGTTCGCTAAATTGACGTTTTCGGTGCAGACCACGCGTGAATTTTTGTTTTTATTTTTTTTTGTATTGTGAAACACTATAGAGAAATTAAATTTGATAACATACTTTTTTGTTTCTGTGCCTTTCAAGGTCAGTACACACATTTATTCTTGTATGTATAAGGATCGATAGATTTACTCTATCCTTTTGAATAATAAAAACAAAAAACAGTTAAATATAGTTTTTTTTTGATAAACGCTCAGCTTAGTAAAAGAAGTAACAGACACAAGTTCATATTCAGACGTAAATGGCCGCTGGCGCCCTATGAGGGCGGTGACGGCTCCAAAAATTTAATGATTACTTTTAATGTCTTAAAATGTAACTTAACCTATGAGTATTATTCTGAGTATCAACGGAGAAATAATACTGAATACAATTTTGTAATCAATATCTAGACTATTTGAAATTGTTTGACGTTACCTAGTTCTGATGCGAGATAGCGACATCTGTCGGTCTGAACTAGAAACCAGTGAAAATATGGTGGGTGGTTCGTAAAAGTTAACCTATGCGCGGGTAGTTCAACTGTCTGAAAATTGTCAACGTTTTCGCTGCAAACAGCGCGCGATTTTTTGTTTTTATTTATTTTATACCGTGAAACTGCAGTGAAATGAAATATGATAGCATAATTTTATTTATTTTTTGTGCCTTTCAATATATTGTTTTATCTGTTTATAAATTGTCATTTTCAAGTCATATTGTTATATACTTTTCATTTGACGTTTTTGATTTTACTATGAAACTTTTAAATGATATGAAAATGTAGTGAATAATTTCCTTAAAGAATAAATCTATCTCTTTACTTTTCTCTTTCTTAAGTACGGCGAAACCAATTGGAAGGGCAATAATTTTGGCAGTCTATGTAAACATCACTATCACTATCACTACATAGTATTAAACAAAGTCGCTTTCCGCTGTCTGTCCGTCCCTCTGTATGCTTATATTTTTAAAAATACGCAACGGATTTTGATGAGGTATTTTTTAATAGATTAGATTAGATAGATTCAAGGGCAAGGTTTATATGTATAATGCTACGCAGGCGAAGTAGCGGACAGAAGCTAGTAACTTATAAACGTTTTCTGTAACACTGGACTCGTGTTTGACCGAATTAATGACTTCGCCATAATTATTGATGAATAATATTACAATAACTTCTTTTTAAGCCGTGGTAGCCTAGTGGTTTGACCTGTGGCCTCTCAAGCAGAGCGTCGTGGGTTCAAATCCCGGCCGCGCACCTCTGAGTTTCTCGGAATTTATGTGCGAAAATTACATTTGAAATTTGCCATGAGCTTTTCGGTGAAGGAAAACATCGTGAGGAAACCTTGCACACATCTGCGAAGAAATTCAATGGTGTGTGTTAAGTTCCCAATCCGCACTGGGCGCGCGTAGGAACTATAGCCCAAACCCTCCAATACACGGAGGCCTATGCCATGAGGCACGCCGAATTACGCGACAATTTAATACTAAAAAAAAAACAACACAATAACAAAAAAAAAAGAAATCGTAGCGAATTCGGAATAAAAAAGGCTATAATAAAAAAACTTCTTCTTTTTAGAGCACAGAGAGATCACTTATCAGTCTATATTATAGTATACTAGCTGACCCGGCGAACTTTGTTCCGCCTTAAATTTGAAAAATTCCAGTGGTTTGGGCTGTGCTATCCCGCGGGAACTATGCAATTTTCCGGGATAAAAACTACCCTATGTCCTTTCCCGGGACTCAAACTATCTGTATACCAAATTTCAGCTAAATCGGCCCAGCGGTTTAAGCGTGAAAAGGTAACAGACAGACAGACAGGCAGACAGACAGACAGTTACTTTCGCATTTATAATATTAGTAAGGATTTTATAGTGAGATAACCGTTCAATGGTTACATTATCACCCTACAACCTCACTGTGTTGTGTGTCATAGGGATGCAATTTTATTTACATACCTACATACATATATCACGTCTTTATCCTTTCCGGGGTAGACAGAGCCTAAGGTAACAAGACCTAAGACCACGTTTAGCATGTTTGTGGGCGTATAGGTGGAAAGGGAATCAAAATAGTGATGGTTTGCTAGCCGCGTTGCCTATAAGATTATTCCTATGATTTTCGCCCGTTCCCTCGATGGGCTTTTACCATCTGCGCGGGAAGAGGAGCAACTGGTACATTCTATGTTTTTCCTTTGCTCCCAGACCAGCGTGGAAGAGCAATGATGCAATTGATGCATTTTTTTTAGTTTGTGTTTAATCGTCCTCGTAGTGCCGCAATGTAATGTGACTTATAGGATTCTTAAAAGTTTTTAAACTGGGTTTAATTAGTACGTACGTATGACCAGATAGCCTAGTGGTTAGTGACCCTGACTATGAAGCTAGAGGTGCTGGGTTCGAATCCCGATAGTGGCAGACAGTTGTATGATGAATATATGTTTGTGCCCGAGTCATGGATGTTCTATGTATTTAAGTATGTATTTATCTACATTATATAAGTATGTTTATCCGTTGCCTGGTACCTATGGTACAAGCTTTGCTTAGTTTGGGGCTGGGTCAATTGGTGTAATTTGTCCCAAGATATTTATTATTATATTATATTATATTATTTATTATTATAATTTAAACATCTACTTTGTGTGTATAAATACTATTTTTTATTTTTATTTTTAATTCTATCTTTGTCTTTATCTCTACATGTAGTATTGTAAAGATTACCTTGCGGCTCTCTGTAGTATTCATTTGTTGCTCGTACGTTTAATTTTAATTAGTTTTAAGTGCAAGTGCCATACTAATGTTATTATTGCTGTTATTATGATAGTAACTTTTAGTTTTAAGATTATTTTATAATAAATTGCTGTGCTCTTACTGGGTAAATGTTTGAAACTATATACATAACAACATCTTTGTCACAACATTTTTATGCAATAAATAGTTTCGAGTTTGAGTTTGAACATTGGAAACGGCGACACAAAGAGGGAGATCAGAAATATTTTAAATTAGCAAATTTTTAGATGTTTATGGCCGATGTCGTCATGAAGACGAACGCGGCTCCAAAAATTAGAGAGTTGTTAAAGCTGTCACTAAACTAAACTTAAGAATAAATAAATAAACTTAAGCTTAACTTAATGTTAATGAGTATTATATAGTGAGTATAAATACTGAATACATAATCTCAGTCACTTATAACTAACCGTGCAGAAGTGTTAACAGAGTCCCGCTTTCAACTATTTGAATATACGCAACGTTGTTTAGTTTTCATGCATGATAGCGACATCTATCGGTAAGTTAGTAAAACCCGAAACAGTTGAAAATAATTAGGGTAGTTCACAAAAGAACCAAGCGCGGGTAGTTCGCAAAATCCGCGTGGCTTGATAGCGGTAATTGTTGTATCAACTAGCACATTCATATTATAATTAAAAACAAGGTTTTATTCTGTTTCACCTATACATTTATATATAAATATTTGTTTTCGTGAATGAGCGTGTTAATCTATACTTATATTATTAAGAGATAAAGTTCGTGTGTTTGTGAGGTTGTAGGGATTATCTCTAGATATACTGAATCAATTTAGAAAATTCTTTTTCCAATAGAAAGCCACATTATTTGTGAGTGTCATAGGAGTATTATTTTATTAACAGGCTAAACCTATTTTTTTTACTTTTTGTGTATTACGGAGTTAATCTTTGATAAAAGTTAAGCTAACTTTATGTGAAAAGTTAAACCCCATCCACCTGACAAAGGACTCCTCTTTACTATCGTAAGCTAACTTACCATTACCTATTTCAACCCGAGACAGCGACATCTGTCGGCGAATGTTAAAAAAATAAATTGGGTAGTTCGCAAAAATCAAGCACGGTATCCTCCACAGCAGCAAACGCTGCCGCTGGCTTACGCTGTTATTTGTTGCTCTTCTGTCTGCTCCTCCTCCAATATTTTGAAACCGAACAACCATGTAGGTACAGCATGGGTGAAGCCATTATAAAACGAAGTGCCACGCGGATTCACCCTATATCTATAAATATTAAGATACCAGACTTTTTAATCAAGAAAAGCACCGAAGCATCGCTCGCATAAACAGCATAATTTAGTAATGACTTAGGATTAATTTCAATCACTACACTAGACGAGTGTCTCGTGGGGTCCCAAGGCTATTTACTACAGAAGCATATTTTGATTGATTGACTTATTTACATTAGCTATTGCCCTTTGCTATTGTAAGTAAGTTTATTACAATTTTACTGACATTTATGGCCGTCATCGTCACAAGAAAACGAAAACGGCTCCAAAAATTCATTGTATATATAGCGGTTTAATTACTTAGTTTTACTTAAGATAATTTAGCCTAAGTACACAATGAGTATCTTAAAATAGGAACTATTAATTAAAGAACGTTCGAAGGCACCTCTATCTAGACTATCTAGAGTTGTTAATCGTAACCTAGTTCTGAGACGACATAGCGCCATCTGACGAATGAAAACAGAACCTGAGCTAGTAAAAATAAAGCGGGTAGTTCGCAAAATTTAATTCTACCGTGGGTAGTTCGGTCAACTGGTGCCATTGAACACCGACAGCGTGTCTGTCGTCGACCGATACTTGTTTATGTATTGAATATCGGCATTCTAATTTTTAATGTTTAATTTTTAATTGTTCATTAAGTTTAGGATTATTTTAGATTTCGATGTTAATTTTATGTGTTGTGATTTAAGTTTTATTATAACTTGTATTTATTTATAGGAATATTCACAAAGAATTTGTATCATTAACAAAATAGTGTATAATATGAGCATAACAATTTTTAAGAAATTCTGCCATAACTGAATATAAACTCTTGTTATCATTTATACTTAGTTAATTAAGCGGAGCTTTAGCATTATTTGTTTAATTAAAGTCAACGTAAGTTTATGTGTGTGTGTGTGTGTGTGTGTGTGTGTGTGTGTGTGTGTGTGAAATAATAATATACAGGAATAATTTTTAGGAGATTGAAAAGTATATACAATTGTAAAAATACAAATGGGAATTAAATACAAATCAAACTACAATTTAATTAAAAACAAATTAAGAACGAAACTAAAAGTAATCTTAATATCTTTGTCTATTTTTTTTTTTCCATAAAATACTGTATTTTTTAGAAGTGTACCATATTTTTATAGCTTATTTCTTTTTCTTCCATGCTGGTTTGGAAGCCAAGAAAAAACATAGAATGTACCAGTTGCTTCTCTTCCCGCGCAGATGCTAAAAGCCCATCGAGGGAATGTGCGAGTCTTAGAAATAATGTTACACGCGATGCGGCTAGCAACCAGCACTATTTTGATTTCCCTTTCCACCTATACGCCCTTAACATGCTAAGCGTGGCCTTACGGTCTTGTTACCTTAGGCTCTGTCTACCCCGGAAGGGGTAAAGACGTGATTTATTCCCGGCCACAGCTTTACTTTTCGGATTTTTCTGTTCTAATTTCAGTGTCGTTTAGATTTTTTTTGATACTCTGTAGAATTGAGCAAGTACCTACAGTTCACAAAAAAAGTAGGAACAGTCAACACAAAGCTGGTCTCTTCTCTCTTCTTCTCTTCTTCAAACTTTTTCTACCCAATGCTGAGTAAAGGTCTCTTCCATAGCCCTCCAATTGCCGCGGTCTTGGGTTTTCCGCATCCAGTCCTTCCCCGCTATTTGAATGAGGTCATCGGCCCATCTTCTGCTGCATCTTCTTCTGCTTTATGTTTTCAAAGCTGGTACTAAATATTAAATTTTTGACAGAAACTTTTGGTAATTGGCATTGTTCATTTTTTTTAAGCTGTGCTTTTAACACCTTTATTTGATAAAATGGACTATTTCAAGCAACTAATTTGAATATTATGCTTTTACGTAGCTTTGTTAATTAATAATAAATATTTTTTCGCTGTTTGATAATTCGTGAATTTAGACAGAATCCCAATCGCCTTCGTTCGGCTGGCTATAAAAAGAAACGGCTTTGTCTATGGTTTTGTTAGATTTGACAGTGACACGTGTCAGTTCCCATAGCCAAACTTTTTTTTTCATTTTTGTGGCAAGCATTCGATGCTGGATTCTGTCTAAAAACCCGGTCGTTCGGTCAAACAAAGGTTCAAAGTACTTTTACAAAAATATCTGCAATCATAAAGTATTTATGAAATCGGACAAGATAAATCGGATAATTGATGGTTTTCCTCGAAATGGTTTTCGAATTGGAGCATACTAAAAAAAATGAACAATGCCAATTGTGAGGGTATTAAGAGGCCGTTGTCATGCAACGGCTGCAAAAATTGTTGTTTTGTTATTTTATCGTTCTACGTCTTACAACTAAGTAACTAACTAACACTGGTATTTAATACTGGTTATACTAGGACATAATAAAGTAAGCGTATATTAAGAAGTGTTAATAACATCACACACTGGATTACTTTTGGTTCGAACAACGTTATTAAGTTTTTCCGCGACATAGCGACATCTGTTGGTGAGTGGGAATAACCGTAAATTAAAACGAGGTAAGGGTAGTTCGTGAAATCTAAACTAGGTGCGGGTAGTTCACCGGGGTTAACTATGATCGAGTTAGAGCTGGTTCGCACGAGCGTTTTTTCAACGGGCGTTAAAAAAACGTTTAAATAGTTCCGTATGTTCAATTCGATTTAACGTCCAACGCTCAACGTCGAAAATCGAACAGTGCTCGATAAAAAAGCGCCGCGCCTTAAAACAGAAAAAGAACAAACACAAAAAAAAAGAATTATCCGATCTAAATCAGTCGAATGGGACTCTACTACTGAAAACCTGATTTATATTATTATGAATTAGACTGGTGTTTTTTATTTAAACCCGTATATAAAAAGATATCAGTGTGCATCTGTTTTCTCATAATTCAAGTCGATTATTAGTTCTACATTCGTTGAACACTAAAACTTACATGACAACTTTGTGCAGCGAAAAAATGAAACCGTTAAAAGAATCGGCCAGTATTAAAAATTGAACTCTGTCTATGAATAGTAATACAACTAATACAGTAACTGCTGCATTTATAACTACTACTAACTGGACACGAAAAAACAGGAAATTATGAAATAAGCATGTTTTTGGAACATCAATTACAAAATATTTTTTCAAGCGCTCTTTAAGATTCAAATACAAAATGCGTGTTACGAGAACTCCTCGAACCTTGTTATTCTGGGCCGTTGTCATGAATGACTCCGGCTTCAAAAATATGCTAGAGGCGACTATTTATTCATAGATTAAAATTAAAACTATGACTAGGAACAATTACTGGGGGTTAACTTATGACTACTTATAATTGAAAAAAATAATTTCAATATTATAACAAGTAATTTATTGGTTGACACAGTGTTAGCTAGTTGCAGCGCGTGACAACGACATCTATCGCAAATAAAATCAATCATAACGAGCATCAACTAAGTTCGAGTAGTTTGTAAAGGTAAATCGAGATGCGGGTAGTTCGCAATTTGCTAGCGCTTAAGGTAGTAAGAGCGATCGTGGCCTCCGTTTAGACCGTCATCATTATCTATCTATCTATCTATCTATATAAATAAAAATTAATCATCGAAATGTATGTACGCGCATAACTTCCAAACGACTGCACCGAATTGGATAATTCATTTTTAGTTGTGTTTGTTACTGTTTGGACAAGGTTTGTATAAACTAAATAAATAAAAAATTGCAGCGGGCGCGAAGCCCCGGGTAACAGCTAGTAAATTATAGATTTCATCAACAATATAAATACGTGTTTGGTCTTTTAAGGTCGCAGTGACTTAACTGCGCAGTTTTACTGAAATATTTTTTAATTGGCTACGGCTCAATACCCAATAGGGCATAATATTGTACAATTTAACTGTAGTAGGATATTTATAAATACATACTACGTATATACGTTGAAATATGTATGTTGTAGAAATATCAAGTAAAAATATTTATTTTTACGTACATACATACACAAATCACGTCTTTATTTAAAGTCCAAAAATTCAAATTCAATATATTAGTGACGAGTAGCAATGCACCAAGGAGAAGTTACCAAAGTTGTCAAATTTTCCAATGGAACGTTTCTAAATTTAATAATTAATGGGATCATGTTAAGAGTCCACGGCATATATTAATATTTGCTTTAATTGAATTTGTAATGAAAACGCAATCAAGAAAACATGAATACTTCCCGTTGGAAACTTTCGTTTTGGGAACATAGAAGAATCTTGCTTTATTGAGAATACAACTTGCACATCTAGATAAGAGTACTTCCCGAGACTTGTTATTCTGGGCCGTTGCCATAAATGACTCTGGCTTCAAAAATAGATAATCATAATCGAGACTGAATTCAACTTATAATTACAACTGGGAACAAATACTGGGATTTACTTATGTTCTACTTATAATTACAAAAACTATGTTAACATTATAACTTGTAATTTATAGGTTGACACAACGTTAGCTAGTTGTAGCGCGTGACAACGACACCTATCGCAAATAAAGTCAATCAAAACGTGCTACAACTAAGTTCGGGTAGTTCTTAACGGTAAATCGAGGTTCGGGTAGTTCGCAATTTGCTGGTGGTTAAGGTAGTGAGAGTGACTTTCATTTTATAAAATACTAGCCTTCCGTCCGCAGCTTCGCCCGCGATAAATTAATTTTCCCGTAGGAAAAGGTATTTTCCCGCGGTCAAAAGTAGCCTATGTCACTCAGTGATAATGTAGCTTTCTAACGGCAAAAGAATTTTTGAAATAGGTCCAGTATTTTCGGAGCCTATTCAATGCAAACAAACAAACAAACAAACAATAAAAAAAATCCTCTTTATAATATTAATATAGACTAGCGGTTGCCCGTGACTGTCTGCGCAGAATTTGCTTATCGCTATCCCGCAGGAATTATACAATTATCCGGGATAAAAACTATCGTTTGTTCATTTCCGAGACTGAAACTATTTCTGTATCAGATTTCATTAAAATTGGTTAAGTGACAGACAGAGTTATTTTCGTATTTATAATATCAGTAGAGGTCAGTGGGCAGACCACCAGCCCGTTGGTTAGATGACATCTGTTATTCGGCTGGAAAACTGACACAACTGGCAAAGGGCGTGAAAATGAAGAGGCCTTTACTCAGCACTATATATTACATCAATTAGGATACGATATGGTTCTTCCATGCTGGTCTGTGAGCAAAGAAAAAACATAGAATGTACCAATTGCTTCTCTTCCCGCGCAGGTAAAAGCCCATTGAGGGAACAGGCGAAAATCATAGGAATCATGTCATAGGCGATGTGGCTAACCCATCACTATTTTGATTCCCCTTTCCATCCATACGACCACAATCATGCTAAACGTGGTCTTTAGGTCTTGTTACCTTAGGCTCTGTCTACCCATAAGGGATAAAGTCGATTATTTGCTCTACATTCGTTGGACACTAAAACTTACGTGACATCTTTATGCAGCGAAAAAATGAAACCGTTAAAAGAACCAGCCAGTATTTAATATTGTACCTAAGGAGTACGCAACCTCTGTCTATGAATAGTTACAACTAATACAGTAACTGCTGCATTTTTACTTTTAGACTAGACACGAAAAAAAAGGAAATTAAGAAATAAACATGTTTTTGAAACATCAATTACAAAAAAATATTTCAAGCCGTCTTTAAGAATCAAATACAAAATGCGTGTTACGAGAACTCCTCGAACCTTGTTATTCTGGGCCGTTGTCATGAATGACTCCGGCTTCAAAAATATAGTAGTGTCTATTTATTCATAGATTAAAATTAAAACTATGACTAGGAACAATTACTGGGCGTTAACTTATGACTACTTATAATTGAAAAAAAATATTTCAATATTATAACAAGTAATTTATTGGTTGACACAGTGTTAGCTAGTTGCAGCGCGTGACAACGACACCTATCGCAAATAAAATCAATCATAACGAGCATCAACTAAGTTCGAGTAGTTCGTAAAGGTAAATGAGATGCGGGTAGTTCGCAATTTGCTAGCGCTTAAGGTAGTAAAAGCGATCTTGGCCTCCGTTTAGACCGTCATCATTATCTATCTATCTATCTATATAAATAAAAATGAATCATCGAAATGTATGTACGCGCATAACTTCCAAACGACTGCACCGAATTGGATAATTCTTTTTTAGTTGTTTGTTACTGTTTGGACAAGGTTTGTATAAACTAAATAAATAAAAAATTACAGCGGGCGCGAAGCCCCGGGTAACAGCTAGTAAATTATAGATTTCATCAACAATATAAATACGTGTTTGGTCTTTTAAGGTCGCAGTGACTTAACTGCACAGTTTTAATGAAATAATTTTTAATTGGCTACGCCTCAATACCCAATAGGGCATAATATTGTACAACTTAACTGTAGTAGGATATTTATAAATACATACTACGTATATACGTTGAAATATGTATGTTGTAGAAATATCAAGTAAAAATATTTATTTAACATACATACATACACAAATCACGTCTTTATTTAAAGTCCAAAAATTCAAATTCAATATATTAGTGACGAGTAGCAATGCACCAAGGAGAAGTTACCAAAGTTGTCAAATTTTCCAATGGAATGTTTTTAAATTTAATAATTAATGGGATCATGTTAAGAGTCCACGGTATATATTAATATTTGCTTTAATTGAATTTGTAATGAAAACGCAACCAAGAAAACATGAATACTTCCCGTTGGAAACTTTCGTTTTGGGAACTTAGAAGAATCTTGCTTTATTGAGAATACTAGCCTTCCGTCCGCAGCTTCGCCCGCGATAAATTAATTTTCCCGTAGGAAAAGGTATTTTCCCGCGGTAAAAAGTAGCCTATGTCACTTAGTGATAATGTAGCTTTCTAACGGCAAAATAATTTTTGAAATCGGTTCAGTAGTTTCGGAGCCTATTCAATGCAAACAAACAAACAATCAAATTTTTCCTCTTTATAATATTAGTATAGACAACTTGCACATCTAGATAAGAGTACTTCCCGAGACTTGTAATTCTGGGCCGTTGCCATAAATGACTCTGGCTTCAAAAATAGATAATCATAATCGAGACTGAATTCAACTTATAATTATAACTGGGAACAAATACTGGGATTTACTTATGTTCTACTTATAATTACAAAAACTATGCTAACATTATAACTTGTAATTTATAGGTTGACACAACGTTAGCTAGTTGTAGCGCGTGACAACGACACCTATCGCAAATAAAGTCAATCAAAACGTGCTACAACTAAGTTCGGGTAGTTTTTAAAGGTAAATCGAGGTTCGGGTAGTTCGCAATTTGCTGGCGGTTAAGGTAGTGAGAGTGACTTCACTATCACTACATAGTATAAAATAAAGTTGCTTTTTCTGTCCTCATGTCCCGATATATGCTTATATCTTCAAAACTACACAACGGATTTTCATGCGGTTTTTTTTAATAGATAGTGATTCAAGAGGAAGGTTTATATGTATAATACATGCATAATATACCGTGCGAAGCCGGTGCGGGTCGCTAGTTCATTTTATAAAATACTAGCCTTCCATCCGCAGCTTCGCCCGCGATAAATTAATTTTCCCGTAGGAATAGGTATTTTCCCGCGGTCAAAAGTAGCCTATGTCACTCAGTGATAATGTAGCTTTCTAACGGCAAAAGAATTTTTGAAATCGGTCCAGTAGTTTCGGAGCCTATTCAATGCAAACAAACAAACAAACAATCAAATTTTTCCTCTTTATAATATTAGTATAGACTAGCGGTTGCCCGCGACTGTCTGCGCAGAATTCGCTTATCGCTATCCCGCAGGAATTATACAATTTTCCGGGATAAAAACTATCGTTTGTTCATTTCCGAGCCTGAAACTATTTCTGTATCAGATTTCATTAAAATTGGTTAAGTGACAGACAGAGTTATTTTCGTATTTATAATATCAGTAGAGGTCAGTGGGCAGACCACCAGCCCGTTGGTTAGATGACATCTGTTATTCGGCTGGAAAACTGACACAAATGGCGAAGGGCGTGAAAATGAAGAGGCCTTTACTCAGCAGTATATATTACATCAATTAGGATACGATAGGGTTCTTCCATGCTGGTCTAGGAGCAAAGAAAAAACATAGAATGTACCAATTGCTTCTCTTCCCGCGCAGGTAAAAGCCCATTGAGGGAACAGGCGAAAATCATGGGAATCATGTCATAGGCGATGTGGCTAACCCATCACTATTTTGATTCCTCTTTCCACCCATACGCCCACAATCATGCTAAACGTGGTCTTTAGGTCTTGTTACATTAGGCTCTGTCTACCCATAAGGGATAAAGACGTGATTTATGTATGTATGTATTTTTTCTTTTGTAATTTAAATAATGTTTTTACGATTTTTACATTACTTTACTTTATTGTTTTAATCCTTTATTTGTGGCTTATGTCCGGGGCCGTTGTTTACAACAGCTCCAGCTGCAAAAAGATTAGAAAGACTTAGAATTAATAAGCAGATCTCCTGCTATACTTAAAGCTAATAAGTAGTAACAATAAAGTAATAACTCTTACGTCTAAATAATTTGTTCGAAACACGAAAATGCAGTCTCTCGGTGTTTTTGAACCTATAAAACATTAGCTAGTTCCAGCTCGTGACAGCGACACCTGGCGTCTATAGAAAGAA
This sequence comes from Pandemis corylana, assembly GCA_949127965.1. Taxonomy (NCBI): domain Eukaryota; kingdom Metazoa; phylum Arthropoda; class Insecta; order Lepidoptera; family Tortricidae; genus Pandemis; species Pandemis corylana. The sequence goes on along the minus strand of OX421875.1, from coordinate 1,445,324 downwards.
CTAAGGGCCAAGTCGGTTAGATCGCGAGCGAAAAAGGGTAGTTCGTAAAGTATTTGGGGTAGTCTGCGCTTATTTCAATTTTGAAACAATCTTAACCAGTCTTATTAATGAAAATCGCTTTTTAAAATCGAAAAGTGGAACATACTAAGTCATAACAAAGCAAATCACTTCGGCTAGTAACCCATCACTATTTTGATTCCCCTCTCGACCTATACGTGTACAATAATGCTTAACTGATCTTTAGGTCTTGTTACCTTAGGCTCTGTCTAACGGATATAGACGTGATTTAAATTTAAAGGGACAGGACAAGATTGTTAAACTTCTTTTTGGTGTGAAAAGTCTATAAGTAAGTTTTGCGGGTGGTAGGGCCTTGTGCAAGGTTCGTCCGGATCGCTACCACCATCTTACTGACTAATCCTGCCGCTAAGTAGCAGAGCTTGCACTGCTGTGTTCCGGTGTGGAGAGTAAGACAGCCGGGGAAATTACGGGCACAAGAGGCATTTCATCTAAGTCCTCTAGGTTGGCAACGCATCTGCAATCCCCCCGGGGTTGCGGGTGTCTATGGGCAGTGGTCATCACTTACCATCAGGTGACCCACTTGCTCGTTTGCAATCCTATTCACATAAAAAAAAAAGCTGCCGCTAAGTAGCAGAGCTTGCACTGCTGTGTTCCGGTGTGGAGAGTAAGACAGCCGGGGAAATTACGGGCACAAGAGGCATTTCATCTAAGTCCTCTAGGTTGGCAACGCATCTGCAATTCCCCCGGGGTTGCGGGTGTCTATGGGCAGTGGTCATCACTTACCATCAGGTGACCCACTTGCTCGTTTGCCTTCCTATTTACATAAAAAAAAAGAAAATAAGTAGGTCTAGCAGCATAACTGCGGCTATACGAGAGATTTAATTTCTCTTATTTCGTATAACGTACATGCATGCACAAAAAAGGGCACGTTTAGCATAATTGTGGGCGTATAGGTGGAAAGGGGATTCTAAACAGTGATGGTTAAATGTAGTTTCATTCAAAATTCAAATTCCATTTCAGTTACCCGCCCGTTTTTAAATGGCAGTCCGATGAGCGCTTGACCGTTTCAGTTGACGCTTTTTTAACCCCAGACGTAAGAAGACGGGAGATAAGATGCTTATCCACTAGAGGCAGCCTCGGGTCAAGAGGTTTTCTCGCACTGAGGCCGCGCAAGTGGAGACGCTGCCTCAACTTTAGTTGTTTTGACTAGTAGAGACTTTATACATCTCTGCTATAGATTAATATAATTTAAGGCTCGGGGACCTTATACATCCCTTTTATAAATGCATTTAATTTAAGTTTTTTTTTTTTTTTTTTTTATATATGAATAGGATGGCAAACGAGCAAGTGGGTCACCTTATGGTAAGCGATCACCACTGCCCATAGACACCCGCAACCCCGGAGGGATTGCAGATGCGTTGCCAACCTAGAGGACTAAGATGAAATGCCTCTTGTGCCCGTAATTTCCCCGGCTGTCTTACTCTCCACACCGGAACACAGCAGTGCAAGCACTGCTACTTAGCGGCAGGATTAGCGAGTAAGATGGTGGTAGCGATCCGGACGGACCTTGCACAAGGCCCTACCACCCGCAAACCCGCAAAGTAGAATGAACAAATGACTTTCTGCCAAGTTTCTTGCAGCGCATTCTTCTTGGCAATGATGGTCTTTCTGAATGCGCTGGTAGTTTCAAAAAAGACATGTAAGAGAGCCCTTGGCGGCCAATTTGCAAAAATAATTTTTCATTGAAGTATGGAAGGTGTATCGCTGAAAGATAGAATAAGGAATATTGTGATAAGGGAACGTGCTAGCCGCATCGCCTATAACATGTTTCCTGAGACTTTCGCCCATTCCCTCAATGGGCTTTTACCATCTGCGCGGGAAGAGAAGCAACTGGTAAATTCTATGTTTTTTCTTCACTCCCAGACCAGCATGGAAGAAACTTAAAAACATATTTGATTTGATTGAGATTTTCGGTGAAGGAAAAAATCGTGAGGAAACCTGCACACATCTGCGCAGTAATTCGATGGTGTGAATGAAGTTCCCGATCCGCACCGATTGGTTATTGGTCGTGTCGTCCCGAAACGACTACGATGCAAAAATTGGATAGAGATTTTGTTAAGTAATATATCTAGTCACTGGGATCATTCACTGGGAATCTGTATCCATCATTATCAGTAAATTGTACTCAACTGCGCCTCGGTGAGCACTTGAGTACAATTAATTAACACGTGGTCATACGATTCATGCCGGAATATGAAAACGCGTCGTACTCAACCTGTTTGGTTGAAACAACGTTATCTAGTTCTGGCATGCGACAGCGACATCTGTCGGAGATATGGGTTCATTAGAAGCGAATTGTAAAGTGGGTAGTTTGCAAAATTGAGCCCAAATGTGGGTAGTTCATAAAATTATGTGCTTGGTACGCTACGAGCTTTACAGTATTATAAAAAAATTAACCGTATAGTTAAAACTATTAGAATTTATGAATAAATACCTGGTTTGACAACCGGATAGCCTAGTGGCTCTTTTTATGAAGCTAAGGGTCTCGGATTCGAGTCCAGGCAGGGGCATTTTTTGTACGTTAAATATGAATGTTTTTACTCGAGCCATGAATTTTGTATGTATTTATCTATTCAAGTACATAATACATTCGAGGGAATGGGCTTAAATCTTAGAAATTATGGTATAGGCGGTGTGGCTTGCGATGAAACCCAACAATATTTTGATTCCCCTTCTCCACCTCTACGCCTACAATAATGCTAAATGTGGCCTTTAGATCTTGTTACCTTAGGGTCTGTCGACCCCGTATGAGATAAAGACGTGATTTGTGTTTTTATGTATGTAGTACATAATATATTTCTCAGTTGGCTCCGTAGTCGTAAAGTTAATAACAAATACTACTCACACTATAAAATGATCTCAAACCGTCTACATTTTGCTCAAAAGTAGGGCAGAGCTGCTAGTACTTGCAGAATCTGCACGGAAACCTCAGTGCGAGAGTACATACATACATACATAAATCACGTCTTTATCCCTTACGGGGTAGACAGAGCCTGAGGTAACAAGACTCGAAGACCACGTTCAGCATGATTGTGGGCGTAAGGATGGAATGGGGAATCAAAATTGTGATGGGTTGCTAGCCACATCGCCTATAACATGATTCCTAAGTTTTTTCCCATTCTACGATTATTACCATCTGCGCGGGAAGAGAAGCAACTGGTACATTCTATGTTTTTTCTTTACTCCCACACCAGCATAGAAGAAGCGAGAGTCCGACACGCACTTGGCCGGTTGTTGTTTCATATAGGCCGTCATCGCGAGAGCAGCGACTCCGGCTCCAAAAATTATGTCGTTATCGCGCTGACGAAAAGTCAGATGACGGCAGTTTGTTTCACTGGATTTTCAACACTGGTACCATTCACTGGGATCGTTATCGCTGTAACGTACCAGAATCATGTTAAGCATTCCTCGTCGACGTAACGTTAACTAGTCCTGATGCGTTGTAGCGACACCTGTTGGTAGACTTGCGCTTTTACTAGGCTTCAGCCACAATAGTGAAGTTGTTTACCAATTCCCGCCGCGTCATTTATGAACTACCCTTTTTACAATGTTTTAACTTTACATAATATTATGGACGTACCAAAACGGGTAGTTCAAAAATTATAAAAAGGGTAGTACGGAAATCACGCGGCGGGAATTGGTAAACAACTTCACTACTGTGGCTGAGGCCTAGTAAAATCGCAAGTCTACCAACAGGTGTCGCTACAACGCATCAGGACTAGTTAACGTTACGTCGACGAGGAATGCTTAACATGATTCTCGTACGTTACAGCGATAACGATCCCAGTGAATGGTACCAGTGTTAAACCCAACCCTGTGAAACAAACTGTAGTCGACTCACGCATTGTCGGCGCGACATTCGACATAATTTTTGGAGCCGGAGTCGTTGCTCGCACGATGACGGCCTATATCAGTGGTTTGGTTCTTAACCGGTGGTCCGCGGACCACTGGTGGTCCCTGGAAGCATCTAAAGTGGTCCGCGGGGCCAATCAAATAAATAATTAGATAAGTGACAACCAGACAATCCGTAAAGGTGCAATTCCGCTAGGGCTGATCGAAGCCATTCGTTAGATATGTAGTTACTAGGTGGTCCATGGCAAGACAGAAATTTTGTCAAATGGTCCCTCGTGTCTGGAAGGTTAAGAACCACTGGCCTATATGAAAAAACAACCGGCCAAGTGTGGTTCGGACTCTCGCACCGAGGGTTCCGTGCAGATTCTGCAAGTACTAGCAGCTCTGCCCTACTTTTGAGCAAAATGTAGACAGTTTGAGGTCATTTTACAGTGGTTGCTCACATAGACGGACGGACGTAAAGCAGTTACATATTTGAAAGAAAGAAAGAAAGAAAAAATATTTATTAATAATAATAATAAGAATAATAATAATATTAGGGAACAATTCACTCAAATTGACCTAGTCCCAAAGTAAGCGCTAGTAAGGCTTGTGTTATGGGTACTAGACAACGATATACATACTTATATAGAGAAATACATACTTAAATAGATAGAAACATCCATGACTCAGGAACAAATATTCGTGCTCATCACACAAATATATGCCCTTACCAAGATTCGAACCCGGGACGCTTGTTTCGCAGGCAGGATCACTACCAACTAGGCCAACCGCGTCGTCAAATTTACCAACTTATTACCAATTTATTTACTTATTGTCAATTTATTACCACTAAAAGCCATAAAAAATAACATCAAAACACAAAAACAAAAATAAAAGGATTAGTGGTAAATGGTTCGGCGTCAGCAAATGCTGCCAGCGCCAGCTCGCACGAGCGACACTTCAGCGCTGTTTTTCAGCCGGAACACATACTGCTCGCTCCAACAGTTGTATTTGTTGTTAACTTTATGACTACGGAGCCAACGGAGAAATATATTATGAACTACATACATAAAAAATACACTAATCACGTTTTTATCCCACAACCCTTAGCTATGTCTTTTTCATATGTTTTATGTACAATAAAGAGTTATACATACAAACACTAGCTGTTGCCCGCGACTTCGTCTGCGCAGAATCGCTATCCCGCGGGAACTATGCAAGCCTCCGGAATAAAACTATCCTATGTTCTTTCCTGGGACTCTAAACTATCTGTATTCTGTATAACAAATTTTAACTAAATCGGTCCAGGCGTTTTAGCGTCAAGGAGTAACAAACACACAAACTTTCACATTTATAATTTTAGTAGAACATGTGCCGAGATCGTTCGAGCGAAATCGGCTTCAAAAATTGGTTTTGAGGCTTAGCAGGGAGACCTTAAATTAAGTTTGACTTAAGATAAGACCTACGTATTAATAAATAATTATATTACTTATAATACTAAAGAAAATAATAGGGTTGTTACACACCCGATCATTTCAAAGCGCAACAACGCTTACTAGTTTGTTCACGAGACAGCGACATCTGGCGGCGACTGCACGAAGCTTAGCAGTTGTACCCAGTGAGGGTAGTTCGCAAATCTCATCGGCCGATTCAAGTATCACACCCACAATAGTAAATGAGACAGCAAGACGGACTCGAAAGTCTTAAATACGATCGCACTGTAGTTGTCATGCGATCGCAGTATAGACACTGTTAATTCTACCAAGGTTTTTTCAAGATTTCAAAGCAAGGGCGGATCCAGGGGGGGGGGGTCATGGGGGTCATGACCCCCCCCCCCCTGAGCTGGTTCCAGGACTTAGGTGGACCACTACTTTTTACTTGTATCTATTGTTATCAAAATTAAATTATAAGTTCTTGACTTGACCACGACTATGTGACCCCCTCCTGGCGCCAAAGCTGGATCCGCCCTTGTTTCAAAGGTCTGGCTGTAAGAAGTGATCAATTATCCAATGAAATAAATTTGTTTAGCACGCAAAAATTATTACGTGTTAAGTTACAACTTAAAAGACTAATTCACGTAAAGATTTCTGTGTTAGGGTACCCAATAAGGGTAGTTCGCTAGCGCGTTACGATTATTTTGTTTATCTTCTTAATGCCTTATTTGATGTTGGATATTTCTGTTTTTAAAGTAAATCACTTGAATAGTAACTTACTTACACTTGCCCATATTGCCCAGTAAGTATTTTATTTCCAACTTTGTTAGATTATTACAAAAAATGGTATTGAAATAATATTTTACTTATTTTTGTATTATATTTCAAGCCTACGTATGAAACACACGAAAATAAATTTAAGCCCCTAAAAGCTTGAAAAACACTTCTACACCCATCACGGCAATTTTTTTAAGTATACACTTCAAGGTATTTAATTTAGGTGCCCTTTAAAAAGTGCATGTAAAGAAAATACGGAAGTGCAGCCATTATTTATTCTCACTGTAGTGCACTTTACCAAGTTTACGGAAATAAATGTTTTGAAGATTGAGGTTAAGCGATCGAATGAAGTGGGATTACGAATCACGTGACTAATGGCTTGTTGGAAAAAACTTCCGTGCTGGTCTGGGAGCAAAGAAAAAACAGAATGTACCAGTTGCTTCCCTTCCCGCGCAGATGGCAACAAGCCCATTGATAGAACCATAATAGGCTATTCCATCGCTGAACGCGGCGCGAGTTTCGCGAACTACCCTTTTTGGGGCGATGTTGGCGAACTACCCACCTTGGTCACCTTTTGTTTGGTTTAAACAGTTGCCAACAGATGTCACTATCCAGTGAACGAACTAGCTAACGTTGTTGCAACTTAAAACTGTCCAGAGCGTAACAATTTTGTTGTAGTTTATTATTAAATAATAAGATTATTTAAGAATCTCATAGGTTTATAAGGTTTATTTTAAGTTAAACTTATTATAGGCCCTCGAGGCTTAGCCCAAAAACCGTAATTTTTGTAGCTGATGTTGTTCGAGCAACATCGGTGAAATCTCCTTTGACACATATAGCCACTTCAGTCTCTCTATGTAGGTAAATGACCAATATACACGGCTTACATGTTGCTTAGGAGCAGGGGTCCGATTTTTGAAAGCACGTGTTAAAATACCACTCGAAAGTGGTGAGAAATTTGTGCTGAATCTGAAATACGAGTAGCATAGAACCTTCCTTGCTGGTCTGGGAGTAGAGAAAACATAGAATGTACCAGTTGCTTCTCTGCCCGCGCAGACGAAAGTCCATCGAGGGAAAATCGAGCGAGAGAAAATAGGAATCATGTTATAGGCAATGCTACCAACCTATCACTATTTTGATTCCCCTTTCTACCTATACGCCCAGAATCATGCTAAACGTGGCCTTTAGGTTTTGTCACCTTAGGCTGTGTCTACCCTGTAAGCGATAAAGACTTGATTTATGTATATATGTACGTATGTATAGAAGACAATCACAGCTTGTGAACTAGTCACAACTTTGATTAGAGCTGTAGTTTTGGAGATATAAGCTGATTTATACCACTTTCGAGTGATGTGCTTTCAAAAATAAAGTCGGTGCCCTGGGCTCTGCTCAGTGGCGTAACTATAACGTCTGGGGCCCGCGGCAAATTCGTCGTTCGCGGGGCTTCCTCAATATAAAGAAGTGCATCAGCGTCCCTTCTGTGCTCTATACCAAGCCAGTTGGGGCCCCGTAGAGCTAGGGGCGCGTGGCATTTTGCCACCCCTGCCACCCTATAGTTACGCCACTGGCACTGCTAACCCTAGATTTTATATTCACTTGCTGAATTTTTGCGAAGCCCTCGGTGCGCGAGGCCAACTCACACTTAGCGGTTTTTTAGTTACAATACAATACAATACAATACAAATACTCTTTATTGAACACCACAAATCAGTACAAAACAATACAGAAACAAAGAACAAAGTAGACAATAGGCGGTCTTATCGCTTAATAGCGATCTCTTCCAGACAACCAAAAACGACCACTACTACTACTACTAGTTACTTTTAGATCATCAACTGTTCCCCATCTAACAAACCAGAACGTTCTAAAGCGTCTACTTCTACAGCCACTGACTTTATGCCCTTTTGACTCCAACTCGGAATACATTAGGTGTTTTTTAGGTCATCCCTACAATAGTGATGCTGATCGATAATCCCAATCAAATATCGATGATCACAACAAATACAATATCGATTATCGATAGTATCGATAGTACAATACTACAATTAAACCGAAATTTTGAATTTTAAACTCGTTTTCGAATTTATCTAGATGTGCTGGTGAGCAGTGGATGTTCCACGGGAGTTTGTAATTGCATCGTAGAGACACATCATTCAAACAGATGACGCTTAGCGACAAAAAATCGCATAGTAACAAAGTCACGTGACAGCTACACATACGACGTATAGAAAAATTCGAAGGCTTACCCACCTGCTATGGGTGGTGTAGTGGTATAGCTCGCGTCACGGAATGACGACGATCCGATTCTTGCCCATAGCTTTACTTTTCGGATTTTTCTGTGTTCTAATTGGCATTGTTCATTTTTTTAGGCTGTGCTTTTAACACCTTTATTTGATAAAATGGACTATTTCAAGCAACTAATTTGAATATTATGCTTTTACGTAGCTTTGTTAATTAATAACAAATATTTTTTCGCTGTTTGATAATTCGTGAATTTAGACAGAATCCCAATCGCCTTCGTTCGGCTGGCTATAAAAAAAAACGGCTTTGTCTATGGTTTTGTTAGATTTGACAGTGACAGGTGTCAGTTGCCATAGCCAAACTTTTTTTTTCATTTTTGTGGCAAACATTCGATGCTGGATTCTGTCTAAAAACCCGGTCGTTCGGTCAAACAAAGGTTCAAAGTACTTTTACAAAAATATCTGCAATCATAAAGTATTTTTGAAATCGGACAAGATAAATCGGATAATTGATGGTTTTCCTCGAAATGGTTTTCGAATTGGAGCATACTAAAAAAAATGAACAATGCCAATTGTCAGTTGGTGTCGTTTAAAAAAATATATTTTGCTACTTCGTCTGCATAGAATTCGTTTATCGCTATCCTGCAAGAATTCCGCAATTTTCCGGGTTAAAAAGTAGCCTATGTGTTATTCCAGACTATAATCTATCTATGTTCCAAATTTCACCCAGATCTGTCCAGCCGTTCTGGCGTGAAAGAGTAACAAACATCCAAACATACTCACAGACTTTCACATTTATAATATTAGTAGGATATTAATAGGAATTAATTAATAGGATTGTATCAGGCGTTACTTTCTGGAGGTCCATTTCAATGAACAAAAAACCTTACTCAGCGAGTAGCATGTTCATTGATAGCAAGTCATTTGTAGACAAACATCGACATTAAAACTATCGAGTTTTGGGCAGCACTAGGCACAGCGTGCGCCTGAGTTGCGCAAACGGCGGCCGGAACCGGTTCGGCTTTATCTACGATGTTGCCAGTCTAAGAAAAAATACATAGGTTCGCGGAACATTTCCGCCCATTCCCTCGGACTTTTACCATCTGCGCGAAGAGAAGCGGCTGGTACATTCTAGAGATGCGCCGAGTAACACTTTTGCCGAGTAACGAGTACCGAGTTTTACTCGGCTCAATTTTTTTTCAACCGAGTACTCGGCCGAGTAACTCGGTTCAATCAAATTCGCATTTCGTGCGCGTAAACAAGTACAAACAGGTTTGCGCCGGTCAAGACGTCGGCTCGCGTTGATACACCCCTCACCCCGCCCACGCCTTTCAACTACTAGTCACTTGATTGTTTGCAAACAAACACGTCACGTTGCGCGTCATTTACTAAATATAAATATATTGCTTTTCTTAAACAAAGTATGTATACTCGTTACTCGTTATCTAATAACCGAGTTATTCGGCCGAGTACGAGTATCAAAAAACCCGCCGAGTACGCAGAGTACCGAGTATCAAACGAGTACTCGGCCCATCTCTAGTACGAATGCTTTTTGTTGGCGTCTAAACCATCATTGAAGAATCGCAACTTAATATTATAAATGCGAAAGTAACTCTGTCTGTCTGTCTGTTACCTTTTTACGCTTAAACCGCTGGACCAATTTAGTTGAAATTTGGTATATAGATTGTTTGAGTCCCGGAAAATTGCATACTTCCCGCGGGATAGCGATTCTGCGCATATGTCGCGGGCAACATTACCAAAAAATAAATTATACTTTCTGAACATTGGTAACAATATAGTATAAAAAAAAATTACACAAAAAAATTTGCTTCTCTTCCCGCGCAAATGGTAAAAACCCATTGAGCGAATGGGCGAAAATCATAGGAATCATGTTATAGGCGATGCGGCTAGCAACCCATAACCCATCACTATTTTGATTCCACTTTCCACCTCTACGCCCTCAATGTCTTGCTAAACGTGTAGGTCTTGTCACCTTAAGCTCTGTCTACCCCGCAAGGGATAAAGACGTGATTTGTGTATGTGTATGTGTATTTACACAAACTAAACATAGTAACACTGCGAGTGAGTGACCTTATTCCGTCTGATCGTCCGTAGCTACTAAACAAGGCCTTGCATTTTAATGTCATTTATTTAATTCACTCACTACAAACAGACTACAAATAAAAATTTCTTGATTCATTTGATAGTACCTATCTTTTGAAAAACAGCGTCTTCTCTCGTCCCTGGTGAGCAGTAGATGTTCCATGGGAGTTTGTAATTGTGTCGTACAGACACATCATTCAAACAGATGATGCTTAGCGACAAAAATTCGCATAGTAACAATAAGGTCACGTGACATTTAGTAACAGGTAGAAAAATTCGGAGACTACCCACCTGCTATGGGTGGTGTAGGGGTATAGCACGCGTCACGGAATGACGAGGACCCGGGTTCGATTCCCGGCCATAGCTTTACTTTTCGGATTTTTCTATGTGTTATAATTTTCACTGACATTTAGAAATTAGACTACAAATAGGTAGAGGTCAAAGGTCACGGAAAGGGAAGTGCGAATCTTACATTTTTTTCTGGCAAAGGAAAAGGTCTTATAGGGCAAGCAAATTTAAAGGTTTATTAGTTTATTACACTAGTTTATACAGCTTGTTCGCCGTACATAACTATTTTACATTACCAGGACATCCTAAGGTAAAATAAAGACTATTTCTAAATTAAAACAAACATGTTCGCGGCTTAGGGCTGGACCGAGGGCCACCTCCACCGCTCCTAAACCTAAATTAATCCAAATTAATCATCCTACATTGGTTTTACGGTTATATAACTTGGTTATGGCTCATCGAGGGAATGAGCGAAAGTCTTAGGAATCATGTTATAGGCGATGCTGGTAACCCATCACTATTTAGATTTCCCTTTCCAGCTATACGATCCTTAATCATACTAAACGTGGCCTTAAGGTTTTGTCACCTTAGGCTCTGTCTACCCCATATTCCTTTATTACAATAAAATAAATATTCCTTTAAATAAATAAAACTAAATAAAACAAAAGTAAATAATCCTTTGTTTATTGCGCTCTTTATTTATTTATTTTATGTAGTATATTTTATTGATATATATTATACTCGTAGGTAGTATAAAATAGTTTATTAACTGGTAGGTTTTAGGAGTTTATGTATTATATTCGGTAAAGTTATGTGTTTGCAATTTTTAAACTCACTCGTTCATCCTTAATAATATAATACTCCTTTCATCCACTCAAAGGTTGACTGGAAGAGATCCCTTAAAGGGATAAGTCCGCCTTTGTGCATGTATCTCAGTGTTTGTCAATTGTATTTCTCTTGTTTATTTTGCACAATAAAGAGTTAACATACATACGTGTATGTATGTATGTGTGTATTCCGGAACAATTTTAAGAGATCAAATTTATTCAATAAAAATTACATAAATGGAAATTGATACAAATTAAACTATTAAATTAAAAACGAATTAAAAACTAAATTAAAAATTAAGAGATTGCAGTACGTTTTTAAATGCAAACACCGCGTTTATTTTGGTCTATGGAAAGAAGTATAGTATGGATTCTAACAACTATGTTGTGTTAATGTAGTTAGTAATGTTAGTAATGTAGTAGTATGTATGTATGTATGTATGTAAGTAGTTTGTTGTGAAGCACTCGTAGAGCATCGTGTAAGGTTTCAATGCTGACCTTGGCCGTGTGGCTTGCGGCTGCTTCGATGTATGAGTGTGTGTATGTCATGTAATTGCATATCTGCACCTGCTTTGAACTCGTTTTTTTTTTACATACATACATACACACATGTATACGGGATAGACAGAGCCTAAGGTAACAAAACCTTAAGGCCACGTTTACCATGATAATGCTGGTCTAAGTAAAGAAAAAACATAGAATTTACCAGTTGCTTCTCTTCCCGCGCAGGTAAAAGCCCTTCGAGGGAATGGGCGAAAGTCTTAGGAAACATGTTATAGGCGATGCTAGCAGCCCATCACTATTTCGATTTCCCTTTCCAGATATACGGCCTTATTTTATTTTCTTTTCTTTATTGGGGAAAAATGGATACAGACACAATTTAAATAAAATATTAAGAACGTAGTGCAGTGAACATAGCCTGCACCCTAAACCAGTTCCCACAAAGAGTTGACTTTAAATTAATCAAGAACTAGCGACCCGCCCCGGCTTCGCACGGTATATTGTGCATGTACTATACATATAAACCTTCCTCTTGAATCACTCTATCTATTAAAAAAAACCGCATCAAAATCCGTTGCGTAGTTTTGAAGATATAAGCATACATCGGGACATGGGGACAGAAAAAGTGACTTTGTTTTATAATATGTAGTGATAGTGATATTACTGCTTCTTCTTCTTCTTCTTCTTTTCTAATATGGCCCCATCGAACCATGCGATGATTTCGCCAATGTCAAGGTAATAAATACAGTATTCAAAAATCTTGTGACAAAAATGTCGGCAACGTTGTACGGTAGAACATGGTCATAAGACCCCCCCCCCCCCCCTGTCGGGCTCTTAGCCAACGGATAATGATATCCCTCGGAGACCGCCAGGAAATCATTAACCGGTGCCCAGGGTGCACCGGAACAAGCACTGCACTTCCCCTCGGACGGATCCAAAAACGAACCGCAGCTCTTGATCACACGCGGAGGTCTATTACTGCTTCATTTTTTCTTCCATGCTGGTCTGGGAGCAAAGAAAAAGCATAGAATGTACCAGTCGCTTCTCTTCCCGCGCAGGTAAAAGTCCATCGAGGGATTGGACGAAAATCTTAGGGATCACGTTATAGGCGATGTGGCTAGCAACCCATCACTGTTTTGATTCCCCTTTCCATCCACACGCCCACAATCCTGCTAAACGTGGCCTTTAGGTCTTGATACCTTAGGCTGCTACCCCGTAAGGAATAAAGACGTGATTAATGTATATAATTTTTATATTTATTACTAGCTTCAGCCCGCGGCTTCGTCTGCGTAGAATCTATATATATAAAAGAAAGTCGTGTTAGTTACACTATTTATAACTCGAGAACGGCTGAACCGATTTGGCTGAAAATTGGTAGGGAGGTAGCTTAGGGCCAGGCGACGGACATAGGATACTTTTTATCCCGATTTTCCGACGGGATTGGAAAATTCCGAAATGTTGTATTAATAAAGCTACAGACATTAAATTTAGCATGCCTACACATTATTCCTTGATTAGTATAAAGATGCACTTACAAAGGAATTTTTAAAATTTCCCACGGGATAAAAACACAAGGTAAATAATTAAGACTATAATTAGTAGATAATATTCCTAGAGGATCTGTAGGTGCTCTAAGAAGGGATTTTCCGAATTTCCCACGGGATAGGCAATAAAAACCTTATACTTGGAGACATGAGTGGATGTATGGAGTGTGTCGTCACTCTGACGTTATGTGCGCGGACGAAGTCGCGGGGAAAAGCTAGTTATACATAAAAACCTTCCTCTTGAATCACACTATCTATTAAAAAAAAACGCATCAAAATCCGTTGTGTAGTTTTGAACGTATAAGCATACATAGGGACATAGGGACAGAGAAAGCGATTTTGTTTTATACTATGTAGTGATAGTGATTACGGTTTTACCGGTTAGAAATTTAATTTGTAAAACTAAAACCCATTTGTGTGTGAGTTTGTCTTCACATTCCATCAAGCCGAAGCCCACTCACATCTCAATGGATCAATTGGTTCATTCATTGAATTGCTCTCGGCATGCGAGCTGTAATCTTCAAATGACCTCTCTCTTACCCACACAGGACAACTATATATTATTGGTACGTCCCATTCGGTGTCGAGACCCTCGGTTCGCGGGGTCCTTTATCCCTTACAGGGTAGACAGAGCCTGTCACGTTGCGTGGAGTTCAGGATTTCAGGATTTAAGTTGGAGAGTAAAATAACACTTGATAGACGGTGTTTAGTTATTTTTATTTTGTAAATGAAGGCACCTAGAACAATCATAGGTACGTGTTAAGAGAGAAAGGTACAAATTATAGAAAAACTAAAGGATGGAAAATATAATGGGTTAACACTTACAAATGTGCCTTCTGCAGAAGGTATATAAACACAAAGACGTTACACAAACTGTAGTAACACTTTAAAATAATGAAGACTGATAATAATGGGCAGGCACGACTGTGCGCTGGCAGAACTGAAGAGCGAATAAGAAGGCAGCTGATTGATTGAAAACAACAAATGAATTTTGAAATTTGAAATAGGAAGTGAATACACTTAATTTAAAATATGTTTTTTTTAAAAAGTTAAATAACAAAAAGGTAAAGTTCTGTAACAGGCTATAACAGCCTCGTTACAAGCCTAAGGTAACAAAACCTTAAGGCCACGTTTAGCATGATTAAGGATCGTATAGCTGGAAAGGGAAATCAAAATAGTGATGGGTTGCCAGCATCGCCTATAACATGATTCCTAAGACTTTCGCTCATTCCCTCGATGAGCCCATATTACAAGCTTTGCTTAGTTTGGGGCTAAGTCAATTGGTCAATTCTTCAATAAATTTTAATTGGATTTATTTTTTAAAACACACAATTAATTAATTAATATTTTCTACTTGTATTTCAAATTCAGCATGATTGTTCACCACATTCTACTGGTATTTTCATAATGCTCTCAAAAATCTGAACCCAGGCTTATTGTCTAACTCGCTCGCAATCGCCATCGTGTTCATTTTGACAGTTCTTGTATGAATGCGACAGCTAGCTGGTTCCGATGCCAATTGTCAGCCCATACATGAACTGTCAAAATTCTCATAGAAACCCCGAGAAACCCTTTGAAGCGGGCAGAAATACCGACACCGATCGGAGAACAGGCGAGCGCGAGAAGGAGACGGCGAGACAGCGGTCACATTCACGCTTCTCGGGTGCTCTCGGGGGTTCTCGGCGTGAACACAGTATATATATATACTGTGGCGTGAATTTGGAGGCGCTATACAAGTAACGCGAGAGTCGCGCGAGTCGCGTCGCGCGCGACATACTCTTAAACTATAACGAACAGCAAGAAAAAGACAGTCCCTATGTCCCTATATCCCTATGTCCCTATGTATGCTTATATCTTCAAAACTACGCAACAAATTTTGATGCGGTTTTTTTTAATAGATAGAGTGATTCAAGAGGAAGGTTTTTATGTATAAATCTACGCAGACGAAGTCGCGGGCAGAAGCTAGCACAATGTTCTCGCTAATCATTAATAGTATGTTGTAGATCGTTTGTTTTGTTTCCATCGTAGTTGAGTTGGGACAACGGGGCGTAGTATTTTAGCATAAACTTGAGGGAGGCGCATAGGGTACAGTTTGACAACAAATATAATGCGCATCGGCAGTATTCGTTTGCGCAGAGAAGCGCAGACCAGTTTTCGATGGTAGCCGAACGTGTAAATAATCTATATTGAACTTTATTTGCAAGCGCAACTGGCAGAGTATTGCTTGCTTTGCATTCTTAGCTCTGTCCCGCTTACACGATTTTGCCATTGTTGGTACGAAATCGATCGACCAATAACAGCGCCAGAGTTTCCCGCGCTACTAGAATTGGTCTACTGCGCAGGTACATCGTGGAGCATTATTTTTGTTGTCAAACTGTAATAGGTTGGGAACCCCTTTGCTAGACGGTGTTCGTGAAATGAGATGTGTTGCTTATTGCAGGCGATGGTGCGTGTCGTGTCTGTGGAGCACCGCCACGGCCGTGCTGTACCGGCTGCTGGCCAGCCCCCTGCCGCAGATCACCGGTAAGCCAACAGCAGCTTCATCGTCATCTTGTGTTGTTATTGAAACTTTACTATGAATAGACCATGAGACCATGAAAAAGCCATGGTAGCCTAGTGGTTTGACCTGTGGCCTCTCAAGCAGAGTGTCGTGGGTTCAAATCCCGGGCGCGCACCTCTGAGTTTTTCGGAATTTATGTGCGAAAATTACATTTGAAATTTGCCATGAGCTTTTCGGTGAAGGAAAACATCGTGAGGAAACCTTGCACACATCTGCGAAGAAATTCAATGGTGTGTGTTAAGTTCCCAATCCGCACTGGGCGCGCGTGGGAACTATAGCCCAAACCCTCCAATACACGGAGGAGGCCTATGCCATGAGGCACGCCGAATTACGCGACAATTTAATAATAAAAAGAAACCAATAACAACAAAAATGAAATTGTAGCGAATTCGGAATAAAAAGGCTATATAAATAAATAAATAAATGAATAGACTACAAGCCCATGGAAAAAAAAACATGCGAAATGAACCAGCGTGTGCTTAGAAGGCTGTTACTATATCATAAAATAACTCTGAGCGCTATGCCGTCATTTCTGAGCGGTACATTTATCGAATTTAATTACAAACTTACTGATGCCCGCGACTTCGTCTGCAAAGAATTCATTTATCGCTGTCCCGCGGGAACTAAACAATTTTACGGAATAAAAGTAACCGGTGTTATTCATGAATATTATCTATTTCCGTACGAAATATGATCCAGATCTGTCCAGCAGTTCTGGCGTGAAAGTAACAAACATCCATATTCACAAACTTTCGCATTATAATATTAGTAGGATAGATTGTTAAATTAGTTGGTTTGTCGTGCAGGGAAGAGCAATCCGCGGCCGGCGGGGAGGGAGCACCTCCATCCCGAGCCGCGCGTGGAGTGCGTGTTGCTGCATCAGCCCACTGCGCCCCGCGCCGACGTCATCTTCGTGCACGGGCTATACGGTAACACCACTATATACTCGTCCAACCCGTCCAACCCGTCCAAGCCGCGCGTGGAGTGCGTGCTGCTGCATCAGCCCACTGCGCCCCGCGCCGACGTCATCTTCGTGCACGGGCTATACGGTAACACTACTATATACTCGTCCAACCCGTCCAAGCCGCGCGTAGAGTGCGTGCTGCTGCATCAGCCCGCCGCCCCGCGCCGACGTCATCTTCGTGCACGGGCTATACGGTAACACTACTATATACTCGTCCAACCCGTCCAAGCCGCGCGTAGAGTGCGTGCTGCTGCATCAGCCCGCCGCCCCGCGCCGACGTCATCTTCGTGCACGGGCTATACGGTAACACCACTATATACTCGTCCAACCCGTCCAAGCCGCGCGTGGAGTGCGTGCTGTTGCATCAGCCCGCCGCCCAGCGCCGACGTCGTCTTTGTGGACGGCCTATACGGTAACAACTATAGACCGTACGCTTTTCGGACGTCTCAGATACATAGATTGCACATGTACATGCACAAATCACGTCTTTATCCCTTACATAGACAGAGCCTATGGTAACAGGTACCTACAGGCCACGTTTAGCAAGATTGTGGACGTATAGGTGGAAAATGGAATCAAAATAGTGATGGGTTGCTAGCCTTATCGCCTATAACATGATTCCTACTATTTTCGCCCATAACCTCGATGGGCTGATGAGAGATTGTTGGTTACAAAACACTTAAAAACGATTTTAGTATTAGTGTTAAGGAAAACGTTAGTATTTTAATAATTAATTAGTTCGTAGGACATGAAGGTCGGTGTATCGGCGAAGAAAAAAAAATGTTTTGCAAATGGCCGCCAAGGGCTTTTTTACACGTGTCTTTTTTTAAACTACCAGCGCATTCGGAAAGACCATTGCCAAGAAGAATGCGCCGCAAGAAACTTGGCAGAAAGTCATTTTACAAAAATAAAATATGAAATACGTTAAGCTGCTACAATACTTTAAATTCCACTTAAATTAAATACATTTATAAAAGGGATGTATAAGGTCCCCGAGCCTTAATAGTTATTTGTTATGCAAGGCTGCAAAGTGTTTGTTTGGCGCGAGTGCCTGAATTGAAACCCGAGCAAGCGAAGGATTCTATGATTGAACCACGAGCGAAGCGAGTGGTTCAAAAGAAGAATCCTGAGCGTTGCGAGGGTTTCAAGGCACGAGATACTAAACAACTTTGCTGCCGAGCGAAACACACAATTTTTCACCTCACTACAGCGAGAAAAATGGTGGATGAAAGAAAAATAGTCTAATTGTAAATCAGTTTTTTTATTCTTTTTCTTCTAAATAAGAAAGGTAAAAGGATCTAAGCCCATACAGCCTAGTCTAATAATCTAATATGTAAAACTATTTTTTCTGATTGTTCTATCACATTAATTTCTTGTGTATTATATTGTTTTATCATAAACCAAACAACAATTTTGGTCAACTTTTCGTTTCCCGACGAGCAATCTCTAAAAAATTTTTTTTTCTAATCATAGATATATTTTTAAAAAGAAAGTTAAAAAATCGCACTAACTAGACTGAATTAAAAAAAATGAGGCGCGTTCTGAATTTGCATTATAATATCTGTTTTTTCCTGCTTGGTTGCTATTTTTGTGGTTAACCACAAATTAAAATAATTAATAAAAACCAATATCATTTTTTCTTTTAGCAACGAAAGTTAGCAAATCTTGAAAATAACTTAGGAAGTAACGGATTTTAAAATAAATTAATAATGGAGACCGGATCGCGTTTCTGAACGTGACATTATGTTTTTTTTCATCGGATGAAAAAGTTAGGGGTCTGATAACAAGTTCGACATTTGAAGTTCGTATTATTCCGTCCTTCTCATTCACCTAATTAAGTACTATTCGTATAAGCGAGACGACAACATACGAAGTTCAAAGTTCTGAGTATATGAGTAGTGGGCAATGGTGGTCATCGTCACGTTCGAATTTCAAAAACCTTTTCCACGCAAGCGGGGAAAAAGCACTTTTCCACGCAGATTTTGAAGGAGAAAGACAGCCTTTTCGAGCAAGTGAGGTGAAAATTATATTAGTCTATAGTAATATGTTAAACACAATTTTTCTCACAAGTAATACAGATTATATTAAATTGATGGGTTAATGCGAATGCCAAGTCAATTTATTTATTTATAACATAAACGATTTTAATTTTGATATGGGCATTATATGTTGTTAGGTTAGCTAATTACGTAATAACTTAAGACAGGAGGTCTCTTTAGTAGGGACTGAATAAATTAACCGACTTGGTATTACATGGATCTCACAACTTTTTACGGTAGAAGAACCGAGTTGCGAGACTTGGTTTTTTTACAAGTTTTGTTTTGATGGGATTATATTAGTCTATAGTAGAGATGTGTAAAGTCTTCTAGTCAAATCCAAATCCCACCTCTCTGGCCATCACTCAGGATACTATTTGAGCCTCATCTGCACCACTACACATCCTGGCAGTGGCGTAACTATAACGTCTGGGGCCCGCGGCAAATTCGTCAGATGGGGCTCCTTCCTCAATATAAAGAAGTGCATCAGCGTCCCTTCTGTCCTCTAAACCAAGCCAGTTCGGGGCCCGTAGAGCTAGGGGCCCCTGGCATTTTGCCACCCCTGCCACCCTATAGTTACACTATGCTGTCTTCTTCCATATTATGGCATACAAAGAAACACTGAACCTATAATACACCGTTGAACGGTAAACATAGTTTTCACGGAATGAATGCTTCGAAAGTACGTAGAAAAGCAACAAATAGTGAACAGCGGAAGAATGAAGACAATACAGATTGTTCGACCACAATGGCCGACTCTTTGAACTTGTCTAATTAATTCTAAAACATTACACAATTGTCTGTATATTGTCGAGCGTATTGCGTTATTGGTGGGCTCCGTTTCTAGGGTACCATAGGGTTTAATTTCATAAAAATCAAGAAATAAAACTTCTTGATTCATTTGATAGTACCTATCATTTGAAAAACAGCGCCGTCTCTCGTCCCTGGTGAGCAGTAGATGTTCCACGGGAGTTTGTAATTGTGTCGTACTGACGCATCATTCAAACAGATGACGCTTAGCGTCAAAAATTCGCATGGTAACAAGGTCACGTGACAGCTAGTAACAGGTAGAAAAATTTGGAGGTTACCCACCTGCTATGGGTGGTGTAGGGGTATAGCACGCGTCACGGAATGACGAGAACCCATCACTATTTTGATTTCCCTTTTCTGCTATACGCCCTCAATCATGCTAACTTTAGGATGTGTTACCTTAGGCTCTTTCTACCCCGTAAGGGATAAAGACTTGATTCGTGTGTGTGTGTGTGTGTAGAAATTATTTTCAGTACAGCGTGAATGCTTTTTTATATAACGCAATTGAATTTTCGCCTTTTAAATCTATGCACAATTTTAGTGAAAACATTTTGTTAACAAATATGTAGATAACCTTATTTGTCTTAAGTGAAGCGATAAATACATACATAAATCACGTCTGTACCCCTTAAGGAGTTGACAGAGCCTAAGGTAACAAAACCTAAAAGGCCACGTTTAGCATGATTCTGCGCAAAAGAAAAGAAACAAAATAGCGATGGGTCTCTAGCCGCATCGCCTAACATAATTCCTAAGATTTTCGTCAATTCCCTCGATGGGCTTTTACCATCTGCGCGGGAAGAGAAGCAACTGGTACTTTCTATTGTTTTTTCTTTGCTCCCAGACCAGCTTGGAAGGACCAATCCTTTATTTTCTCGATGACAGCTCCCGTAGAATGTAACTGCGCTTTTTACGCAAAAAATAACTTTTAAATGCGAGGCATAAAAAATATGACAACTGCCTAATTTTGTTCCTTGATCCCATATAATATTCATCTAAGACAATTTCCGGCTTCAATTCCCGGCCATAGCTTTACTTTTCGGATTTTTCTGTGTTCTAATTTTCACTGACATTTAGAAACCTAAGGTTTCTATCTGTCTTTCTGTGCAAGGAAGCCTATAAAGGGTATAGTTGCGTATCATAACAGTGAATTGCCGTGAAGCGTCGATATAGGTTGTTCGAAAATGGCCGGAAGCGGGGCATTGTCGCAGCTGTGATTGTGGATCAAGTGTTACACTGTTATTTGTTATTACAAGGTTGTTACCATCCTACGTACCACTTAGCATGCTATATTTATATGTGTGTATCACCACGAGAGCTGAACGCGCGACGGAAGGAGAAAATAACATGGGGACCGATTTTGGAAAGCACATCACTCGAAAGTATGTATGTATGTATAACTCTTTATCTAAATATACATAACTCAAAGGTGACTGACTGACATAGTGATCTATCAACGCACACCCAAACCACTGGACGGATCGGGCTGAAATTTGGCATGCAGGTAGATGTTATGACGTAGGCATCCGCTAAGAAAGGATTTTGATCAATTCTACCCCCAAGGGGATAAAACAGGGGATGAAAGTTTGTATGAAACTTTGTCAATTTTAAACCGATCGGGCTGAGACGTTGCATGCATAATATACTTCTTAACGCGAGCGAAGCCGCGAGCAAAAGCTAGTTGTACATAAAACACAAGAAAAAGATGAATACAGGACAACACACATGCACAAAGGCGAACTTATCCCTAAAAGGGAGCTCTTCCAGTTAATCTTTGAACGATTGACAGGACATAATTGTATTAAGCAAGAGTAGACACACAGAAAAAGTAAAAGAACCCAGAAACACAGAAAAAAAACAGAAAGAACACAGAAGAAGAAGAAAGAAAGTGGTATAAATCAGCTTATATCTCCAAAACTACAGCTCTAATCAAAGTTTTTTAGTTCACAAGATTAATGAGATCTGTGATTGTCTTCTGCTACTCGTATTTCAAATTCAGCGCAATTTTTCACCACTTTCGAGTGGCGATCGGCCCTCTAGAAAGCATATGACAATGCAAGTAGATGTAGGTACGCAGCAAAAAGTACGACTAGCGATTTTTTTAATGCAAAAAATAAGCCGTGGTAACCGTGGTTTGAACTATGAATCGAAGGATCGTGGGTTCAAACCCGGGTTGACTATTCATATTTACACATACATAGACAAATCACGTCTGTATCCCTTACGGGGTAGACAGAGCCTAAGGTGGCAAAACCTATAGGCCAAGTTTAGCAAAATTGAATCAAAATAGTGAGGTAGCTAAGCCGCATCGCCTATAACATGATTCCTATGATTTTCGTCCATTCCCTCGACAGGCTTTTACTATCTGCGCGGGAAGAAAAGCAACTGGCACATCCATGGAATCATTAATCATTTAATTTGTACTAAAATAAACCTTTCATGTTTCTAGGTTCGCTCGGGAACACTTGGCGGCAAGGCGAATGGAGATCCAAATACAAGATAGAACCAAACAAGATATCCCTGAAACGACCAAACTCTATACCGGGCTGTGATTGCAAACAAAGTGGGCAAAATGATAGTATTAATTTAAAACAAGATAACGTGAACAATGTAGAACGTGATACGCTAGGAGAAACGCTAAAAGACGGCATACAACACAATATAGACTGCGTAAGTCTAAAAGGTAAGCGAGAAAACGAAAACGTTCTCAATTTCAACGACAAAGAAATAACATTCACAAACATAGACGAATATTA
This sequence comes from Pandemis corylana, assembly GCA_949127965.1. NCBI lineage: Eukaryota > Metazoa > Arthropoda > Insecta > Lepidoptera > Tortricidae > Pandemis > Pandemis corylana. The sequence continues at coordinate 1,422,576 of OX421875.1, read as the reverse complement.
TAAACTGAAAAGTATAACCGACGACGAGATATTCATCACGGAAAAATTCTACGATGATGACATCGGAGTTATGGATAGTTACGAGACGCAGGCTAAGTTCGTTCGGGATCTGTTCGCTAGAGAAAATTTGAAGGATAAGTCTGAAGGGGTTGGGTGCAGATGCTGCGTGGATGCGCGGTGCGAGATTGGATGTGGATGCGTCTGTGACCAGTGTTATTCGTCTTGCTGGCCGAGGGATTGGATCAAAGTGGACTATCCGGATGCCAGAGTTATTTCAATTAATTACACAAGTGACCCTCATCTGTGGAGACCGCTGTGGATTAAAGAGAGTAAGAGGTGAGGAAATGTTCTGATTTAGTTCCAGTTAGTCTTGTACGTTGCTACATACATATATCACGTCTTGCATGATTAAGGGCGTATAGGTGGAAAGGGGAATCGAAATAATGATGAGTTGCCAGCGTCGCCTATAACATGATTCGTAAGACTCTCGCCCATTCCCTCGATGGGCTTTTACCTGCGCGGGAAGAGAAGCAACTGGTAAATTCTATGTTTTTTCTTTACTCCCAGACCGGCATGGAAGAAACGTTGCTACATTCTCAAAAATGCGAGAATGTTTTCTTAAATGAACGAAACAAAAATCACCTTGCTACTCCGCTACTCACGTGCAAGATAACCAACAAATATACCTACATACCATCACGCCTCTTTCCCACAGGGGTAGGCAGAGACTACTTTGTTCCACTTGCTACGATCCTGACATACTTCTTTCGCTTCATCCACACTCATCAATCTCTTCATACATGCTCGTCGGTTGCGGGTACTCCTGACCTGACCATTTTCCAAAACGTCTCCTATTTGGTCTCGGAACGTCCGTCTAGGCCTTCCCCTCCCAACGCACCTCACACTCCCCATATAGATCTGTTTAGATAGTCTACTTTCATCCATCCGCTCTACGTGACCAAACCAACTAAGCATACTTTTTTCTATCCTAGTCACTATATCCTCTTTCACACCAGCACGTTCCCTTATCACAATATTCCTTATTCTGTCTTAAGATAACCAAGCCTGTGTGAAATATATGTTTTTCATGCAAACTTAATTATCCCTTACACCACACAAACACTGACGCGTTTCGATCCCACTACGGGATCATTATCAAAGATAACTGCGTCAGTGTTTGTGTGGTTTAAGGGATAATTAAAATGTGGGATTTATATGTGTTTTGTGTGGCAGTAGTGGGAGGGATTGCAGCAAAAACATATATTTCACAGGCTCGGTTATCTTGCACGTGAGTAGCGGAGTAGCGTGGTAATTATTTTTTGTTCATTGTAGGAATGTTCTCAGTTAGGTATAGTAAGCTACTGGCCGCCTATTGTTACCTTGTAATATTCTGTATACCTTTTTTCTGTTTTGGTTGTTATATGTGGTGTTCAATGAAGAGTTATTGTATTGTATTGTATTGTATTGTAAGCTGTAATGAAAGTTTCCAACGGGAATTTTCCTGATTACATTAGAAAATTTGGTAATGTGCCTTAGTAGTTATTAGTGCTGATTTTGTTCCAGGTTGCACCTGCATGAGCGAGCGGAACAGATGATCGAGCAGCTGCTCTCGCTCGGCGTGGGAGAGAGACCGATAGTGTGGGTCGGCCACTCTAAGGGGGGGCTGTTCATCAAGCAGATCTACTGCGAAGGTAATTAATTTTAACAAACACACACACACATAAATCGCGTCTTTATTCCTTACGGGGTAGACAGAGCCTAAGGTAACAATACCTATAGGCCACGTTTAGGATGGTTGTGGGCGTATAGGTGGAAAGATTAGATTAGATTAGATTATTTATTCTTTCAATAAAAATTTGCCGGTGGTAGGGCCTTGTGCAAGGTCCGTCTGGAACGCTACCACCATCTTACTCGCTAATCCTGCCGCTAAGTAGCAGTGCTTGCACTGCTGTGTTCCGGTGTGGAGAGTAAGACAGCCGGGGAAATTACGGGCACAAGAGGCATTGCATCTTAGTCCTCTAGGTTGGCAACGCATCTGCAATCCCTCCGGGGTTGCGGGTGTCTATGGGCAGTGGTGATCACTTACCATCAGGTGACCCACTTGCTCGTTTGCCTTCCTATTCATATAAAACATATAAAATAAATACATCATATTGTTCATTGTCAATTTAGAAGAATTTAGATAGAAAGGGAAAGCAATATAGTGATGGGTTGCTAGCATCGCCTATAACATGATTCCTATGCCCATTCCCTCGAAGGGCTTTTATCGTCTGCGCGGGAGGAGAAGCAACTGGTATGGTTTAATATATAATGCGCATCGGCAGTATTCGTTTGCGCAGAGAAGCGCAGACCAGTTTCCGATGGTAGCCGAACGTGTAAATAATCTATATTGAACTTTATTTGCAAGCGCAACTGGCAGAGTATTGCTTGCTTTGCATTCTTAGCTCTGTCCCGCTTACACGATTTTGCCATTGTTGGTACGAAATCGATCGACCAATAACAGCGCCAGAGTTTCCCGCGCTACTAAAATTGGTATACTGCGCAGGTACATCGTGGAGCATTATTTTTGTTGTCAAAGTGTATGGTGTGGTGTGGGTATTTTTTTAATTTTTAACCGACTTCAAAAAAGGAGAAGGTTCTCTGTTCGTTTGCGTGTATTTTTTAAATATTATTTATCTCTATTCTTCCATGCTGGTCTGGGAGCAAAGAAAAAACATAGAATGTACCAACTGCTTCTCTATTCGCGCAGATGGTAAAAGCCCATCGAGGGAATGGGCGAAAATCATACGAATCATATTATAGGCGATGAGGCTAGCCACCTATCACTATTTTGGTTCCATTATCCACCTATACGCCCACAATCTTACTAAATGTGGCCTGTAGGTACCTGTTACCTTAGGCTCCGTCTACCCCGTAAGGGATAAAGACGTGATTTGTGTATTTGTGTGTAATTTATCTCTGTCATACCTTTAGTCACATATCAATTGAAGATACTAAATAAGTACTACTTTATTTGCGCATAATAATGACTGCTTGCCTTTTTGTTGTAACTATTCCTTTCTGTATCAGGTTAGCTGGAAGAGATCCCGTCTTAGGGATAAGTTCGCCTTTGTACTATTTTCTCTGTATTTCTGTATTTTTAAGTTTTTTATGTGCAATAAAGAGTTGGCTGTCCACAGAGGGGTGCTCGTTCCAACATTAATGTACGGTAGCGAAACTTGGGTATGGCAAAAGAAGCATGAAAGTAGAATAAATGCAGTAGAAATGAGAGCGTTAAGGAGTATGGAAGGTGTATCACTGAAAGATAGAATCAGGAACAGTGTGATAAGGGAATGTGCTGGTGTGAAAGAGGATATAGTGACTAGGATAGAAAAAAGTATGCTTAGTTGGTTTGGGCATGTAGAGCGGATGGATGAAAGTAGACTAACTAAACAGATCTATATGGGGAGTGTGAATGGTTACGTTGGGAGGGGAAGGCCTAGACGGACGTTCCGAGACCAAATAGGAGACGTTTTGGAAAAAGGTCAGGTCAGGAGTACCCGAAACCGACGAGCATGTATGAAGAGATTGATGACTGTGGATGAAGCGAAAGAAATATGTCAGGATCGTAGCAAGTGGAATAAAGTAGTCTATGCCTACCCCTGTGGGAAAGAGGCGTGACGGTATGTATGTATGTATGTATAAAGAGTTTACATACATACATACATAAGTAAAATAACTTTCTTTGCAGGTTACGAAGCGTACATGAAACTCTATGGACAAGATATCGAAATGAAGCAAAACTGTGATGAATACGATAGAGACAACGAAATGAATCGTGCCACAGACGGCACGGCACGAATACATTATAATGATATAGACAAAACCATAGATGATAAACAAAATGGAGACGATTTACTAGATTATATTGAAAGCGATTATGATGTGAAATGTGATGAGAATTGCGGAAATTGTGATGCATTTGATTATGATTTAACGAGTTCAGTTGGAGACAGCGAATCTGTGGCGAGCGACGAGACGAGCGACGACAGCATCAGTCTGGTGTCTTCAAGCGATGGAGGTAATTTAATGATGGGGTCCTAGTTTAGCCTCTTCAAAGATATTTCGAAGAGGCTAATAGACGCTACGGGTGACCGCAGAGCTGGCAGCTTCCTTGGACAGCGTGTTAGTATCGCTGTCCAAAGAGGGAATGCTGCCAGCGTCTGCGGTACTATGCCGCGGGGGCACTTTTATAATTATTTTATTTTAAGATTAGTTTGATTTAGTTTTTTATTTAATAGTTTAATTTGTTTGAATTCCTTTTTGTATCCTATTAAATAAACATTTAATGAAATAAACAACATGAATATAGGGGTGCGAGTCGGGTTACCTCCGCGTGTGGTCAAGAGCTGCGGTTCTTTGGATCCGTCCGAGGGGAGGAGCAGTTGGTCCGGTGCACCCTGGGCATCGGCTAATGATTTCCTGGCAGATTCTCGGGGATATCGTTATCCGTTGGCTAAGAGCCCCACAGGGGTCTTTTGACACGGTCACCGTACAACGTTGCCGATATTTTGTCACGAGATTTTTGAATAGGTACTGTATTTATTACTTTGACATTGGCGAAATCATCGCATCGATCGATGGGGGCATATTAAAAAAAGAAGAAGGTAATTTAATGAAGTACACAACATAAACTTAACTGTAAAAACATTTAACTGAAAAGAAGAACAGACCCTAAAACACCTGCAATAGTATTTCTTTTGAACTAAATACAGCAATGAACAAAAAAAATTTACCTCGCTACTCCGCTACTCACGTGCAAGATAACCAACCCTGTGTGAAATATATGTTTTTCATGCAATCCCTCCCACTACTGCCACACAAAACACATATAAATCCCACAAACTTAATTATCCCTTACACACAAACACTGACGCGTTTCGATCCCTCTACGAGATCATTATCAAAGTTTAATGAGCACAACTGTTACACGTTGTACTCCGTTGTACGACGTTAGTTTTACAGCAGGCGAGGTCTCACGAGAGTTATATTATTAAAAAATTAAAAAGTAGTATCATGTCAAACAGGCCAAGGCTGCGGTAAAATGCTGCCACACGGGAATTGGCATTGTCCATTTTTTTTAGTATGCTCCAATTCGAAAACCATTTCGAGGAAAACCATCAATTATCCGATTTATCTTGTCCGATTTCAAAAATACTTTATGATTGCAGATATTTTTGTAAAAGTACTTTGAACCTTTGTTTGATCGAACGACCGGGTTTTTAGACAGAATACAGCATCGAATGTTTGCCACAAAAATGAAAAAAAAAGTTTGGCTACGGCAACTGTCACGTGTCACTGTCAAATCTACAAAACCATAGACAAAGCCGTTTTTTTTATAGCCAGCCGAACGAAGGCGATTGGGATTCTGTCTAAATTCACGAATTATCAAACAGCGAAAAAATATTTATTATTAATCAACAAAGCTACGCAAAAGCATAATATTCAAATTAGTTGCTTGAAATAGTCCATTTTATCAAATAAAGGTGTTAAAAGCACAGCTTAAAAAAAATGAACAATGCCGATTGAATCTTTAATATACTAAAGTGACACGCAAAGCGGCTCATTTGCTTTATAGTTCTTTGCTTTGTATCAGGGTTGTTACGGATGCAAAAATTTAGACATCCGCGGATGCAGATGCGGATGCGGATTATTAGAAGTTCACATCCGCGGATGCGGATTTGATGCGGATGCGGATGCGCTGCGGATGCGGATGTGCTGCGGATGCGGATGCGGATTTTGGGATTTTAAACGGATAATTATTTAAATTTTAAATGCATAATAATACTTATTAGTTAGTGCATTATAGTATTTATGTAAACAAACGCGAAGCACGTGCCACTCTGGCTCCGCCCACTTTCTTAACATGTAGTTACTTGTCGAGTCTTGTTGATGTGAATCTGCATCCGTAAAAACTCCGCATTCATTGGTGCGGATGTGAATGCGGATGCAGATGTCTGAATTAATGCGGATATTCCGCATTTACGGATGCGGATGCGAATATTCGTAACACGCCTGCTTTGTATGTACCTAAATATTGGCGTGGTACTATAGGTGAAAAACTTAAGTATATTGAATTGGGGTAAATTCGAAAATGGGAGAATTCCATAATCTGGCAACGCTTATCTAGAAGCCAAAGGCTTTGGAGCTTCTAGGTAAACGTTGCGAGATTATGTAATTGTTCCCCGTTTAGTGGATATCCACGAGTTTTGAAATTCTCCCATTTTCGAATTTACCCCAATGCACCTTACCGTACATCTTCCATGCTGGTCTGGGAGCAAAGAAAATAATATACCAGTTGCTTCTCTACCCGCGCAGATGATAAAAGGCCATCGAGGGAATGGGCGAAAATCATAGGAATCATGTTGTAGGCGATGAGGCTAGCAACCCATCACTATTTTGATTTCATTTTTCACCTATACGCCCACAATCTTGCTAAATGTGGCGTGTAGGTATCTGTTTCCTAAGGCTCTGTCTACCCCGTAAGGGTTAAAGACGTGATTTGTGTATGTATGTATGTGCGCCTTACCGTAAAATGTTGCAATTTTGCATGGAATTTCATGTTTTTCAAGAATAATTCTTATAGTATACGTTATCTGTGGCCTTCTTCGCTTTGTAACATTGCCTATCATCGTTTAAGTCTTATATTAGCACATTTATATCACTAAACCACTTATAATAAAGAAAAGAGCATATTTTCTTATCATGTAAACATTCAAAGAGTCTATAGTCTTTGATATTTAACCCACCAAAACAAAAGTTCTTCTTCTCTCCTTAATGGCGGCCGTAAGGCTTGGGCCAATGTCAGTGCGGTAAAAATATAATTCAAAAATCTTGTGACAAAATGTTGGCAACGTTGTACGGTAGTGGTCAAAGCTCGAATTTTTGACTAGTTCACAAGACTAATGTAAATCGGGCATCGTTCATATTGAGCATCCTGTTCCAGAAGAGCTGAGGCTGCGTAAACGCTCGCGCCTGTGGGCTAACAGCTGCGGGTTCATGTTCTACTCGGTGCCGCACCGCGGCTCGCCGCTAGCAGACATCAAGACGCCCATCACCAAGCGCTCCGTCGAGCTGCTCGAGATGGGACAAGGTAAGCCGTAAGGGTAGCCCGACCAAGCAAGTTAGGGTAGCTGCCACACGCGCAAGGTGTAATCAAGACGCCCGTCACTAAGCGCTCCGTCGAGCTGCTCGAGATGGGACAAGGTAAGCCGTAAGGGTAGCCCGACCAAGCAAGTTAGGGTAGCTGCCACACGCGCAAGGTGCAATCAAGACGCCCGTCACTAAGCGCTCCGTCGAGCTGCTCGAGATGGGACAAGGTAAGCCGTAAGGGTAGCCCGACCAAGCAAGTTAGGGTAGCTGCCACACGCGCAAGGTGTAATCAAGACGCCCGTCACTAAGCGCTCCGTCGAGCTGCTCGAGATGGGACAAGGTAAGCCGTAAGGGTAGCCCGACCAAGCAAGTTAGGGTAGCTGCCACACGCGCAAGGTGCAATCAAGACGCCCGTCACTAAGCGCTCCGTCGAGCTGCTCGAGATGGGACAAGGTAAGCCGTAAGGGTAGCCCGACCAAGCAAGTTAGGGTAGCTGCCACACGCGCAAGGTGTAATCAAGACGCCCGTCACTAAGCGCTCCGTCGAGCTGCTCGAGATGGGACAAGGTAAGCCGTAAGGGTAGCCCGACCAAGCAAGTTAGGGTAGCTGCCACACGCGCAAGGTGCAATCAAGACGCCCGTCACTAAGCGCTCCGTCGAGCTGCTCGAGATGGGACAAGGTAAGCCGTAAGGGTAGCCCGACCAAGCAAGTTAGGGTAGCTGCCACACGCGCAAGGTGCAGTCAAGACGCCCGTCACTAAGCGCTCCGTCGAGCTGCTCGAGATGGGACAAGGTAAGCCGTAAGGGTAGCCCGACCAAGCAAGTTAGGGTAGCTGCCACACGCGCAAGGTGCAATCAAGACGCCCGTCACTAAGCGCTCCGTCGAGCTGCTCGAGATGGGACAAGGTAAGCCGTAAGGGTAGCCCGACCAAGCAAGTTAGGGTAGCTGCCACACGCGCAAGGTGCAATCAAGACGCCCGTCACTAAGCGCTCCGTCGAGCTGCTCGAGATGGGACAAGGTAAGCCGTAAGGGTAGACCGACCAAGCAAGTTAGGGTAGCTGCCACACGCGCAAGGTGCAATCAAGACGCCCGTCACTAAGCGCTCCGTCGAGCTGCTCGAGATGGGACAATGTAAGCCGTAAGGGTAGCCCGACCAAGCAAGTTAGGGTAGCTGCCACACGTGCAGGGAAGGTAGGTACATCAAGACGCCCAAGTCGAGTCACCAATCGCTCCGTCGAGCTATTTTGATCCTCCTTTCCACCCACGCTCACAATAATGCTAAACGTGGTCTTTGTATATCTTGTTACCTTGGGCTCTGTCTGCCTCTTAAGGGATTAAGACGTGATTTATGATTTAGTAGCTGTTGCCCGCAACTTCGTTTGCATAGAATTCGTTTATCGCTATCCCGCAGGAATGGCACAATTTTCCGGGATAAAAAGTAGCCTATGTGCTATTCCAGACCATAATCTATCTATGTTCCAAATTTCATTCAGATCTATCCAGCCGTTTTGGCGTGAAAGAGTAACAAACATCCAAACAATCTCACAAACTTTCACATTTATAATATTAATAGGAAGTAGGATTTGTAGGATGTATCAGATGTATGTATAAAATTTGTTATTTTCTTCCATGTTGGTCTGGGAGTAAAGAAAAAACATAGAATGTACGAGTTGCTTCTCTTCCCGCGCAAATGGTAAAAGTCCATTGAGGGAATTGGCGAAAATCTTAGGAATCATGTTACAGGCGATGCGGCTAGCAACCCATCACTATTTTGTTTTCCCTTGCCACCTATACGCCCACAATCATGCTAAACGTGGCCTTCTCTCTCTGCGGCTCTGTTTGCCCCGTAAGGCGATTAAAGACGATGATTTATGATTTATCATCATCATCAGCCTATGTTAGTCCACTGCTGGACATAGGCCTCCCCTAATGAGCGCCATAGCGCTCTGTCTTTAGCTTGACGCATCCAGCATCTGCCTGCAGTCTTTCGCAGATCGTCATCCCACCTGGCCGGAGGGCGTCCTACACTACGTTTGCCGAGTCGCGGTCTCCACTCAAGAACACGTTTACCCCAGCGGTTGTCGGTTCTTCGCGAGATATGGCCGGCCCACTGCCACTTCAGCTTGCTAATTCTTTGAGCTATGTCGGTAACTTTTATGATTTATGTATGTAATATATACAATTTGTCGTCAGATTGTTCGCTCGTGCGGGGGCTGCACGCGCGCTGGCTGTGCGCGTCCGCGCGCGCGCCGCCGCTGGTGCGCAGCCTGGTGGAGACGGAGCGCACGCTGATGGCCGTGCTGTGGCTGCGCATCGTCAGCGCCGACTCCGCTGGTGAGCACGTGATTCCATATTCGTTCGCTTGTGTACACTGTCGATGAAATAAGTGGCATGTCAATAAGAACAACACTCACTTAAGATGAGCTAACATATTAGAATTCATAAAATTAAAAAAAATGCGTGATAGCTTCAGATTTGTTATCTATCTATTTTCTTTTTAATTTGTTAGATATTATCAGTTGTCATAATCTGCCTAATTCGTATCTTGCACAGTCATTGGTTAACAAGCGATTAACTTTTATCTACAGCGGATTAAATAATACATACCTACAATTGCCTGTACATCCAAATTGATAAACTTATCTATGTGGGTTATATTATCATAGTTTATCATAAGAATGCGCTTTTACATAATTTTATATTGTGTAACGAACACTCCGAGACACAATTTACTGCAGTAGTTATATACCGGGTCGGCCCAGGAGCAAAAAAATGAAACAGATTTGCTACTCAAATGGAGCAACTTTCATTCTGCAACTTTCAAAAATTGTCATTTTATCATTATGTTTATTCCAAACAAATTAAAATGGTATTTTCTTCTTCTCTCCTTAATGGCGGCCGTAAGGCTTGGGCCAATGTCAGTGCGGTAAAAATATAATTCAAAAATCTTGTGACAAAATGTCAGCAACGTTGTACGGTAATGGTCAAAGACCCCCCTCCCCCCTGTCGGGCTCTTAGCCAACGGTCAATGATATCCGTCGGAAACTGCCAGGAAATGGTATTTTCAATGTACGGCGTCCAATAGCCTAAATGTCGTCTGTCACAACTAAATGACGGATTTAGCAATACATTGCTTGTCCAATTAAACTTTAAACTATAGTGAAATCGCAATACAAGTTATTTTTAAAAGTTTTAGAACGAAGTTAGCTCAGGGGGGCGATTTTTTAAAGCACATCACTCGAAAGTAGCACTCGAAAGTGGTATAAATCTGTTTATATCTTCAAAACTACAGCTCTAATAATTTTTTTTACAAGTTCACAAGATTAATGAGAGCTGTACGTATCTTCTAAGCTACTCGTATTTCAAATCCAGCACAATTTTTCACCGCTTTCAAGTGGTATTTTCACACATGTGCTTTCAAAAATCGGGCCTCACGATGAAAACCATAAGCTGTGATTTAATTTTTTACTTTTGTAACAGGGCCCAACCTGTATACTAAATGTATATTATACAAGGTGTTTAAACTATTACGGTATATATATTTCAGCAGGTTGATTAGATCAACTGAACGCTCCAGTAAAGGCTTTTAATTTTGGTTTCGAAATTAAGTCACCACATACGTACCAATGAATGGAAAGAATCAACCACAATTAAAAAAAAATGCTTTTAAAAAGTAGATTCTTTAATTATGTACATAGTTCTTCTTCTCTCCTTAATGGCGGCCGTAAGGCTTGGGCCAATGTCAGTGTGGTAAAAATATACTAATTCAAAAATCTTGTGACAAAAATGTCGGCAACGTTGTACGGTAATGGTCAAAGACCCCCCTCCCCCCCTGTCGGGCTCTTAGCCAATGTACATAGTTACCTACCAAAATATTTGACAGATAAATTAGACTTTTTTAAATAAGATCAACTAAGTCCAGATAAGATTTCAGTGAACACTTAAAAAAATTGCCATGTACAAACATTTTTTTTTTCTAGACGCCGGTATTGGGGCCCTGTGCGGGGTCTCCGTGGACCACCGGGAAATCTGCAAGCCTTCGAGCCGTCGCTGCATTCTGTACACAGAGCTAAAGGCTCTCATACACGCCGCACTGAACAAGTGCCAGCAATGAGCGCCATCTAGTGTGTAGTAGTGGAACTAGCAACTCGCATACGTCGCCACCTAGGGGACGGAAATTGAACTACTGTCGCTCAGTGCTAGTGGACAATGATAGTAGTGCAAAATGAAATGTTTTTGTTCGTCCTAATAACTAAATTCCAAAAAAAAACTACCACTGTACGTCCGTTTTTAAGAATTTGTAATTGTAAAGATAAAATTAAATTCAACCGCCTGATAAATTAATTGTACCAAATGATATTTCATACAAACGTTTTTATGAAAGAAAATAAATGGCAATGGTGGTCAAGTTTGGTGGTTACAACTGAAACGTCACAGTGACATTTGTGTGTCGGCCATCTTTGATAACTTTTTGGAATCCATGGAATCCATCCATGTTCATCAAAAATATCCAATCCTTGGGTGCGTTCAGTTTGATCACCCGACGACGCCCGACGCCGCACTGACCCGTTCAGTAAGTCAGTGCGATCATCGGACGATCACACCAAATCGTTCAGTAACATCGTCGAGCGTCGTCGGGCGATCGCACCGGTCACCCCGTAAAATAGATGGGTAAAAAAAGCCCAGACGTCACTTTGACAGTTGATAAGCGGCAAAATTTATAATTCGAACGCTGGGGACATAAACTTATTATTACGAATACGAAATCATACTTCAATTGACACTTTTGACAGAAGAACGTCCCAACTCGTTCAGTAAGTGTGTTTATGATCGGACGATTTTCATCCGACGATAATCACACTGACACTTTAGTTACTGAACGTAGCCCTTGCTCACGTTCTGCATAGAAAATAAATGGACCATCTGAACCAAACCATAAATTGCAGTTATTTTGATCCACTATGTTGATTTCATAATTTTTATCAATTTGTTTTACCTTGCATTATTACAATCATTCCATAATTATTTCCTGTAACTTTTTTTATTTAACTTTTTAAAATGTTATATCACAATTTAATTTTAAATGAAGTATTTAAATATTCAGCAATATTTTTTATTTTTTTACCATCACGGTATATCAGTCGCCATCTGCTTTAGAATAAGATGACTATGTATATAATGTTATAAATGTTTGTTATATTATTAGTATTGTTATATGTATAGTAGATTAAAAAATTAAAGCTATTGTTTTTTTTTATTTTGCTTACTATTTCCTGTAGAGAGCTATAACAACTCTTCCATGCTGGTCTGGGAGCAAAGAAAAAACATAGAATATACCAGTTGCTTCTCTACCCGCACAGATGGTAAAAACCCATCGAGGGAATGGGTGAAAATCAGGAATCATGTTATAGGCGATGAGGCTAGCAACCCATCACTATTTTGATTTCATTTTTCACCTTTACGCCCACAATCTTGCTAAATGTGGCCTGTAGGTATCTGTTACCCTTAGGCTCTGTCTACCCCGTAAGGGATAAATACGTGATTTGTGTTTGTGTATGTATGTACCTATAACAAATCTTCGGGTGGCGCACCGACCCAATTTTACAATTACTTTTGAAGTCACCCAATCAGTTCAAAACTAACTCATTTTACGTTAACTTAAGATTATAACCGAAAGCCGACTTAATCATAAGATGTATGGCTTATAAAATAAATGAGATTAAAAAAAAAAAAAAAAAAAAAGATTATAACCGAAAGCCCAAATTTTTAAATGTAATTCGATGTCATTAAAAAAAAACTCTTTTATGGTATGTTCTTTGGTAAAATGCTGCCACGCTAGTCTGGGAGTAAAGAAAAAACATAGAATGTGCCAGTTGCTTCTCTTCCCGCGCAGATGGTAAAAGCCTATCTAGAGAACGGGCATAGGAACCATGACTTATAGGCGATGCGGCTAGCAACCTATCACTATTTTGAGTCTCCTTTCCACACGCCCGCAATCATGCTAAACGTGGCCTTTAGGTCTTGTTACCTTTGGCTCTGTCTAGCCCGCAAGGGATAAAGACGTGATTTGTGTGTGTGTGTGTCTTTAGTAAAATTGATAACAAACAAAAATTCAAAATGAATAAAGGTATTGCTAAACACAAAAGTCGAGCACAGACTGACAGACAAGAGTAATGAAACAACATATATTTGTGCACCAATTTAATAATAACCATATATATAATTATTCACATAAATGTATATTAAAACTTTGGATGCTTGTATGTACAAATGAGACAAGTTTTATATTTAAGTTATTTAAATTATATTAAAGTCGAGGGCAACTATGTTAATTCCTATCAATTTTAACCTTTTTTAACCTTTTCCACGTCAACGTCACTATTACTTCAATGCAAAAGTAACCTTCGTTCAATTGGCATTGTTCATTTTTTTTAAGCTGTGCTTTTAACACCTTTATTTGATAAAATTGACTATTTCAAGCAACTAATTTGAATATTATGCTTTTACGTAGCTTTGTTAATTAATAATAAATATTTTTTCGCTGTTTGATAATTCATGAATTTAGACAGAATCCCAATCGCCTTCGTTCGGCTGGCTATAAAAAAAACGGCTTTGTCTATGGTTTTGTTAGATTTGACAGTGACACATGACAGTTGCCGTAGCCAAACTTTTATTCTCACTTTTGTGGCAAACATTCGATGCTGGACTCTGTCTAAAAACCCGGTCGTTCGGTCAAACAAAGGTTCAAAGTACTTTTACAAAAATATCTGCAATCATAAAGTATTTTTGAAATCGGACAAGATAAATCGGATGATTGATGGTTTTCCTCGAAATGGTTTTCGAATTGGAGCATACTAAAAAAAATGAACAATGCCAATTGCCTTTAGGTTAAACTTAAGTCATCACAAAGACGTCAGGCGTATGGCTGACGTCTTGTATTTGACGTGGTGAAGGTTAAAAAGTCCATAAAACAATTCAATTTAATAATCACTGAAAATCAGAAAAGTAAAGCTATGGCCGGGAATCGAACTCGGATCCACATACCGTGATGCTCACGCGCAAGCACAAGGTCCCGTGGAAGATTTGCTCACCAGGGGCGTGAGATGGCGCTGTTTTCCAAATGATAGGTACTATCAAATGAATAAAGAATTTTTACTTCTTGACCTTGAGATATTAAGTATGATCCTAAAACATGCCGGTGGATGTGATTCTAATTGTATATAACGAATGATTCTGTGGGAATTTAGATGAAATTGCATTTGTTTATAGGGAGTTTGTAAGTGTCGTACATACACATCATTCAAACAGATGACGCTTGGCGACAAAAAATCGCATAGTAACAAGGTCACGTGACAGCTAGTAACAGATAGAAACATTCGAAGGCATAACCACATGCTATGGGTGGTGTAGGGATGCTCGCATCACGGGATGAGGATCCGGGTTCGATTCCCGGGCATAGCTTACTTTTCGGATTTTTGTTCTAATTTTTTTTGTTTATAGCCGTTAAAATGGTTTGAAATGGAGAATAGTTAATTTACTTAATACGAATTGTGACTACAATACTGAGACACAATATATCACATAATACTTTTTGATATAAAAGTAACATACATAGAAACCACTTGGCATAATTATCGTTATTATGTTATATTACAACTAAATCAACATATAAAATGTATTCGGCGACACGGAATTACTTCTAGTTATACTTTTAGAACAAAACTGAAAAAAATAACAATTTAAAATTAATTTGTAATTGTGTCATAGACACATCATTCAAACAGATGATGCTTAGCGACAAAAAATCGCATAGTAACAAGGTCATGTGACAGCTAGTAACAGATAGAAAATTTCGAAGGCTTACCCACCTGCTATGGGTGCGTAACGATGGCTATAAAAAATTTTGGTATAATATTAGTAGCAATAACGCTCATTTTTGATATAATTATTAAATCATATAACAACACTTAATATATTTACATATGACATAATTATCATTTATTATAATGATCATTTGATATAATATCATTTAATATAACATTCTTTAAGTATAATGCTTATTTCCTATAATGAACTTATGGTATAACGTTATTTAATCACAAAACGAACTGCTATCAAAAAGTAGGTTAGGTTAGATTTGAACTGCGTCCCCCAACAAAAACGAACTGCTATAAAAAAGTTGGTTAGGTTAGGTAAATATAACACAATGTTCATTATATAAAATGAGCGTTATACCATATAATCGTTATAAGAAATAAGCGTTATACCGAACAATAAATATACGAAATAAATTTATATATTTTAAAATTATACCAAACGTTTATTATACACAATGAGTGATTATACCCTTTGAAATTATATCAAATGTTGATATATCGATAGAAAATATATTAAATATTTTTATATCGATCATTACACACCCACCTGCTATGGGTGTGGGGGTAGCACGCGTCACGGAACGACGAGGATCCGGGTTCGATTCCCGGCCCTAATTTTCAATGTCATTTACAAATTTAATTTAAAATTGTTTATATTTCTCAAGTTTTGCTTAAAAACATAATTGGACCCAACATCGTGTGGCTGATAAAATAATAAATTTGTTTTAATCTTACAATACTATGGTAATTCCAACGATATATTATGTCAAACTATACTTTTATGTCAAAACGAATTATTTGCTACATTATGCACAATACTGAAAAGGTAACTACAGATATTTATTTTTGTGATTGCTTTGGATCTTTTATCTAATACTGAAAAAACGAGGTAGGGGGGTGTCCACCAATTGCGTATCAGGAAAGAGGGGGAGAATTTGGGCATTATCAAAAAGTGTACACTTTTTTTCCATTACGAAAAAAAGTGTCCATTACAATTTTTCTCTCACACAATGTCCATATGACTCATCACAAAATGGGTCCAAATATTTTGTGGATGTTAAAGCTATATTGTTGGACAAATTATAAAAGTTAAATTGAAAATGCCCAGTGGATTAAAAAAAACAGAAAACATTTTTTTTCAATTAGTACAAAAACGTCACAAAACTCACGTGATTTTACGAAAACATCACTAAATTAAAAAAGCACGCGAGTAACGTACACCCCCGCAGCGTGCTTATTTACATAATGAAATTAATGAAGTGACATTAACTTTTTAAACATAACGAACATGTCAAAACTCATAATATAATGTATTAGTCTAATAGCTAAGCATTTGTTACTTTTTATTTGCATTTACCGTATAAAAAAAATGGTGACTTTCAAACCAGACGGTCCAAAATTCAGAAATAAATGGATACAAAAAAAAACAATGAACAATCGAATTCAAAATTTTCAGTTTTACGTGGCTCTTATGGTATGTTCTTGTTTACTATAAATTATATAAAATTAGGTTCAGCAATTAAAATTACATGCAAGTTTAAAGTCAAATATTTTTTGTTAAAAAAATCCAACAATTGGTATAGTTATAAATGCAATACATATATCAAACAAACATATGAAGATGCTCATTCATTCTACAAAATATAATTTATTATTTATTGTCTGGGTGTCACTGCAGGAAATAACATGGGACAGAAAATTTGCAATCCTATATTTCCATAAAATACCACATGTTTATTAAGTTAAAAATGGAATGTAATATCGTTACAAAACACTAATTCTCACAAAAAACACTGAAAAATAAACAACGAAAGTCGATTCGCTCAGTAACATTTCTTTTTCGCTTTAGTAGCAAAAGTAGCAAAAGCTTATTATTAAACATAAAACAAAAATATAACTACCAACACATATTTTTTCATTTTTATTCTCAAAAATTATAATACGAAAAATGAAAAGCCTCACTCAAACTATTAGATATTTTTTCATGAGCATTGAAAATAAAAAACAAATTGCCGAATTATTTTCTTTTTTCATTTCACAGAGCAAAATTGTTTCGGTTCAATGCGTTTATATAAAAATGAAATAAGCGTATGTGTAGCTTCAATACAATTATTTAGTTTTTTTTTATTAATGGCACATCGGTACAAATTATCAGAGATCACACAATACCGCATTCTACTAGACCTCTCTCATATACGAAGTACCTAAAAGATTCAATAAATACTAACAAATAATGACATTTACCTTAATACTGATACGTGAAAGGTTAACAGACAAACCGCCACAGTCAGAAACGTCAATAAAACAGCATGTTAACCAATAAAATAAGCAACAAAATTTTCGTATTTTTCAAAAATTTCGAAATTTTAAAATTTTAAATTTAGATATAATGTGACGTGTTTGAGTGCGGCATTAACACTAAATTGACATTAAAACGTAATCTACAACTTAACTATGATTATGCTTAAATATAATATTAGAATCTAGAACTAAGTACTAATAATAATATTTTCGATCCGATTTTCTCGATAATCGTGTTAGCATATCTGGTTTTTAAAATTCTTCTAGTAGGAACGCTGTTTATCAAAAAAACTTAACATTTTACCTTATTTTTTTCTATTTTTTGCTTCTATTCATATAATTAATGAGTTGATTTTTAATTTCCATAACTCAACGAAAATCAATTTAATTACTTGTTTGATAAAATGTTTAAGTATAGCTAGAATATTTGAAAAACAATGACAAGTACTAAAAAAAACGGTTTTTCAACTTTTTCATGGTATTCATCACATTACAAAACGATATCGAGTCGTTTCAAATTTTCATAAATAAAATAAATAAACTAGAAAATATTTTTTGACAAATAAATTCGGATCAAAAAATTACACTAAACTATACTAAACACAACAGTATCAACACCATACTTAACCCCCCAACTGCTGCTTAGATTGGTCTCGCCTGTTCCCATAGCACAGCGCAGCATTCAACCAAAGGGTAAAAAAAAAACACCAAACCATAGACACAGATAAGAAAAGTCACATCCAAAATGCAATGTCGATGGTTTAGAATAAAATGAAGCAAAAACAAGCAACGCCTTGACACGATGTATGGTTAAAAGTAAGAAGAAACAACACAAAATAAACATTTATTTTAATCTACGTTGATATTATAACTCCTTTTCCTTATCCAAAATTATCCAAAGACTAAAATATGTTTCCAATAACATTAAAAAAATATCTGCTGCACTTTTCTAAATCAACAAATACTCAACGCCTGACAACTTTCTATCTGGCGCCTATTTCACTAACACGACGGCAGTGACAAGGGGGCGTTCAAGTATTACGTAACGCAAATTGGGGGGGAGGGGGGTATCGTAAAACTTTACGATGGGGGGGGGGGGGGTGGTCTTTCTTACAACACGTTACGTAACGTTTTCTTTTTTAAAATAAAAAAATATGGAATTAAAACTGCCAAGTTAACAAACTACGCATGTATTGCGGGTTAAACATCTCTTGTGTTATTTAATATTATTACCGCCAAGGCGATTAAAACTATAACAAGGATATTATAGCGACTTTCTTGTACTTTGCGCAACATATATTTTGACACCTGGGAAAAAATGGTCACTTGAGTGTTAAGTAACGTTTAGTAGGGGGGGGGGGGGGGGGGGGGGTGTTACAGAAAAACGTTGCGGCGCGTTACAAGGGGGGGGAGGGAGGGTCAAAAATCTTCAATAATTGCGTTACGTAATACTTGAACTCCCCCCAAGAGACAATATCTGTTCACAGTAACTCGACGAGACAAAGCCAGTTGGCACCTCGACATTGGCAGAATCATCAAGTTGATGGAGCCACTTTTACTAAATTTGAATTGAATTGAACGCCGACTGGCTTCATATTAAATGCGCATTGCATTTCGAATTGTCAAATGTCGCCGACAATTGTCGAGTTTGTGAAATAGGGGGCTGGCTTTCGACATATCGCCGACTTTTACTAGCAACAAGTACTCTTTGATAAAAAACGAAAGTCATGTAATATCACCGATGTAAACAAGAAAATATTTCTCAATTAAAATGAACCAGCGATTTCCCACGGGAACTATGCTATTTTCCGGGATAAAAACTATCCTATAACCTTCCCCGGGACTGAAACTAACTTCGCACCGAATGTCATTAAAATCGATTCTTAGTTTAGGCGTGAAAGCGTGACAGTTACTTTCGCATTTATAAAATTGGTAGGGATTTACTAGAAAAATGCTAAAGAACCAAGTAGCAAGAAAAAGTATTTTGAATACAATAAAAAAATTACATCGACAAAGGACGGAGTGTTGCACAACATACCGAAAAACGTTTCAACATTAGTCGTTGACATGAGAGACATTGATAATATTTAATGTTTGTAGCGACACTATAAGGCCCAAATAGAAAGTTGTTAGACTATAATTAAGGGAAGCATATATTTTAGGAAATTAGAGTTTTAACCATGTGGATGTTTTTGTGGAAATATTGTAGAGAAGTATTCAGATTCAGTATGTAATTATATTTAGAGTTATTGCTTCTTAGTTTTCAACGTAAAATCGTCGTCAAGACATTATAAGTGTAAAACAAACCAGACTTCGCAACTACTCAAAGATTAACTGGTAGAGATCCCTTTAGGGATACGTTCGCCTTTCTACATATATTAATGTTTATTTTTATTTTTTATTGTATCTGTTTCATTATATTTGTACAATAACACATTTACATTTATCACGTCTTGTTTGCATTTTAACCTCGGAATTAAAGTCTTCATTTAATTTTCAACCCGAACTAAATGACGGTTTTAAATTAATTGACTAGAAAATTAGCTAGCTTTGACTTTTAACTATGGCAACAAACAAGGGCTCCTTTGTTACCGCAAAGGGTACGGTACCCAAGCCTTCAAAAGACAGAAAATTGTAGGACAACTTTTTCAGTTACAGTTTTATGACCAGGCCCAAGTTCTCAAGCGCCGCAAATACTCTTCTCTTTTAAAGGACTATGAGTTTGCGGCGCTCGCAGTAGAGACAATGGGTCCCTGGTCGGCTGACATGAGGGCCTTCATGAGAGCCTTGTCGCCCCGGCTGGTAGAGACCTCAGGAGACCCCAGAGCTGGCGCTTACCTCTCCCAGCGAATTTCTCTGGCTGTACAGAGAGGTAATGCCGCCAGCGTGTTGGGGTCTATGCCGCAGGAGGGCCTTTTAGATGGTGTTTTCTTTTTATAGTTAGGTATATTTATTTATTTAGTTTTAAGTTTTATATATTTAGTTAACTTTTAGATTAATCGTGATGTATTGTATTATGTTGTAGTTTTAGATTAGTTGGTTTAAATAAAATAATATTTTTGTTTTATGACAATTTGTTTTATAATTAGTTGGTTTAGTTTTAGTATCTGCATGTATTATATATTGTAATTGTTTTTATAAATAAATACATATCCAGTTGTCTTGTTTTTACACTTATAATAATGTTTAGGGAACGAAGTTTGAAAAAATCAACCCTTTCTTCAACTACTGGTATCGCAAACGTTGAAGTAATTTTGCAAGGTCCGATAATGATATAAAACAAACACACGCCTTGGAGTCAGTATACGAATTCGTACCGTCGAGACCGCGGGTCCCTGGGGCTCGGAGGGAAAGGAACTATTCAGGGGCGACCCCCGCTCTGGTTCGTGGCTGGTTCAAAGGGTTGCCATTGCAGTTCAGAGGCCACGTGGCCAGGATGGGAACCTTTGAACCAGGCATGAAGGGGGGGTTTAGGTTAATCTTTATATATAAAAATGAATCCCTATCTCCCTTGGTCACGGCACCAGGCGTGAACGGCTGGACAGATTTCGCAAATTCTTTTTTTGTTGTTTGTTATTGTCACGTTCTTATGTAACAATATTTAAAAAACAGGTACGGGGGCGCCGCGGGTAACAGATAGTTTTTAATCATTTTTAACATACTTTACTTTTAATCAACTTTCCTAGTTTTAATGTTTTTTTTTATTGTTATTTAGTTCGTAATAGTATGTTTATTAATAAATTGTAAAACACAAATAATATCCATGATTAAATTTTTTTTTTTTTCTTGTAGTCTGCGGTAGAAAAGCAGTTTTTTCTTTAAAACTTGCGCTCTCAATTCACCGTCATTTCCGTTATCATTTCGTGTACAATCATTTGCATTTCTCCTACACTGCGTCGAACCGAATCTGTCAAGCCGCTGACCATTTCTAGCCTCATTATTGGGCAGCAATTCGCACTGATCATTCAAATTAAACTGACTCTTTAAAATTTGCGCGCTAATTCTACCGTCATTTCCGTTATCATTTCGTTGACAATCATTTGTATTTCTCCTGCACTGTATCGAATTGAATCTGTCGAGCCAATTACCATTTCTAGCCTCATTTTCGGGCAGCAATTCGCACTGATCATTCAAATTAAACTGACTCCTAATGATTTGCGCCCTCATTTTACCGTCATTTCCGTTATCATTTCGTTGACAATCATTTGCATTTCTCCTACACTGCGTCGAACCGAATCTGTCAAGCCGCTGACCATTTCTAGGCTCATTATTGGGCAGCAATTCGCACTGATCATTCAAATTAAACTGACTCTTTAAAATTTGCGCGCTAATTCTACCGTCATTTCCGTTATCATTTCGTTGACAATCATTTGTATTTCTCCTGCACTGTATCGAATTGAATCTGTCGAGCCAATTACCATTTCTAGCCTCATTTTCGGGCAGCAATTCGCACTGATCATTCAAATTAAACTGACTCCTAATGATTTGCGCCCTCATTTTACCGTCATTTCCGTTATCATTTCGTTGACAATCATTTGCATTTCTCCTACACTGCGTCGAACCGAATCTGTCAAGCCGCTGACCATTTCTAGGCTCATTATTGGGCAGCAATTCGCACTGATCATTCAAATTAAACTGACTCTTTAAAATTTGCGCGCTCAATTTACCGTCATTTCCGTTATCATTTCGTTGACAATCATTTGTATTTCTCCTGCACTGTATCGAATTGAATCTGTCGAGCCAATTACCATTTCTAGCCTCATTTTCGGGCAGCAATTCGCACTGATCATTCAAATTAAACTGACTCCTAATGATTTGCGCCCTCATTTTACCGTCATTTCCGTTATCATTTCGTTGACAATCATTTGCATTTCTCCTACACTGCGTCGAACCGAATCTGTCAAGCCGCTGACCATTTCTAGGCTCATTATTGGGCAGCAATTCGCACTGATCATTCAAATTAAACTGACTCTTTAAAATTTGCGCGCTCAATTTACCGTCATTTCCGTTATCATTTCGTTGACAATCATTTGTATTTCTCCTGCACTGTATCGAATTGAATCTGTCGAGCCAATTACCATTTCTAGCCTCATTTTCGGGCAGCAATTCGCACTGATCATTCAAATTAAACTGACTCCTAATGATTTGCGCCCTCATTTTACCGTCATTTCCGTTATCATTTCGTTGACAATCATTTGCATTTCTCCTGCACTGTATCGAATTGAATCTGTTGAGCCACGATCCATTTCTAGCCTCATTTTTGGGCAGTAATTCGCACCGATCATTCAAATTAAACTGACTTTTTAAAATTTGTGCTCTCAATTTACCGTCATTTCCGTTATCATTTCGTTGACAATCATTTGCATTTCTCCTACACTGTATCGAATTGAGTCTGTCGAGCCACGATCCATTTCTAGCCTCATTTTTAGGCAGCAATTCGCACTGATCATTCAAATTTAGCTGACGCACCTTAGTTTTTAAATTGACGACATCTCTTTTAGTCAATTTGTCTTTTAACTTATCTATACCCCCAATAAACATAACGTTGCCATTCATTTTATTAGATTTGTCTTGGAACACATCATCTAAATTTCGTTTGTGAATATCTGTATTAAATTTAGTTACACCAACATCATTTTCATTTCCACTCGCCAAATTGGATGCAAAATGACTGGCGTCATTTGTTTTCCCCCAATTTTCTTTGCCGCCATCGCTATTTAGCATCGTTTGATCAATTTTCAATTCGAAATCATTTGATTTGGATTCCTCAGTTTTTATGAATTCCGCACGTGCTACATACCTTCGCAAAGCTCTAACCTTACAGTCATTCGATAAATCACCAGTAGTTTCTATTACCCGATAATTTTCATTATCCTTACTTTCATACTGACCTCTGTAATTACTAACGTTTGTTTTACCTTGACGATCATATCGATAAACGTTACATTGTTGCTCATTTGCTTCATTTTGTGTTACTACTCTACTGTTACTATTCCTAGCATTACCGTCATTAGCTGCTATCGTTTTACTAACACCCCAAGCTACACTATGACTACCGTAACTCTTTTCATCACCCCTTGCTACAACTACACCATTTTTATCTACCCCTCTCTCAATAAAACTTAGCCAATCATTTTTATATTTTAAACAGTTAGCTGCTCTCATTACAGCAGCTTTACCTTCCTCTCTATCTAACTGACTTCCCCAATCATTCCTGCTAAAATTGTCATCGTCGTCTCTACTGAACGTACTTCCACAATTCCTGGAATCCACATTGATTCCGGCAGCACACTGAGTCGGGTTGACAACCGGCCGCATTCTCTGATTACTATGACTACCCCAACCAACTGCCCTAATCCCGCTAACACCTTTACCACTATCACCTTCAATTCGTGCAGCTACTTGACCAGCATTGAATAGTGTTAATTCAACGTGAGCATCCCAATCATTTCTAATATCTAAATTATCATTCCCACTAGCTATATCATTTCCTTCCCCCCATTGTGTCTCAAGGTCAGCATTCCAATCATTTCTAACACCTACGCTATCATTCCGGCTAGCTGTATGCTTATCATTTGGCTCCCCCCCTGAGTGGCGCTGCGCTGTGCTACTCGCGCGGGCGCGGCCGGCCTAGGCGAACAGCGCATGCGTGGGGGCGTCAACTATCTCACATATGAATTGGTCCTGCTCAATAGGTTTCTTTATCCACCGGCCGAGCTTCGCTTTGTCGAACGCTTCGATCAAACGCTCCTTTGCTATCTGGAATGAGAAATTGGAAATGATGAAGGCGTATTCGATCGTGTTACAGTTTGACAACAAAAATAATGCTCCACGATGTACCTGCGCAGTAGACCAATTTTAGTAGCGCGGGAAACTCTGGCGCTGTTATTGGTCGATCGATTTCGTACCAACAATGGCAAAATCGTGTAAGCGGGACAGAGCTAAGAATGCAAAGCAAGCAATACTCTGCCAGTTGCGCTTGCAAATAAAGTTCAATATAGATTATTTACACTTTCGGCTACCATCGGAAACTGGTCTGCGCTTCTCTGCGCAAACGTATACTGCCGATGCGCATTATATTTGTTGTCAAACTGTAATAGATTCTTCCATGCTGGTCTGGGAGTAAAAATAATCCCAGTGACCGGTTAAAACTAAGAACGGAATTTTGGAGCTCGCGTTATCCGATACGAAACCGGTTTAATTCAAAGCAACGCTGCCCCCACCGTGCCGCCATGCTCTATCTATCTCTTTCCTGCATGCGCTAACTACAAAGAACGTTAAAAGAGAGATGACAACACATGGCGTTTTAACCCAAGTTAACCGGTAAGTTAATCGCTCATAAAAAACCTAACCGGTTTTTTTAATAACCCATCCATTTCGGTTTCGATCATTGGTTGTTCATCTTATTATTATTATTAATCTATCTCGTATATCTATAGCCAATGTGATTGCCCTTATTGTAATATTACATACTAACATAAACATACCTACTTAATATCCGATTTTAACTAACAAAATATGGACCAAACGCTGTTGTCTGAAATAAACGATTTTTATTTTATTGACCCCAAACCGGTTAGTTTGAAAAACCGGTCTCCGAAGCCTGCTCACCTGGTAAGAAGGGCAGAGCTGCTTGGCCTCGTTGTAGAGCAGGGCGTCGGGGCTATCCGGCAGCCCCGCCGTCTCCGAGCCGTCAGAGTCCTGGAAAGCACCGGAACTGCCGTCAACGGGAGCTTTTTTTTTATTACGAACTGACCAGTGATTGACCTCTATCTCACTTGGTGGAAGGTGCAGATGAGGCCAAAGGAACTCACTGGTTCAGTAATAGCCTATTCACTCTAGCCTTGAAGAGCCCTAGGTTGTATCTGTCCGGAAATACACACGATGGGAGCGAATTCCATTCCCTAGCAGTTCGCATTAGGAAGGATGAAGCAAACCGTCTCGTGCGGGCCAATGGTATGTTGACAACAAATGGGTGAAGACGCTCCCCCGCCTGGGAGTCCGTTGGCGAAACGGAGATGGAACTATAAGGTCGTGCAATTCCTGCGCACACTCACCAAAATGTAGCCGATAATAAACAGACAGACATGCAACTCTTCGACGATGTTCGAGCCTCACAAAGGAGCGTCTTCACTGAGAGCATCCTTACCCGACAATGTAAGCTTTGTAATGCTCGGCACAACGCCCACACCACACGAATATTCGACGCCGAATGCTCGCAAGCGAATGCTCTCAGTGTGAACGCTCCTTTAGACACTGTTACGAATATTATGTGAACGTATTCCGCACTACATTGAAAAATAGGCACACACACACATGCGCACACAGACACGCACACTTAGCAACACCATAATCTATACTAATATTATAAAGAGGAAAAATTTGATTGCTTGTTTGTTTGCATTGAATAGGCTCCGAAACTACAGGACCGATTTCAAAAATTCTTTTGCCGTTAGAAAGCTACATTATCACTGAGTGACATAGGCTACTTTTTACCGCGGGAAAATTAATTTATCGCGGGCGAAGCTGCGGACGGAAGGCTAGTATTTTTATTTTAACAGAATTTTCTTTTTTGTTTCTGTTTTCCTTTCCTTCTTGTAATATTAAAATTGCATATAGTGAAAGCCACAATAGAGATATACCACGCCAAAGGGCCTTCCTGTGGACCAGCGCTGAGCACCCGAGTCCGGCACACGCTGTCACTGGTACCTAAACTTGTGTGTAAACTTTTAAGTTTATAGTTATTTTAGTTACTCACTAGCAATAAAGATTTTTCAATTTTTATTCATCTTTTACTTTTCCAAATAACTTAATTTTTTAATAATTAGGGTTCCGTACCTCAAAAGGAAAAAACGGAACCCTTATAGGATCACTTTGTTGTCCGTCTGTCTGTCCGTCCGTCCGTCCGTCTGTCAAGACCCTTTTTCTCAGTAACGCGTGGAGGTATGAAGCTGAAATTTATATCAATTACTCAGGTCTACTGCCCCTTGAAGCTGTGAAAAAATCAAACTTTTAAGCCAACGCAATCAAAAGATACAGCCGTTTATGCCGCAAATTTCCGCAAATTTTCAACTCTCAAGGGAATCAAAACCTACAAGGTAGTTCCCGTGAACGCAGAATCTTGAAATTTGGTATGAAGGTAGGTCTTATAGCACAGATTAAAGAATAATTGCGAAAACCGTAAATGTGTATGTATGTCTGTATATAGCAGTGACCAATATAAAGTAACCCCACACTGCGTACATTTTGCTTTGGAACAGGGCTCTGCTTACACTGGTTTTAGATATTTATAGATAATGATACGGAACCCTCGGTGCGCGAGTCCGACTCGCACTTGGCCGGTTTTTTTTTTTCTTATTCTTCCACGCTGGTCTGAGAGCAAAGAAAGAACATAGAATGTACCAGCTGTTCCTCTTCCCGCGCAGAACCTAAAAACCTATCGAGGGATCGCCCGTTCCCTAGATGGGCTCGCGGGAAGAGAAGCAACTGACACATGCTGTTTTTTCTCTACTCCCAAACCAACATGGAAGAAGGAAATGTTTGTCAAACGAATAATAATAAGTCAAGAAGCGTAACTAAGCCCGAAAAAACACTCCACGCTAAGTGGACCGCAGGGGGTGGGGCTTAAAATATGTACCGCGCGGCGAATTAGTTCGGCCGGGACGCTCGAGCCGTTATCGTGACGTTATCATTGTATTTTTGCGCTAATACATTAGAAAAATATGCCATCGTTTTGTGTGAAGTGGTATAGATAGAAGCCATTCAGACATGAAAAATAGAGGACTCACCTATCATATGTAAGTAAATAAATAAATATACTTGACGAGTCTAGATGCATGCGATCCACGCACCCTTCCCTTACCGCAAGTGGGCGGACACGATCACGACGCGCGGACTAATCGCGTGCAAGCATTGTCTATCGGAGTGAGAGTGTCACGTTTGCATTGCTGTTAGTTTGTGTGCGTAAGTGGAATGACAATCGAAGCGGCAACTGTTAGGGAATTACGCTTCTTGACTTATTATTATTCGTAGGTTAAACGATATGTTTGAGAAACGTTCAGCAAATGATCGGATACCGTCTGTGCCTGCTCTATACCTGGGGCATCAGCGGCAGCCGCGTCACCAGGTGCTGCCATCGCGCGAACATGCTCTGCTTGCACAACAGCGACGGCTGCCCGCTTTCCAGTTTACCGGTGGTAGCGTTTATCACCTCGGGTAGCTGCGAAATTAAGATCAGTCAGAGACCCGATTTTGGAAAGCACATGTGTGAAAATACCACTCGAATATGGTGAAAAATTGTGCTGAATTTGAAATACGAGTAGCTTATAGTTAGGGAGCTGGCGAGCATTTCGTTATATGACTTGCACACGTTTCACGTCGAGGTGGAGTGCAGTTTAAATCATTACGAATCGATTTGTTTCAATCAATTAAGGTCCTATGTCGCTGCGTTTTCGCGTTACAGCGGATTGAAGTTGCTTAAAAAAATCGGGGTATCAAATCATTTGCACATGTCTGCTTCTGGGGTTCATGGTCACAATCATCTTGGAAACGAAGAAAATCGAAGAGGCAGACATTCAGAACTCTGCATTATCATGGGACGGAGTTGTAAAAATGTAAAAAAAAAAGCTCTACCAAGTCATTTGCACGCGGTTCTCATTGCGCCCATTCGATTCACTATGACTCCGTGGATTCGAAAAAAAATGTGGCAGACACTTTGCTCACTGATTTTCAGCTGTATAACTGTTTGAAATTCACGGAATCAAGGCACAGCAGGTACACACAGCAAAGCTGCCAAAAACGCCGTAAATTAATATTCCTCACTTGTACCTGAGAAATTCCATAAATGTACCGCTCAGAAAAGACGGCATAGCGCTCAGAGTTATTTTATGATATAGTAACAGCCTTCTAAGCTTCATTCACGCTGGTTCATTTCACATGGTTTTTTTTCCATGGGCTTGTAGTCTATAATCTTGTGAACTAGTCAAAACTTTGATTAGAGTAGTTTAGAAGATATAAGCTGATTTATACCACTTTCGAGTGGTATATTCACATATATGCTTTCAAAAATCTGGTCTATCTATCTAATCAGCCCACATCCACCCACTGCTGAGTAAAGGCCTCTTCACGCCGCTTTGCCCGGTCCCGTGCCAGTCCCATCCACAGTTTTCCAGCCGAATGACAGATGTCATCTGACCAACGGGCTGACCCCGACTTCTTGACCACATCCAGCAATTCCGAAATTCGGAAACGGACTAGAGTTGTGGATGTCGGAACTAGGATAACACAGCTGAAGACGCAAGACGCGAGAACGACAGATGGTCGAAGGCGGTCACAGAGTTGTGGCCAAGACTGGTCGAAGGTCTGTTAGGTATGCTAACAAATTTATGAAGCAGGCAGTGTTATAGCCGCGTTAGAATGTTACGACCGTATCACGACTATAACGCCAACATGGAACATGGGCGTTTAGTTCGCCTTTGTGCATGTGTGTTGTCCTGTGTTAATCTTTTTCTTGTGTTTTATGTACAATAAAGAGTTATACATACATACATACATAACGACCGCGTCAGATTGTTACGACGTAGTCAGATTGCTACGACCCCGTCAGATTATTAGAGTGAGCTGGGGTCCTAGTGAAAAGGAGTGTAAGACTGAATTTAACACTAAAATGGAAACAAGTTGTCGTCAATTTCACACTCATCCCCTTTCTCACTAGGACCCCAGTTGCAGCAAGTTACTTTTACAATAACCGACGCTTTTTACATATATTTGATACGTTTTCTGTCAAACGTACGTCAAGATCATCGGTTATGGTTAAAGTAATAGCTAAAGTACCTAATTTGGAGCAGCATACTCTTACATATGCGTCAGATAGCAATAACCGTGTCGGATTTTTACGGTCGCAACAGATTAGTACGTCTGCGTCAGATCGTTACATCCGCGTCAGATAGCAACGTACGGACCAAATTATAATAGTAGCTTCAGAGAGTAACGACCGTGTCAGATTGTTACACCTGCACCAGATGTTTACAGCCGCGTCTGATACCAACGACCGCGTCAGATTTTCACGATCGCGTGAGACAGCAACGAGCGCGTCAGTTACCGGCTCAGTGCTGGCCCAGCACACGCTGAAGGACGGCGCTCGGGCCGGCGTGCGCGCCTCGGTGCTGGCCGCGCGCGCCAGCAGCGGCCGGTGCAGCCGGAACGGCGGCGGCAGCGACTGCAGGTGGTTCTCGATGCGCCCGCAGATCGCTCTGCGAACAAATTGGGCAAGTCAAACAGCCGCCCCGTAGTCATTGGCGTGCAGTAGGCAGGGACTTGTACACGCTGCCTACCCAGGCGAGTGGAGACCCCCCGCACTAAAAATGAAAACGCTTATTTTGCTAATAAGCTCTTTTACATGTCTTTTTTTTTAACTACCAGCCCATTCGGAAAGACCAACATTGGAAAGAAGAATGCGCCGCAAGAAACTTGGCAGAAAGACATTATTTTTAAAACAAATACATATACAATAATTAAATGTTACATACAGACATACATAAATCACGTCTTTATCCCTTACAGGGTAGACAGAGCCTAAGGCAACCTAAACCACCTAAGGAGACCACGATTAGCATGATTGTGAGTGTATAGGTGAGAAGCGCGCCTTACGATTATAGGCAAATAATTCCACAACAGTAAAGTAATTACTTTTTCTCAAAAATGACCGTTAAAGTCGTCATTGTTAACTACATATCAGAACAGGAAGTTAATTGTTGCCGGTCAGTCCAAAATTTAAAAATAGTACATTACTGCAGAGGCCGTGAAGTAAGGGATTGCTGGACGAGTTTGGGGTAGGTGGCCGAGTCGAAGACGAGGCCAGATAGAACGAGTCCTGCAATCCCTGTTCCGGCCAAAGCTTGTATAGTGCTTTTCTCAAACAATGTGAGGAAATATTAAAATTAAAATAACTACTAGACAATCAAGTAAATCATAGTTTATTATAGGGAAAAATCTCTTTACTTTTTTCCGGTAGCATATTTTGCATAGCTAAATTTGCCTCCTCTTTTAAATGAGGCGGAGTACAGTTCATAAGTTCCCCGTCACTTTCATCACTAGAAGTCATTTTTATTTCTGTTAAATTATAATAACAATCACTACGAAATACGCATAAGCAGAAAAAAAGATTTTCGATTTGCCACCTTTTTTATTTTTTAAATGTACTAATTTGATCCAGCTATTTGAGCACCATGTTTAACCGCACATAAATATAGTACCATAGATTTTTTTTTTATGTCGCAATTATGCTTAGGTACAGATTGTGGTGGTGGTTGGCTGTATGTAATTTTTTCCTTTGCCAATTTAATTTTAGTATAGAAATTTAAAAAATTAGAGCAGCGGACAAAAATGGATTTTCATACTAACTTTTGTGGCCTAAGCCAAGAAGTAATGTAGGGAGCCATAAACGAGAAACTTCATGTCCTCATATCGGGACATTAACGCATACATTTCCGAGCATGTTTGAGAAAAAATCATTACTGTCGCGCTAAACGCTCCAGTAATGTTGCATACAAATTCCATTACTGTCTAGTTATTAACTTTTTAAAAACAAGACTTAAAACGCCAAATTAAAAAAAGAAGCTAGTACGACAACGTGTTTATCTGTGTCTGAAATAGCTTTAGATGTTCTGGGTAGAAAAATACTCTCTTCAAATGCCATTGATAGAAAAAAGCGGCAAAGCATTAATAATTAATAATTTATGTCAAATACATTTTCATTTATTTTTGTTGCTGTTTTCTTTTTCGATTTTTGAGAAAAGCACTATACTTGCCTCGGCCAGAATAGCATTGCTGGCTTCGTATTATTAAACGGACTCGCAAGCTCGTCCGTCCAAACCAAAACTCAGCCAGCAATTGCCTACTTCTTGGCCTAGACAGTAATCTACTATTTTTACACCCCGCAAATCAAAATTGTACGGCAGCAAATTCAGCTAAAGCGAAATAACGAATTAATAAATAAATCAAGGAAATATGTTGCCTCAGCGGTTATTGGAGCGGCGATTGAAAGGACTCGATTATCGGAACCAGTCTAGCCGGTCTGTCGCAACGGAAAACTGGGAAAAGTAAGTGCAATCCGACTAGCGGCAGCAGCCTACTGGCATCTAGGCACGTTAACACATACTATATCCCTTACGGGGTAGACAAGGCTTAATCTAAATATATAAAAGAAAGTCGTGTTAGTTACACTATTTATAATTCAAGAACGGCTGAACTGATTTGGCTGAAAATTGGTGGGGAGGTAGCTTAGAACCAGGAAACGGACATAGAATACTTTTTATTCCGATTTTCCTGCGGGATTGGAAAATCCCGAAAGGTTGTTCCAATAAAGCTACAGACATTAAATTTGGCATACTTACATATTATTCCTTGCTTACTATGAAGGTGGCGCTACAAAGGAATTTTTCGAATATCCCATGGGATAAAAAGACGAGGTTAATAATTAAGACACTAATTAGTAGATAACATTCCTAGAGGATCACGTAGGTGCTCTAAGGGATTTTCCGAATTTCCCACGGGATAGGAAATAAAAATCTCATAGGTACTTGGAGACATGAGTGGATGTATGGGGTATATCGTCACGACACTCTGACGTTATCTACGCGGAAGTCGCTGGCAAAAGCTAGTGTTTTAATATATACACTGAACTCTCCCATGCTGGTTTGGGAGCAAAGAAAAAACATAGAATGTACCAGTTGCATCTCTTCCCGCGCATGGTAAAAGCCCATTGAGGGAATGGGTAAAAATCATAAGAATCATGTTATAGGCGATGCAGCTAGCAACCCATCACTATTTTAACTGTTGATCTCACCTCAAAACAGCGTCGGAGGCTGTGAGCAAAGCCGGTGGGATCAGCGACATCAGCGTATGGGGCGTGGGAGCAATACTAGTGTTATTACTGTATGTAGCCCCACTCCCCCCGTCCCACTAGTGGTAACCCACCACAGTGTACCAAACGTCTAGTAGCGCGCACGTTCTGCGCCATTTTTGAAATATTCTTTAGCGTGCAATTTTATAAGTGATCATGCTTACTGCGGTGCCGCTTGCCTGTTTCCTGTCCATGATAAGTAAGTGTATTTAAATAAATAAATAAAAAAACATTTATTACCAAAACATAAGCAGATAGAAGTTAAGTTGACAACAGATTTAAGACTAAAGAAGAAAAAAAACAAAGAGACACTAGGCGGGCTATGTTCCGGCAACGGGTACCAGTCTCAGCGTGTGCTGGGTTACATGAACCCAGCGCTGGTTTTCAGTCTGGTCCCTTTATCGGAGGCTAGTTGTAACTTTTTTGTTGTTGTTTGCGGGTGGTAGGGCCTTGTGCAAGGTCCGTCCGGATCGCTACCACCATCTTACTCGCTAATCCTGCCGCTAAGTAGCAGTGCTTGCACTGCTGTGTCCCGGTGTGGAGAGTAAGACAGCCGGGGAAATTACGGGCACAAGAGGCATTGCATCTTAGTCCTCTAGGTTGGCAACGCATCTGCAATCCCTCCGGGGTTGCGGGTGTCTATAGGCCGTGGTGATCACTTACCATCAGGTGACCCACTTGCTCGTTTGCCTTCCTATTCATATAAAAAAAAAAAAAAAAAAAAACAGATAGACGATTACTGAACAGAGGTGTGGTATATGCAAGTGTGTACTTGTGTGTGTGTGTGTGTGTAGTTTTAGTAATTTATTTATTTAATTGAGGTGTACTACAGCGTTACAATTATACTTATTCTAGTTTATAATGTGAGTCTTAAGGGCGAGAACTCCCTGAGTGGCACAATCATAATATGCCTGGGTGGGAAAATATAATTTAAAACAATGAACATATTTAGAAAAGGGAAAGAAAAAAAACTTGCATACGCGCGCGCGCGCGGTGTGTGTGTGTGTGTGTGTGTGTGTGTGTGTGTGTGTGTGTGTGTGTGTGTGTGTGTGTGTGTGTGTGTGTGTGTGTGTGTGGGTGTGTGTGTGGGTGTGTGTGTTACCAAGAAATATTATTCTCGATAATTATAAAACTAAAGTCCTCCGCGTCTGTCTGTCCGCGAACTCGAAAACTACTGAACAGATTTTCATGTGTTTTTTTAAAACGACGAAAAAAACCGAAGGTTCTCTATTTGACGCGTATATTTTACTTTTACCATTATTATAGTTTCTGCCCGCGACTTTGCCCGCGTGGAATTAGCAATTGACATGTTTCTAGCCATCCCGCGGGAACTATGCATCTTTCCAGGATAAAAAGTAGCCTATACCCTGGCCGGGGATTTTCTAAACAGATGTTACTTCAATGCTGGTCCGGGAGCAAAGGAAAAACATAAAATGTACCACTTGCTTCTCTACCCGCGCAGGTAAAAGCCCTTCGATGGAATGGGCGAAAATCTTAGGAATCATGTTATAGGCGATGCGACTTGCAACCCATTACTATTTTGATTTCCCTTGCCACCTATACGCCCTTAATCATGCTAAACGTGGCCTTAAGGTGTTACCTTAGGCTCTGTCTACCCCGTAAGGGATGTGATATATGTATGTATGAGAGAAAGTTTGTAAGTATGGATGGATGAATGTTTGTTACTATTTCACGTAAAAACTACAGAATGGATTTGGATACAATTTGGAACGGAGATAGCTGATACCCTAGATTAACACATACGCTATTTTTTATCCCGGAAAATTGCAAAGTTCCCGCGGGATAGCGAAAAACTAATTTTTTGCAGACGAAGTCGCGGGCAACAGCTAGTTGTACATAAAACACAAGAAAACGATAAATACAGGGATACTAAAAGGCATCTTCCATGCTGGTCTGGGAGCAAAGAAAAAACAGAATATACCAGTTGCTTCTCTACCCGCGCAGATGGTAAAAAGCCCATCGAGGGAATGGGCGAAAATCATAGGAATCGTGTTAGAGGCGATGAGGCCAGCAACCCATCACTATTTTGATTTCATTTTTCACCTCTACGCCCACAATCTTGCTAAATGTGGCCTGTAGGTATCTGTTACCTTAGGCTCTGTCTACCCCGTAAGGGATAAAGACGTGATTTGTGTATGTGTGTAAAAGGGATCTCGTCCAGTGAACCTTTGTACAGTATAGTTGAATCATCGAGAGCGTGGAATTGCATATGTAGTAGTATTGTTTGTTTACAGGTATTCTATATTTGAATTTTCTATTTTCTTGTACTATCAGCATACAAAGAGGTTGATATATATATATATCGAAGAACTAAAAACAAAAATAATGTCAGTGTGAAATTGTCAATATTATTTGCGTTGTGCGTAAAGTCGTCGAAAGTGAAGAAAATAAATATCGATGTCAGGAAGGAGAAATCAAATAACATACAATTTTATTATCAATACTTGTGACAGCTCAGATGAAGAACATGGTAGCGAATAAAAGAAAAAAAACAGAGGACTACTACTTATTCCACTTCTTGGGTATGTCATTTTATTAAGTTAAGAGAAAATTATTCACCTTTTGTTGCAAACGGTACAACCACTACAAATGCAATTCCATCTTCTCGATAATTCAACTATATAGTAGTTACAGTTCAAACCACTAGGCTGTCTCGGCTTTGCAAGTGGGCAATAAATCCTAAGATTTCTAAATCGACTATATTGCCATGTTGGTGTAAGAATGTATGGAATATGTGTCACATACATATATTATTGTGCGGTTTCGTTCACCGACAAACACATAAATTAACCACAAGCGCTCGCTTTTACTTTTAGAATGTTCACACACAAAGATGAATTATCCAATAGATATAAATAAATATCTTGGGACAAATTACACCAATTGACCCAGCCCCAAACTAAGCAAAGCTTATGCTATGGGTACCAGGCAACGGATAAACATACTTATATAATGTAGATAAATACATACTTAAATACATACAACATCCATGACTCGGGCACAAACATTCGTATTCACCATACAACTGTCTGCCCCTACCGGGATTCGAACCCAGGACCTCTAGCTTCATAGTCAGGGTCACTAACCACTAGGCTATCCGGTCGTCAAACACAGATGTTACACGAAATCATGCTAAACGTGACCTTAAGGTTTGTGTGTGTGTGTGTTACACAATTATGTGTTGAAAAAATAAAGAAAAATCACTGTTGTGATTGCTGCATTCTTGGTCAAGCTGGACAGGGATAATTTTTAGTCATTGCTCTGTGGTCCTTCCATGCTGGTCTGGGAGTAAAGATAAAACATAGAATATACCAGTTGCTTCTCTTCCCGCGCACATGGTAAAAGTCCATCGAGGGAATGGGCGAAAATCTTAGGAATCATCTCATAGGCGATGCGGCTAGCAACCCGTCACTATTATAATTCCCCTTTCCACCTATATGCCCACAATCATGCTAAACGTGGCCTTTAGGTCTTGTTACCTCAGGCTCTGTCAACTCCTTAAGGAGTACAGACGTGATTTATGTATGTACTAGCTTATGCCCACGACTTCGTCTGCGTAGATAAATCCCGTTTTTTTCCTTATCCCGTGGGAATTTCCAAAAATCCTGAAATTAGTTTCTTAGTTTTGTAATCATCTACTTTTGTATCAAATTTGACAGTTATTATAGTTACTGAGATAGCGTCGATAGAATCGAATATATAATTCCCGTTTTTTCCCTAATGGGAATTTCCAAAAATCCTTTCTTAGCGGATGCCTACGTCATAACATCTACCTGCATACCAAATTTCAGCCCGATCCGTCCAGTGGTTTGGGCTGTGCGTTGATAGATCACTATGTCAGTCACCTTTGAGTTTTATATACATAGATGTATTTGTCGCTTCACTTAAGACAAATAAGGTTATCTACGTATTTGTTAACAAAAAGTTTTCACTAAAATTGTACATAGATTTAAAAGGCGAAAATTCAATTGCATTATATAAAAAAGCATTCACGCTTTACTGAAAATAATTTCTACACACACACACACGAATCAAGTCTTTATCCCTTACGGGGTAGACAGAGCCTAAGGTAACACATCCTAAAGTTAGCATGATTGAGGGCGTATAGGTGGAGGAAATCAAAATAGTGATGGGTTGCCTAGCATCGCCTATAACATGATTCCTAAGACTCGCCCGTTCCCTCGATGGGCTTTTACCTGCGCGGAAAGAGGAGCAACTGGTAAATTGGCATTGTTCATTTTTTTTAAGCTGTGCTTTTAACACCTTTATTTGATAAAATGGACTATTTCAAGCAACTAATTTGAATATTATGCTTTTACGTAGCTTTGTTAATTAATAATAAATATTTTTTCGCTGTTTGATAATTCGTGAATTTAGACAGAATCCCAATCGCCTTCGTTCGGCTGGCTATAAAAAAAAACGGCTTTGTCTATGGTTTTGTAGATTTGACAGTGACACGTGACAGTTGCCGTAGCCAAACTTTTTTTTTAATTTTTGTGGCAAAGTTTCGATGCTGGATTCTGTCTAAAAACCCGGTCGTTCGGTCAAACAAAGGTTCAAAGTACTTTTACAAAAATATCTGCAATCATAAAGTATTTTTGAAATCGGACAAGATAAATCGGATAATTGATGGTTTTCCTCGAAATGGTTTTCGAATTGGAGCATACTAAAAAAAATGAACAATGCCAATTAAGTTTTTTCTTTAATCCCAGACCAGCAAGAGCAATTTCTATACGACAAGATAACGGATATCTTCCATGCTGGTCTGGGAGTAAAGAAAAAACATAGAATATACCAGTTGCTTCTCTACCCGCGCACATGGTAAAAGTCCATCGAGGGAATGGGCGAAAATCTTAGGAATCATCTCATAGGCGATGCGGCTAGCAACCCGTCACTATTATAATTCCCCTTTCCACCTATATGCCCACAATCATGCTAAACGTGGCCTTTAGGTCTTGTTACCTCAGGCTCTGTCTTCCCCGTAAGGGATATAGACGTGATTTATGTATGTATGTGTATGTAAGATAACGGGTCTAGATATAACAAACTATAGTACTGGTTAGTTTTTAATTAGACCCTAGATCTGTTACGCAATAGACGCTATGGCAGGTTATTACGAGATAAACTAACTGGAAATACTGGAAAACTCTCGCTGGAACTATACGTATAAGGATATATTAAATGACAGTTTATATGTTGCGTCACGCTATGTCGGTTATGCCTCTAGTATAGTTAGGACATAAATCACGTAACCCTTACGGGGTAAACAGAGCCTTTTTTTTTAACGGAGAGGAAATCTTTATGAACATTTATGACATGAATTGGAACATTCATTATTTATTGAAGCTATACTTGTATACAATATATAAAAAAATACATATATAAGTCAATATTTTACTGTTTGATGTAAGTAACAGTACGATATTACGTCGGATTAATAATTGATAATAATCACCAAATTAAAAATTTGACCGACTTCAACCGATTTTTGTTGATATATTTCATATTTGTGTTAGTTTTGAGCTACAAACGAGGTTTTGTTGCTCATGTCGTTCTTGTATCGTATCCAATACAACGAGTAATATAATTAAAGGTCATATTCATATCTATAAATTGATAACTCTATGTGAGAGATGAGGGATTCACGACAGTTACCGAGGTTGGCCGAATAGTTAACTGATTTTAATCGTACTGTAACGTCATGTAATCGAAATCATTGTTTTGATCGCCATTTAGCAACCGCTCACGCTTGGCCGCACAAGTATTTGGTCCGAACGTAACATTGACTAAGAAATTACATTAACACATGTGATGTCTTAATAGTGGATTGTGCACCGAGGGGATAAAGCACTGTATTACGTCACGGCGCGATATTCCCGAGCGCAGCGAAGGACTCGAGATTTAACTCGCGAGCGCAGCGAGGGTGGTTCGAGTTAATTTACGAGGGTATTAAGATTGAGTCCTGAGTGGAGCGAAGCATTCAAGCGCACCTAAGACAAATAGTTTTATCTCTGAGAAGTATACTCTACTTTTCTCACCTTTTGCGAGACAATAAATACCAAGGAAACTAGAAAACAACAGTAAAACAAAATGAAAAGTAGTTATTTATGTTTGAGACATTAGTCAAGTTGTGTAATGATACAGTAATATTTTTATTTGGAATCTAGTTATGTAGTGCGGCAGCAGGGGAGACCGATGAGAAATAATTTAAGCCCTTTTTGTTTTTTACAAACCACACATTTAATTATACAATAAGAATTTAAAATTAATTAACTAAAAGAGTGCGAACACGATCAATGTTAGAATCGAATTTCAAACTTAAACTAATTATTTAACTAGAGTGTGAACTCGATCGATGTAGTCAAATTGGTAAAAAGAGCAATGTTCCCGCCGTTCGGAGCGTCGGCCACCCGCGACGCGATGAGGTGGCTGCAGGTGCACCAGCCCCGCTAGCAAGAGCGCACGAAAGTCGCGTCGCGCGCGAGTTGGACTACCCGTCTCTCTCATGTTGGTACAGTAAGAAAAGGACGGGCAATCTATCTCGCGCGCGACGCGACTCTTGTGCGCTCTCGTGCTAGACGCGCTGGTGAATCATAAGTCTGCCGCGTACTGGCTACACGATATTTTAGCAATACTAGTACTCGGCCCCGGCTTTGTGCGTTGTACTAGTATTCAGCTATAACAATCTTAGCAGTTCTACAGCGTCAGCAAACACTTGCGGTTTTTGTTTTATTTGAAATTTATTTTATTAGTTCGAAGCCGTGCGATTTTTACGAAATTAGACTTGAAGAACTCTAAGACCCTCTAAGATCAGATTCTAAACGGCACTGAAAATTAGAACACAGAAAAATCCGAAAAGTAAAGCTATGGCCGGGAATCGGACCCGGATCCTCGTTATTCCGTGACGCGTGCTATACCCCTACACCCATAACAGGTGGGTAAGCCTTGGAATTTTTCTATCTGTTACCAGCTGTCACGTGTCCTTGGGGGGCGTCCATTAATTACGTGAGGTATTTAGGGGGGGAGGGGGTCGAGCCGAATTTTACTAAATCTCACTTGGGGGAGAGGGGGGTCTTGGCAAATATCACGTAATTTTTTTTTAGCAGAAAATGGTGTAAAACTGCGTGAAAATTAAGTTAAATAAAAGTTGAATTAATAATTTAAGATAACAGCAATATTTGCAAATACTAGTCCTTGCTAGTCTTAAATAAAAGTACCTAATTAAACAAATTGTGTTATGTTTTTTAATAAATCCAATACTTTTACACCCAAAGTACAAGTATTGAAAAATCTCACGTGAGATTGGGGTAGGGGGAGGGGGTCGAGAAAAATCTTACGACATCTCACCAAGGTGGGAGGGGGGTCAAAAAATCCTTAAGAATGCCTCACGTAATTAATGGACGCCCCCTTGTTAAGTTGTTGTACTATGCGATTTTTTGTCGCCAAGCGTCATCTGTTTGAATGATGTGTCTGTACGACACAATTACAAACTCCCGTGGAACATCTGCTCACCAGGGACGAGAAGACGCTGTTTTTCAAAAGATAGGTACTATCAAATGAAAACCCTTTAAGATCGTATATGTTTGCAGGTCCTCCAGGAGTGCAGTTCGAGAAGGCACTGCTGCAGCTGGCGCCCGTGGACAAGTCCAAGTGCCCTATGATGAAAGACAGCAGAGACATACAGTTCCAACTCTTCACCAAGTCAGTAAAACGGGAGCGGATCAGAATACATAAAGTTTAAAATGTATAATGGGTTAAAATACATAATGGTTCAAAATATATAACGCAATTTTCTGTAAAACTATTAGCTAAATGAACTTTTTTGATATCGTAATCTATAGATTGGTTTAGGTTAGGTCAGGTTTGTTTTATAACAATCCTGTTAATTTGTAACTTTTTTTTAACTCACAGGTTGACTGGAAGAGATCCCTTAAAGGGATAAGTCCGCCTTTGTGCATGTATCTCAGTGTTTGTCAATTGTATTTGTCTCGTTTATTTTGCACAATAAAGAGTTTACATACATACATACTTTCTGAGAAAATCGCATTATATATTATAAACCATTATGTATTTTAACCCATTATACATTTTAAACTTTATGTATTTTAATACGTACCCCAGTAAAACCTGTAACCAAGCTGATAAACTACTCCAGCCTTCAATCTACATTTTCCAATTTCACAATTTCTTTAAAAAAGTAACCTAACCTAGTATACTAGCTGCGCCTCTTCCCGCGCAGATGGTAAAAGCCCATTTAGGGAATAGGCGAAAATATTAGGAATCATAATATTTCTAAACTACACAGTCCAGCAATCCGGTTTATGGTCAGAAAATCGCGCCTGCAATGTAATGCGGCCGTCAACAAGGCCCCTCGTGTTTCTTTCCCACAGGGGTAGGCAGATACTACTTTGTTCCACTTGCTACGATCCTGACATACTTCTTTCGCTTCATCCACACTCATCAATCTCTTCATACATGCTCGTCGGTTTCGGGTACTCTTGACCTGACGTTTTTCCAAAACGTCTATACAATACGACAATGTTTGAGTAAAGCCTATTTTCACTCATAAATCAATGTGACAACCAGCTTTGGAATTGACATAAACTATCATTCTTCATTCTAAATATATATAACTCAAAGGTGACTGACTGACTGACTGACTGACATAGTGATCTATCAACGCACAGCCCAAACCACTGGACGGATCGGGCTGAAATTTGGCATGCAGGTAGATGTTATGACGTAGGCATCCGCTAAGAAAGGATTTTGATCAATTCTACCCCCAAGGGGATAAAATAGGGGACGAAAGTTTGTATGAAAGTTTGTCAATTTGAAACCGATCGGGCTGAGACTTTGCATGCATAAAGCTACTATGACGTAGGCATCCTGTAAGAACGGATTGCGTAATTTTTGCGGGATAGCGATAAACGAATTCTATGCAGACGAAGTTGCGGGCAACAGCTAGTAAATGATAAAGCACTTTCTTGTTCGACTATACATATGTACGAGTGTAATGTTATCCCGGATGGAGTAGTGCGAGAAGCGTAGAGCGCAGAGCGGGGAGTAGTACTACCAGCTGTGCGCAGAGCGGGGAGTAGTAACAAGTATCGCGCACGTTTTGCAGGTACAACCCGACCGTGTACCAGGAGCTGGTGATAGGGGACGACGACAAGCTGTTCGCATCCAGCATCGACTTCCACGCCCCCACCGTCATATACTTCCACGCGTTCATGGAGCTGCCGGACGAGAACAGCGGGATGCTGGTGCGGGAAGGTACCACAGTCACAGAATAAAAAAAAACCAACTAATATTATAAATGGGTCATTCCATTATCGCGGGTGCAACGTTTGGACGCCTGTTTTAGTTCGGCCTGGTTGAGTAAAAAACATATTTAATTAAATTGGTCAAATTTGTTGCACCCGCGATGGCAACTTGAACCCCTCTCCCGGCTTTTAACATCATATTAACATTTTTGCCTACTAATATAGTGTCTTATAGTGTCTGGGAGCAAAGAAAAAACATAGAATGTACCAGTTGCTTCTCTACCCGCGCAGATGGTAAAAGCCCATCGAGGGAAGGGGCGAAAATAATAGGAATCATGTTATAGGCGATGAGGCTAGCAACCCATCATTATTTTGATTTCATTTTCCACCTATACGCCCACAATCTTGCTAAATGTGGCCTGTAGGTACCTGTTAAGGCTCTGTCTACCCCGTAAGGGATAGGGACGTGAATTGTGTATGTGTGTGTATGTGTAATATAAAGTACCAGGGCGTGCAAGGGGGTATCCAGGGTAGACAGCGTATACGTGGGCTTTTGACAACTTATTTACCTAAAAACATAGAATGTACCAGCTGCTTCTCTTCCCGCGCAGATGGTAAAAGCCCATCCAGGGGATAGGTGAAAACGTAGGAATCATGTTATTGGCGATGCGATTAACCCATCACTATTTTGATTCCCCTTTCCACCTACACGCCCACAATCATACTAAACGTGGCGCTTAGGTCGTGTTACCTTAGGCTTTGTCTACCCCGTAAAGCATAAAGACGTGATTTATGCATGTCTGTATGTTTCAGTGTACATGCTCCGTGGTGACACCAACGTCATCATGGTGGACGCGTCCAAGCTCGAAGCCGGGCCGTGGTACTTCACGGCGGCCGACAACACCTGGTACATCGGACGTTTCGCCGCCAAGTTCATCGACTACCTCGTCTCCAGGTTAGAACTATCCGGCACCGTATTACTCCCGCTCTGTGCACTGTGCTCCTCGCACAACCCCCCGCTTTGCGCACTGTGCTTCGCACTACTACCCGCTCTGCGGACTGTGCTCCTCGCACTACTCCCCGCTTTGCGCACTGTGCTTCGCACTACTACCCGCTCTGTGAACTGTGCTCC
Source organism: Pandemis corylana (assembly GCA_949127965.1). Taxonomy (NCBI): domain Eukaryota; kingdom Metazoa; phylum Arthropoda; class Insecta; order Lepidoptera; family Tortricidae; genus Pandemis; species Pandemis corylana. Next base: position 1,379,949 of record OX421875.1, on the reverse strand, counting down.
TCGCACTACTCCCCGCTTTGCGCACTATGCCTCGCACTACTCCCCGCTTTGCGCACTGTGCCTCGCACTACTTCCCGCTTTGCGCACTGTGCCTCGCACTACTTCCCGTCCTGTGCTACTCGCCCTACTCCCCGCTTTGCACACTGTGCATCGCACTACTACCCGCTCTGCGGACTGTGCTCCTCGCACTACTCCCCGCTTTGCTCACTGTGCTCCACGTACTACTACTCGTTCTGCGCTCTTCACACAATTGTTTTCCTCTACTATTTTTACAAATCTAACTGGGCTTTAAGGTATTGTTTATTAATGTCACAAATATATTATGTTAGTACATAGAATGTACCAGTTGCTTCTGGTCCCGCGCAGATGGTAAAAGGCCATCGAGGGAATGGGAGAAATTCTTAAGCATCATGTTATAGGCGATGCGGCTAGCAACCCATCACTATTTTGATTCCCCTTTCCACCTATACGCCGACAATCATGCTAAACGTGGCCTTTGGGTTTTGTTACCTCAGGCTCTGCCTACCCCGTAAGGGATATAGACGTGATTCGTGTATGTATGTACATGTACATATATGTATGTTTCTAGAGGCCTGGACCTGTCGAAAACGCATCTGATTGGACATAGTTTGGGAGCGCAGTCAGCCGGTGTTGCAGGTGGCGCGCTTACTACAGGTAAGCAAGACATACTTACATACAAAACATGTCATGAAAATATGTAAGGTATGTGTGCGCTGGTCTGGGAGCAAAGAAAAACAGAATGTACCAGTTGCTTCTCTTCCCGCGCAGATGGTAAAAGCCTATTGAGGGAACGGTCGAAAATCTTAAATCACTTTTTTAATGCCCCTTTCCTATACTAACACAGTCACGCTAAATGTGGCCTTTAGGTCTTGCTACCTTAGTGTGTCTACCCCGCAAGGGATAGAGACGTGATTTATGTATATACTAGCGGTTGCCCGCGACTGCGTCTGCGCAGAATTCGCTTATCGCTATCCCGCGGGAACTATGCAATTTTAGAGACGTGATTTATGTATATACTAGCGGTAGCCCGCGACTGCGTCTGCGCAGAATTCGCTTATCGCAATCCCGCGGGAACTATGCAATTTTTCGGGGCAAAAACTAGCCTATTTCCTTTCCCGGGACTAAAACTATCTCCGTACCAAATTTCATTAAAATCGGTTTAGTGGTTTAGACGTGAAAGCGTTACAGACTGACAGACCGAGTTACTTTCGGATTGATAATATTTGTAGGGATGCTTAATGGCAAAAAAACGAAATATAGTAGTTAAATATCGGTGCCTTTGATTGACGATTAACGACCCCCCCCCCCCCCCCCCCCCCCAAATCGAATACCTTTAGGCGTGGCTCACATTAGGTTAAGTTAGGTTTGTATTATAAGCAGAGATCGGACAAATTTGCGTCATTGCTCGCAATAATGTGGACATGACTCCAAAATTAATCAAATATGTAATCATTTAATTAATTTCTTATTAAGCGGGGCCAAGCGCGCGCCGTGTGTATAAAGATATCTCGGCGCGCCTTATAGAGGCCTCCCGTGACCAGAGGGCTGGCCAATATTTCGCTCAGCGAATAAGCATTGCCATACAACGTGGCAATGCTGCCAGCCTTCTGGGCACCCTCCCCATTGGCGGCGATTTGGGAGAAATTTTTTATCTTTAATAATAGTTTTAGCTAGGATTAAGTTATTTTTAAGTTTTGACTGTTCTTTATTGTTTTCTTTTTCTTTTCCAATAAATCAATTGACATTTCTTATTTGACTTAAATATTAATTCCTAGTCAATGAATACAAAAGTTTGTTAAAGTATAGATTTATTAAGGATCGTGATTTCTTTATTATATAAAAATATTTACGAGAACGACAACTGCCACTTTAATTAACATTTTGCTAATAATTTTATGCATGTGTAAATTTTTATCTCCGGGAGTTCAAATTTTATTTCGAGAAATTAATTAAGATAAAGATAAAGATAATTTATTCATAAAGATAAAGATAATTTATTCATAAATGTTTTACAAAATTATAACTAAGAACAAAGTTTCCTTATAAATCTAAGTTAACAACTCATATGCCTGAACTAGGAAATCCTGTGTCTCAGGCTATAAGAGCTAAACAAAATGGCTATTAAATAATTAAACAATCACAAGGGAAAAATAAGTATTCATGACAAAAATATAAAGAAATTATTAAATTAAAACTATGATGATTATCTTATAAAATCTTAAAAATTAAAATCCAATAAAAAGAAAGTTTACAAAAATAATCTACTTCACAACTACACATTACATTAAACTGTGGGTCAGCGGAATTATAAACTGGGTCAAAATCGACGTTGCATAAGTCTTTCTCGAGTTTATTTATATTCAATTTAGCAATTGTGCGAGTGTTGATTATTAAATGATTAATTATTTGATATTTCGCCGCGGCGAGACAGATGCTTTGTCACGGATGCTTTACTTTACTATGTGGCAGGGCGCGTGTCAAGGATCACCGGGCTGGACCCAGCGCTGCCGCTCTTCGCCAACCTGCCGCTGGGGCAGCGCCTGGACCCTGGCGACGCAGACTTCGTGGACGTCATACACACAGACGCCGGAATATTCGGTAACTTTTTTTTTTTAATGTGAATAGGAAGGCAAACGAGCAAGTGGGTCACCTGTTGGTAAGTGATCACCACTGCCCATAGGCACCCGCAACTCCGGGGGATTGCAGATGCGTTTCCAACCTAGAGGACTAAGATGAAATGCCTCTTGTGCCCGTAATTTCCCCGGCTGTCTTACTCTCCGCACCGGAACACAGCAGTGCAAGCACTGCTACTTAGCGGCAGGATTAGCGAGTAAGATGGTGGTAGCGATCCGGACGGACCTTGCACAAGGCCCTACCATCCGCCTACTACTAACCCGCGTACTAACCTATACATGGGCATTTTCAAAAAAACATTTACCCTTTTTCCAACAAGATTACCTTCCCATACAATGGCAACGCAGTGATACATTCAAGAGGCATTTCATCTTAGTCCTCTAGGTTGGCAACGCATCTGCAATCCTTCCGGGGTTGCGGGTGTCTATGGGCAGTGACCACTTACCATCAGGTGACTCACTTGCTCGTTTGCCTTCCTATTCATATAAAAAAAAATACCCCAAGTCTTGCAGGTGTCCCTGGGCGATGGTGATTACTTTCCATCAGGTGACCCGTCTGCTCGTTTTCCCCCTCTTATCTATATATATATAATTCAAAGGTGACTGACTGACTGACTGACTGACTGACTGACATAGTGATCTATCAACGCACAGCCCAAACCACTGAACGGATCGGGCTGAAATTTGGCATGCAGGTAGATGTTATGACGTAGGCATCCGCTAAGAAAGGATTTTTGGAAATTCCCACGGGATAAGGAAAAAACGGGAATTATATATTCGATTCCGAGTGACGCTATCTCAGTAACTATAATAAGTAGACTCTTCAAATTTGATACAAAAGTAGGTGATTACAAAACTAAGAAACTAATTTCAGGATTTTTGGAAATTCTTACGGGATAAGGAAAAAAACGGGATTTATAAATTCAGTTTAACGAAATCCTATGAACTATAATTACTAGACTTCAAAATTGGCATAGAAGTAGGTGATTATAATAGTAAAATAATGTTTTAATGCTTTTTGGAAATTCCAACGGGATAAAAACGGGATTTATGTATTCAGTTCTACGGGATCGATTTTTCGTTTTACTGGTCGTATAAAATTGAAATTTGGCCTTCAATTTCCCTTGGGGAGTGTAGGGGAGCGCTACAAAAGGATTTCCCGAAATTCCCACGGGAACGGGAAAAACGGGACTTTTCGTTTTCTGGTTGCAGAAAGCTGAAATTCGGCATGTAGGTTGCTTCGGGAGTGTAGAGGAGCATTAAGAGAGTATTTTCCGAAATTCCCACGGGAACAGGAAAAAACAGGATTTTACGTTTTACTGGTCGTAGAAAGCTGAAATTTGGCAAGTGGGTTCCTTGGGGAGTGTAGGGGAGCATTATGAGAAAATTTCCCAAAATTCTTCTTCTTCGTTCCCTAAAGAATTTCGGGAAATGCTTTATTTGGCGAAATTCTTACGGGAACGGGAAAAACGAGAAGCGGGGGAAAGTTGAAATTTGTCACGTAGGTTTATTCGGGAGTGTAGGGGAACATTAACTTAAGAAAGGATTTTCCGAAACGCCTACAGGGACGGGAAAAAACGGGAATTTACGTTTCCAGACGAAACAGCGGAAGAAAGAGAATTAACATTTATAACGTGTGTTTCTTTAAAGGCTTTAAGTGTACTACGAAAGCACTCCCCAAAATTTCCACAGGAACGGAAAAAACTTATTTTTTCATTTTACATCTTAGCGCGTACGAAGTCGCGGGCAAAAGCTATTTAGGATATATTTTAGGACAGCCCTATAGGTTAGGTTAGATTTGTTTTATAAAAATCTTGCAATATTTATAGTTTCAGAAAAATTAAGGCAGCGGGGCAATGCGGGGGCTGGTTTGCATGCTTGCTTAAGTCCATGCTTAGCATGCTTGCTTGCATGCATGCTTGCATGCTTGCTTGCATGGGTGCTTACTTGCATGCATGCCTGCTTGCACGCTTGCTTGCATGCTTGCATGCCTACTTGCATGCCTGCTTGCATACTTACATGCTTGAAGGCTTGCATGCCTGCTTGCATACTTGCATGCATGCTTGCATGGGTGCTTACTTGCATGAATGCTTGCTTGCACGCGTGCTTGCTTGCATGGGTGCTTACTTGCATGCATGCTTGCTTGCACGCTTGCTTGCATGCCTGCTTGCCTGCTTGCATGCCTGCTTGCATGCCTGCTTGCATGCCTGCTTGCATGCCTGCTTGCATACTTACATACTTGAAGGCTTGCATGCCTGCTTGCATACTTACATGCTTGAAGGCTTGCATGCCTGCTTGCATACTTGCATGCATGCTTGAAAGCATACAGGTTTGGTTGCTCGCTTGCTTAATTACTAGCTTCTTTGAAATGCTCATGGTTCACGCGTGCGAAGCCGCGGGCAAAAGCTAGTATGTATATATATTTAAAAAAAAACAACTCTTTCGTGTTAGTTTTGTGACGCCCCATATAAATCGTGTGAAAATAGTGTCATAAAACTGTCAAAAAAACAAATGGACACTTTTTTCTTTACAAAAATAAATAGTGCTAACAATTCTGATTCAGAAAAATCCAAAATGTCATCATTTTGGAAAAAAAAAGTCAGGGGTACATGTTTTTTTTTTAAATGCCCACATACGGCTGTCTCCAACTAATTTAACCTATTGGTTGTCTGGAAGAGATCGCTATTAAGCGATAACACCGCCTATTGTCTACTTTGTTCTTTGTTTCTGTATTGTTTTGTACTGATTTGTGGTGTTCAATAAAGAGTATTTGTATTGTATTGTATTGTATTGTATACGGCCGGGAGTTTGCGGGGAGTGCCACAAGAGAGGCCTCTCTCCGGCGGGGACCGAAGTTCGATCACCGAACTCCGAAGGAAGAGTTGAAAAGTTGTATCTGTCCATCAGTTTCGCCAAAAACAAAAACGAACCGTAACGCACTTGCCTGGTTGTTTTGTTGCAGGTGTCAATACGCCCACGGGCCACGCCGACTTCTACCCCAACGGTGGGATAAGCCCACAGCCGGGATGCGAGCTAGAAGTGGTCATACCACAACAACTGTTATTAAACAAATGTAAGTATCTAACTAAACAGATCTATATGGGGAGTGTGAATGGTTACGTTGGGAGGGGAAGGCCTAGACGGACGTTCCGAGACCAAATAGGAGACGTTTTGGAAAAAGGTCAGGTCAGGAGTACCCGAAACCGACGAGCATGTATGAAGAGATTGATGACTGTGGATGAAGCGAAAGAAATATGTCAGGATCGTAGCAAGTGGAATAAAGTGGTCTCTGCCTACCCCTGTGGGAAAGAGGCGTGACGGTATGTATGTATGTATGTAAGTATCTAATTCCTTCCTTTCCGCCTGTACGCCCACAATTATGCTAAACGTGGCCTTTAGGTCTTGTTAACTTAGGCTCTGTCTACCCCGTAAGGGATAAAGACGTGATTTAAGTATGTATGTATGTATTTTTGAATGCATGCTTTTTTATATAAAAAAATCGCCTTCAAATGTAGCCTAAATCCGCCTATAGATATCATAATAAATTGTATTAATTACGCTACTTTAGAAATGACAAATTAAAATGATTTTTTACTTATATGTTGTCAAAACATCGAGATCTTATGCGTATATTCGGAGCACTATGTTACGCCATGAAGCGTACAAATCTATATAAATAAAAATGAAGTGCTGTTCGTTAGTCTCGCTAAAACTCGAGAACGGCTGAATCGATTTGTCTAATTTTAGTCTTGAAATATTCGTGGAAGACCAGGGAAGGATTAAACGGTGAGAAAATATTGAAATTTAGAAGAAAAAAAAACGGGAGCGAAGCCGCGGGCAACAGCTAGTAGCCAATATAAAGGATGGCATGCATTTTTCGATTTTAATCTGCATTAAATATTATATAATTCTACATGCAAATTTACAGCCTTTCCGCTAAATAATCTTGGATAGAGTAATATGCTTTTTCGTGCAAAAAGTTAAATAACATTTTTTTATATGTAGGCTGGTTAGAAACTCTTTTACTAATTACTTATAAGTTTGAAGTCAGTGCCTCCTTTTTTCTATGTCGGTTAATAACGGCGCTACCAACTGCAATCACCACTAACAAACGTTAACAATATCCCTAGCTTACTAACTCTCCCCCCCCCCCCCCCCCCCCTAGTCTTCTGCAGCCACTGGCGCTCCTACATGTACTACGCGGAATCTGTCCTGCGCCCGCGCAGCTTCGCGGCGGCGCCGTGCGAGTCGTGGCGGCAGTACAAGCGCGGCGAGTGCCTCCAAAACGGCGCTCACATGGGATACGCAGCCAGCCCCGAGTAAGACTGACAGGCGCATTGGCACAAATCAGACAATTAATATAAAAAATAAATATCTTGGGACAAATTATACCAATTGACGCAGCCCCAAACTAAGCAAAGCTTGTACTATGGGCACCAGGCAACGGATAAACATACTTATATAATGTAGATAAATACATACAACAGCATTGACTCGACAAACATTCGTATTCATCATACAACTGTCTGCCGTTACCGAGATTCGAACCCAGGACCTCTAGCTTCATAGTCAGGGTCACTAACCACTAGGCTATCCGGTATATTATTACGGTGATCCACGCGTATCGTATTGTTTTGAGATCCGCGATCCCATATTGATATTCTCTCGAACACTTCAATGGACATCAATTTCGTTACATAATTAATCACTTAATCAATAAAACAATCATTCAGTCCCACAAAAATTAATCAGTCACTCAATCAAGCCCTCAAAAAGGCGCCCAAAGGGGTCCATTTCAGGACCCGCTGGCTCAGAACCCCCGCAACGAATTGCAGCTTCACCTCCCTCCCCCTCAGTCGGATATTAGCCAATGGTCAACTAACTTACTAAATTAACGAATTAACGGTTGTTGCCCAGGGTGCACCGGTCTAACTCACCGTTACCCTTTCCCCCCTAAGGCCAAGAGGTTTCCGACGTCGCACCCCTCAACTATTTAACCTAACATTAATAACGACTAATAAACCAACCAGTGACTCGACAAATCCATAAAACCTCATTTTAACTACTAGGCAACTCAACAAGCTTTAAACTAAACTAAATAAAATCCAACTGACGAGTTTACTAAAATGGTAAGGCGCGGAGTATACACCAAAGCAGCAAAGTTAGAACCTTGACACACTATAACGTGTAAAACTTTACAGGTGACAGCGACAAGAAACCCCAAGGATACTATCAGTTCGATCTAAAAGCGAAACACGGAGAGAAACGTTCGAAAACACATAAACACAGAAAAACACAACACATGCGTGACATAAAAGAGAAACAATATCAACATATTAACACAGAGCCGTCAACATTTCACAGCAAACAAAGACAGAATACGAAACTACATGAAATAAAAAATAAGAATTTCCCACTAGATCGCACGAAGACCAGCGATATAGCGAAGAACACAGACAGAGAAACATTGCCTGTAAGAAATGATATAAAAGCAGAAATCGAATCAGCTCCAAGACATCCCAATGTCAATGCCAAGCCTTATCACTGGATATTCAGCACAACACCAACAACACCAGGAAAAGAAAAAGATACCTCCGACACATCTGAACCACAAGCCAAACCTTCGAATTCAAATTTCGATTCCATAAAAACCGTTCTGGACGAAACGTTTGCACACGTAACGTCGGACGCGGGCACGTCGCACGTCAAGAAACGTCAAAAACGTTTCCTGCCGTTCTTAAAGAGATCAGAAGGGGCTGACAACGACAATTTCTTCTTTAAAATTCTCGAATTCGTCAACAAAAACAGAAAGAACGTGATACCAGTTTTCACTGTTATGCGAGAGATCAATACGCTGGTAAAGAGTGCTAACGGAGAGTTAAATCATTCTAGTAAAGAAAGGAATAATTATATAGGTCATAACCCTCCTGTTTTACCGTTGGCGACGTACAATCTGGAGCTGGGCAGCGATTCTAAGATCAAAGCGTTCGTGAAACGACTGTTGGGTCTTAAAGTAGAAGGCGATCGGCTCACTATAGCGGGGAAGTAAAAGGTAGGGAAGACCGAGGCAAGTTGAGACAGAGGCGAGTTGATACAAAGCCAATTTCTCTGAACTGTGAGAGTTTATCGGGCTGGTAACTTCGCTAATTCGTTGCCCTTTATACACTCCACAGTTTGTGTGAAGTTGTGACCTCGCTAACTGTCATAGGTGCAGAGAAAAAGGCTTTGTATCAACTCACCTCTGTCTCAATTCGCCTCGGTTTCCCCTAATGAATAATACGGTCCAGGCAAAATACCAACAAGCAATGGTAGTCTAGTGGTTTGACGTGTGGCCTCTCAAGCAGAGGTTCGTGGGTTCGAGCCCGCACATACGAGTTTTTCGTTATTTATGTTCGAAATTACATTTTTAATTTATTATGAGTTTTTGGGTGAAGGAAAAATTTCTCAACGACATTGAAAATTAGAACGCAGAAACCGACAAGTAAATGGCCGGGAATCGAACTCGCCTGTAGCCTGCAGGTAACCCTGCTATGGGGGGTATAGCGGTTTAGCACACATCACAGAATGACGAGGATCCGGGTTCGATTCCCGGCTATAGCTTTAATATTCGAATTTTTCAGTGTCGTTTCGAGATTCCCCTTTATTCATAAACGCTCTGTAGGCTTCTAACTTAGCAATCGTTTGTCCTTATCTGTCACTTTGACACTTACCTTTCACAGACAAGGACAAACGATTGCTAAGTTAGCAGAAGCCTACAGAACGTTTATGAACATGATGGTTCATTTTTTTATTTTTTTTTATATGAATAGGAAGGCAAACGAGCAAGTGGGTCACCTGACGGTAAGTGATCACCTCTGCCCATAGACACCCGCAACCCCGGAGGGATTGCAGATGCGTTGCCAACCTAGAGGACTAAGATGAAATGCCTCTTGTGCCCGTAATTTCCCCGGCTGTCTTACTCTCCACACCGGAACACAGCAGTGCAAGCACTGCTACTTAGCGGCAGGATTAGCGAGTAAGATGGTGGTAGCGATCCGGACGGACCTTGCACAAGGCCCTACCACCCGCTAACGGATTTCTAACGGTTAAAACCGTAAAAAGAAATATATAAATCAGTTAAAAAGTGTTTTTATTTTATTTTTCAGGCTCAGAGGATCATTTTTCCTGGAGACGCGAAATCGTTCGCCATTTTCTATAGCATAGTAAAATAAGCTAAATGTCTTGAGCTCGGTTTTTTAGCGGCAAAACAGGACGATGCCGATAAAAAATGTTACTAAACTCGTCGCAAAATAAAAGGCCCGTTTTGACATTTATCTTTGTGACGTAACTAGTGATGTAACCATACGACTCGGTACTCGATACTCACGATAAATCGATTCAAGTTTGCATGAGTACTTGATCGATTTGAATATATATTGTAAAGTGCATTGGATTAAAGTTCTATTTAGAAAATTTAACTTACACTGATGTTGTAGATTTTGAAATGATACAATGTTACAAAAGGTAATTTTTTTTTTCATTTAATATTTTTGTTACAGTAATATTCACAAAAAAATCGACAAAAAGTTTATCAAATTTCTAAATGTCAGTGAAATTCAGTTATTAATTGATTGATGAACACTAGTATTTAAAAAAATAAAACCGGCCAAGTGCGAGTCGGCCTTAAAAAATATCTTGGTCGATTTATTTTTTTCTTTAACCGATTATTATTAGTCTGTGGACAATATGAATAAATCGTTATGCACAGCACTTAGCCGAGTGGGCGGTACCCATCAATGAAAAATGTAATTACCTTCTGAACATTTCGATCGGTAAAAAATAGAGAACTTCATAGGCGTGAACTGTCAAAACGGGCCTTTTATTTTGCGACGAGTTTAACGCTAGCCAGACTGCGACCGCGTTTTGTTATGCCACGAAAATTCCGGGCTCTGTAATAAACGTTCCGATTCAGCAGCTACTCGAGTTAGATCCATCGGACACTCCTCTAAGGTGGATAATATCATAGAAAAAAGATAAAGCAGAAGTGGCAAGTGAAATATTCGTCGAGAACAATTTTATGAAAAAAAAAATCTGAAATTTCCTGCTGAGTATGCCGGATTAATTTTAACATGTATAATTGTAATTTAGTTACCAACCGTTATCTCCTCATTATTACACATAAACGGATAACTCACGTATAAAAAGTCGAGTGATGCTCGACATCGACTCGAGTCGAGTGTTCGTGTCGCTGCCGCCGGGGCGAGCGCTCTTGGAAAAAGGACTACGAAATAGTCCGAAACATGTCGAGCATCACTCGACTTTTTATACGTGAGTTATCCGTTTATGTGTAATAATGATTAAGTCTCACGGTAGTTTCATGTTGAAAGCGTTATCTCCTATTTAAGATTCGTGATCAGTTTGTCGACAATAAAATTGGTTTATTTAAATATACTTTTTAGACGTAAACTTTTTTTTTGTACCTACCAAAAATAAGCAGATCATACACCCTTAATCATGCTAAGCGTGGCCTTAAGGTTTTGTTACCTTAGGCTCTGTCTACCCCGTAAGGGATAAAGACGCGATGTATGTATGTAATGCAAAATCGAATCTTGAATTGTGATTAAAGGAATTAGCTCGGTTAGGCAGCGGTGAGACGATCGATAGCTGAAAAGGGACGCAACGCAAACTGTACGCGCTACCTACCCTGGCGACCGTTGCACGCTATAACCGCCCCCCCCCCCCCCCCCCCCTCACATACCTGTACATGTGGTGCGGGTGCAGCAGCGAGCCGAGCACCAGCGAGTGCAGGTACACCGGCCGCAGCAGCTGCGACAGCAGCGCACCCTGGAGGCCCACGACGCACCAGCGGCACACCTTGTCCGAGCACGACATGGTCAGGAGACGCTCGCCCTGGAATAAAGGAACATCCTGTATTTACATACATAGAGTCACGCCTCTTTCCCATTGGTAGGCAGCAGCGGCGTGGCGTTCATAGAACTCGATTCCCGGCTGCCTATTTTAAGGCAGTTGGGCACTTTTATTGTGCAGAATTAGAGGGAAGGGCTAGTAGATAGCCCTTCGACTTGCCTTCTGATATACTTGACGCCACGCCATTGGTAGGCTGAGACAACTTTCTTCCACTTGCTACGATCCTGACATACTTCTCTCGCTTCATCCACATTCATCAATGTCTTCGTACATGCTCAAACGTCTCCTATTTGGTCTCGGTACGTCCGTCTAGGCCTTCCCCTCCCAACGTCATTCACACTCCCCATATAGATCTGTTTAGTTAGCCTACTTTCATCCATCCGCTCTACGTGATCAAACCAACTAAGCATACTTTTCTCTATCCTAGTCACTATATCCTCTTTCACACCCGCGCGTTCCCTTATCACACTATCTTATTCTATCTTTCAGTGATACACCTTCCATACTTCTTAACGCTCTCATTTCTACTGCATTTATTCTTTCATTTTTCCATGGCTAATCAATTGTTCAGTCGGTACCTGCATAACGCCATCCCAGGTCTGCATGACGTTGCTGCAGTTCTTGACCGGGATGGTTCCCTCGCCAGACTCTATCTTGGTCCGCAGCTGTCCGCGCGCCAACCTGCCGTAATAACACGAAGATCAGCTTCAATTTACGACCAGACAGCTTAACGTTTACCATTGGGAACCAACTACGAAGGTGCATAGGTCTTAAAAGATCTTTAAAAGGCTTTCGACACTGTTGACCACAACATTCTGACGACTAAATGATTTTTTTATAGCGCTAGAAATATCTATCTACAGCTTATTCAATCATATTTAATAGAAAAGGCATGTCACTTCACCTGAGTGATGAAAGATAAGAGAGTGTTAAATTAACAAGAGGCGTTCCCCAAGGCTCTGTATTAGGGCTGTTATTATTCATTACTTATATAAACGTTATGGGGATGCACCTGTTGGGATGGCGGTCCGGCGTCGGGTCGGGCTGCTCGTGCGGGCTGAAGATGCGTCCGTCGCCGCACGGCGCCGTGCTCACGTACAGGTGCAGCTGCCGGTCCGGCTTCAGCTGGAAGCCCCCGCCCGGCACCGGCTCCAGGTCAGAGTCCTTTATCGTGACCGTTGGGTCTGCAAAGTTTAAGTACATAAGGAGCGTTCATTAATGATTTGAGGCGTTTTTACTTACATACATACAAAAATGATGGTTTTATCCCTTACGGGGTAGACAGAGCCTTTTTTTGTTTAACGGAGAGGAAATCTTTATGGAAGCCCTAGGCACGGGGATGCCTAGGGTGATGTGGGACTCCCTCACGAAGGTGCATACCCAAACTAAAAACTCTCCGGCGTTGCCTCAATCCGGTGTGATGAGGACGCAGTGGGATGCCACTATAGTATTTCCAATCATTTATTTTCTCGATGACAGCTCCCGTAGAATGTAACTGCGCTTTTTACGCAAAAATTAATTTTTAAATGCGAGGCATAAAAAATATGACAACTGCCTAATTTTGTTCGTTGATCCCATATAATATTCATAGACAAATTGAGTCCATATATGCAGTAATATCTTTTTAAAGTACGATAAACAATAAACGTTTTAATAAAGTTACATTCTATGGCAATGCAAATAGTGATGTTATGATTGAAATATCGATATTGTATCGATAAAAAATAGATAATAAGGTATAGTGTAATTATTCAATATGTTGTGAGATGTTTATTTTGTGTTTTTCTTGTCAGGTCTTAAAATTAACCGTGGAGAAATGATGTGTATTTGTTTCGAACACCAAAAACAAACGCGTGCAACTGTCATTCGGCCATTTTGCACGCTTAGTAATAAATTAGCATTCATTCAAGTAAGTCGGTTGTTTTATTCGCTCCATAGCTGAATACTTCTCAACTACTCGTATATATAAAATTGGATCGATATCATATCAACTGATCACTTATTAGGTCACAACACTATAACTATCAAACTACACCTGTCATCGAGAAAATAAACGGTTGGAACAATAGGGTTTGACCACGGACGACATACCTGCCGCATCGGCGTACATTAGAAGTTGCGCGTACAGATGTCGCTGCAAGCAACGCCGCGCCGCAACCTTGTGAAAAAAATACATACACAAATCACGTCTTTATCCCTTACGGGGTAGACAGAGCCTAAGGTAACAGATACCTACAGGCCACATTTAGCAAGATTGTGGGCGTATAGGTGAAAAATGAAATCAAAATAGTGATAGGGTTGCTAGCCTCATCGCCTATAACATGGTTAACTATCAGGGTTGTTACGGATGCAAAAATTTTGACATCCGCGGATGCAGATGCGGATGCGGATTATTAGAAGTTCACATCCGCGGATGCGGATTTTGGGATTTTAAAAGGATAATTATTTAAATTTTAAATGCGTAATAATACTTATTAGTGCATAATAGTATTTATGTAAACAAACGCGAAGCACGTGCCACTCTGGCTCCGCCCACTTTCTTAACATGTAGTTACTTGTCGAGTCTTGTTGATGTGAATCTGCATCCGTAAAAACTCCGCATTCATTGATGCGGATGTGAATGCGGATGCAGATGTCTGAATTAATGCGGATATTCCCATTTACGGATGCGGATGCGAATATTCGTAACACCCCTGGTTCCTATGATTTCCGCCCATTCCCTCGATGAGCTTTTACCATCTGCGCGGGTAGAGATGCAACTGGTATATTCTATGTTATTTCTTTGCTCCCAGACCAGCAAAAGTGTGGCATCTTGTGACTCAATTTTAAAGCAGACATCTTCAACCGACTGAGCTCAAATTTTGCGTACTTGTATAAGTCAGATGACAATACAACAATCTGGTGGTAGAATTCTGGTGGTCCAGCCCAGACCGTCTCCGCAGGAGGGAACTCTTCAACGGTTGGTCGGATTGACTTGAAATCTGGTAGACATGTGTAAAACAGATGGCAACGCAAGTACAGTCAACAAAAAGTACAGTCAGCAAAAAAGCTTGTATGCTAGATGGTTAATGGTGCTACAACTTGCGCTGTGTCACCATCCCGCTGCCTACACTGTCGACTGCCTACCGCACGCTACTGGCTCTATGTAGCCACTTACCTCAGCGTGGGAGTCGTTGACGGCCCGTCCTCTGACAGACATGTGTTCACCGGACACGCATTTGGTGCCCGTGGTGACCGCTATCACCTGTCAACAAGCAATACCATCCAGTACAATACAATACAAATATCTCGGACATACATACATACATACAATGAACAAAAAAAAATCCTTGCTACTCCGCTATTCACGTGCAAGATATGGTTAGTAGTACGACGTTGGTTTACATGTGTATCAGTTGTGCTCATTAAACTTTGATAATGATCCCGTAGAGGGATCGAAACGCGTCAGTGTTTGTATGGTGTAAGGGATAATTAAGTTTGTGGAATTTGTGTGCTTTATTGGCAGCAGTGGAGGGAGGGCTTGCATGTAAAACATATATATTTCACACAGGCTTGGTTACGAGTATCTTGCACGTGAGTAGCGGAGTAGCAAGGTAATTATTTTTTCTCAAAAATGTCCGTTAAAGTCGTCATTGTTAACTACATATCAGAACAGGAAGTTAATTGTCGCCGGCCAGTTCAAAATTAAAAAAAAAAAACATTATTGTCGCGCTAAACTCTCCAGTAATGTTGCATACAAATTCCATTACTGTCTAGTTATTAACTTTTTAAAAATGCAAATCACCATTATAAAAGAAAGGCACAAGACTTAAAACACCAAATTAAAAAAAAAAACTAGTACGACAACGTGTTTATCTGTGCCTGAAATAGCTTTAGATGTTCTGGGTAGAAAAATACTCTCTTCAAATGCCATTGATAGAAAAAAGCGGCAAAGCAAAAATAATTAATAATTTATGAAAATTAGATTTTCATTTATTTTTGTTGTTGTTTTCGTTTTCGATTTTTGAGAAAAGCACTATACTTGCCTCGGCCAGAATAGCATTGCTGGCTTCGTATTACTAAACGGACTCGCAAGCTCGTCCGTTCAAACCAATACTCGGCCAGCAATTGCCTACTTCCTGGCTTAGACAGTAATGTACTATTGTTCATTGAAATGGACCTCCGCAAAGTAACGCCTGACTCAATAAAAAAGAAGCCTGGTTTAAAAATGAACTAGTTTTGTACCTTGGCTTCGTCTGGTTTATTGCGGGTGGTCATCACGATCCCGGCGAGCACCTTCCGCTTCGAGTGCACGATGTCTCCCTTCATCAGCTCGTGGAATTTCTCGTTCACCAGCCTGCACACACGTACACACATACAAACACCCACAAAACAGTAAAGTGTACCAGCTCGGATACGTTGACCCATATTTTTTTTTAAATTCAAAATTTATTTTTGCAAATTGTCTTTTTTGAAACTACCAGCGCATTCGGAAAGACCATCATTGCCAAGAAGAACGCGCCGCAAGAAACTTGGCAGAAAGTCATTGGTTTCAAAATAAAAAATACATTAAGCTACTACAATACTTAAATTTTACTTAAATTAAATGCATTTATAAAAGGGATGTATAGACTACAAGCCCACGGAAAAAAAAAAGTGAAATGAACCAGCGTGAATGAAGGTTAGGAGGTTGTTACTATATCATAAAATAACTCTGAGCGCTATGCCGTCATTTCTGAGCGGTACAGATTTTTTCTCAAACATTGAAAAAAAAATGCACTAACTTCCGGCACCACCACTTTAAAGCGGCACTAGGTTTTCGACATATAAAAACGCCGTAAATTAATCGTTTGTCCTTGTCTGTAAATGTCAAAGTGACAGATAAGGACATAGATAAGGAATTATGGTGTGTTTGAGGCGTTTGTCAAACAATCTATGTGTTTGATGCGTTTGATGAAAATCTGGATTGATGTCGAGTTTGACAAACAGGTTTGAACGTGTACGACGGTGTTTGTCAAACAAGACCTCGGTAGAAGAAGTTTGACAAACAAGTTTGTCAAGCAAGTTTGACCGTTTGCGCAGGGCGCTTTAACAAATATGTTTGATATTTGGTTTGATCGTTTACGCTTATGTTTGATGAAAACGTGAAGTTTGACAAGCAAGTTTGTCAAACAAATTTGATCGTTTACGGGGCGCTTTAAAATAGGAGACTAGGCATACTGACTTGCCGATCCGGTCCGCGAGCGGCTGTGGTAGGCAGCCGGGCGGCGCGGGCGCGGCGGTCGGCGCGCGGCCCTCCTCGAGCACGGCCAGCGCCGCGCGCGCCGCCGCCAGCTTCGCCAGCTTCTTGCTCGACCCTGGTACACACATCATGCCTGTGGTGTATGTCTAGCTAGATAGATAGATTAATATATAAGTTGTGTATTCATTTTGTATGTTTTAGTCTTTAAGATACTCTCATTGAATAAACACGTATCTACTCAATATGTAGTGTTTCAATACTTCGAACCGTACATGGCGATCCTGCCAGTCGTCGCGCGCCGCGAGTGTTCCTTTTACGGTGGAATGTGAACTATAAACAATATCAATACGTGTCAAACGGACAATGTGAAGTTAAGGGAATTGGAGGACTTTTTAATGGAAATAACTAAAGATTTTTTTCTGGGGGGTCCTCGCTGTGATAATGTTGGCTGTTTTATATAAACTTTGTTCTCGTGCTAACAGCAAGTAAAGAAAATATAGGAAAACTTGAAAATGGGGTCTTCCTCTTCTACAGAAAAAGACGAAGTTATAATTGCGCAGACAGCAGCAGGAGGAAATAACAGTGCACAATTGGAGCAGCTGAAGTTTCATATGTCTACGACAAATATAATACTGGCCATTATATTCGCTTCGCGACTTAAACAGCGCCATCTATCGCCTAGGCAGCTGACGTTTCGCGAAAGTTTGTAATGGGGGCTATCGCGTGTGAATTTGCCACTAGAGGCGCTAGTGTCGCGTGAGGTCCATTAACATTCACTTTTCAAAAGTGATCTCCTTCGTGAAATTATCGCAAATATGGATAATTTGGCGATGAATGTGAGCACTGGAAGCGAATTTTTTTTTTCGAACAAAACGGAACTGCACAACATTGCGGCACAGCTACTCGATATGATGATAGTTATTTATAATTAATAAACTTAATGCCATTCAAGATTTAAAACTTTGTTTCGGCGGCGATCTTATAAAGTCGCCTTTGACAGCTACACCTCTGGACCTTAGTCAACAGTGGCGCCAACTGGTGAGCAAAGAAACGATAGTCCCCATTGTGTCGTAGAAACACATCATTCAAACAGATGGCGCTTGGCGACAATATCGCTAAGTATTATCGCTGTTATTGGTGCATGAACATGGATTGTAACTTGTAATTTTGTTAATATTAATGTTTTGTTTATGTACTGTTGGCATGTCTAAATAAATTCACAGTTTCTGTGGCTCACACTGTAATATACATGATGTGGATGTACTGAATAAATAAATAAATAAATAAATAAATAAGTAAAATGACATGGTACATATGGAAAAACTCGAACACTTACCCACCTGTGGTGGTGAGGTAAAGCTCGCATCACGGATTGATGAGGATCCGGGTTCGATTCCCGGCCATAGCTTTACTTTTTGGATTTTTCCATTTGTTCTAATTTTCAGTATTTATTCTAAATATAATTTGTAACAGGTAAACCGTAAAAATAAATACAAAAAAGTTAAATTTTTAATTCATTGATAGACCCTGAAGACAATCGCTTCTTCGACACGTGTTCGAAAACGGATATTGCTTTAAAAAAATCTGTTTTTTGTTTCGGTCTCGGCCAAAAAATAGTACATTAATGCCGAGGCCTGGGAAGTAGCAATTGGCATTGTTCATTTTTTTAAGCTGTGCTTTTAACACCTTTATTTGATAAAATGGACTATTTCAAGCAACTAATTTGAATATTATGCTTTTACGTAGCTTTGTTAATTAATAATAAATATTTTTTCGCTGTTTGATAATTCGTGAATTTAGACAGAATCCCAATCGCCTTCGTTCGGCTGGCTATAAAAAAAAAACGGCTTTGTCTATGGTTTTGTAGATTTCACAGTGACACGTGACAGTTGCCGTAGTCAAACTTTTTTTTTCATTTTTGTGGCAAACATTCGATGCTGGATTTTGTCTAAAACCCGGTCGTTCGGTCAAACAAAGGTTCAAAGTACTTTTACAAAAATATCTGCAATCAAACAGTATTTTTGAAATCGGACAAGATAAATCGGATAATTGATGGTTTTCCTCGAAATGGTTTTCGAATTGGAGCATACTAAAAAAAATTAACAATGCCAATTGCTCTTCCAGCTGAGGCAGATATAATGTTTTTCTCAAACATTGAATTTTGCACTAAACTAAGTTTTTTTTTTATGTCATCTGTCACCGTAAGCTATTTGAGAAATTGATAAAAACGTATCACTCGAACAAAACGCGCACTCCTCGGCCATCGACTCGGCTGTATGACATTGTTGTTCATTATTAGTCTCTTTGACTTTTTAAATAGTTAAAGACAAATGAAAAACAGTCCAGCAATCCGATTTATGGTCAGAAAATCGCGCCTGCAATGTAATGCGGCCGTCAACAAGGCCCTTAGTGTTCTGTTACTTAGAATACAATGACGATATTTACGACAATGTTTGAGAAATAGTATAGATTACTGTCTAGGCCAGGAAGTAGGCAATTGCTGGCTGAGTATTGGTTTGATTGGACGAGCTTGCGAGTCCGTTTAATAATACGAAGCCAGCAATGCTATTCTGGCCGAGGCAAGTATAGTGCTTTTCTCAAAAATCGAAAAGAAAACAACAATAAAAACATATGAAAATGTAATTGACATAAATTATTAATTATTTTTGCTTTGCCGCCTTTTTCTATGAATGGCATTTGAAGATAGTATTTTTTTACCCAGAACATCTAAAGCTATTTCAGACACAGATAAACGTTTTCGTACGAGTTTTTTTTTTTTAATTTGGTGTTTTAAGTCTTGTGACTTTATTTTTTATAATGGTGATAATTTTTCGTATAAGGCCGAAACTGAGACAAAGGCCGAATATTCTGTTTCGGCCAGAATTCCGATCACCTAGCCGGGTTTAATAGAGTTAGCCACTCACCGTAACCCTCGAACGTCTGATCCTTGATCTGGCAGACGACTTTGAAACGCATGCTGTGACTCAACTGCATTGGGGCTGCAAAAGAACTGCAGCTCAGAAAAGTTAGATGGGGTGACAGGGGTAGATGGGGTGACAGGGGTAGTGGGGTAGATGAGGTGACAGGGGTAGTGTGGGGTAGGTGAGGTGACAGGGGTAGTGTGGGGTAGGTGAGGTGACAGGGGTAGTGTGGGGTAGGTGAGGTGACAGGGGTAGTGTGGGGGAGATGGGGTGACAGGGGTAGAGTGGAGTGAGGTAGATGGGCTGTATGGGTAAGTCCTAATTAGTTTAAATGACGTGACAAGGGTGGTGTGGAGTAGATGGGGTGATAGGGGTAGGCCGGAATTAGTTAGAAAGGGGTAACAGGCGAGTTGAGGTAGATGGGGTCACAGAGGTAGTGCAGAATGGGGTGGGTGGGGTAATAGGGCCGAGTTAGTTAGAATGGAGTGACAGGGGCGGCATAGGGTAGATGAGATGACAGGGGTAGGGAGGGAGGGATGGGGTAGTGTGGGGTGAGACGGGTAGGGTAGTGTGGGGTATTGTGAGGTACCTTGCGCCTGGTCGAGCACGGAGCCATCCCCGAAGGTGCAGTGGAAGCTGAGGCCGGGGCAGGACTCGTACAGCGAGTTGATGGGGCTCTTGTGGACGGCAGCGGCGCCCTGCGCGCCGAACAGCGCCGTGGCAGCCGTCGGCGCCGGCGGAGGCAGCGACACTGGTAACAGTTCAACATGGAAAGACACATCCTACTAGAGATGGGCCGAGTACTCGTTTGATACTCGGTACTCTGCGTACTCGGCGGGTTTTTTGATACTCGTACTCGGCCGAATAACTCGGTTATTAGATAACGAGTAACGAGTATACATACTTTGTTTAAGAAAAGCAATATATTTATATTTATTTACTATGACGCGCAACGTGACGTGTTTGTTTGCAAACAATCAAGTGACTAGTAGTTGAAGTTGAAAGGCGTGGGCGGGGTGAGGGGTGTATCAACGCGAGCCGACGTCTTGACCGGCGCAAACCTGTTTGTACGGTCAAGTGCAAAAATAAGTATTGATAGGAACTTCTCAAAAATATGTCCCACGACCTTATTACGCCGGTATAAGAGCGTATGGTACTTATTTTTGAATCTTTGTCTAAATACATATTATTACACATGACTGTACTTGTTTACGCGCACGAAATGCGAATTTGATTGAACCGAGTTACTCGGCCGAGTACTCGGTTGAAAAAAAATTGAGCCGAGTAAAACTCGGTACTCGTTACTCGGCAAAAGTGTTACTCGGCGCATCTCTACATCCTACTAATTCCTATTAATATTACAAATGCGATATACGGATGTTTGTTACTCTTTCACGCCGGAATGGCTAAACGGATCTGGATGAAATTTGGAACATAGATACATTATAGTCTGGAATAACACATAGGATATTTTTTATACCGGAAAATTGAGTAGTAGCGGGATAGCGATGAACGAATTCCCTTTCCATCACTATTTTGATTTTCCTTTCCAGCTATACGCCCTTAATCATGCTAGACGTGGCTTTAAGGTTTTGTTACCTTAGGCTCTGTCTACCCCGTAAGGGATAGACGTGATATATGTATGTATGTATAAAAAAATAGAACTAACCTGGCGACTCAGGCCTTTTAAAGTCCACGTCTACAGGTTTCGCTTGCGCCTCCAGGCATTGGAAATCAGACGCTGCAGAAAAACATCAAACAACACACAATAAGTTTACGTTTTTGCGGGTGGTAGGGCCTTGTGCAAGGTCCGTCCGGATCGCTACCACCATCTTACTCGCTAATCCTGCCGCTAAGTAGCAGTGCATGCACTACTGTGTTCCGGTGTGGAGAGTAAGACAGCCGGGGAAATTACGGGCACAAAAGGCATTTCATCTTAGTCCTCTAGGTTGGCAACGCATCTGCAATCCCTCCGGGGTTGCGGGTGTCTATGGGCAGTGGTGATCACGTACCATCAGGTGACCCACTTGCTCGTTTGCCTTCCTATTCATATAAAAAAAAAAAAAAAAAACGTTGAAAATTTTGAACACAAGCTTCCCTTGCTGATTGTACTTGCATTGACATCCGTCCTATGTGTACCAAATTTCAAGTCACACGGACCAACCGTTGAAGAGTTCCCTCCTGCGGAGACGGTCCTGGCCGGACCACCAGAAGTCTTCTACCAGATTACAGTATTGTCATTTGACTTAAAGTATGCAAAATTTCCTGTCAATCGGTTGAAGATATCTGCTTCGAAATTGAGTTGCAAGATTCCACCCGGACAAACGTACATAGCAAGTTTAATATCACTACATAGTATAAAACAAAGTCGCTTTCTCTGTCCCCGTGTCCCTATGTCCCTTTGTATGCTTATATCTTCAAAACTACACAACGGATTTTGA
This sequence comes from Pandemis corylana, assembly GCA_949127965.1. Classification (NCBI taxonomy): domain Eukaryota; kingdom Metazoa; phylum Arthropoda; class Insecta; order Lepidoptera; family Tortricidae; genus Pandemis; species Pandemis corylana. Next base: position 1,357,805 of record OX421875.1, on the reverse strand, counting down.
TGCGGTTTTTTTTAATAGATAGAGTGATTCAAGAGGAAGGTTTTTATGTATAATTCTACGCAGACGAAGTCGCAGGCAGAAGCTAGTAAGCTATAAGTCACTTCAGAAAGAACAATTAGGTACAAATTCCAGTAAATTAGTGTAATAAGACACGCCCAGGTGGCAGCGAGTCGCGAAACGCGCCCGCCGTGGCCCCATCCTAATTATGCACGTCAGGACTTGTCGCTGGATCCACAGCACAGAACAAAGAGACAATAGAAGCAGTGGCGTAACTATAGCGTCTGGGGCCCGCGGCAAATTCGTCAGTTGGGGCTCCTTCCTCAATATAAAGATGTATACCGCAACCATTCGGCTTTTTATAGAAATAGTATTTTTGTAATGATAATTAAAATTTTCAATAATATTCCTGACATATTTAAGACATATGATGATCTGAAGTTTAAAAATTCTGTTAATGATTGGCTACTAACCAAAATGTTTTACTGCACACTTGACTTTTTGAACAATAAGGGTAAATTGTAATGTGTCGATATTTTAAAGTAGATTAGTATTCATAGTGTGACTTGAATTATATAGGTTAAGTATTGAGATTTGTTTTTATATTTATGATTGTTATTAATTCAAAGGGTACTATCGACACAATTTATATATGATTTGAATATTGATAATGTTAATTTCTTTTTTTTTTTGACTAATTTCATTTTATTTTTCGAACATCACAATTTTATTATGATGCTATTTATTGTATTGTACACCAGTTTGGTAGACTATAGATTGGTCAAAATTTTATTGTATCACCTTATATTTTATACCTATAGTCGGACAATAAAGATTTTTGTATTTTGTATTTTGTATTTTTGCATCAGCGTCCCTTCTGTGCTCTAAACCAACTCAATTCGGGGCCCCGTAGCGCTAGGGGCCCCTAGCATTTTGCCACCCCTGCCACCCTATAGTTACGCCACTGAATAGAAGTGCGATAAGTCACATTGGCTGGGGAAACCGGTGTCGCCAAACTCTCACATCGACAGTTTACTCCTACCTTGAAATTCGTCGTAGATTTTCTACTATAAAAATGTAATAAGTTCTGAATCAGTATTATAATTTGAACGTATATTAACACCATCTAGCGTGAAGTAGCCAAAAGATAACAGTGAAAATGTCAGTCTAAATAATAGTTTTGCCATTGCACAACAGATGTCGTTAAAATAACGGCGTAGCAAAATTAGGATTTGGACTACGAATAATAATAAGTCAAGAAGCGTAATTCCCTAACAGTTGCCGCTTCGATTGTCATTCCACTTACGCACACAAACTAACAGCAATGCAAACGTAACACTCTCACTCACGTCCGCTGCCTGACAGAGCCACTACTCACGCGCGGGTCTCGGCTCGTCGCTGGTGAAGTCTTGCGGCGCGGCGGCGGGCAGCACACGACCGGCGCGAGCGAGCAACGCCGCGAGACACGCCTTGGCGGCGGACACACGCGCCTCGCGCTTGCTGTGGCCCCAGCCTTCGAACGTCATGTCCGCTACCTGACGAATGAGAATTTTAATGTTAATTATTCCAACCCTAGCTAAGTCCCACGGCTGACCACAGCTTTCTTATGGAAGATCTACAAAAAAGGCTATGAAGGGATACCACAGAGATATCTCACTAAGCAGATGTTACGCTTGGAAGCTGTATTTATGCATCCGCATAAGAAAATTCGTTGGTGCGATTTAGAACACGTGCAGCTGCGATCCCGCTCGGTGTAAGCTGCTGGCTCACCGTGACCGCGACCGTGAAGCTGGGGCAGTGCGCGGGCCCGCCCTGGCGCAGCACGGTGTAGGCGACGCGCACGCCCAGCTCGTTGAGCGCCGACACGGGGGACTTGCCGCCCGTCTCCACCGCCGCCGCCGCCTGAGCCAACGCCTACGACACACAATAAGCCTTTCTGGCCGTTTCAGTGTTATCAGAAAGGGAGTAGCAAAGAGCATGTCAGTCAGTGCCTCTCAGTGTCGTCAGGATGCGCGTGGGAGGCTAGTAAAGAGCATGTCAGTCAGTGCCTCTCAGTGTCGTCAGGATGCGCGTGGGAGGCTAGTAGAGAGCATGTCAGTCAGTGCCTCTGTGTCGTCAGGATGCGCGTGGGAGGCTAGTAAAGAGCATGTCAGTCAGTGTCTCTCAGTGTCGTCAGGATGCGCGTGGGAGGCTAGTAAAGAGCATGTCAGTCAGTGCCTCTCAGTGTCGCCAGGATGGGCGTGGGAGGCTAGTAAAGAGCATGTCTGTCAGTACCATTACAACTCATCAACCCTATTCAAGCACACACTACTGAAACACACACACACACTGCAATAGAGTATTACCTGTAGGTTCCACTTGTATCCAGCACCCAGCCGGATGGTCGGCACCGCACGTTTTGGTGGCGGCGCGCCATCTATACACAGAATTACTACATTACTGCAGAGGCCGGCATGAAGCCATTGGTCGAGTAATGTTAAAAGACCGAGCGCCAGCGAGGCCATCTATTATGTCTTAGAACCACCCAAAATCGTGGTTTATATATACTATACGTAAATAGATATAGCGAATTTCTCAATCATTGCGAGGAAATAAAAAAAAATAGGTTATTCAGAATCACACGACTGCCTCAAACCTCTAAAGCAGGATTTCCCAACCGGAGGGGGCACCCTAGGGGCGCGTAAAAGGTATGTTTGCATTTCCGAAAAAAAAAAAGCTATTGAATGAACTGTAAATTAACTGTAAATTTTTGTTACAACTTAAGGAGGGCAAGAAAATATTATTTCTGGTTCGGGGACGCTCAGCGAACTAAAGGTTGGGAAACCCTGATCTGAAGTCTACCTGCTCTAGGAATATTAACATTATAAACGTATTTTGAAAGAAAAAAATAAAAATGAAATCTTACTCTCTTCAGTCGGGTAAAGTACATCCAGGTCCCCAGATTCAGGCATCACAGGCATAATACGTAATCTATAATTAATAACAACCTCACAAACCTGTCGCACTCATAGACGTCAATTAATGTTTACCTAAACCACTATCCCTAGTAATTACTTAGTTTATTGTACAAAAATAAAGAATGTACAGACAGAACAACCTAGATGAATTTTATAATGTTAGTAATTTTTTTTTTTTTTTTTTTTATGTGAATAGGAAGGCAAACGAGCAAGTGGGTCACCTGATGGTAAGTGATCACCATTGCCCATAGACACCCGCAACCCCGGAGGGATTGCAGATGCGTTGCCAACCTAGAGGACTAAGATGTAAATTATTGTATACTTAGTGTAAAATGACTACTGATTAAATATGACTATAAATTAATAATTCTTGGTGTAAAGTAAAGCAAACGACATTATTTAATGATACTATTATGATTTTGTATATTGAGGTTCTTATATGTTGGCAATAATTATTATATCTAAAATGGATTATTTTATGTAATGTTATTGTTTTGTTTGGAACTAATATTATGTATTTAGCTACACCCTATGGGTAAAATTGTAATTTTTCAATTTGATGCTAATAAATAAATAAATAAATAAATAAACAGGGAATATGCGTTAAAAAAATATCACATTTCTTGATAAAATATGAAAATAATATCAGTCAAGAAATATGGAAAATATAAGTTCTAAACTACTAATTAGTCATCAGAAAGAGAGATCCGATACGACATGTGACGTCATTTGTCACAACGCCCATATCAACTTATATTAAAATTCAATTTTTCTAGAAAGAGAGAAACAAATCTTTGACAGCTTATACCTCGGTTATTTTTATAGTTATTTGAAAAATATTTTTTATATTGTTTTACACAAAAATGAGCTTTAAATGAAAGCCATGAAAAAAAAAATGAATATTCCCTATTGACAAAAAAGATTAGATATAATTAATACACACAGGCGAAGTTATCCCTAAAGGGATCTAAACCAGTTAACCTTTGTGTGAATTTCTGTCTGTTACTTACTCAATCTTAAACCGCTTGATGCAGGTAAAATATGATATGGACAATTTGAGTCCTGGGGAAGGACATGGGATTTTTTTTATCTCAGGAAACGGGATATAAACGATTTCTTTATTTAACTTGCAAAGTATGTATGTATGTTTGTCCAGATGGAATATACTTCAACCAAGCTGATTTTTTGCATATTTGAGCAAGTCGAATGACAATACAATCCGGTAGTGAACTTCTGGTCACCGCAGCAGGGAACTCTTCGACGGTTGGTCTGATTAACTTGAAATTTGGTCCACATATTTGACGGATGACAATACAAGTACAGTTAGCAAAACAAGCCTAAACTGATAATATTTACAAACATACTTACATTAAATCAAATCTTTATCCCTTACAGAGTAGACAAACGAAAACCAAACAAGTTCATTATTAGATACTGTTGTTCTAATTTAAGTTACTGATTTTTTTTTTAATTTTTTTTTTTATTTGACATCCGCCATAGAGCAATTGTCGAAATATAATACCGGCCAAGCGCGAGTCGGACTAGCGCACCGATAGTCCGTACAAATTCGACGAGTGAAAATAAAATCTTTGCTCCCATGCAAAATGTAGGCAAAGCAAGCTCATTTTATATTGGTTACATTAATTATAAGAAATTTAGATTCTAATCATTTTCATCAGTTGCACTACAAGAGCTACCTTCATACCAAATTTCTATGAAAACTGGAAGTACCCCGTATTTTGAAAGCACGCCAATTTGTATGGAAATTTGTATGGAAATTTGTATGGAAATTTGTATGGCAATTTGTATGGATATGCGCGGATCACGCGCATAATATTGATTGACCTATCCATGCCATTGGGACAATTTTGCCCGCGTCAAAAGACCCATCATTGCCCAGCAACTTATCCCTAACAATATACCACGTGTCCATATCCTTTACAGAATACTCATACATACATACATACATACATATATCACGTCTTTATCCCTTACGGGGTAGACAGAGCTTAAGGTAACAAAACCTTAAGGTCACGTTTAGCATGATTAAGGGCGTATTGGTGGAAAGGGAAATCAAAATAGTGATGGGTTGCTAAAAACGTAATATAACATGATTCCTAAGAGTTTCGCCCATTCCCTCGATGGGCTTTTACCTGCGCGGGAAGAGAAGCGACTGGTAAATTCTATGTTTTTTCTTTACTCCCAGACCAACATGGAAGAAACGAAGAAATACTAGTCTTAAATTAATCGAAATATTAAAATAGTTACTCAATGGACTTTGAAACCATACAAGCACGTTACGGGCGAACGGCCGAAAACTATCACAAAAACAACAAAATCCACTTATTAATGCAAACAGTTGCGAGGTTGTTATTAAAAAAACACCGTAATAAAAAAAACAAGCTAACACCGAATAAAACAAATGAAAACCTGAGCTATAATTGTAAATGTAACGAACACTAGCTACTGACAGATGAAGCTGAACTACCCGCTTCTTACCATTTATAAACATGACGTGACATTTTTTTTTCTTCCACACAGCAAAGGCAGAGGGATCTATACCCATACAGCCAAGTTTGATGCAGTTTAATCTGTATAGCTGAACTGAGTGAGAATGGCTGTACCGATTCGAATAATTTTGGTTTTGAAACAATTATGCGAGTCCAGGGAAGGTTTGAACTGTGAAAACATGGGGCCAGGTCGGCCACAGCCAGTATTTTTGTAATTATCATTAGTGTCCAACCGAAGTTTCGGTTTCGGTTTCGGTTTCGGCCAATTTCGGCCAAAAAAGTGATTTCGGCCGAAGTTTCGGTTTCGGCCAGAATCCGGCCGAAACCTTCGGCCGGGCCAAAATTACTTCGCGGCCTCTCGCGGCTCTCGCATCGGGAGCATTCGGCTTAATTCGGGCGCGTAAAGTAAAAGTACAAATTGAAATATGTACTCTAAGCTCCAGGAAGAAGGACTACAAAATAGTCCGAAACATGTCGAGCATCACTCGACTTTTTATACGTGAGTTATCCGTTTGTGTAATTATGATTAAAGTCTCACGGTAGTTTCATGTACCTAACCTATATCTATTTTCATTAAAAATAAACGTTTTTTATTTTGTTTAACAAAAAAAGAAACTTTCTCAAATAAGAAATCCTTGCAATAACCTTTTCCTTACGATTTTTACAGTAATTTTGAATATTTTGATACGTCTTCAAAAATTTCGGTTTCGGTTTCGGTTTCGGCCGAAATCAGAAAAAAACCGAATATTCGGTTTCGGTTTCGGTTTCGGCTAAAAATCGTGTTTCGGTCGGACACTAATTATCATCATCACTACATAGTATAAAACAAAGTCGCTTTCTCTGTCCCCATGCCCCTATGTCCCTATGTATGCTTATATGTTCAAAACTACACAACGGATTTTGATGCGGTTTTTTTTAATAGATAGTGATTCAAGAGGAGAGTTTTTATGTATAATTCTACGCAGACGAAGTCGCTGGCAGAAGCTAGTGTCTAATATTCGTCTTTTACTCTGAAATCGATGTTCGAAGTTCTTTTCGTGAAGTACCGCTCACGCTGTTTTTTTTATACTACATATAATTATATCTGCCATTGCCATCAGTCGCTAGACTATTGGGACCGTGCGCGACGACAGCGCCACGTGATAGGCGGCCATTATGGACAATATTGTCACCGCTGTCAAACAAGAAGTAAGTAAATATTGTGAAAAATATTAATGAAATCTTGTGTTATTTTACTATATTACACAATTTTGGACAATGGTAGTCAGTAACATTATTGCCAATAATATTAAAATTGTTGTTTTCAGTGAAATTTTAGAGGTTAGGTAACTTACTTTTTTTTTCTTACGGCAAATATCCACTTATTTCTTTGGTCTCGTTTCCACCATGGTCTTGGAAATTGGTAAAATTTACAGTCGCTATTCTTCTTGGTGTTATTACAATTCACAACAACACATCTTACCAGGACCATATTTTTATCTCAAAAACGATTAGAAAATGTTTACTGCAATATGGATTTGACAGCTCAAGTCAGCGACAAAAATGACAATTTTAGCCGTAGCGAGCGCTGTGATCGTTTAGGCTACCCCCTCCACCCGCTTTGCACTCTGCCAATAATAAGATCTTTTGAGAGGTTAGTGGCGATTGTGAGGTAGACCATAGACCATAGCATAGACCAACTCACTTCTATGGGAACATATTTGCCCTTTTTAGGGCCGATTTTTCAATCGTCAGATAAGCCCTATTCGACGAATAACTCTATGGGTATCTGTCAGTTAAATGCTTAACTGAGGATTGAAAAATAGGCCCTTAGTCATTTTAGATAGCCAGGCTCCAGCAGTTCCGTCATCAATACCAATCTAATGACGTATCGTTTCTCAAAACCGGTTCATCCATTGAGTAGTTACTGCGAGACATAAGAATGAACATACATACATGGCAAACACATAACCCGCCTTTTGTGCTTTGCCGCAGTCGGGCAAGAACATTTCAAAGGATTTTCAGTCATACTGACCCAACCACGCTGTAATATTCCGGGATAATGCTGAGACATCTTGTAAGTCTTGTCCAATATGTCATAGTGTTGCCTGGAATTCAGACCTAAGAAGCAGAGTTGGGGGGTTTTGGCTCCATGGTGTTGCTGGCTACCGGAGCCTTTATCAGATAAGAAAGAAGAAATTGTCGTATATTTGTTTGTTTCTCGCTGGCAAATGTTTATATAAATAAAAATTGGATGTATTCAGTTTTCGTGCTTCTTTTGGGTTGAGTTGCTTAGATAAGTAATTGCATGTTTTGTGTTATTTAATGGATCCACTGAAAAACAGCGTCGTTGCACCCTGTGCTCCGACACATGCTGAGTTGGAATCCTATTTTGAACCAACTAACAATTTTGTTATCTATTAGATATGAAGCTCTTTTAAATACAAACTGTACTTATATCGTGGTTGTTGAGAAATAAATATTTCTTTCTTTATAAGCGTGCACCATTCGTGGACTTGTCCTCTGAATAGGGAATGGGGGGCTATCGCTTGTGGATTTGCCACTAGAGGCGCTAGTGTCGCGTGAGGTCCAATAACATCCACTTTTCACTGGTTTTGGCGGGCTTCGTGACATAAATTATAATTTCTTTCATTTACCTGTTGAAAAGTGATCTCCTACGTGAAATTATCGCAAATATGGATTATTTGGCGATGACTGTGAACGCTTTGATAGCGGATTATTTTTTTCCGAACAAAACGGAACTGCACAACATTGCGGCATAGCTACTCGGTATGATGATAGTTATTTATAATTAATAAACTTAATGAGATTCAAGATTTAAAACTTTGTTTTGGGGGCGATCTTATAAAGTCGCCTTTGACAGCTATACCTCTGGACCTTAGTCAACAGTGGCGCCAACTGGTGAGCAAAGAAACGATAGTCCCCATTGTGTGGGCACCCATGAGACTGACATGATTACTGGAGTGACCAGTCTTGTCAAAAGTCAGCAAAAAAAGAATGTAGGTCTGTTGGCACTCACATATTTGTCCGTTGTAAGCTCGTTTCTGCCCGATGGCCTCCTCCACTGGCATAACGAAATCAGACGTCGAAGATATGTCTTTGCTCGAGGTCTATGAATAGAACAAACATAATAACAGAATTATTAAAGAATATAATTTAACATACATACATACCGTCACGCCTCTTTCCCACAGGGGTAGGCAGAGACTACTTTATTCCACTTGCTACGATCCTGACATATTTCTTTCGCTTCATCCACAGTCATCAATCTCTTCATACATGCTCGTCGGTTTCGGGTACTCCTGACCTGACCTTTTTCCAAAACGTCTCCTATTTGGTCTCGGAACGTCCGTCTAGGCCTTCCCCTCCCAACGCAACCATTCGCACTCCCCATATAGATCTGTTTAGTTAGTCTACTTTCATCCATCCGCTCTACATGCCCAAACCAACAACAAAATATATTTAAGACTATATATATAGACAGAGAGAGAGAAAGAGAGAGAGGGGTAGAGAACGAGGGAGAGGGGGAGAGAAGGGGAGATAGGGTGAGATGGTGATAGGAAGGAAGGGAGGGAGGGAGGGAGGGAAAGTATCCGTCTTTTTGTAGCACAAACGGTAACAAAATGACGGACAAATGATTTTACAGCGTTTCTAGTTTTTTAATGTATCTCGGCAATCTTTGATTCTCTTTTTAATATTACTGACGTCCAGTTGTTGTGGTGACGTTAGCAAAATTTAAGCCCTGTAGTTCATTATCAGCTTTAGTAAACGGCGGCTCCTAACAAGGGGAATCAGGCTGAATGAACGCCAAATAGATCAACAGCCCGCCTGACCCAACTAGGTGTCCCCATCCAACATCAACAACAACAACTTTAGAATCTGGATGAACGAGCTTTGCTCTGTATTTTTTTATTAGTACCAAATTTAATGAAAATTGTTGGAGCTGTTTCCAGGATTGCTCGTTTAAAGGTATCAGATTAGATATTATAAAATGGATTCTGACTTACCCACGCATCAAATGGATCTGTAAATACAAAAAATTGGGTTATGATAATGATAATTAACATTGAAAAATCATGTTATTGATAAAAAATTGATTAAACCAAACAACCGAATTGAATGCTGAATGTGAAGTGGGCCCGGATTTTTGAAAGCACATCACTGCAAAGTGGTATAAATCTGTTTATATCTCCAAAACTCCAGATCTAATCAAATGTTTGACCATTTCACAAGATTCATTAAGCCGTAAGTATCTTCTAAGCTACTCGTAATTCTAATTCAGCACAATTTTTCACCGCTTTCGAGTGGTATTTTCACGTGTGCTTTCAAACATTGGGCCGTCATTTAATGCTGAATAATATATCCATATTACTAAACTGCAAGCGTATAGAAACACTTCCGTAATATTAACTTTGGGCCGTCATTTAATGCTGAATAATATATCCATATTACTAAACTGCAAGCGTATAGAAACACTTCCGTAATATTAACTATGAGCTACATTTAATTTAATATGTTTATATGTGTGCATCAGTTTCAAAACATATACAATAAAAAAAAAAAACAATTTGACCCAAGTACGCGCGAAAAGTAAGCGGTGGGGTAGACGCAAATTTTGGACCGTATTACATCTTAATGTTATTATTTTCTATACTAGTCGGTTCTAGAAGAGGCATGCATTATTTAGTCTATCAATTCATACTCATAAAACCAGACAATATCAACAAAACCGTCGATAACAGGTTATGTCGGATTGTTTACAAAATATTTTTTTTATGTTTTCTATCTGCTTACCGTTTTTAGTGAAATCCGTGGAATTATCGTCCATAACAAGTGGTTTTTCGTCTAGTAGTCTTTAAATAACTGCGTCAAGTATTTATAAAGAACTTTAATTATTGGTATGATATGGAAAATCCGCAAAGCAAGCGAAATATAGAATCGTTAAGCAGGTTTCCAATATTTTCGCGCAGTCCAAGTGCTATTAGAAAGACATAATCCTTATTTTTTCAAGGTTAAGAAAGCTTTTGCTTTTGTTGTTGTCACAATCATGATTGTAAACTAAATAAATTCGCATCAATGTAAACGTGAAATATGATATTTTTGGCTGCGCCATCTAGCGTTTAGTAGTTGTAACACTTGAAACTCAGCTGCATACTAGAGTTGCCTGATATAGGTATTTATTTCCCGCCCACGTTGCATAGTTCATATAACAGCCAACAGATAGCATTAATTTCAAACTGCAATTTTTAAGAGCTTGTCTTTTTCACCAGACTACGGCAAATCATATTGTGATCTTTTTTAACCCCCGACGCAAAAGGAGGGGTGTTATAGTATGACGTCAACGTCTGTCTCTCTCTCGATGGCTATGGCATCGTAGCTATAAGCGGATGGACAGATTTCGATGTTTTTTTTAATTCGAAAGTCAGTCTCCTTGCGGTCGCTCTTATACATACAGCCATGTTAAATAAAAATCGGTCCAGCAGCTCTTTCCCATAATTATGTAAGACATTTGGGTATATAATGTTAAAAAAGATAACAAAATACCCTCATAATTATACTAGTGGCGCCATCTCTTGAGCGCTGTTCATTGTACTAATTGACAGTATTTAAAATAAACGTCATTCGGCTCCGAACAACTAGAAGTTTTTGTTTTAATGTAATTTTATTTTATATTTATAAAAAAAAACAAAAAATAAAAAAGGTAAAGTTTAATAATTTTCTTCTTAAGTATTAATTATTTTATTAATCAGCTTACACTGTTCCTTAATTAATCTTTGGCATTAATATGGCTAAATATTACTTCATAACATAATATAGTCACAATGTAAGAATAACAAACATATAGAGACAAAGTCCACTAGCATCCATACATACATACATAAATCACCTCTTTATCCTTTACATGATTGTGGGTGTATAAGTGGAACGGGAATCAAAATATTGATGGGTTGCTAGCCGCCTTAGTCGCAGTCCTAGCCAAAGGTCTCTGTTGGTGTGGCTGGGTTGCCAGTAAACAAAACCCAAAAAAGTATGTATAGAATAATATTACGTTTTTAAATTTCGTTGATAATGTCTTGGGTAATTACTGTGTTGATTCCCCTTCCACCTATATGCCCACACAACAGTCATGCTAAGCATGGTTTTGGTAGTGTTACCAGGCTCTGTCTACAATAGTCTACATAATAAAGACATGACTTATGTACATGCATGTATGTATTCAGCAGTGGCGTGGCGTCAAGTATATCAGAAGGCAAGCCGAAGGGCATTTAACTAGCCCTTCCCTCTAATTCTGCACAATAAAGTGCTCAACTGCCTTAAAATAGGCAAGCCGATGGGAATCGAGTTCTATGGACAGCACGCCACTGGTATTCAGTCCACTCGAGCCAGCTATTGTGAATCACTTTATTATTGTACTATGCGCCATCTAGACAGCCTCTCACATGGTCCTGAATCCGGACACAACCTGTTAAAAGTTGACTCACTGCCGAACCCAAGGACCTCCCTTTCTTCTTGTATCCTAAAAGTGAATGTACTTTCATGAGTACCAATAAAAAACAAACTACGGGCGCAAATGATCTGATCAACTATAGCTACTCCGCCATCTCCGTAAGCTACAAGCTCTGATCCACTCGGAACATACAAAAAGACATTGTACCTCAAACTTTCCAATTCTTTGATTAACATTTTAATTTCTGAATCCGAAGCATCTGTAGCAACGAAGATTTTATCAATTGCCAACTTGTTCTTCTTCACAGTTTCATCTATCTGGTTCGCTGTGCCTTTTACAGATGGCACTTGGTCTTTCCGCCCGTAAACAAAGTCTTGCCGTCTCCAATGTACGCTTAAATACGTATCACATTTATCGCTACCACATTTAAAATTATCGTGTAGATATTTTTTTGCTCTATCAACGAGTATTTTGCTGAATTTCATGCTCTTCCGGCAGTCCCAGTAGCTTTTACTACCATATGAGTCATGTAGAGGTATCTCACCGTGGGCAAACATAATTTTGGTATCAGTTGGATGAAGTGCCGCTAACTCCCACAGCTTAGAAATTTGGCCCTGGAACCGGACGCAGATTTTTTCTTTAACAGTTATATTATTATACCCCCAAAAGCCATTGTAGTAGCAATCACTATCACCAAGCTCCCATTTTTCTTTGAAAGTTCCTCCTTCAAAAGCGTCTTCAAAGTTTTGAAGAACATACAGAGTATCTATGCTAAAATTAGGCGTATTAGCCATCACCTCGTACATCTCTAACACCATGGCGTAGCTTTTTAAGGAATCCACATCGAAAAACGAGCCCCAGTCCCTCTGGCCGCGTGTTGTTTTCCAATGATAAAGATTGTGCCAAGGCGGCAAAACTAGTCGATAATCCGTCCGCTTCCCTTGTCTCTGAGCTTCAGCTAGCATTATAGCAAATCTCATGTACACATCTCTTCGTAAGTTGAAGCCTTCTGGAGGATTAACATCGTAAAGTATAAGTTTCTGTTCGTCTAAAGTATTGCATGTTTTCTTCGAAGCATCGCAGTACTCAAAGTCCTCAGCGGCAGCGAAAAGTACTTGCATGATAAAGATGGAAATTAAGACCATTGTTGCGTCCAATTGAGTAATCAAGAAAAAATATTACGTAATAAAAAAAACTAAGATTAAAATTAAAACTGGAGTATATGATTCCATTCAATTAAAAAAAAATAGCTCCATCTGGATTATAGGAATTAAATATCAACACATAACTTATGTCAAGTCAAGACACTGACAGCAAAACAAAATACGCAGCGCGCCAAAGGGTTTAGAAACAATCTTCCATGATAGGCCGCCAGACTTCTATTCTATTACAATCCTGACTTACTGAATATTTCCCCCTTTATAAAAAAAGCTGTCATCGAGAAAATAAATGATTGAAAAGACTATAGTTGGTTTTGGTAATATTACCAGGAGTTTTACTTACAAAATATTACCTTTGAAAACATTACTGGTGCTACCGGTAACTGAGTGTTTTTCAAAAAAAGTACTAGTAAGTTGAATTCTGGAATAACTGTTCAAGTAAACTGTTTTTAAAAACGGTCAGCTACGCACCATAGAACATTGCACTAGAATAGGCTTGTTCCCTTTACCATTTCTATATTGAAACAGAACAAAAAAACTATCCAAGCCATTGCGAATGAGATGCGACTGCCTTGCGTCAATCAAGCGTCAGCGTCAGACAAGTGTCAGGTCAACGTCAAGGATTCAGCATAAAATGACACTCGTAACAATACAATAACAAAAGTAAATATTATCAGCGCTGTGAATCTCTGAAATAATAGTTAGATTATCCTCTTAATTTAAAATAAGTAGATCTCTGTAATTGTTGCCGCCGACGCACAAAATAAGCGCTAAGAGATATGGAGTCGTCCGCCTGCCACCGTCGTGCATCACACTCGCAACCAAATGAAATTGGAATTGAATAGTCGGCTTGGATGTACAGCATGGCTGCGGAAAGCGGGCCTGTGACTGTGAAGGAGGAACCCGAATTGGGCGAGTGCGGCGTGAGCGAGGCGGCCGTGGCAGAAGGCTTGTATACCGACCATGAGGTCAAAGACGAATTAGTAATTGGACCTGAGGTGGTGCAAGAGCAGGACATCACTTTTTCACTGCAAGGTAGGCTTTGCAACTATATAAATTAAACAAAATCAGTTGGTGACAGTTTTTGTGACAACGAATTGAAACATCACCAACCGCCACTGTTCCTTGCTTTGAGAGAATATTTCAATGCTTTTTAAACTGATTTCTGGAAAGAAATAATCTTAGTAGATCCAATGCATGTCTGTCTGTTAAACTAAGGTGATTGATATTATAAGTATTGTGGCCATAATTATATCCAATATATTTGAAGTGAAGACTTTTTTTATTTTTTTTTTATTTTTTTTATATTAATACAAAGGCAAACGAGCGAGAGTGGGTCACCTGATCTGGTGGGTTCTTTAGCGGCGTTGTGCACTTTTTGGGATGAGTACATACATGGGCGTACCCAGGTTCTGGGCCAGGGGGGGGCTAATCAGATTTTTTATAAGCTAGGTGCTTAAAAAAAATTAAATTAAAATAGATATATTTTATATAAATTCTTTAATTAGTAGGGACGTCAACATTATCCAGGGGGGGGCAGCTGCCCCCCCCTGCCCCACCCTGCGTACGCCCATGGGTACATATAATGTTAAACTCGCGTCAGGTCACGTGACTTAATCGAAAATTCATGACAGAGGGATGCTGTTGATGAGGGATGATGCTGGGTCGATTAAGTGGCGCTGAGCGTTTGCGCGTGTGTGTGTGTGTGTGTGTGTGTGTTTGTGTGTGTGTGTGTGTGTGTGTGTGTGTGTGTTTGTGTGTGTGTGTGTGTAGTACAGCCTGCTATGCGATCCACAGATGGTAACGGCTGATGGGTCAATTGTCTGTATATTTGTAAAATTCATGAATATAAAGTGTTTGACCCTTAAATGCATATTGTTGCCAAACGTCTACAAAACATTTGACAGCTCACAGATAAAAAAAACAAGGCTTGAGTTCCTGAACGCATCTCTATACCAAACATCAATTATTAGACTACTTTTTTTTGTAGAATATGGCTTGGTAACTGGACCTTTAAGCCAAGTCTTTATAACCACTAGCAACACTAAAATATAAGTATTTTTTTTTAATTTTGACATTTTAGTTGGCGGCAGTGCAAATTTTGCAAAAGTTAGAGAAGTGGTTATATTATTTTTGAGTTCACGTTCAGTGAAAAAACGTTATCATCTTCAGAGTAAAGTAAGTAATCTATTTTAAATACAAGAAAGGGAATATTACATTCTATTGGTGAAACAGCAACATTATGCCAAACTGCAACATTATCCGTTAACTGAATGGAAAGTTTTTCGGTCAGTTGCCATTTGTCTACAGTATACATTAACCAAAATAATAATAAATAATCTTCGTTTTTCAGAGGAACAAAAGAAAAAAAAACGGGAATATCAAAGGATATGGCGTCAGCGTCAAAAAGATTTGAAGAAAAAAGTTTCAAAGGACGAAAAAGAAGAAGAAAAAAGAAGAAAACATTGTGAGAATCAAAGGGCGTATTATCAACGTTTAAAAGGTTTGAAGGAAAATGACAAACATGTAGAAAAACTGTCCCAAAAGAAATTGGACGATTTGCAAATGTAATTTAATTTCATATTTTAAATATTGTATTGTATGATTGTTATTAGTTTATTGTATGATTTCTTTGTTTTTTTCGCAGGAAAAGAATAAAATTGGACAGTAATGAAGACCAAGAGAATGTTGTGCAATGCAGGCCTCAACATTTAGAAAATGTACAGCTCAAACAAAATCAGTTCCTCGCCCAACAACTTCGTATATATGAAGAGAGTCACGAATGCATTACCCCCGAAGTCATTCTTCACAGAAACACAGATGTTCCAGGCGATGGTAACTGTCTATTCCACTCACTCATACGTGTTCTTCAACTTCAAATTTTGCCATGTGATTTGAGAAGACAGTTGCGTGATTCACCTTATTTAAACTCTTGCCACAATCCACAAGAAGCATATAACATACTCTCAAGTGACAGTGAATATGGAGATCTGGATTGTTTATACTTGTTTACAAAAATATACGATCAAAATATTTGTGTGCATTATCATTATTTCAACGTAATTTCAAAAAATGAAGACACTCGCTTCTGTCATTTTAAAGCAAATGATACAAATAATTGGATTCATCTTGATCTTCGTGAGCTGCATTTCACGCCTTACTTCTCTGATGATGAGAAGATAAAAGAAGACGAAAGAAAACAAAAGCAGAAAAACAAAGAATATTCTAAGCGGTATCGAGATAAAAAGAGAGCATCAAATTTACAAACAGGCCCGGCCGCCAGAGATCAGTTAGATTTGCAAATGTAATTTAATTTAATATTTTAAATATTGTAGTATATATAGGATTCATATTGTTAGTATTTAATTTTATGATTTCTTTGTTTTTTTCGCAGGAAAAGAATAAAATTGGACAGTAATGAAGACCAAGAGAATGTTGTGCAATGCAGGCCTCAACATTTAGAAAATGTACAGCTCAAACAAAATCAGTTCCTCGCCCAACAACTTCGTATATATGAAGAGAGTCACGAATGCATTACCCCTAAAGTTATTCTTCACAGAAACACAGATGTTCCAGGCGATGGTAACTGTCTATTCCACTCACTCATATGTGTTCTTCAACTTCAAATTTTGCCACGTGATTTGAGAAGACAGCTACTTGATTCACCTTATTTAAACTCCTGCCACAATCCACAGGAAGCATATAGCATACTCTCAAGTGATGATGAATATGGAGATCTGGATTGTTTATACTTGGTAACTAAAATATATGATCAAAACATTTGTGTGCATTATCATTATTTCAACGTAATTTCAAAAAATGAAGACACTCGCTTTTGTCATTTTAAAGCAAATGATACAAATAATTGGATTCATCTTGATCTTCGTGAGCTGCATTTCACGCCTTACTTCTCTGATGATGAGAAGATAAAAGAATATGAAAGAAAACAAAAGCAGAAAAACAAAGAATATTCTAAGCGGTATCGAGATAAAAAGAGAGCATCAAATTTACAAACAGCCCTGACCGCCAGAGATGTGTTAGAAGTACAACCAGTCGTTCATACTTCACAAATTGCAGATTTAGCGTCGAGAGATGTACTTTCAAGTTTATCAATACATTCTAACTACAATTCTTTCGAAGATAGAGTGCGTCAAAGTCATTTTCCTTCTCAAGTTGTTGAATCATCTCCATCTAATAAACATTTTCATACATACTCTGCATTTCAACAGAATTCTTCTGCTCATCGTCAATTTGAAAAAGATTTTGTTGAAAACGAATTTGGTCTTGTTTGTGACATTTGCGACAGACTGTGGTTTAGAAATGATTTGAAATGGTTACAGAATAACGATGCCACTCCAAACATTGAATTTATAAGAACATTGCTGTCAAACATTGCTGTACTGAAAATGAAAATGTGTTTGACTTGCCTTACTGCCATTCAAAAGCGACGTATCCCACCGCTATCAGTTTACAATGGATTCAAGTATCCTCCGCTTCCAGACAGTCTAAAAGACGTTCCTTTGGACCTGGTAACTGAAAGGCTTATATCGCCAAGGATTCCGTTTTTGCAAATTCGAAGGCTTCGCCATGTTCACGGTCAATATGGAATATACGGGCAGGTGATGAATGTTCCAATCGAAGTAAACACAATGGTGCATCAGTTACCAAGACAAGTAGATGACTATGCTGTAACAGTTCATATTAAAAGGAAAATAGTTCACAAATCTAGTCACGTTAATGGTATAGTGGCGAAGAGAAAAATAAAAGTGTGGTTACAATATTTAGAGGATACTCCTCTTTACAAGTCCTACGGCGTTTCAGTTGACGGTGGTTTTTTGAATGATAGGAGTTATGACGTTGAAGATGAAGTCGTC
Source organism: Pandemis corylana (assembly GCA_949127965.1). Classification (NCBI taxonomy): domain Eukaryota; kingdom Metazoa; phylum Arthropoda; class Insecta; order Lepidoptera; family Tortricidae; genus Pandemis; species Pandemis corylana. The sequence goes on along the minus strand of OX421875.1, from coordinate 1,339,859 downwards.
TTTGATGAGGATGGCGACAATGACCTTTTAGAACAAATACCCATCGAAGACAGTTTAACGGCACAGCAGCAAACTATGATGTGGAACGACGATATGTACTTGAGAATCGCTCCAGCCGAAGGTAGATCATGTTTCTTTAATTAATTGAACAAGAAGATACATAATATAAATGATTTACTTTTGCTTTCATTTTTAGGTAATCCTCCAAAGAGTTTGCTATTTGATGAGCATGCTGAAGAATTATCTTTTCCACAAATATATTTAGGGCAATTCAGAGAATTCAGGCAAGCGGTCACACCGTTCATGATGGCTTCGAGTGAAATTAGGAGATCTGATAGACGAGGCGTAACCCCTCAGCACTTGTTGTACATGGCTATGAAAATAATGAGAATTAGAATTAAGGACTCGCCTAATATTGCATTCAAGCATGTCGGCCAAGGTGTTCCAATAACTAAAGAGCAAATACAATCTGATGATTATATTCACGGCTGCATTGAAACTAATTTGGCATTCCTTCGTTCCATCCCGAATTCACCACACTATTGGGCAGAAAGAAAAAGAGATCTTTTTTCCATGATTCGTCAGTACGGTAAGCCAAATGTTTCCTTTACCATAAGTGCTAATGAAATTGGATGGCCTAAATTGTTACAATTGTTGCATAATTTGAAAAATAATGCGAAAATAACGGTCGAAGAGGCTGCAGATATGCATTTTATTGAGAAAAGCATTCTTGTTAATGAAGATGCTGTTACATGCGCTATATACTTTAATAAGTTAGTCCAGATTCTTTTAAAAATATTGCAATCGAAAAGGCACAGTCCCTTCAGAAATTATCGGGTTATGCATTACTTTAAAAGAATTGAATTTCAAGATAATGGTAGTCCACATGCGCATATTTTAGCTTGGTTAGATGATGCCCCAGAAGACGCCCTTAACAGAGATTATAATAAAGCTATCGATCTCATAGATTTTCTGATATCAGTATCCGCTGCAGAGGCTTCTGGTGATATCCGATTGCAAATTCATAAGCATACTTTTACTTGCTATAAAGGTGCATCGAGACGAGAACAAAAATGTAGATTTGATGCACCTTTTATGCCCGTTAAGAAAACCATGATTTTGACGCCTTTGCCAGATGCGGAAAGTGGTTTCCAACAGTACAAGGACAAATATAATGCAATCAAAAAAAACTTGGAAACACACGAATACAATGGTTTTCAGTCGTTTTACGATGATAATGATATTGCTTCAGATGACGAGTATGTCAAAATTATTCGAGCAGGAATTAATAGGCCACGTGTATTTCCAAAACGTGAACCATGTGAGAAGTGGAATAATCCGTTTAACCCATTCATACTCAACGTTGTTAGATCCAACACTGATTTCCAATTTATAACCGAAGAATATTCTTGTGCAGCTCACGTGGCCGAATATATTAATAAAACTAACAGAGGTTTCAGCAATTTACAAAGACAAATAATTGAAATAATGGATGAACATCCCGAGTTTAATTTATTTGATGTTACTAAAAACATTAGCGTTAATCTTTTGAACCACACTGAGATGACGAGTCAAGAGGCGGCATGGTATTTATTGAGAGAGCCAATGTCAAAAAGTTCAGCTGTCATTGTCTATATACCAACCATTTTGCCGGTCGAAAGGCATAGAATAAAGAAGACGGTGAAAGAATTAAGCGAACTAGAAGATGATTCAACCGACGTATGGAAGGAAAATTGGTTCGACAGGTATGAGAAGAGACCTGAAGATTTAGCGGGCATTTCTCTTGCGCAGTTTGTTGCTAAATATTATAAAAATATTAAGGGCGACTATGTACTCAGGGAAGAACCAAAAGTTATACGATATCGCAATTATGATATGGCTACAGAGTACAATGACTATCGGAGAGAAATGGTTACCTTGCACCTTCCGTTTCGTCATGAAGAATCGGAGATTCTTGCTGAATCGCGATACCTTCAGTTATACGAAGAAAATGAGACGCTTATTCTAGATCGAAGAAAAGAGTTCGAATCGAATCTTGACATCGAAAAGACATTGGAAATCTGCAGGGAGTTATGTCGGGAATATGTTCCCGATGATGGAGAGGAGATAAACAACGTCGTTGAGAGAATTCCTGATTAAAACCCATTTGCTGATTTAACTTTCTAGAGGCATTGTACAAAGAGGAAAGTGTATGTGCGCCAAAGTCCGAACTTGGAGCTGACGCTGCACCAGTGCCCCCACACCTGCCCCAGGGATGGACCTTGCTGCAGCAGGAGCACCGAGGACCAGTAAGGGCTCAGGAGCGTTGTCAGGCTCGAACAGCTTATAGTGACAGACAACTTACACAGATAATTCAGAAAAAATGAAGAAATAGATTAATGCTACTCAGAATCAGTTGATAATAAACATCACACACTGACTCACTCACATACAGACACACAAAGATGGGAAACCGTACTGTTGTGCGAAACGGTTTGCATGAAAATCGGATTTAAATATTCACATAAGGATTCACACAGGTGAGAAACTGCACCTTTGCAATATCCTACTAATATTTAAAAAATGCGAAAGCTTGTGACGATGTGAGTGAGTGAGCATGTTTGTTTCTTCTTCACGCTATAACGACTGGACGGATTTGGATAAAATTTGGAACGAAGATAGCTGGTACCCTAGATTAAAACATGGGTTACTTTTTATCCCGAAAAATTGCAAAGTTCCCGCGAGATAGCGTAAACATGTCAATTGCTAATTCTACGTAGACGACGTCGCGGGCAGAAGTTAGTACGTAATATAGGGTTTCGACAAAAAAAAATTGTCACGCGCGGGTTCACACAAATGAGAGATTATACCGTTGTGACCTATGTGACAATCGGTTCACTCGAAAATCACATTTTACTTCTCACCGCTGCCGTATGAGTCAGAGAAAGGGAAGCCAGACAGACTGGCGCCGTAACGCGTTACGTTACGAGGCGGTTTACCCTCCCATAAGAAGTTTTCACTTCAAAAATTCGAGATCAAAGATGTCAAAGAGATAAACGTGCGTGTCCTCATGAAAAGGCGCTGTCAAAGTTTCAAATGTCAAAAAGTCTTAACTTAAACCTCCGAGACTTGTACAACCCCTGGTCCATTTGTTTTACCAATTACTAGATAAAGTACTTTTTCTCAGTTTGCCGTAATCTAACAACTAGGAAAAAGGGACAAACAAATTCTTTGTGCCGATTGACTATTTAAAATATCTGTCGATTCACCGGCTGACCGCTCAGACGAATGGCAAACACGTTTTTGTTAAATAATTAAACTTTTTAATAAAAACCTACATACTAGGTATCTGTTTTATTTTGCTGGGGAACAAAATATTAGAATCGCTAAGGTTTGACTTAAAAACTATTTTGAATGTTTTTTTACTACCGTCCTAGATAATATGTGAAGATTTAAATGTTTTTGAAACGTAAAAGTGTCGATATGAAGATGCTATGATACGAATATTTTTATAAAAAAAAATTAACAATTGAGCGGAATATTTCAATCCACAATCATCATGATCATCTTCAGCCTATATACGTCCTCAGAATGAGAAGGCTCATGCGGTGATCCACAAAATGATTATAAATACCTTGAATTGCAGAAATATTTAGTGTATAAATTAGGTTCTGATTAACACTCCCCGATTTTCTGATTAACAGATCATTAAATTAAACAGAGATAAAAAATATATTACACCAGATTTGGCTCCATGGGCTTCAATTCCTTTTTCTTTCTGTAATGAAGGAAACGAAACAAATTGCCCGGCTTCCGGCCATTATGGCCACAGACTACTACAATCCGTCAAGAAAGTCATGAAAAGAATGACGAAGGAACTAATATTTTTTCTTGGACTGGCAACACTAGCTTACCGTCTGACTGAGTACTTCGGTTGTCATTTCGTAGCTTTGTAGCTTTTCTTTCAAGATTTATTGCGTTATTTCGAGCATTTTGTGTCGTGTGACCATTTAAAGATTGAAAATGAATCGCAAGGTTTATAAAAGCGGTGCAAGGCAAATCGTTTTTAAAGTTTTTCAGGAGTGTATGGCCGAATATCAAGCGGGGAAGTTGCTTTCCAATTTGGACGATGTTTATGGGCGAACAGCCAAGATAACCGGTACGTAAATGTATTTTAGTGTTAAACATACAGTAGGAACTACAATACATTAATTTTTAAGTAAGATTTATCAGTTTTTTACCATTGTTTACCATTGCGTTGAGGTTATGAAATTGACGTACGAATTGTGCTTTGCAGTCAACAGCTTTGATACTTTTGTTGCTTACTGCCTCATTTTTTAAGTTTTGTAACTAATTATAGAAAACTAGCTTTTGCCCGCGGCTTCGCACGCGTGAACCATGAGCATTTCAAAGAAGCTAGCAATTAAGCAAGCGAGCAACCAAACCTGCAAGCTTTCAAGCATGCATGCAAGTATGCAAGCAGGCATGCAAGCCTTCAAGAATGTAAGTATGCAAGCAAGCATGCAAGCAGGCATGCAAGCAGGCAAGCAAGTATATAGAAGCAAGCATGCAAGCAAGCGTGCAAGCAAGCATGCATGCAAGTAAGCACCCATGCAAGCTAGCATGCAAGCATGCATGCAAGTAAGCACCCATGCAAGCAAGCATGCAAGCATGCAAGCAAGCATGCAAGCATGCATGCAAGCAAGCGTGCAAGCAAGCATGCATGCAAGTAAGCACCCATGCAAAGCAAGGACTCAAGCAAGCATGCAAGCCAGCCCCCGCATTGCCCCGCTGCCTTAATTTTTCTGAAACTGTAAATATTGCAGGATTTTTATAAAACAAACCTAACCTAACCTATAGGGCTGTCCTAAAATATATCCTAAATAGCTTTTGCCCGCGACTTCGTACGCGCTAAGATGTAAAATGAAAAAATAAGTTTTTTCCCGTTCCCGTGGAAATTTTGGGGAGTGCTTTCGGAGTACACTTAAAGCCTTTAAAGAAACACACGTTATAAATGTTAATTCTCTTTCTTCCGCTGTTTTGTTTGGAAACGTAAAATCCCGTTGTTTCCCGTCCCTGTGGGCGTTTCGGAAAATCCTTTCTTAGTGTTCCCCTACACTCCCGAATAAACCTACGTGACAAATTTCAACTTTCCCCGCTTCTCTTTTTTCCCGTTCCCGTAAGAATTTCGCCAAATAAAGCATTTCCCGAAATTCTTACGGGAACGAAGAAGAAGAATTTTGGGAAAATATCTCATAATGCTCCCCTACACTCCCCAAGGAACCCACTTGCCAAATTTCAGCTTTCTACGACCAGTAAAACGTAAATTCCTGTTTTTTCCCGTTCTCGTGGGAATTTTGGAAAGTACTCTCTTAATGCTCCCCCACACTCCCGAAGCAACCTACATGCCGAATTTCAGCTTTCTGCAGCCAGTAAAACGAAAAGTCCCGTTTTCTCGTTCCCGTGGGAATTTCGGGAAATCCTTTTGTAGCGCTCCCCTACACTCCCCAAGGGAAATTGAAGGCCAAATTTCAATTTTATACGACCAGTAAAACGAAAAATCGATCCCGTAGAACTGAACACATAAATCCCGTTTTTCTCCCGTGGGAATTTCCAAAAAGCATTAAAAAATTATTTTACTATTATAATCACTTACTTCTATGCCAAATTTGAAGAGTCTAGTAATTATAGTTCGTAGGATTTCGTTAAACTGAATATATAAATCCCGTTTTTTTCCTTATCCCGTGGGAATTTCCAAAAATCCTGAAATTAGTTTCTTCGTTTTGTAATCACCTACTTTTGTATCAAATTTGAAGAGTCTAGTTATTATAGTTACTGAGATAGCGTCACTCGGAGTCGAATATATAATTCCCGTTTTTTCCTTATCCCGTGGGAATTTCCAAAAATCCTTCCTTAGTGGATGCCTACATTGTATAAGGTATCTATGTGCAAAATTTCAAGTCTCTAAGTCCAGTGGTTTGGGCTGTGCGTTGATATATAGTTAAGTCAGTCAGTCAGTCAGTCAGTCAGTCAGTCAGGACTTTGAATTTTATATGTATAGATAAATGGTCGGAGTCGAGCGCGATTCAAATACCTCTCTCTTTTCCGATATTTCGGCACAGGTTGCACTGGCCGCGCCGTTCTATAATGTATTAAAACGCGAGAACTTGAAAGTGTTTTTATAACTGTGTTTTGAGAAGTGAATACGATATTTATTATTTCACATGCCTTTTTTGTTTTTAGGTATTTCTGAAAGTACCATTCGGCGAATAGTAAATGAAGGAATGGAGAATGACGGGAAATTTAACACGCCGGGAAAACATCGACTAGGCCGTCCTAAGAAGCAGTTGGATGATTTCGATCTGTGTGCTATTCGACAAAAAGTGCATTTTTTTTACACAGTTCAGAAGGAAGTGCCTACACTGAGGAAACTGTTAGCAGTATTGAAGGAAGATCTGAGCTTCGATGGCAGCCATGAACATTTGAGGCAAATTTTGCTAGCAATAGGCTTTAAGTATCAAAAATGCCAAACAAATAGACTTGCTCTAATAGAGAAGCCTGCTATTGCTGCAAAGCGTGAGTTTTATTTAAAGCACATCCGTGCAAATAGAGAGTTACCCGAAGAGTTGAAAAAAAACATCATATACTTAGATGAGAGCTATATACATGAGTCCTATAAAGTCACAAAATGTTGGCAGGCCATTGATACTCCGGGCGTGCGCCTAGACGTTTCCAAAGGGAAACGATGGATAATTGTGCATGCCGGCAGTGAAAAAGGCTTTGTACCAAATGCTCTGTTGATTTTTACCGGAAAAAATAAACAAGAAGATTACCATTCTGAGATGAATGCCCAAAATTTTACCAAATGGGTAACTGAAAAGTTATTGCCCAATATAACTGAGCCGTCAATAATTGTGATGGATAATGCACCATACCACTCTATTATTACAAACAAGGTATTGCAATATGTAATATTTCTTTATTATTCATTTGTTTTACATTATTGTTTTGTAATGTAATAATTAATTTACTTCCCAGGCTCCTACATCAGCATCCAGAGTTGGGGATATAAAATTGTGGCTCCTGGAAAACAACATACCGTTTGATGAAACACTACGCAAACCATCCCTGTTGATGCTGGTTAAACAGCACAAACCAGAACCAATTTACTACATAGATGAACTATTGGGAGAACATGGTCACACTGTTTTAAGACTGCCACCTTACCATTGCGACTTAAACCCCATCGAGTTGATATGGGCAATGGTAAAAAGGAGAATCGCAATGAAAAATGTTTCAAGCCAAAATGTCGCAAAGTTGGCTGAAGAAGCATTTCAGTCAGTGACTGCACAAGAATGGAAAAATTGTGTAGACCATGTCATCAAAATTGAAGACGAATATTTTGCCCGCGGAGCAACTCTATATGATGACATAGATACACTAGTCATCCCAATAGGCGATGATAGTTCCAGTGACTCAGAAGTATCGGAAATCGAGCAAAGCAGAGTTGCTTCTACTTCAGGCTCTATTTCAGGTGTTGAGTACCTAGACCTTGAATCTTTAGACTCGGATTAGAAATAAATAACTAAAACACAAATTTGTTATTTTGTTTTATTTTATTTAATATATATTTAATATGTGGTGACCGTCATATATACATACAATTATTGCTGTTTTTGGAGTCGGTGCCAGTCAAGGTAGCTAAACTTAAACGTGTAACAACTTATGGTCCATCGACTCCAAAAATAACAATAATTGTACATATTGTCCTAATAGACTGATTGTTTGTAAAGATATAAGATTAAGTAGAAGAAAATGATAGGTAAGTATACTGAAGAAACTAGATTCCGAAGTAATTTTTAACTTCTTAGTGTTTCTTGGAGTTGGTTTTATTTTTTTTACTAAAAATTTAAAGAGATAATTTTGTTGTATTTCTCATGTTACATTTCTGCAATGTGGACGGCAAATTATTTCGTTACACGTTACTTTTAACACTGTACCAACACATTAAGCTTTAACGTCCGCACTTAGAGACACCAATTTTAAATAGACCATTAGTGAAAGATTTCCTTATCTATAATGTTTTCAATAACGTGTTAATGGATCTGTCAGTGCAGTTACAATCTCTGAGTAGTAGTAAATTAGCTAAGAATGGATGCTGTAGTAGGGATCCACAATAGCCAGGCATCCGTCCTCAGAACAATAACTAAAGCATAGAACCCGGACTAAAATAAAAACTAATTATTATAGTGCGTTGCTTCTTCTTCCAGTGCACTAAAACAATAAGTTAAAAAGAGACAAAGATGCTATTCACGAGACAGTCGTCTGTCTGTTCCGTACCAGGGTAACCTATACAAAGCGCTTTAAATTATACATGTATATATTTCGCTAGTGTAGGGAACAAACCGTCATTGATTAGTCTTCGTTCGATATTTTTTATGGGTATCGGGACGGTCGTGGATATTAATACATATTAAACGGATATCATTATAATGAAAAAAAAAAACTATTATGAAAATCGGCCAAGTGCGAGTCGGACTCGCGCACCGAGAATTCCGTTTCACCGTACAACAAAAACACATTTTTGTCCGTTCGTATTTGAATTGGTTGGTAACAAAACAACGGCAAAAAATCACGTTTGTTGTATGGGACCCGGTAAATATTAATTTTATTTTGATTTAATTATCTATTTTTAAAGTGAATATGAAACTGAATATTTCAAGCGTCTACCTGTTGCCGCTATTGATATCGAACAAATATCGCAAAAAAAAACGTTTGTGGTATGGGAGCCCCCCTTAAATATTCATTTTATTGTTATATTCATATGTGTTTTATTCATAGTATTTTTTGCTATAGCGGCAACAGAAATACATCATCTGTGAAACTTTCAACTGTCGAGCTATCACGGCTCATGAACAACCTGTTGATAGACGGACAGCGAAGTCTTAGTAATAGTCCCGTTTTTACCTTTTGGATACGGAACCCTATAAAAGGAACATTTATGCATACCTATAGATTAGTAAAAACTTGCCAAGTCAAAAAAAAGTGAAATAGCAAAGTTATGGCCAAAGAAAGGGAACAATATGGAACAATAATGGAGTCGGAAAACTGAAAGAATTAAACATATTTAATTATATCTCTATATTTACATTTAATATCGATTGACAGTTTAGTCGATATCACAGGCACATCACTAAGATAACCTATACTGTTTTCATATTTTCTTTAAAATAATATGTAAATAGGGATATCTTTGACAAACAGGATTCAATAATGGTGTTATTTTATAGAACACACTCTCAATATAGTTTAATGCGACCCTGAAGCTGATTAAAATCACTTAACGATGATAACTTATAAACGCATTATCATTTTGTTTTCTGGACGCATTAGATTTACATCCTGGCACTGCACAAGACATTTTCTAGTTTCACTAAGTAATTGGCTTTACCAATACTCGTTATTTAATCAATTTTTAACAATAATAAATAAAAAATTCTCCAAAAGTTGTCCGTCATTCACGCATCCGAAGCACAATAAGCACATACAGACAAGTTAAGTTGACACTCAACACAAGTCATTGGGCTAAGAAATCTGACTCTTGAAATCGGCATCATATATCGGAACCAAGTGACGTAAAGGAACCAAGTTTGACGTTTGGACTGGTACGAAACAGAAAAATAAGAACAAACTGACAAGTTTGTTCTCTTTTTAACTTATCGTTTCAGTACACTGGAATAAGAAGCAACGCACTATAATAATTAGTTTTTATTTTAGTCCGGGTTCTATGCTTTAGTTATTGTTCTGAGCATCCGTCTAAGTAAATGCACGACTAATGAATGAACAAGTATTTTTTTTTTAAATCTTTGAATGGATACAAATAAACTTTCAAGATTTTGTTTTGGCACACTGTTATGAAGCGAATTTAATATTTAAATAAATCTTGTGCCCTGTCCGAGACAAACTTTAATTTTACTTCCGAATAAAATATCAAAACTTTTCAGGTCGATGTATAAAGGGTTGCCGTATTAACGATAGAGGCGCCCTCCTTTTTTGTCATGACTTTTTTGACGGATTATAAGATTATGGCCGTCCCTCCTAATAATACTCTTTGCGTCCCTCCCTCGGCCGTCCGGTCCGGTCCGTCCAGTCAGTTATAGTTATACTCAAACTGCGTCCTGCGGCCCGCCTTGAGTTACTTGTGTTACTTAAAGGAATAAGCAGTGTGCAAAATCTACCATGAGACCTTTAAAGTGCTGTGTTACCGGTTGTGCCGCAACAAGTGACACGCACCGGCTCTTTTGTTTTCCGAAAACAGACTTTCTGAGAAATCGTTGGTTATCCTACCTGGTGCCAGTGGCTTCCTCACTCCTGGGACTCTCAAAAGAGCAGTTACGGAACAGACGCGTTTGTGAAAAACATTTCGACAAACATCAGTTTGACCGTAAAGGCCGAAGAATTCGGTATTCCTATCCCTGCTTATTTACTGACGCTGAAATTGCACACGGTGAACCACTTCCTACATCTGGAGTAGGTGAGCATTTTATTTAACACGCCTCTCTTTGATTTTAAGACAATCTAACAGTGTCTTTTCATTCTTAACAGTTTTATTTGGTAAACAAAATTCTAACCTCAAAACGTCTAATTTTTGTTATTTTTTAACTATTTCATCGTAAATAAAGGAACTGGAGATAAAATATCAGCAAAATTATGTACAAAATATTACCTCAGGTTTATTTGATAACATAATACACCTTATTCTTTACAAAAATTTGTACAGAGATTAGAACTTTGTTTACCAAATTGGACAGTTGTGGTGAACTAGTGGACTGTATTTAAAAATGGAAACAAGTTATGATGGTAAACTAATATTTATTGAGTATAAGTATAGGAGAACATGAAATGAGCGACCTCGTGGCAGCAGCACCTCCTATCGTGGTTCGTAGAGAGCTGAATCCCAAATAAAAAATGAAATGCTGCTGTCACATGGCAACCCACAAATTGTCTATGCTTGGTAACAAAACACATGTCGGGGGTTTCCACAAATGAATACATTATAGGTACTCGCTTAGAAGCGAGTGGGGGAATTGCCGCGCGCCACTCACTTGTCACTTGTCTAGATTTCTTCCGTCAATCTATTGTTTCGTTTCGATTCAAACTGCTGCTCACGAATCAATAAAAAACAGAATACATTAAAAGAAAAATGCACACCGTACCAATGATTACGTAAGCATGGGAGGGGGGGGGGGGATAAGAGGTTTGCTTACTTTTGCTGACTATGGGAAGGGGGGGGTAAATATTTGTAAAAAATCTTCTTACATAATACTTGAATGGCCCCCAAGAGCAATAGCTCTTAAGTTTAAAAAGAGAGAGAGAGAGAGATGTTTATGTTTATATATATTTGATCCTTCAATATAAAATTACATTGCCAGTATCACTTAAAATTAAATGTTAAAGAATTTATATCAGAATCGTGAGCTCATAATACATACAAGCATACACAAATCACGTCTTCATCCCTTACGGGGTAGACAGAGCCTAAGGTAACAAGAACTTAAGGCCTAGTTTAGCATGATTGTGGGTGTATGGGTGAAAAGGGGAATCAAATTAGTGATGGTCACTAGCTGCAGCACCTGTAACATGATTCGTAAGATCTTCGCCCATTCCCTCGATGGGCTTTTACCAAGTGCGCGGGAAAAGAAGCAACTGGTACATTCTGTCTGTTTTTTCTTTACTCCCAGACCAGCATAAAAGAATTTTTTCTCTATAATAAAATTTAAAAGCAATTGTGAGACAGACTTCATTATTACTTTTCAGGGCATAATTTCTATGAACATCCCTCACAGCAGCAAACAGTCACAGCAGCTAAAGAAAAAGGTAAATCTATATTTTATTATAATAATTTTGTTTTATATATTTTTTTTTTCTTCAGACATTGGAGACATCTCCAATTAGTTTATTTGACGGTGGAGGCGTTTTACACCTCCACTGAACTTACTATTATTATTTTTATTTTTGTTTTTTATTTTGACTAGTAGAGACTTTATACATCTCTACTATTTATAGATTAATATAATTTAAGGCTCGGGGACCTTATACATCCCTTTCATAAATGTATTTAATTTAAGTAGAATTTAAGTATTCTTACTGTATTTTATTTTGAAAAAATGACTTTCTGCCAAGTTTCTTGCGGCGCATTCTTCTTGGCAATGATGGTCTTTCCGAATGTGCTGGTAGTTTCAAAAAGACATGTAAAAGAGCCCTTGGCGGCCAATTTGCAAAAATAAATTTTCATTTTCATGTTGCCTGATTTGTCTTTATAAAATCTCTCATAAAAACTAAGCACGCCCAAAAATGCCTGTAGTTGTTTTAAATCAGTTGGTCTTGGCTTCTGGATCTCTTTGATTTTGTTTGGGCATGTACACCATTTTCATCCAGCACATTATCTAAGGAATCTCACCTTAGCCTCAAAAATGATTTCTAGAGATAAAACAATAATCTGAGTAGAGCTAATGCATGTCTGCTAAACTTAGGTGATAACAGCCGGGGAAATTACGGGCACAAGAGGCATTTCATCTTAGTCCTCTAGGTTGGTAACGCATCTGCAATCCCTCTGGGGTAGCGGGTGTCTATGGGCAGTGGTGATCACTTACCATCAGGTGACCCACTTGCTAGTTTGCCTTCCTATTCATATAAAAATATAAAATATTAGGGGGCGTCCATTAATTACGTGAGGTATTTAGGGGGGGGAGGGGGTCGAGCCGAATCTTACTAAATCTCACTTGGGGGAGAGGGGGGTCTTGGCAAATATCACGTAATTTTTTTTTTGCAGAAAATGGTGTAAAATTGCGTGAAAATTAAGTTAAATAAATTAAAATTGAATGTAAATAAAAAACGACATTAAATATGACAAAATCTGACACAATTAGATATATTTGTCATATTTAAGTTTTTTTAATAAATCCAATACTTTTATACCCAAAGTACAAGTTTTGAAAAATCTCATTGAGATTGGGGTAGGGGGGAGGGGGTCGAGAAAAATCTTACGACATCTCACCAAGGGGGTAGGGGGGGTCAAAAATCCTTAAAAATACCTTACGTAATTAATGGACGCCCCCTTACATTTCAGTTTTGTTGCGAGCATTGCGGCCATATATCTAATATAATTGTTCTAGATGCGTTGTTCATCAAAGAGGAAAATGTAGAGCCAACGTCAGAACTTGGAGCTGACGCTGCACCAGAGTGCCCCCACACCTGCCCCAGGGATGGACCTTGCTGCAACAGGAGCACCGAGGAGCAGTATGGACTCCTAATGGCAGACGTGCACAGTGTGAACATTTACACCGATGATCGCGGCGTGAGCGAGGCGGCCGCGGCAGAAGGCTTGTACGCCGGCCACGAGGTCAAAGAGGAATTGGTAATTGGACCTGAGGTGGTGCAGCAGCAGGACATCGCTTTTACACTGCAAGGTAGGCTTTGCAACTATTTAAATTAAACAAAATGAGTTGGCCTACACAGCGGTGGGTCGTTGACGGTTTTTGTAACAATAATTAATGTAGAAAACTTCGACACACACACACAAATCACGTCTTTGTCCCTGGGGGCGTTCAAGTATTACGTAAGCGCTTGAGGGGGGCGGGGGGGGGGGGGGGGGGGGGGGTGGTCTTTGCTTTGCTTATTTTTGATGACATGGGGGGAGGGGGGGTCGATATGGTGATTACGTCAGCAGCTTCGATTCGAACTGCTGCTCACAAATCAATAAAAAACAGAATCCATTAAAAGAAAAATGCATATAGTTACCAATGATTACGTAAGCATGGGAGGGGGGGGTAAGAGGTTTGCTTACTTTTGCTGACAAGGGGTAGGGGGGGGGGGTAAATAATTGTAAAATATCTTCTTACGTAATACTTGAATGGCCCCCCTTACGGGGTAGACAGAGCCTAAGGTAACAGATACCTACAGGCGACATTTAGCAAGATCGTGGGCGTATAGGTGGAAAATGGAATCAAAATAGTGATAGGTTGCTAGCCTCATCGCCTATAACATGATTCCTATTATAATCGCCCGTTCCCTCGATGGGCTTTTACCATCTGCGCGGGTAGAGAAGCAACTGGTACATTCTAAGTTTTTTCTTTGCTCCCAGACTAGCATGGAAAAAAAAAAACTTCGACTATATGAATGTAATAGTTGATATGGTCAACTAAATGTTCCCTCTTAACTAAGACTACCAAGAGACTATCAAATGAATCAAGAATGTTTACTTTTTGATTTTTTATGTTTACTTTTACGGTTTTACCGTTAGAAATAAAATTTCTAAACGACACTGAAAAATGGAACAGAAAAATCCAAAAACTAAAGCTATGGCCGGGAATCGAACCCGGATCCTCGGCATTCCGTGACGCGTGCCATACCCCTACACCACCCATAGCAGGTGGGTAAGCCTTCGATTTTTTCTATCTGTTACCAGCTGTCACGTGACCTTGTTCCTATGCGAATTTTTGTCGCCAAGCGCTTAGCTATTGTGAGCATTGTGGCCATGTATTTATTATATTGTTCTAGGTGCGTTGTTCATCAAAGAGGAAACTGTAGAGCCAACGTCAGAACTTGGAGCTGGCGCTGCACCAGAGTGCCCCCACACCTGCCCCAGGGATGGACCTTGCTGCAGCAGGAGCACCGAGGAGCAGTACGGGCTCAGGAGCTGCTTTGTCAGGCTCGAACAACTAGTGACAGACCAGCACAATGTAACAACTTACACAGATAATTATGAAAAAAATGAAGAAATAGATGAATGTCACTCGGAATCAGTTGATCATAAACATCACACACTGACTCGCACAGATGTGAAACCATATTGTTGTGACACATGTAAGAAACGGTTTGCACGAAAATCATATTTAAATATTCACACACGTATTCACACAGAACCATACTGTTGTGATATATGTAAAAAGCGGTTTGCACAAAAATCTGTTTTAATAAATCACATAAGGGGTCACACAGGTGAGAAACCACACTGCTGTGATATATGTAAGAAACGGTTTGCAAGAAAATCAGTTTTAAATGTTCACACACTGATTCACACAGACGAGAAACCGTACTGTTGTGATATATGTAAGAAACGGTTTGCACGAAAATCAGTTTTAATAATTCACATAAGGGGTCACACTCACACACGTGAGAAACCACACTGTTGTGATATATGTAAGAAACGGTTTACACAAAAATCGAGTTTAAATATTCACATAAGGGGTCACACAGGTGAGAAACCACACTGTTGTGATATATGTAAGAAACGGTTTGCACGAAAATCAGTTTTAATAATTCACATAAGGGGTCACACACGTGAGAAACCACACTGTTGTGATATATGTAAGAAACGGTTTACACGAAAATCGAGTTTAATTATTCACATAAGGGGTCACACAGGTGAGAAACCATACTGTTGTGATATATGTAAGAAACGGTTTACACAAAAATCGAGTTTAAATATTCACATAAGGGGTCACACAGGTGAGAAACCACACTGCTGTGATATATGTAAGAAACGGTTTACACGAAAATCAGTTTTAAATATTCACACACGGATTCACACAGACGAGAAACCACACCGTTGTGGCGTATGTAAGAAACAGTTTAGCCGAAAGTCACATTTGGATAAACACAGGCAGACACATACACAGATGTGAAACGACACTGTTGCAATTCACAGCAGGAACGAGCATGGAAAAAGTTTTCTTTGATTTGTGGGTGTTCTAGTACTCTAACCTCGGTTGGTCTCAAAGAGTGTTTTAATCCTTGATAGAAATGGGACCGATTGGCATTAAAAAAAGTCAAAACTGTCGATTTTTTCGCTGACTGTATATTTTATCAAAAATCTTTGAATGTCGATTGTCATCACTCAAAAAGTTAGTAAGGGTCTCCTAAGAGCATTTTCGCGTAGCAGCAAGGGATCTAGTAGCAGCCCTTACTGCCCCATTTCAACTTTCCAACCTGTATATAGGTCGTTGGCGTTGAAAAGCTTAACGATGGTCCTTTCTTGTGACCGAAACCTTAGACACGAGCAGCGCTATTCAACTTGACTTAGGTGACGATCGTTTATCATTTTTTAGTAATATCTAGTGGCGTTTTAAATCTGATTTACGGCCGAAAGTTAATAAAAAGTCCAAAGAACTTTTTGGTGTTGAAAGTTAATTAAAAAAAAAGTTATTCATTGGTAAGCGAGGTGTGATTAGCGTCACATTATAAAGGCGTGTTGATCTTGAGATTTTTCAACTTGTGAATTAGGTACTGAAACAATGTAATGTCTCGAAAATTAAGCTTTACCCAGCAGTGTTAAGTATTTAACATTTTCATAGACATAATATATATAGAGGTAGTCATAGACCCTATCTTTTGCCTAAGATACAGGGTACTTTCGTATCCTAGTTTAGGCATTTAATTTAATTACTCTACGCACAGTTTATAATATACTTTCGTTGTAAGCGCAGGCGCACTTGTTTTATGTCGAGTCATTAGTTTAGTTCTTAACTTTGTTGTGTACTTACTAATACATAGATAGACATAATATAGTGCTTACTAACCATTTATAATTTATTTGTACAATTGATTATTTTAATAATAAAAAAAATAATTGTTACCATAATTATGAAATAAAATAATTGATTGTACAACTCAGTTTTTTATTACAATATACATACATTTTCTTTTTTTATGCATTTTATTATTTTGCAATAGTATTTGGAGACGACCGGATAGCCCACGGCCGGTTGTAGAACTTGAACTATGAAGCAAGAGATCCAGGGGGGGTCATGACCCCCCCCCCCCTGAGCTGGTTCCAGGACTTGTTATCTAGTTCCAGGACTATTGTTATCATAATTAAATTATAAGTTCTTGACTTGACCACGACTATGTGACCCCCTCCTGGCGCCAAAGCCGGATCCGCCCTTGCTATGAAGGTTGCATAGATGTAGACCAGTGGTTCCCAAAGTGGTCCACGGATGACTCGACGGGGTCTACGTTGGGTGTGACCAAAAATGGGGGTCGACAATCGTAAGCGGGGGTGCGTGAAAATTAACGGGGTCGATAGTGAAGAACTAAAATTTAATTGAACATTTGTTTTGTCGACTTTATTTTCAAGTAATTAACCCTATCAAGCGATTCTAACCTATTTTTTCGAAAACTGTTAATTTATCGTTGAAACTCAGCAACAACGCAAGTTTCCATAGATAGAGCTAATCACTTTTTTTGAGATTTAGAAATTGGTAGTAATGTAGCTGCAGGGGGGGGGGGGGGCCACCGGATCCAGCAAAATTTTGAAAGTGGTCTATGGAACAAAAGAGTTTGGGAACCTCTGCTGTAGATAATAAATACGAAGGTTTGTTCTCAAGTCTTGAATACGCAGTTAGTCTCTGCTGTGTTCCTACGCGGAGAGTAGGGGTAAGAGATAGCAAAATTGATCCCAGCTATTAGCACTAGCAGGTGGGAATAGCCCACAATATCTTACGAACATATTGCCCCAAAAAATAGCAGAAAATGGTTGTAAATAAGAATTGCAGTCGCATTCTTCTTCGGTATGAATGATGTCGAAATTACCATCGGTGAAAAACACAAAAACATCTTGGTTTCTATTAAAATACTGGCTTACCGTACAAAGAGAATAAGTATATTTACCTACGGTATATTTCAACCTTTTGTTTTGGTAATGTTACCAGTAGTTTAACTATCAAAATACTCTCTTGGAATACATAACATCGAGGTCACCGACCGTCAATTTTCTATTATGCTCTGCCGTCAGTCAAGCTCGAACGTCAACGTCAACCGAACCTCAGCGTAATGCTGAGCCAGCGACCGTTCTCTTTTGCGAAGACACAACGCTGATGAATTTGTGTCTTTTCTATAAAATTCTGTGCATGCTCTTATATTTGTGTCTTGCAAAACGGAATACTTAATGTCTTGTTTCTTTCTTGCAACTAGACTGCAAAGAACTGTATGCATAGGTGCTGATCGAAAGAATTACGAAAGAAACCTCATCCTGAAATAAACATTTTTTTCTTGAGTTTCCTCTATCATTAAACTGCATTAAGGTCCGGCCACACCAGTGCGTCAAAGACGTCGACGGTGCGTTTACGCAACACAATGTGTGAAGAAACGGCGAGAACGTGACGCATGCGACACGTCACTGCGTATACGCAGGTGGTCGCTCCAAGTCTAGTCTTTTAAATAAAATGCCAATGAATAAAAAAGGTACAAAATCAATTTAATCGACAAACAAGAGCCTCAGAATGTAACGCACGACGTAGAAGCAGTCACGGCACATGGTGCGCAGGATGTTGAGCATGTCGCAGACGCGCTCCTGGAACTCCGTGTCCTGCGCGGGCCGGCCCGTGGTCAGCGAACACGAGAACCTGCACAATATGTACTTATAGACTACAAGCCCATGGACAAAAAACATGTGAAATGAACCAGCGTGAACAGTGGCGTAACTATAACGTCGGGGGCCCGTGGCAAATTCGTCAGATGGGGCTCCTTCCTCAATATAAATAGACCTAAACTCTAAACCAAGTCAGTTGGGGGCCCCGTAGAGCTAGGGGCCCCTGGCATTTTGCCACCCCTGCCACCCTATAGTTACGCCACTGAGCGTGAATGAAGCTTAGGAAGCTGTTACTATATCGCGCTATACTATAGCGCTATGCTGTCATATCTGAGCGGTACAGATTTTTTCTCATACATTGAAAAAAATAAATTACCTACACTAACTTCCGGCCCCACCACTTTAAAGCGGCACTAGGTTTTTCGACATTTATTTTTAATCATCTATAAGCTATAAAAACGCTGTAAATTAATAATTAGTCGTAATTCCTCAGTTGTAGGTACCTGAGAAATTCCATTAAATGTACCGCTCAGAAATGACGGCATAGCGCTCAGAGTTATTTTATGATATAGTAGCAAAGTTCTAAGCTTCATTCACGCTGGTTCATTTCACATGTTTTTTTTTCCATGGGCTTGTAGTCTATTAGGCTGCGTTTCCCTCTGTACTTTTCCACCGGAGATTCAGAGATATACTATGCCGCTTTGATGCCGCAAGGACGTGAAAGTTACGATACGAAACCATCAGGGGCTGACGGCTTATTACCTAACTCGCTCGCAATCGCCATCGTGTTCATTTTGACAGTTCTTGTATGAATGTGACAGCTAGCTGATTCCGATGCCAACTGTCAGCCCATACGTGAACTGTCCAAATGAACACGATGGCGATTGCGAGCGAGTAAGGTAATAAGCCGTACATTTTTGACAGCACATCAGTGGTTTAAATCAGCTTATATCTCCAAAACTACAGCTCTAATCAAAGTTTTGACTAGTTAACAAGATTAATGAGAGCTGTGATTGTCTTCTATGCTATTCGTATTTCAAATTCAGCACAATTTTTCACCACTTTCGAGTGGTATTTTTCACGTGTGCTTTCAAAAATCGGGCCTCTGGCCTTTTGTCATACCCCCAATTTGGATAAAGGTATTTACTTCCATGCTGGTCTGGGAGCAATGAAAAAAAAATAGAATGTTTCAGTTGCTTCTCTTCCCGCGCAGATGGTAAACGCCCATCGAGGGAATGGGCGAAAATCTTAGGAATCATTTTATAGCAACCCATCACTATCTTGATTCCCCTTTCCACCTATACACCTACAACTATGCTAAACGTGGCCTTAAGTTCTTGTTACCTTAGGCTCTGTCTACCCCGTAAGGGATAAAGACGTGATTTATTTACCTGAGGAATTCTTTGATATACAGCGCCATGGCGTCCAAACAGGAGAAGCAGTTGTGATTAACAGAGCCGCCAATCTGCGTGAACGTAGGGTAGTTCTTCAACTTTTTCGGCTCGAAGGGCTTCCTCTTTTCGTGGTGTGGCTTTTTCTTCTTGTCTTTCTCCTTGGGTTTTGGCTTAGTCTTCTGCGTCTTGGCACTGGCTGTAAACGTACAAATACCTAACACAATAATTATTTGTACATTCGGCTTTGCACCGTCTCAGAATTGTTCCGGTATATCCAGCAGATTGGGTTAGTTAAGACTAATGTAAATGTTTTTTAGGATATTGCATCATAGCTGACAAATGCCCATTGTTCCCTGAATGGCAGATCGTTTAAAAAGCAGTTTCTGGCAATGGCTGATTCTTAAAACGGCATTATTGTACCTACCTACAAAATACGTTAAAGTAGAAAAAGACCAAAGAATAGGAAAAGTTATACAATGTTTAAAAAAGATTGTCGTTTAACCAAAATAGTTAGGTAGATACTTAAATAACCAAATGAAAAAATTAGAAAAACCTTCGGCACTCTTCACGCGACCGACATCAGTTTGTGTTTTTGTGGATTCGCTTATCGTTATCCCGCGGGAACCATGCTATTTTCCGGGATAAAAACTATCCTACGTCCTTCCCCGGAACTGGAACTATCTTTGTACCAAATTTAAATAAAATCGGTTTAGCCGTTTTGCCATGAAAGAGCAACAAACATCAAAACTTACAAACTTTCACCTTTATAATAAACTGTCAAACAATTTGAGCCGAATTCAATTATTATATTACTTGGCCGCACATCTGCCGTTGTAAGAATCTGCCATTACCAGAATCTGCCGTCTAAATAATCTGCCATTCAGGAAAAAAGGGCAAAACGTTTTTATATATTGAACAAACCATCTGTTACAATATTCCGAAATAATTTTGATAGACAATACATATACGTGAAAAACTTAAGCAGATGTCCTGTTGTATGTGTGAGTCATGTGTGCGAATAGATAAATTGACGTTCCAAATTAGAAAAATAACTTAAGTCCCATATCTGTAGGCTTATTATCTAACTCGCTCGCTATCGCCATAGTGTTCATTTTGACAGTTCTTGTATGAATGTGACAGCTAGCTGATTCCGATGCCAATTGTCAGCCCATACATGAACTGTCAAAATGAGCACGATGGCGATTGCGAGAGAGTTAGATAATAAGCCTACTGGCCATTGGAAGATGTTTGTGCGCACACCTCAGGCGGTGATAAGGAAAGCCTCAGGTTGCATGTTTATCGCCATTGCCTTGGGCTCGTGCGACAAGTTTCTGCGATCTGAGACATTCTTTACTTCACCACGGAATGTATATTAACGTAACAGTAAGTTTTACTGTATAAAAGTCACGGTAACAGCTTACGAATATAAGCATTTATCCCCATAGAGCTAGGGGCCCCTGGCATTTCGCATTTTGGGTGGCAGACCCTATATAGTTACGCCACTGAACGGGACCAGACGAACTTCGAAAATCAAATTTCTCAGTATGAGGCCTGTACGTACATTTTCTTTCCAGTTTCGGCTTGGGTTCCTTCGGAGATTTTGGAGGTTTGGGAGGTTTGGGCGGCTTCTCTTTCTTCTTTTTCTTATCTTCCTTCCCCATTGTCTCTTTTGCTTTCTCTAGACACGGAGGAAAACAAGAATCAGTGTTTGATGGTGCCAAACTGGTGTCCGGCTCTGACTTTATTGACTTCGTAGACTTGTTGTCCAAAGACTTGGTGCAGCAGATAGGTTCGCTGTCCTCTTTAATTTCTACTTTGGATTCAGCTTTGCTCGCTGCTTTCGAAGGGGCTTTTGAAACAGCTTTCGAACAAGGTTTAGAACAAGCTTTGGAAGCAGCTTTCTCTTCTGCTTTCAGCACTTCTTTCGGACAGGTCTTCGAGCAGGCTCTGGTCACCCCTTTCTTATCTTTCTTTTCTTTCGGCGGTTTCTCTGCTTTTTCTGAATTTATCCTACACTTTTCAGGTTTGGACGTGCACCTCTCTGGTTTCAACGAGGACTTTTCGGCCTTTGAGGCTCGTCTGTCCTTTGACGATCTCCTTTCTTCTTTTTGTTCTTGTACGATGTCAGTATCTGATGTTTCTTGTTTCACTGGCAATTTGTAATCTGATCTTGCTTCTGTTTCCTTGTCGACCTTATCTTCGGTTGCTGGTGTTGAGCAGGGTAAAAATTCTAGAGGGAATTCTGGTCTGCTCAGACGACTGGTTTCTTTGCTGATTTTGTCGTCACTTTCGTATGAAGAAAACTGAAGTTCTAGTTCAGGACCTACTGGTACTTGAATTACGTTAGAGCATGGGGGCATACAGTTAGAACAGGACAGACGAGCTTGCCAATGCTGTAAGTAAAGTATAATTTATGAAAAACTTTTATTTATTAACTTGACGCACACTGAACATTCTAACTACTAATGTGAAAAGTGTTTTTAGCCACAATCAAGAAATCCAGAAAAACTATAGGTGTGAAGTCTTACAAAGCAATTTTAAGAAAGGATGTATGGAGAGGGGTCATTTGTGCACCAGTAAAGCGGCTAATGTAAATTAAGATTTATCGTAAATCCTTCTATTTCCCGCCGTCCTACTCGCCGGCGCCGTCCGCCCGGCCGTTATTTAAATTAGGCGCGAACGTGTATGACGTGAGAACCCCGAGCGCCGAGCCCCGCGCCCCACGCCCCGCTTGCCGCGTTCGCCTGCGTTGGCGCGTGCCGCGGTGTGGCAGTTGAGTTGTCAGCGACCGAGCTTGCTCCGCGCGCATTGTTTTTTATCTCGATTACCTATTTGTTAACTTCCTATCCTAGTTTAGATCTTTGCAACTTAATTAATCTTCTACCGAATTGTAATAAATTGTGAATGTGTGTGTTTTGTGCCAGTAAATTGTGTAATACAGAAAACCGCCTTTTATTCCGCGCCGCGTTCACAATAAATGGCGTCCCAACTGCAGGCCCGAAAGCCTACGGTTTAGTACACTACAGTGAAGTGACTAAATGTGGAGTTTGTGAAGTGAATAAACAAGTGATCAGTAACGATGCCGCGTAGACGACAATCTCAATCTCATGACGAGGAGTCGCCGCCGCCGCCGGAGTCGCCGAACAACGTCGTGACAATGTCGCAAGAAAATTTTGCATCTCTTTTGTCGACTATTCAACAAACACAAGCAGAGATGTGCGACCGCGTGTTCGAGCGCCTCGGCCAGCTGCCGCTCATTGCGCCGAGCCCCCCCGCCCAGCGGCCGCTCACGCCGTTGAGTTCTTCAGCGGGAGAGGCGCTCGCGCCGACCGGCACTTTCGCGACGTGCACGTCGAGATTTACAGGACAGGGAGACATCGAAGCGTTTGTTGACGCCGTGGTTTCATACAAGGAAGCGGCGAACGTCCCTCATGAAAGGGCAGTCAAGGGCATGTCGATGTTATTAGTTGGTGAGGCCGCGACCTGGTGGCAGAGTGTCCGTGCAGAGATAGCCTCATGGGAAGAGGCGTTGACGTACCTGCGCGACGCTTACGGAGACCGCCGCTCGGAGTCGCATATTTATAGAGAGCTATTCAGCAAAGAGCAACGTGAAGACGAGAACACGGATTTATTCATCGCACGAAGCCGAGCCCTCCTAACTAAACTCCCCCCTAAAGATTTATCGCTAAAAGTGCAACTGGATATGATATTTAGTTTAATGAACACGAGAATAACTAAATATTTACGTCGCGACGAATTTCATACGTTCAAAGATTTACTTAAGAAAGCCCACGACATCGAGGACAAAATCCGCGATGCAAAGAGCCGCCGAATCGCCGCGGAGGCACAGAATAAGCCCGCGGCGAACTACGCGCAGCCTGTATCGACGCGCAGCCCCGCGTGTGCACGCGCGCGCTCCTATACAAGTACATCTACATCGCACGCGCACGGCGTGCCGCCGCAGCCCGAGCACACGGCGGGCGGCGCGCGCGCGCCTCCGCAGCCCGAGCGCACGGCGGGCGCCGCGCGCGCGCCTCCGCAGTGGGAGCGCACCGCAGGCGCCGCGCCGGCGCCCGCGCGCCACGCGCCCGTGTTCCCGCCGCCTCCCCAGCCGCCGACCAGCGAGTACCACGCCGGCGCGCCCAGCCGGCAGCGCCCCTATTGCGTGTACTGCAAGCGGTATGGACATCTACGCGACACCTGCCGTAAGTTGGCAGAGCGGGGTGAGTCCACAAACATTAATAATGTCAATTCTGTGTCAGTGTCGTGTTATCAGTGCGGTATCAAAAACGTAACTCGCGATAACTGTCCTAAGTGTAACGAAAACCAGTGTTTTTATAGTTTAGACATGTCGAACGATTATAATCCTAACTATAACTATAATGCATCGGCATCGCCCACACCCAGTGGTGCGTCTATAGAACAAAATGATTATTGCAACACTTTTTACTATAGTCCCGAAGAGAATGTGTACACCTCGGGACAAAATAATGATTGTTATTGTAAAAATCCGGATTATAGTGTATCCACGGGACGAAATAATATTATTTCTGGTAATAGTTTGCCTAATAGTCCAGGTGATTGTACAAATACTATGGTACAAAATATTAATTTTTGTGGGGAAAATCCGGATAATAATAATAATGTATCTACGGGACAAAACAATATTTTTTCTGTTAATAATTTGTGTAATAGTCCCGGTGATTGTATAACCACTAAAATTCAAAATAATAATTTTTATTGTAAAAATTCGGATAGTACAGAATCCACACGGCAAAATTGTTTGTGTCACAAAAATATTTCAAGTTGTCATGTCAATAATGTTTGTGTCTGTGTTACACGCGCTACCGGTCCGAGCTCGAGTCATTCGCTGAATAATCGTATATTACGACCAATTTTTGATATAGAAATTTTGGGTTCGCGGGGCACAGCGCTTATCGATACCGGTGCCAAACAATGTATTGCGGGTCACACTTTACATATGCTCCTCCTCCGCAAGGGTCACTCTCTCAAACCAGCGCGACGGCTAATAAAGCTCGCTGACGGACACCCGCGCGAGATTGACGTGCTCATTACCACTCTAGATGTACATTTAGAAGGCAAAGTGATAACGACCCAATTTTTAATATTGCCAGAAGCACGCGAAAACGAAACTTTACTCGGAATCGATTTCTTAGTAGCCGCTCGAGTCGTCATTGATTTTTCACGTAGGTCGTGGCGTTTTGTTGATGGTACTGATGGTCGTGAACGTCAGCTGCGATGTGAACAGGAGAGGCGAGGACTTTCTTGCGCCGCTGCTGATGTCCTTAGGAGCGATGAAGGTTCGCTACTAAATCCGCGTGACCGGGAGGTGCTAGCGCAAATCTTAGTAGACAGTAGAGATGTCTTTCAGCCAGGGGGAGCGCCTACACCTTTCGCCGAACACAGTATCGATACAGGTGACCAGCATCCCGTGTCCGTGCCGCCGTATCGCATGACTCCAGCTAAGAAAGAACTTATGCGCCAAGAAATCGATAAGATGCTTAAAGAAGATGTCATTGAAGAATGTGAGTCCGCTTGGTGCTCACCAGCGCTCTTGGTGCCAAAACCTAATGGAAGTGTGAGGTTTTGCGTAGACTATAGACGTCTTAACGCCATAACTAAGTCGGACCACTATCCAATGCCTCTTATCGATGAGTTGCTGCAATCCACGAAGAGGAACTGCTATATGAGCACCCTTGACCTGAGATCCGGTTACTGGCAAGTGAGTGTTCGTGAGAAAGACCGAGACAAAACGGCATTTATTAGTCCTTTCGGAACATACCGTTTCAAGCGAATGCCGTTTGGCTTGAAGAACGCCCCAGCAACGTTTCAGCGACTGATAGATCGCTTACGTTCCTGCTCATCCTTATCCCACGTGACTCTTCTCGCATATCTTGACGATCTTCTTATCATCTCAGAAGGGTTCGAACAACACCTACAAGACCTGCAAGCTGTATTCAATCGTCTCCGAGAGTATAATCTTTGCGTTAACCGGGATAAATGTGTCTTCGCTAGAGAGAGCGTGAAATACCTTGGGCACATCGTGACGCAACAAGGCGTCTCACCGGATCCAGATAAAGTACAGGCAGTGTTAGAGATGAAAGAGCCCAATCACCTGAAACATCTTCGTACTTTTCTACAAACCTGTGCCTGGTTTAGAAAGTTTATTCCTGGGTTCTCAAAAGTGGCAGAACCCCTCACCAGACTGACCAGGAAAGACCAAACTTGGACTTGGGGTCCAGCTCAGATATCTGCATTTAACGAGCTGAAGAAATTGTTGACCACCGCGCCAATCTTGGTCCAAGCTGATTTCTCCCAACCCTTCATTTTGCGAACCGATGCGAGTAATTACGCTCTTGGGGCAGTTCTCCTGCAGGGGGAGGGTACGGGAGAGCGGCCTATTGAATATGCCAGCCGTTTATTGAATTCTGCTGAAAGGAATTACTCTACTACGGAGCGAGAGGCTCTTGCTGTAGTGTGGGCTGTCGAGCGATTTAGATGCTACTTGGATGGACACCCAGTAGTAATCGGCAGTGACCACCAACCGCTCCGATGGCTGTTGACGCTTAAGTCCCCTACAGGCAGACTGGTTAGGTGGGCGTTAAAGCTCCAGTCATTCGACATTCAATTTCAGTACACTCCCGGGAAAGCTAACGTAGTAGCCGACACCCTGAGTAGACCAATCTGTTCCGAGGATTCTCGTGAGAACTGCGGAATCTGCTCAGTGATTGTGGACCTACCGAAGAAAGATCCTTCAGAGCTACGACAAGAGCAACTAACTGATCCCGAGGTGGAGAAGATAATTAGAGAAGTTGAGGGTACTGACGAAGTGGCAACTCGACGATGGACGGAGCGTGGGTACCTTATGGACCAGGGAGTACTTTTCCGATATAATCCGGATTCCGATAGTGAGACTCCCCAGCTCGTCATTCCCATTAGTCTCAGAGCAGAAATACTGAAAGAGTGTCACGACTCACCAATGGCAGGACATCCTGGCATCGATCGTACGTACCACAAAGTAGCTCAGCTGTACTATTTCACAGGTATGCGGAGAATAATCATGGATTATGTTAAAGCCTGCATACACTGTCAGCGTTATAAAGCCACAAACTCCAAGCCGTCTGGTCTTCTGCAAACACCTCTTATGAACCAGCGTACAGAAGTATTGGCTATGGATTTATTCGGCCCGTTACCAACTGGAGACCAGGGGGAGAGGTGGATCTTCCTTGTCGAGGACACAGCTACTCGTTGGGTAGAGGTATTTCCTCTTAAAGAAGCTACGGCTGAGGCATGTGCTGTGGTACTCATCGAAGAGTATTTCATGCGTTATGGTCTGCCTCGTAGAGTCATATCAGACAACGGGGTCCAATTTGTGTCCGCATTGATGCGTCAGTGCATGTCTCTCCTTGGTATAAAGCAAAATCTTGTACCATTATACCATCCAGAAGGAAATCCAGCAGAACGAAAAAACCGTGATATGAAGGCGATGCTGGCACAGCTGGTCGAGGGAGACCACACGTCATGGCCCAAGAAGTTACCTGTAATCCGTTTCGCTTTAAATAGCCTACGATGTCGCACTACAGGCAAGTCACCGGCGTATTTGACTTTTGGCAGGGAAATGCGGTCACCCTTAGAAGTCGTTCACGACCATCGTGCCATTTTAGAGAAAGATAATTTTATTCCTCAAATAACGCCATATTTAAAACAGTTCCTGGAATCTTTATCCGGTGTTCGCGAGCGGGTGGAGATTGAGCAGGACAAGGCAAAGCAGTATGCTGACGCATCCCGCCGACCCGCCGAGGAATTCCAGACGGGTGATTTAGTACTCGTAAAGTCACACCTCCTGAGTAATACGTCTAAAGAGCTCACCGCCAAGTTTTTCCCTCGTCGCGATGGCCCATACCAAATAGCGGAGAAGGTCAGCCCCACCTCGTACACCATCGCAAGCACTGACCAACCTGACGTTCTGTTAGGGAGATACCATTCTCAGGACCTTACCCGCTACCAGGCGAATGATGGTTCTCCTCCCAAACCTGTAGTTCCCAAAAGGAACCGCGGACGCCCAGCTAAGAATGATGCAGTGCTAGACCAGGAGCGAGGGCGCTCTCCTAGTCTAGAGGGGGAGTATATCGTAAATCCTTCTATTTCCCGCCGTCCTACTCGCCGGCGCCGTCCGCCCGGCCGTTATTTAAATTAGGCGCGAACGTGTATGACGTGAGAACCCCGAGCGCCGAGCCCCGCGCCCCACGCCCCGCTTGCCGCGTTCGCCTGCGTTGGCGCGTGCCGCGGTGTGGCAGTTGAGTTGTCAGCGACCGAGCTTGCTCCGCGCGCATTGTTTTTTATCTCGATTACCTATTTGTTAACTTCCTAACCTAGTTTAGATCTTTGCAACTTAATTAATCTTCTACCGAATTGTAATAAATTGTGAATGTGTGTGTTTTGTGCCAGTAAATTGTGTAATACAGAAAACCGCCTTTTATTCCGCGCCGCGTTCACAATAAATGGCGTCCCAACTGCAGGCCCGAAAGCCTACGGTTTAGTACACTACAGTGAAGTGACTAAATGTGGAGTTTGTGAAGTGAATAAACAAGTGATCAGTAACGATGCCGCGTAGACGACAATCTCAATCTCATGACGAGGAGTCGCCGCCGCCGCCGGAGTCGCCGAACAACGTCGTGACAATGTCGCAAGAAAATTTTGCATCTCTTTTGTCGACTATTCAACAAACACAAGCAGAGATGTGCGACCGCGTGTTCGAGCGCCTCGGCCAGCTGCCGCTCATTGCGCCGAGCCCCCCCGCCCAGCGGCCGCTCACGCCGTTGAGTTCTTCAGCGGGAGAGGCGCTCGCGCCGACCGGCACTTTCGCGACGTGCACGTCGAGATTTACAGGACACGTTCACAATAGATTAAGATTTTCACGAATGTGATCGATTGGATTCTGAACGTATCTGTATAAAAATGCCGAAGGATCGGCGGTAGGTAAGTAGCCGGTTGTAAAGATTGCGCTTCGGCCCTTGGAATGAGGCCAATCAATGGTCAACGAAACCGAAATTAGCCGACAAAGCGACTTCATGCAGTCACTTTTTTTATCTTCATTCTTTTAGGAAAGGCAAAGGGAATCAACCCCATACAGCTTAGTCTGATTTAAGTAATGCTCAAGTCCTGCCGCGGGAGTCGTTTTACTGTCAGTCTATTCCTATCAGCTCCTCGGGCTTCCCGTAAAGCGATAGTGTTACAGTTTGACAACAAATATAATGCGCATCGGCAGTATTCGTTTGCGCAGAGAAGCGCAGACCAGTTTCCGATGGTAGCCGAACGTGTAAATAATCTATATTGAACTTTATTTGCAAGCGCAACTGGCAGAGTATTGCTTGCTTTGCATTCTTAGCTCTGTCCCGCTTACACGATTTTGCCATTGTTGGTACGAAATCGATCGACCAATAACAGCGCCAGAGTTTCCCGCGCTACTAAAATTGGTATACTGCGCAGGTACATCGTGGAGCATTATTTTTGTTTTCAAACTGTACAAAGAGCTACGAGAAACAGAAGCAGCTAACTTAGAGGTAACAAACCAAACCGAATACGCTAAGCATGTTAATTTGTTGTACAAAGTCTCTTAGTTCTTGGTTCCGGTATATGTTAGCAGGTACTTGTGTTAGAGACATAATAGTCCTGTAATGTCTTTCAGGATTTTTTAATCATAGTCGACAATGTTTCCATGCTCAAAGGGAACCGCGTGAACAGCAGGGGCCAGATTTTTGAAAGCACACGTGTGATAATACCACTCAAAAGTGGTGAAAAATTGTGCTGAATTCGAAATACGAGTAGCTTAGAATATACTTACGGCTCTCATTAATCTTGTGAGCTAGTCAAAAATTTGATTAGAGCTGTAGTTTTGGAGATATAAGCTGATTTATACCACTTTCGAGTGATGGTCACACATGTGCTTTCAAAAATCGGGCCCCACTACTAAATCTTGAATCAAAATTTTAAATGAAAAATCTTTGTAGGGGTGTCAATTAGTTATTAAAGACCTTGTGGGAAGTCCTAACAAAACAAAACATCTTTTCGCACCACATGCGGGGTTGAGACCTCAGGCAGTGGCGTAACTATAACGTCTGGGGCCCGCGGCAAATTCGTTAGATGCTCCTTCCTCAATATAAAGAAGTGCATCAGCGTCCCTTCTGTGCTCTAAACTAAGCTAGTTGGGGGCCCCGTAGAGCTAGGGGCCCCTGGCATTTTGCCACCCCTGCCACCCTATAGTTACGCCACTGACCTCAGGTCCATGGGGTCCCAGAAACGCACGTCCCCCATACAAAGGGTAAAATTTGTTCTAGTCCACTTCAATATTTATTGTATTTTGTATATTGGATCACATTTCTTTTTGAAAGAGTTTTGGACACATGGACTTGGGGATAACACAGTTTGTATCTAAGTAGATACATAGAGGAGAGAACTTCTTAAGCAAAGAATTATTGACGCTACTGGAGAGCGAGGAGCTGGCAGCGTCCTCGCGCGGGTAGTGTGCGATAAAGGGGGGAAATGTTGCCAGCGTCTTTGATTGTACGCCGCGGGGGAGTTCCTATAGATTTATTTTAGTTCTAGTTTACTTAATTTTTCTTGTATATTTATCTGTAGTTGTTTAGTTGAGCCACTAGATATATCCACGTTCGTACCTTATGATTTATTCTTCTGAGTGCAATAATGGACTCCATTATTTAGTCCATTGAGATAGAAGGATTTTCTCCATTACAAATAGTTTTTAGAAAACCATAATTTAGTCAAACAAATCCAAACTGACAAACGGAACTGTCAAATTTATTCGTCTGCATGTTTTCAAGAACTACAAGTTGATGGAGGTCGTATATTCTGAGTTGTCGTAAGTAGCTCTCAATGGTTCGACGAATGTATGACCTGGGAATATACTGCCTGGAATGCCCGACCTGTTCTCGGTGGTGTAAACATGTGTGACGTCCACTAGGGTACCTAATAGATTAGTTACGCAAGAGAAAGCGAAACACCCGTTTTCGGAACAGGATAGGTAGACGATAAAATTTTTCTTACACGCCGTGGGTTGATGTGAATTCAGCGTCTAAATTGAAAGGACAAAGGAAGTAGGGGAGACCGAGGCGAGTTGAGACAGAGATGAGTTGATACAATGCCTTTTTTCTGCACCTATGACTTAGCGAGGTCACAACTTCACACAAACTGTGGAGTGTAGAAAGGGCAACGAATTAGCGAAGTTACCAGCCCGATAAACTGTCACAGTTCAGAGAAATCGGCTTTGTATCAACTCAGCTCTGTCTCAACTCGCCTCGGTCTCCCCTAACGCTTTTCTCTTTAAAAACTGTACAATTCAATTCAATTTTTAAAAAGAAATAGCGCCATCGATACTGTCGATGATTCCGCCAATGTTGAGGTTGAAGAAGACAGTGTCGTTATTTATTTAACCGTAAAAACTGTACAGATTCAGACGTTACTTATTGGCGTTATATTGTATGTGTGTACTCATATTGTGTGTAGTGTGTATGTATGCGGGTATAATGATATTTAGTAGTTTATTTATGAATTGTTTGTCGTTTTTTGAGATGTACGCTCTATTGTGGCTTTCACTATATGGATATTTTAAACTGACTTTGTCGGTCTCTCGCTTAATGCTCCTCTCATTTAATCAAAGGTTAACTAGAGATCCCTTATAGGGATAAGTTCGCCTTTGTGCATATGTTTATGTTTAAGCATTTACTTACTTTGCGGAGGTCCATGTCAAAAAAGAAATGGATTACTTTATATTGCTACTCCGCGATATAGTGCGGTCAAATCATGCAAAACAGTCACGCTCCCGTCACGGGACGAGAAGCAACTGGTACATTCTATGTTTTTCCTTTGCTCCCAGCATGGAAGTAAAAAAAAAACAAGATATAGCAATTTCAAAAAGTTAGTCTTTCAACAATTCTTAGTATGCCCTTTGGCTGATAATGGTTATGTAAGGATGTCCAAAAATAATATTTAAAAAAAACAAAGGATCATAAATGAAACATATCTTTATTGAAGAAGTCCAGTTTTGTTATATTAATGTGAATAAAATATAAGACACTAAAGGTCCAACGCGGTGTCATCATAATTGCACATAACACGTCCCCTAGGTCGCCTTATACAGCATGCTCCAAGGGTCTAAGCGTAGCACCCTGTATAAAAACCAACTTGTCATTTTACAAACGCTAGACCAAACTAGGTAATGTCAAATTGATTGTCAAACTATGGCCAGTATAAATATCTGAAATTTATTTTAATGTCAAAAGAAACTCATCTTATCTAAACACAAAATAATAAACGAAAAACTGCTTAAAATGAACAGAGTTCTAAAAGAATTTAGCATAGCTTTCAATTTACTTCTCATTTGTAAAATAATAACCAAACATTTAAAAAATTTTTTTTTTTTCGATTTCAATACAATGATTATGATTTTTCAATTTACGTCTCATATGGTAAGTCTTATATTTACCTCGATACTTTTTCAAAAACCTTTTTAAAAAACTGTTGTGTGTGTAGATCTAGATAATTTACTACGCCATTCAGATATTTATACTGCCGATAAAAAAATAAAAGTAATAAAAATATATTTTTAAAAATTTACGAAAAAACCACTTACAACATGTCGTTTTGTGTACACTATGTTCTCTTAGCATGTACTTATATAGCAAGCATTTCTGGCATTTTCTTGGGCCTTTGCACCGAGTAGACTATAACATTTTAAATACAGGACAAGAGCTTTCCGGATAAAATGGAAAAAAAGAAAAAAAAATGGAATCGAAATTGATATGGCCCGCTAAGTAAAATAACAATAAAAAGTCATAAGAGAAGTATATTTAAAGATCTAAGATTTTTCTTTAAAATTGAAAAAAAAGCAATACGGATAATTTTTCAACCCATTTCTTTTCGGTCTTTTCTCTCAAGAAAAGATAAACAAAAAGTGGACATTTAATTTTTAAAACTCTTGACCCGATCTAAAACTTTTTGTGACATTTAAAGAGCCCCAGGAAAGCCGCCGACAAAAAAATCTTACGTCCATACTGGAAATAATTTAAAAAAAAAGTATAGAGTAGGCGATTATCATCTTAACTTTACGTAATAAGTAGCTAACATACATTATAATATTTTGTTTGATTACCTAATAATAATGTATATTTATAACTATGTAGTAGATACTGACCTCAATAAAATAAACATGCAAATAAATTATAGAATGATAGTTTTATATTATTTTAAGTCAATTACAAAACAAATTTTAACAGCACAGAAATTTGCATTCATCCTATTTTGATTTTGAAAAATCTTCGAAAAAGTCATATGTGTAACGATTAAAAGTATAAAATATTATTGGCCAGTCCAATTTCACCACATAGTTATATATAAAATATTCATAATTATTTTAAAAGCACAAACGGCGTAGGGCCTGAAATATTTTTAACAAAAAAGAAAATGGCCCCTAACACGAAAGCATTACATGCCGGTTTATAGAATGCACCAAAAATACGAGAATGGTTTGAAAAACAACGCTTACAAATTATTTAAAAAGTTATAAACAACAAATGTAAGATCACGCGCGTAGAATAAGAAAGTAGAGTTACATAAAAAAAGTTACACATTGGATAGATAAAAATTAAAAATCCCGCGTGTCACGATTAGAATTGATTTAAACATCAGAACCGGTGGGTTAAAAAGGTTTAAAAAGGAATTTATAAATATGTAAATATATGCAGGGAAAATTTTAAAAACACGACTACTATGGACAAAAGGTCAGACACGTGTCAAAAGAACAGGACACTGTCTCTTTTCTCTAGATCTCTGTCATAAAGTCTTCATGACAAACCTAAGAAACATATTGTTTTTCAAACCACCAACAGGAACTTAAAGGACCATAAGAGTTTGGCAAGTGATAGAGTAATTTTGTCAAATAATTTCGTCAGATATTAAAAAAAAGGCTTTAGTTCAGCTTTTATAAACGTAGATGTCGCTGTAGTCTGTAACAATAGGTGGGATACAGACCAAAAGGTTGATTGTTAAGTACAGTCGAACGTTAAAATTTTCAAATCACACTTGCATGTTATTGTCGAGGTGTATACTGTCTCAGGGGATATAACACTTTTTTTTTATTTTGACATAAACTGCCACCCTTCCACGCAACAATCGCGAGTACACAATCATCTCTCATTCAAATGTTGCTCGGATAGACATACAATGACAAAAATAAATTTACAAACGACAAATACGTTTACCGAAGCTTACGTATAGTGAAAACCATTTTGACATTCATAAAACAAAAAAAAAATCTAGGCAACAAGCGTTCACGAACTAGCTTATTATTCTGCAAATCTTAAATAATTTTACTTAACTTTTTAATAACTAAATGCTTCATTCAAATAGTTTTCACTACACCAAAATCACCATACAAACACTGTTCCTAAACCACAATAGGCACATAACATAAACACAATTAGAACAAAATTTTCATTAAAAAGCATCAAAATTAACACATGTGTCTTATAACGACAAACATCGACATTGGCATTTAAACCGTGACACGGTGGAAAACTCGCAAATCCAAATACACATAGCCAACGTTTTCCACTGTGTAACGATTTTAAGAAGCTTTTTGTATTTTTACAGTGAGTTTTTTTTAATTTCCACTGTGTAACTGCTTATGGAACAATGTTTTTATGGAACTATACAAGCCTCGAAGCCGGGTACGCTTGCGTTGCGCGCAAAAACAATAGAGGCTGTGGTCACCTTACTTTAAAAAATTACAAGTATTTTGAAAGCGAGATGGCAGTGATTTGTAGTAATTTTATCTGCAACAAACAGAAAACAATATTTATATCTATACTATAATAAAGACGTAAAGTTCATAAGTTTATGAGTTGGTGAGGTTTTAGCGGATTCTCTTAAAAGTAGCCTATGTGTTATTCCAGGCCATAGTCTATCTCTGTTCCAAATTTCATTCAGATCCGTTAAGCTGCACTGGCGTGGAAAAGTAACAAACACCCGTACATCCTCACAAGCTTTCGCATTTATAATATTAGTAGGAAGCAGGATTAGTAAGATAATAGGATAGTAGAAAGTAGGATAATATTAATAGGATAGTAGGAAATAGGATAATATTAGTAGGATTACAATATTAGTTGGATATAGGAAGTAGGATAAAATTTGCAGGATAGTAGGAAGTAGGATAATATTAGCAGGATAGTAGGAAATAGGATAATATTAGTAGGATAGTAGATTAGATTAGATTATTTATTCATTCAATAAAAATTACATCATATTGTTCATTGTCAATTTAGAAGAATTTGGATTGAAATCCAAATTGGATTTAGATTGTAGAAAGTAGGATAATATTAGTAGGATAGTAAAAAGTAGGATATTAGTAGGATAGTAAAAAGTAGGATAATATCAGTAGGATAGTAAAAAGTAGGATAGTAGAAAGTAGGATAATATTAGTAAAATAATATTAGTAGGATAGTAGGATTATAATTTTAGTAGGATAGTGGGATAATTATGAAGCAGGATGTGTGTGTATAAGGGTGGGTACCTCTAGGCGGGCTGCGGCGCGGACTTGTCCTTCTTTTTCTCCTTCTTTTTCTTCAAGAAGGAGGGCGTCCGGAGCCCCTTCTTCTTCTTCTTGTCCTTCTTAGGGGACTCCTCCGTCGACACTTCCTTCGATGGAGAGCCCTGAAACATTAACATACGAACATACATATAGTAAACGAGGGTCGAGGTGTCGTGAAGAGTTTAATTTAAACACACGGTTGTGATATTTTCAATATGAAACTACAGTGAGACTGTGAGACTTGATCATCGTATAAGTCGAGTGACGCTCGACATGTTTCGGACTAGCTCGTAGTCCTTCCTCCTGGAGCGCTCGCAAGTAACGCCCTAACGGCGAGTGTGAGCCAGAGTTGGGCAAAAATTATCTATTTACGAAAAACCGGGAAGATAACTAAATCATCTTTTATTTGAAGTAGCTAAATAATCCGACATTTGTTATTTTGAATTTATCTAGATCAGTTTCATTTTTATCTAGATAAATTAGTTGGGATTTTAAATAAAAGATGAATGTCAGTGTGACGGTTTGAGCCGACGTGACATTCTGTACACATTATAATATATATAGCTGAATACCCACTGACTGACTCACTGACTCACTGACTGACATGCTGTTTTGAAGAACCCTTAAGAGGTAAGGCTCGACTCTATACACCATCGCATCAGAAATGCCGCCGTGACCACCAGAAAAATACGAAATCGACCTGAACGTGGAAATTGACTTGACACATGGGGCGGTTCTCCGCAACGGCTCGACCGATCGAGTTTGCCCGGAACTAAAGTCGCTCAGAACAGCCAGCCAATGGGTGAGCCGGTCAAAGTTTTTTCAAAATGGCGAAAACAAGATGGCCGCCATACAAAATTGAAACGCGAATATCTCAGAGGCCAGTCGCGATAGGTGGGTGGTGCTCGACCAAATGTCATTTAAGGTTGAGGGGGAAATCTGACTATGCAATTTTTTTTCCAAGATGGCGGATTCAAAATGGCGGTCAAATTTTTTTTTGCTCCGATCCGATTGAAATTTTGCATCCGGGGCTGTTCGAGGCCACAGATTCTAACTGCATACTTTATTTTTCGATTCCGCCATTTTCCAAGATGGCCGCCATACAAAGTAATTTCTGTTTCTTTGACCTGTTGTTTTCAGGAACCCATAAGAGGTGGGGTAAGACTCTATAGACCATCGCTTTAAAAATTTTGTGATTAGTGCTAAAAAAATGAAAAATTGACCTGAATGTGGAAACTGACCTGACACATGGGGCAGTTCTCCGCGATGACTTGCTCTATCGAGTTTGCCCGGAACAAAAGTCACTCAGAACAGCCAGCCAATGGGTGAACCGGTAATTTTTTTTCAAAATTGCGAAAACAAGATGGCCGCCATACAAAATTGAAACGGAAATATCTCAGAGGCCAATCGCAATAGGTGGGTGGTGCTCTAACAAATGTTGTTCAAACTGGGAATAGTAATCTGATGACCCAATTTTTTTTCCAAGATGGCGGATACAAAATGGCGGCCAAATTTTTTTTTACTCCGATCCGATTGAAATTTTGCATCCGGGGCTCTTCAAGGCCACAAATTCAAACGCCATATTTAATTTTTCGATTCCGCCATTTTCCAAGATGGCCGCCATACAAAGTAATGTCAGACTCATAGACTCACTTGTGTTGTATAGCAGCTTTTACACCATCGCATAAGAAATTTGATCACAAGTACAAAGTAAATGCAAAACCGACCTTAACGTGGAAACTGACTTGACACATGGGCCAGCTCTCCGCAACGACTTGCCCTATCGAGTTTGCCCGGAACTAAAGTCGCTCAGAACAGCCATTAAATGGGTAAGCCGGTGTTTTTTTTTCAAAAGCGCGAAACAAGATGGCCGCCATACAAAATTGAAACGCCAATATCTCAGAGGCCAGTCGAGATGGATGGGTTGTGCTCGACCAAGTGACGTTCAAGACGGGAGGGGTAATCTAATGAACCAAATTTTTGTCCAAGATGGCGGATTCAAAATGGCGGCCAAAGATTAAAGTAAAAAAGGTTAAGCATTTTTGGAAATTAAAACAGGGTGGCAGAGTACCCTCCGCGGGGCCCGCGCGAAAGACTTTTCCCAAGGTGGTGGTTTCAAAATGGCGGCCAAAAATGTAGTAAAAAAGGTTAGAAATATTTGAAAAAATACAGGGTAGCAGATTACCCTCCGCGGTCCCCGCGGGGGCCGCGGCGTCAACGCGAAGTACGTTTTCCAAAGTGGTGGTATCAAAGTGACGGCCAAAGAATGTAGTAAAAAAGGTTAGAAATATTTGAAAAAATACAGGATGGTAGGTAACCCTCCGCGGTCCCCGCGGGGGCCGCGGCCCCCAGGCCCCCACGCGGAATACTTTTTCCAAGGTAGCGGTTTCAAAATGACGGCCAAAGAATTTAGTAAAAAAGGTTAGAAATATTTGAAAAAATACAGGATGGTAGGTAACCCTCCGCGGTCCCCGCGGGGGCCGCGGCCCCCAGGCCCCCACGCGAAATACTTTTTCCAAGGTAGCGGTTTCAAAATGACGGCCAAAGAATGTAGTAAAAAAGGTTAGAAACATTTGAAAAAATACAGGGTGGTAGGTTACCCTCCGCGGGTCCCGTGGGGCCCGCGGCCCCCATGCGAAATTCTTTTCCTAAGATGGCGGCCAAAAAATAAAGTAAAAATGGTTAGAAATATTTGAAAAAAAACAGGGCGGTAGGGTATGAATCACTGTTTCCAAGGTGGCGGTTTCAAAAAGGCGGCCAAAGCTTATAGTAAAAAAAAGGTTAGGATTATTAAAACAAAACAGGGTGGCAGGGAACCTTCCGCGGGTCCCGTGGGGCCCGCGGCCTGCATGCGAAATGCTTTTCCCGAGAGGGCGGCCAAAGAATAAAGTAAAAATAGGTTAGAAATATTTGAAAAAAAAACAGGATGGCAGGGTACCCTTAGCGGCCTCCAAATACAGGGTGGTGTTACCCTCCGCAGTTTTCAAAGTGGTGGTTTCAAAAAGGCGGCCAAAGTTTATAGTAAAAAAAAAAGGTTAGGATTATTAAAACAAAACAGGGTGGCAGGGACCTCCGCGGGGCCCTTGGGGCCCGCGGCCCCCACGCGAAATACTAGTTATAATATATATAGCTGAATACCCACTGACTCACTCACTGACATGCTGTTTTGAAGAACCCGTAAGAGGTAAGGCTCGACTCTATACATCGTCGTATCAGAAATGCCCCCACGACCACCAGAAAAATACGAAACCGACCTGAACGTGGAAATTGACTTGACACATGGGGCGGTTCTCCGCAACGGCTCAACCTATCGAGTTTGCCCGGAACTAAAGTCGCTCAGAACAGCTAGCCAATGGGTGAGCCGGTCAAAGTTTTTTCAAAATGGCGAAAACAAGATGGCCGCCATACAAAATTGAAACGCGAATATCTCAGAGGCCAGTCGAGATAGGTGGGTGGTGCTCGACCAAATGTCATTCAGAGTTGAGGGGAAAATTTGACTATGCAATTTTTTTTCCAAGATGGCGGATTCAAAATGGCGTCCAAATTTTTTTTTACTCCGATCCGGTTGAAATTTTGCATCCGGGGCTCTTCGAGGCCACAGATTCTAATGGCATACTTTATTTTTCGATTCCGCCATTTTCCAAGATGGCCGCCATACAAAGAAATTTCTGTATCTTTGACCTGTTGTTTTGAAGAGCCCATAAGAGGTGGGGTTCGGTTCTGTACACCGTCGCTTTAGAAATTTCATGCTTAGTACCAAAAAAAGAAAAATTGACCTGAATGTGGAAACTGACCTGACACATGGGCCAGCTCTCCGCAACGACTTGCCCTATCGAGTTTGCCCGGAACAAAAGTCACTCAGAACAGCCAGCCAATAGGTGAACCAGTTTTTTTTTTCAAAATTGCAAAAACAAAATGGCCGCCATACAAAATTGAAACGCAAATATCTCAGAGGGCAGTCGCAACAGGTGGGTGGTGCTCATACAAATATCGTTTAAAGTGAGCGGAGTAATTTAATGAACCTAATTTTTTTTTCAAAATGGCGGATTCAAAATGGCGGCCAAAGTTTCTTTTACTCCGATCCGATTGAAATTTTGCATCCGGGGCTCTTCGAGACCACAAATTCAAACGCTATACTTAATTTTTCGATTCCGCCATTTTCAAAGATGGCCGCCATACAAAGTAATGTCAGACTCATGGGCTCACTTGTGTTGTAAAGCAGCTTTTAGGAATAGGGTTCGACTTTATACACCATCGCATAAGAAATTTTATCACAAGAACAAAAAAAATGCAAAACTATCCTGAACGTAGAAACTGACCTGACACATGGGCCAGTTCTCCGCAACGACTTGCCCCATCGAGTTTGCCCGGAACTAAAGTCGCTCAGAACAGCCAGCCTATGGGTGAACCGGTAATTTTTTTGCAAAATTGCGAAAACAAGATGGCCGCCATACCAAATTGAAATATACTAAAAAAGGTTACAAATATTTGAAAGAAAAACAGGGTGGCAGGGTGACTCCGCGGGTCCCGCGGGGCCCGCGGCCCACACGCGAAGTACTTTTTCCAAGGTGGCGGTTTCAAAACGGCGGCCAAAGAATATAGTAGAAAAAGCTGGAAAAATTTGAAAAAAAAGCAGGCTGGCAGGGTACCCTCCGCGGGTCCCGTGGGGCCCGCGGCCTCCATGCGAAATGCTGTTCCCAAGATGGCGGCCAAAGAATATACTAAAAAAGGTAACAAATATTTGAAAGAAAAACAGGGTGGCAGGGTGACTCCGCGGGTCCCGCGGGGCCCGCGGCCCCCACGCGAAACGCTTTTCCCAAGATGGCGGATTCGAAATTGCGGCCAAAGAATAAAGTAAAAAAAGTTCAGAAATATTTGAAAAAAACAGGATGGTAGAGTACCCTCCGCGGGTCCCGTGGGGCCCGCGGCCCCCATGCGAAATGCTTTTCCAAAGATGGCGGCCAAAGAATAAAGTAAGAAAGATTAGAAATATTTGAAAAAAAAAACAGGCTGGTAGGGTACCCTCCGCGGGTCCCGTGGGGCCCGCGGCCCCCATGCGAAAGGCTTTTCCAAAGATGGCAGCCAAAGAATAAAGTAAGAAAGGTTGGAAATATTTGAAAAAAAAACAGGCTGGTAGGGTACCCTCCGCGGGTCCCGTGGGGCCCGCGGCCCCCATGCGAAAGGCTTTTCCAAAGATGGCAGCCAATGAATAAAGTAAGAAAGGTTGGAAATATTTGAAAAAAAAACAGGGCGGTAGGGTACGAATCACTTTTTCCAACGTGGCGGTTTCAAAATGGCGGCCAAAGAATATAGTAAAAAAACGGTTAGAATTATTTCAACAAAACAGGGTGGCAGGGAACCTCCGCGGGGCCCTTGGGGCCCGCGGCCCCCACGCGAAATACTAGTTATAATATATATAGCTGAATACCCACTCACTGACTCACTGACTGACTCACTGACTGACATGCTGTTTTGAAGAACCCGTAAGAGGTAAGGCTCGACTCTATACACCGTCGTATCAAAAATGCTCCCACGACCACCAGAAAAATACGAAATCGACCTGAACGTGGAAACTGACCCAACACATGGGGCAGCTCTCCGTGACGGCACGACCTGTCGAGTTTGCCCGGAACTAAAGTCGCTCAGAACAGCCAGCCAATGGGTGAGCCGGTCCAAGATTTTTCAAAATGGCGGAAACAAGATGGCCGCCATACAAAATTGAAACGCGAATATCTCAGAGGCCAGTCGAGATAGATGGGTGGTGCTCGACCAAATGTCATTCAGAGTTGAAAGGAAAGTCTGACAAAGCAATTTTTTTTCCAAGATGGCGGATTCAAAATGGCGGGCATTTTTTTTTTTGCTCCGATCCGATTGAAATTTTGCATCCGGGGCTCTTTTAGGCCACAGATTCCAACCGCATACTTTATTTTTCGATTCCGCCATTTTCCAAGATGGCCGCCATACAAAGTAATTTCTGTATCTTTGACCTGTTGTTTTGAAGAGCCCATAAGAGGTGGGGTTCGATTCTATACACCGTCGCTTTAGAAATTTCATGCTTAGTACCAAAAAATTAAAAATTGACCTGAATGTGGAAACTGACCTGACACATGGGCCAGCTCTCCGCAACGACTTGCCCTATCGAGTTTGCCCGGAACAAAAGTCACTCAGAACAGCCAGCCAATAGGTGAATCAGTATTTTTTTTTTCAAAATTGCAAAAACAAAATGGCCGCCATACAAAATTGAAACGCAAATATCTCAGAGGCCAGTCGCAACAGGTGGGTGGTGCTCAAACAAATATCGTTCAAAGTGAGCGGAGTAATTTAATGAACCTATTTTTTTTTCCAAAATGGCGGATTCAAAATGGCGGCCAAAGTTTCTTTTACTCCGATCCGATTGAAATTTTGCATCCGGGGCTGTTTGAGGCCACATATTCAAACGGCATAATTAATTTTTCGATTCCGCCATTTTCCAAGATGGCCGCCATACAAAGTAATGTCAGACTCATAGACTCACTTGTGTTGTATAGCAGCTTTTAGGAACAGGGTTCGACCTTATACACCATCGCATAAGAAATTTTATCACAAGTACAAAAAAAATGCAAAACTGTCCTGAACGTGGAAACTGACCTGACACATGGGTCAGTTCTCCGCAACGACTTGCCCTATCGAGTTTGCCCGAAACTAAAGTCGCTCAGAACAGCCAGCCTTTGGGTGAACCGGTATTTTTTTTACAAAATTGCTAAAACAAAATGGCCGCCATACAAAATTGAAACGCGGATATCTGTGGCCAGTAGAGATAGATGGGTTGTGCTCGACCAAGTGTCGTTCTAGGTGCAAGGAGTAATCTAATGAACCTAATTTTTCCAAGGTGGTGGATTCAAAATGGCGGCCAAAGATTAAAGTAAAAAAGGTTTAGAAGTATATGAGAAAAAATAGGGTGGTAGGTTATCCTCCGCGGGCCCCGCGGGGTCCGCGGCACCCACGCGAAGTACTTTTTCCAAGGTAGCGATTTCAAAACGGCGGCCAAAGAATATAGTAATAAAGGCTAGAAATATTTGAAAACAGGCTAGCAGGGTACCCTCCGCGGGTCCCGTGGGGCCCGCGGCCTCCATGCGAAATGCTGTTTCCAAGATGGCGGCCACAGAATAAAGTAAAAAAATGGTTAGATATATTTGAAAAAAAAAAACACAGGGTTCCAGGAAACCCTCCGCGGGTCCCGTGGGGCCCGCGGCCTCCATGCGAAATGCTGTTCCCAAGATGGCGGCCAAAGAATATACTAAAAAAGGTTACAAATATTTGAAAGAAAAACAGGGTGGCAGGGTGACTCCGCGGGTCCCGTGGGGCCCGCGGCCCACACGCGAAGTACTTTTTCCAAGGTGGCGGTTTCAAAACGGCGGCCAAAAAATATAGTAGAAAACGCTGGAAAAATAAAAAAAAAAAGCAGGCTGGCAGGGTACCCTCCGCGGGTCCCGTGGGGCCCGCGGCCTCCATGCGAAATGCTGTTCCCAAGATGGCAGCCAAAGAATATACTAAAAAAGGTTACAAATATTTGAAAGAAAAACAGGGTGGCAGGGTGACTCCGCGGGTCCCGCGGGGCCCGCGGCCCCCACGCGAAACGCTTTTCCCAAGATGGCGGATTCGGAATTGCGGCCAAAGAATATAGTAATAAAGGCTAGAAATATTTGAAAACAGGCTAGCAGGGTACCCTCCGCGGGTCCCGTGGGGCCCGCGGCCTCCATGCGAAATGCTGTTTCCAAGATGGCGGCCACAGAATAAAGTAAAAAAATGGTTAGATATATTTGAAAAAAAAAAACACAGGGTTCCAGGAAACCCTCCGCGGGTC
Organism: Pandemis corylana; assembly: GCA_949127965.1. Lineage (NCBI taxonomy): Eukaryota > Metazoa > Arthropoda > Insecta > Lepidoptera > Tortricidae > Pandemis > Pandemis corylana. Next base: position 1,296,648 of record OX421875.1, on the reverse strand, counting down.
CCGTGGGGCCCGCGGCCTCCATGCGAAATGCTGTTCCCAAGATGGCGGCCAAAAAATATACTAAAAAAGGTTACAAATATTTGAAAGAAAAACAGGGTGGCAGGGTGACTCCGCGGGTCCCGCGGGGCCCGCGGCCCCCACGCGAAACGCTTTTCCCAAGATGGCGGATTCGAAATTGCGGCCAAAGAATAAAGTAAAAAAAAGTCAGAAATATTTGAAAAAAAAACAGGGTGGCAGGGAACCCTCCGCGGGTCCCGTGGGGCCCGCGGCCCACACGCGAAGTACTTTTTCCAAGGTGGCGGTTTCAAAACGGCGGCCAAAAAATATAGTAGAAAACGCTGGAAAAATAAAAAAAAAAAGCAGGCTGGCAGGGTACCCTCCGCGGGTCCCGTGGGGCCCGCGGCCTCCATGCGAAATGCTGTTCCCAAGATGGCAGCCAAAGAATATACTAAAAAAGGTTACAAATATTTGAAAGAAAAACAGGGTGGCAGGGTGACTCCGCGGGTCCCGCGGGGCCCGCGGCCCCCACGCGAAACGCTTTTCCCAAGATGGCGGATTCGGAATTGCGGCCAAAGAATAAAGTAAAAAAAGGTCAGAAATATTTGAAAAATAAAAGGGTGGCAAGGTGACTCCGCGGGTCCCGCGGGCCCGCGGCCCCCACGCGAAACGCTTTTCCCGAGATGGCGGATTCGAAATTGCGGCCAAAGAATAAAGTAAAAAAAGGTCAGAAATATTTGAAAAATAACAGGGTGGCAGGGTGACTCCACGGGTCCCGCGGGGCCCGCGGCCCCCACGCGAAACGCTTTTCACAAGATGGCGGATTCGAAATTGCAGCCTAAGAATAAAATAAAAAAGGTTTGGATTATTAAAACAAAATAGGGTGGCAGGGACCTCCGCGGGGCCCTTGGGGCCCGCGGCCCCCACGCGAAATACTAGTTATAATATATATAGCTGAATACCCACTCACTCACTCACTGACTCACCCCAGAGTTGTTTGGAAGAACTGGTAAGAGGTGGGGTTTTACTCTATACATCTTCGTATCAAAAATGCTTGCCCGACCACCAGAAAAATACGAAATCGACCTGAACGTGGAAACTGACTTGACACATGGGGCGGTTCTCCGCAACGGCTCGACCTATCGAGTTTGCCCGAAACTAAAAATGCTCAGAACAGCCAGCCAATGGGTGAGCCGGTCAAAATTTTTTCAAAATGGCGAAAACAAGATGGCCGCCATACAAAATTGAAACGCGAATATCTCAGAGGCCAGTCGAGATAGGTGAGTGGTGCTCGACCAAATGTCATTCAGAGTTGAGGGGGAAATCTGACTAAGTAATTTTTTTTCCAAGATGGCGGATTCAAAATGGCGTCCAAATTTTTTTTTACTCCGATCCGGTTGAAATTTTGCATCCGGGGCTGTTCGAGGCCACAGATTCTAACTGCATACTTTATTTTTCGATTCCGCCATTTTCCAAGATGGCCGCCATACAAAGTAATTTCTGTATCTTTGACCTGTTGTTTTGAAGAGCCCATAAGAGGTGGGGTTCGATTCTATACACCGTCGCTTTAGAAATTTCATGCTTAGTACCAAAAAATGAAAAATTGACCTGAATGTGGAAACTGACCTGACACATGGGCCAGCTCTCCGCAACGACTTGCCCTATCGAGTTTGCCCGGAACAAAAGTCACTCAGAACAGCCAGCCAATAGGTGAACCAGTGTTTTTTTTTCAAAATTGCAAAAACAAGATGGCCGCCATACAAAATTGAAACGCGAATATCTCAGAGGCCAGTCGCAATAGGTGGATAGTGCTCGATCAAATGTTGTTCAAAGTGGGCGGAGTAATTCAATGAACTAATTTTTTTTCCAAAATGGCGGATTCAAAATGGCGGCCAATTTTTTTTTGGGTCCGTTCTGAGTAAAATTTTGCACCCGAGCCTCTTAAGGGCCACAAATTCTGACGCTAGAATTTATTTTTCGATTTCGCCATTTTCCAAGATGGCCGCCATACAAAGTAATGTCAGACTCATAGACTCACTTGTATTGTATAGCAGCTTTTAGAAATAGGGTTCGACTTTATACACCATCGCATAAGAAATTTTATCAAAAGTACAAAAAAAATGCAAAACTGACCTTAACGTGGAAACTTACTTGACACATGGGCCAGCTCTCCGCAACGACTTGCTCTATCGAGTTTGCCCGGAACTAAAGTCGCTCAGAACAGCCAGCCTATGGGTCAACCGGTATTTTTTTTTCAAAATTGCTAAAACAAAATGGCCGCCATACAAAATTGAAACGCGAATATCTCAGTGGCCAGTCGAGATAGATGGGTTGTACTCGACCAAGTGTCGTTCTAGGTGGAAGAAGTAATCTAATGAACCTAATTTTTTGCCAACGTGGCGGTTTCAAAACGGCGGCCAAAGAATATAGTAGAAAAGGCAGGAAAATTTTGAAAAAAAAAACAGGCTGGCAGGGTATCCTCCGCGGGTCCCGTGGGGCCCGCGGCCCCATGCAAAATGCTTTTCCCAAGATGGCGGCCAAAGAATAAAGTAAAAATAGGTTAGAAATTTTTGATAAAGAAACAGGACGGCAGGGTACCCTCCGCGGGTCCCGTGGGGCCCGCGGCCCCCATGCGAAATGCTTTTCCCAAGATGGCGGCCAAAGAATAAAGTAAAAATGGTTAGATATATTTGAAAAATTAGGGCGGTAGGTTATCCTCCGCGGGCCCCGCGGGGTCCGCGGCCCCCACGCGAAGTACTTTTTCCAAGGTGGCGGTTTCAAAACGGCGGCCAAAGAATATAGTAAAAACGGCAAGAAATATTTGAAAAAGAAAAACAAGCTGGCAGGTTACCCTCCGTGGGTCCCGTGGGGCCCGCGGCCTCCATGCGAAAAAATGTTCCCAAGATGGAGGCCAAAGAATAAAGTAAAAAGACGGTTAGCTTTATTTGAAAAAAAAAAAACAGGATGGTAGGGTACCCTCCGCGGGTCCCGTGGGGCCCGCGGCCCCCATGCGAAATGCTTTTCCAACGATGGCGGCCAAAGAATAAAGTAAAATAGGCGAGAAATATTTGAAAACAAAAAACAGGGCGGTGTAGTACGAATCACTTTTCGAAGGTGCCGGTTTCAAAAAGGCGGCCAAAGTATATAGTAAAAAAAAAAAGGTTAGGATTATTAAAACAAAACAGGGTGGCACGGGACCTCCGCGGGGCCCTTGGGGCCCGCGGCCCCCACGCGAAATACTAGTTATTATAATATATATAGCTGAATACCCACTGACTGACTCACTGACATGCTGTTTTGAAGAACCCACAAGAGGTGTGATTAGACTCTATACACCATCGTATCAGAAATGCTTCCACGACCACCAGAAAAATACGAAATCGACCTGATCGTGGAAACTGACTTGACACATGGGGCGGTTCTCCGCGACGGCTCGACCTATCGAGTTTGCCCGGAACTAAAGTCGCTCAGAACAGCCAGCCAATGGGTGAACCGGTCAAAGTTTTTTCAAAATGGCGAAAACAAGATGGCCGCCATACAAAATTGAAACGCGAATATCTCAGAGACCAGTCGCGATAGATGGGTGGTGCTCGACCAAATGTCATTCAGAGTTGAGGGGGAAATTTGACTATGCAATTTTTTTTCCAAGATGGCGGATTCAAAATGGCGGCCAAATTTTTTTTTGCTCCGATCCGATTGAAATTTTGCATCCGGGGCTCTTTGATGCCACAGATTCAAATGGCATACTTTATTTTTCGGTTCCGCCATTTTCCAAGATGGCCGCCATACAAAGTAATTTCTGTATCTTTGACCTGTTGTTTTGAAGAGCCCATAAGAGGTGGGGTTCGATTCTCTACACCGTCGCTTTAGAAATTTCATCCTAAATACCAAAAAATGAAAAATTGACCTGAATGTGGAAACTGACCTGACACATGGGCCAGCTCTCCGCAACGACTTGCCCTATCGAGTTTGCCTGGAACTAAAGTCGCTCAGAACAGCCAGCCAATGGGTGAACCGATATTTTTTTTTTAATTGTGAAAACAAGATGGCCGCCATACAAAATTGAAACGAGATGGTGGATACAAAATGACGGCCAAATATTATAGTCAAAAATGAAAGAAATATTGGAAAAAAAAGGGTGGCAGGGTACCTTCCGCGGGTCCCGTGGGGCCCGCGGCCTCCACGCGAAATGCTTTTCCTAAGATGGCGGCCAGAGAAGAAAGTAATAAAAGGTTAAAAATTTTGAAAAAACAGGATGGTAAGGTACCCTTCGCGGCCCTCACGCGAAATACTTTTTCCAAGATGGCGGCCAAGGAATAGAAAAAAGGCTAGAAATATTTAAAAACAATAGGCTGGCAGGGTACCCTCCGCGGGTCCCGCGGGGCCCGCGGCCCCCATGTGAGATGCTGTTCCCAAGATAACGACCGAGGAATAAAGTAAAAAAAGGTTATAAATATTTGAAAAAAATACAGGGTGGTAAGTTACCCTCCGCGGTCCCCGTGGGGGCCGCGGCCCTCACGCGAAATACTTTTTCCAAGGTGTTGGTTTCAAAATGACGGCCAAAGAATGTAGTAAAAAGGTTAGAAATATTTGAAAAAATACAGGTTGGTAGGTTACCCTCCGCGATCCCCGCGGGGGCCGCGGCCTCCACGCGAAATACTTCTTGCAAGGTAGTGGTTTCAAAATGACGGCCAAAGAATGTAGTAAAAAAGGTTAGAAATATTTGAAAAAAACACAGGGTGCTAGGTTACCCTCCGCGGTCCCCGCGGGGGCCGCGGCCTCCACGCGAAATACTTTTTCCAGGGTAGCGGTTTCAAAATGACGGCCAAAGAATGTAGTAATATTTGAAAATAACACAGGCTGACAGGGTACCCTCCGCGGGTCCCGTGGGGCCCGCGGCCCCCATGCGAAAAAAATAGAATGGTAGGCTCCCCTTCGCGGCCCCCGCGCGAAATACTTTTTCCAAGATGGCGGATACAAAATGGCGGCCAAAGATTAAAGGAAGAATTATTACAAACACTTGAAAAAAAACAGGGTGGCAGGGAACCCTCCGCGGGTCCCGTGGGGCCCGCGGCCCGCATGCGAAATGCTTTTCCCGAGAGGGCGGCCAAAGAATAAAGTAAAAATAGGTTAGAAATATTTGAAAAGAAGCAGGGTGGCAGAGAACCCCCCGCGGCTCCCACGCAAAATACTTTTTTATCCATGGTGGCGGTTTCAAAACGGTGGCCAAAGTATGTAGTAAAAAAAAAGGTTAGGATTATTAAGACAAAACAGGGTGGCAGGGACCTCCGCGGGGCCCTTGGGGCCCGCGGCCCCCACGCGAAATACAGAGGCCAGTCGCAACAGGTGGGTGGTGCTCAAACAAATATCGTTCAAAGTGAGCAGAGTAATTAAATGAACCTATTTTTTTTTCCAAAATGGCGGATTCAAAATGGCGACCAAAGTTTCTTTTACTCCGATCCGATTGAAATTTTGCATCCGGGGCTGTTTGAGGCCACATATTCAAACGGCATAATTAATTTTTCGATTCCGCCATTTTCCAAGATGGCCGCCATACAAAGTAATGTCAGACTCATAGACTCACTTGTGTTGTAAAGCAGCTTTTAGGAAAAGGGTTCGACTTTATACACCATCGCATAAGAAATTTTATCACAAGTACAAAAAAAATGCAAAACTGTCCTGAACGTAGAAACTGACCTGACACATGGGCCAGTTCTCCGCAACGCCTTGCCCCATCGAGTTTGCCCGGAACTAAAGTCGCTCAGAACAGCCAGCCTATGGGTGAACCGGTAATTTTTTTGCAAAATTGCGAAAACAAGATGGCCGCCATACCAAATTGAAATGTACTAAAAAAGGTTACAAATATTTGAAAGAAAAACAGGGTGGCAGGGTGACTCCGCGGGTCCCGCGGGGCCCGCGGCCCCCACGCGAAGTACTTTTTCCAAGGTGGCGGTTTTAAAACGGCGGCCAAAGAATATAGTAGAAAAAGCTGGAAAAATTTGAAAAAAAAGCAGGCTGGCAGGGTAACTTCCGCGGGTCCCGTGGGGCCCGCGGCCTCCATGCGAAATGCTGTTCCCAAGATGGCGGCCAAAGAATATACTAAAAAAGGTTACAAACATTTAAAAGAAAAACAGGGTGGCAGGGTGACTCCGCGGGTCCCGCGGGGCCCGCGGCCCCCACGCGAAACGCTTTTCCCAAGATGGCGGATTCGAAATTGCGGCCAAAGAATATAGTAGAAAAAGCTGGAAAAATTTGAAAAAAAAAGCAGGCTGGCAGGGTACCCTCCGCGGGTCCCGTGGGGCCCGCGGCCTCCATGCGAAAAAATGTTCCCAAGATGGCGGCCAAAGAATAAAGTAAAAAGACGGTTAGATATATTTGAAAAAAAAACAGGATGGTAGGGTACCCTCCTCAGGTCCCGTGGGGCCCGCGGCCCCCATGCGAAATGCTTTTCCAACGATGGCGGCCAAAGAATAAGTTAAAATAGGCGAGAAATATTTGAAAAAAAAACAGGGCGGTATAGTACGAATCACTTTTCGAAGGTGCCGGTTTCAAAAAGGCGGCCCAAGTATAAAGTAACAAAAAAAAAGGTTAGGATTATTAAAACAAAACAGGGTGGCACGGGACCTCCGCGGGGCCCTTGGGGCCCGCGGCCCCCACGCGAAATACTAGTTTATTATTATAAGCTTATAATAATTATTCAATAACAAACGAGGTCGGTTATCTTCATCTAGATAATTTATCTAAATAAAAAAGTTGTCAACGCATAGTGCGTTGTGATTGAATTTATCTTCGAATAAATTTATTTGTAATAATTATCTAGATAACGTCCAACTCTGGTGTGAGCGAACCTAAGTGTTGTGTACTTTTGAAAATAATAAAAATGTCAATAAAAACGAGGGTAGTTGTGCGCCGCTATCAGTTGCGTCGTACCGCGTGAGCAGAACGCCGGCGCGCAGCGTTCGTTTCGCTGCCGCCGGTGCGAGCGCGCCAAGACGAAGGACTGCGAACTAGGCCGAAACATGTCGACCATCACTCGACTTTTTTACGCGAGTCATCCGATTATGTAATAATGATAGTTGTGATAGTCTACTTATTACTCCCATGCTGGTCTGGGAGCAAAGGAAAAACATAGAATGTACCAGTCGCTTCTCGTCCCGCGCAGATGGTAAAAGCCCACTGAGGGAATCATGTTATAGGCGATGCGGCTAGCAACCCATGACTATTTTTGATTCCTTTTTACACCTACAATCATGCTAAACGTGGCCTTTAGGTTTTGATACCTCAAGCCCTGTCTACCCCGTAAGGGATATAGACGTGATTTGTGTATGTATGTGTATGTCTATGTATGTGATAGTCTAACTGAAGCCTCGGGATAATGGTTTCTCGTCCTAATTTTGAGCCCCCGATGCAAAAAGTAGCAAGTTATAAGTTCAACGTCGATATTTCTCTCTCTCACTCAGTGAGTGTGTCAGTGGCATCGTAGCTCTTAAACGGATGGACCGATTTCGAAAGCCAGTTACGTTCGCATTTATAATATTAGAAGGGACCTCACCTCTTTACTGCTGTGGGAGAAGGTACTCTGATGCGCGTCCGAATGGTCTCCGTTGACGGTGTGTTCCCCTGAAAAATACAGAACGAATAATTTAAAAAAAAGCCAAAAACAAAATGGGCCCGACTCAAACACAATTGTCACGACGGTGAAATGTAGGCCAGAATAGCCACTTGTCACAGACTATTGTCAACATGGTGAAATATGCGCCCTGCGCCTGTTAATGAATAATTTATGTATTTTTTTTTTATTTTTTTTTAGTTACACATAAGTCGGGTTCTATCTATTTATTGCTTCGTTTACGTAAAAGTTTATGGATTATGTTATATATTTTATCTGTGTATCGTTTCGTGAGGCAAATACGGTTCTGGCAGAAAATCAGTGCTGCAGTCTAACGCCTCAGCGCAATGCTGAGCCAGCGACCGTTTCACTTTTGCGAAGACACACAACGCTGATGATCTATTTTTCATGTCTGTGTTTATTTTTCTTGTTTATTTTCTACTAGCAGTTGCCCGCAACTTCGTCTGCGTAGAATTCGTTCATCGCTATCCCGCGGGAATCATGCAATTTTCCGGGATAAAAAGTAGCCTATGTGTTATTCCAGACTATAATCTATCTATGTTCCAAATTTCATCCAGATCGGCCCAGTACTTTTTGAGCCTATTCATTACAAACATACAAAAATAGGTACAAATCTTTCCTCTTTATAATATTAGTATAGATAAATGTGTGTATATTCTCTTATATTTGTGTCTTTCTTTATTTCACCAACATGCCAACTGCCCGTGACAAGGACAACTCTGTTTACATTGCAAACCCGACCAGAATCTACGCCTGTTGGCTTCATATTGACTACGACTTGCATTTCGAATTGTCACATGTCGCCGACATATGTCAAGTTCCACCAGAGGAATGCAGCGTTGCCAACCTAGAGGGCTAAGATGGATACGTATTGTGCCAGTAACTTCACCAGCTTTGGATGAGCAAGATGTTGGTAGCGTGGACGGACTCTACTCTAGGTCCTACTCACAAAATTACTGAACGGATTCCGATAAAATACGATCTTCGTATTGCCAAACCAACATGTCATTGCTCTTTAAAAAAAAACTCAGTTCCAAAAGTAATAAATAAAAAAAAATGGAAATTAAATTATGCTTAAAAATAACCCCATTCACCAATTTGTGAAAAACAACAACACAGAATCCCCCACAGTTTTATCGGACAACACAAACGTACAACACCCTGTAGTTTATTCATATAACACAAGTGCAAAATGCAAGCAAAACTCACCTCTATGCATAAGAAAATAGCTCCTCTCCCGAAACGATCCAAACCATCCAAAAACTTCATGCATAAAACCAAGGAGTTATAAGACCAAGTAACACAGCAGTTTTACGACTACAAGTGGAATAAGAGCTATACAAGCTTATTGCTGACTTTACTTAAGTAATCGGACCCCTAGGTCCACTGCTGGGCATGATATGAAAGTAACAAAAAATATTGTCCGCAATAAACTAGTAAAAATACTTTTTTTAAAATTATACTCACGAGAAAATAAAGGATCGCTATAGAAAAGTATATGGAAAGTGACCCTTTATGCTCGGCAGTGTATTAAAAAAATAGGCATTTCCTTTTACTTGTTTCGGATGTACCTTTTACTTTCTTTTCAGAAATAGGCATTTCTAAATTTTACATTGAACCACGAGCATATTGAAGAAAAGTTTCATGTATTTTTCATACAATATTCATGTGCCAACATTGAACTGTATGAAAAAACTAAATACTCATGATTCTAAGAAATACCAAAGTGCAAGTATTTTTTTTTCATTATAAGTCACAAATGCTGTGTTACCGGTCTTGAAAAATAGACAAAAAATACATTTTTAAAAGTACCAGGCTTAAATAATTTTGCTTGCCATATTTGATCATTTTTTCAAAAATGTATACCACAAAAATGCTTCCAAATGAATAAATAAATTTTATCAAAAACTATTTTTTTTTTACGAAAATCAAATCACAAATAAAGCTAGCAAAAATATTCAATTAGTAGTAGGTTAGTATTGAAAACAAAACAAAAATGTTAGAAATGTTTTAATAAAAGTAACACATATTTACAAACAGAAAGTATTCTGAACGCAGCATTTAAATAATTAAATATAGTTCATAAATATCTGAACTCACTCTTAACTTTCAAATAAAATAAAAGAAAAGAACTGTAGTAATCAATCGTTAAATGCTGTTTCAAAACGAAAAAAAAAAGTTTTGTTAAAAATTTCATTTTTAGCACAAGCTTGCACGTTCCTTTTTGACCAAAAACATACATGCAAATAAGACACGGCTATAAAAGCTTGTAATTAAAAATGAAACATCCGCCAAGTTTGCGATTAAAATTAAAAAGTTAACACAAAACAAGCTTAACAAGACGTACACGAAAAATACATACAAACGTTAAAAATCAACACATTACATGCATTCCCTTAAAAACCATTCCCGAAATAAACTTAGACATTAAAAAAAAAACATAACACACGCACACAGAGCCGGGTGTGTACAATAAATAAAATATATTTCTTTCGCCATTCACTTAGGAAATACTTTAAGTCAGATATATATCTATCCAAACTAAACAGGGTCATCCAAAAATTTTCCGAAATTTTTCAGTAGGTTTACAAAGATTTTTAATTTACATTTTTGATACAATCCCGCCTATGAAGCGATCCATTTCGAAATATTCCAGGACGTGTTTCACCACCCTCTGTTAAGTCCCAGTTATCTATGATTCCGTCTCTGTCTCTTTCGTAGTAACTAATAAATAGACGGAATCGAACCTGACACATAAGATAACTGGAACTTAAGAGAGTTGTGAAATAGACCCTTAGACTCGTAAAATTGGCATTGTTCATTTTTTTTAGTATGCTCCAATTCGAAAACAATTTCGAGGAAAACTATCAATTATCCGATTTATCTTGTCCGATTTCAAAAATACTTTATGATTGCAGATATTTTTGTAAAAGTACTTTGAACCTTTGTTTGACCGAACGACCGGGTTTTTAGACAGAATCCAGCATCGAATGTTTGCCACAAAAATGAAAAAAAAAGTTTGGCTACGGCAACTGTCACGTGTCACTGTCAAATCTACAAAACCATAGACAAAGCCGTTTTTTTTATAGCCAGCCGAACGAAGGCGATTGGGATTCTGTCTAAATTCACGAATTATCAAACAGCGAAAAAATATTTATTATTAATTAACAAAGCTACGTAAAAGCATAATATTCAAATTAGTTGGTTGAAGTAGTCCATTTTATCGAATAAAGGTGTTAAAAGCACAGCTTAAAAAAAATGGACAATGCCAATTGTATCCGGCAAAAGCTAACAACTGAACCAAATCCTAAAATGTTTCATTAAAATCCTCCATACACTCAAACTCGTTCGGATCAAAGCTCTCAGACATCCTAAACTTGGATATTATCTTGTAAAACAACGTATCTTCAAACGGCGGCCATGACGAATACAACCTCTTGCTCCCTCGATTGTGCAACACAGGCCTAGAGTCGTATAAGAGCATCTTTTTAGGCTCATTATCTTCAGAATCGAATGTATCAAACGTGTCACCTTTAGCTGACACAAAACTTTCATCAATCGCTTTGCTTTCATCTAATTTATCAACATCATAACCATCCAAAAGCACACCAGCTCTTTTGAAATGATCTTCGCGAATATCATTGTGTAAATCTATAGTAAGAAAGCTAGGTACAGTGTTCTCGGTGTACCTTTTGGCAGGTCTGTATTGTTGGTCTTCTGTAAAACTGTCATCAAAGGAGAGCCAGTACTTGACACCACCTTTATGCTCTGTCTGTGACATAGCTATGACGTTAGCTTTTTTGATGAACGGCGATCCTAAAATTGAGTCTTCCTTCTCATACAACTCATATTGATTGGTGATAGGCGATACGGTACAGGCTTCAAAAGTAGTATTTTCTCTTTGTGGCGACGAGGATCGACTGTTAAAATAATCTTCTTGAACAAAAGCCGTGTTCATATCTGTAACTACGTACGTTTCATCGTTACTTACTTGTGGTGTTACGACAAATGTTTCATTAAAATTTTCACCGATTTTTACTATGTCTGGAGTATGTGGGATTTCATGTACGATTTCGTTTGGTGCATTATCAGTATCAGTTTCCATGTTATTGTTGAATTCATCGTAAATAAACGTATCATTTACATTTTCATACATTACATTATTATTAATCTCAGTTTCTAATTCCACAATAGATGTATCAAAATTAAAATGTTCTTTTGTTTCATTATTTAATGCATTTATCTTTAATTCAATATGATTGTCATCGTTAACGAATCCGTCGTCGAATTTGTTTCGTATCTCTTCAATATGTTTAGAAGAATTTCTCTCTTCTCTCTTTTCGCTTTCGTCTGGTTCTATTTCTTCATTTAAATACTCAAAAAGGTTCTCTGTGGAATCCGTTTCCATGTCAGCAACATCATGTGTCTGTGATACAGAAATAGTGTCTTTAGTGTTACCGTTACCGTCATAATTTACGTCTAATTTTAAAGGCTGACTAGCATTTATTTCTATACCATCTGAATATGCTTCTTCCGCTGGTGATGATTCAATTTTTAAATATTCTAAATTGTCAAGCAATTCGTTTATCACTTCACGTCCAAAATTGATTGTATCTTCACTTTTAATACCAATTTCAAATTTGTCTTCGCTGTTTTCATTACATTGCGGCAATTCTTCGGTTACAATACATAAATCTACATCACCAAATGCATTTCTGTAGTTATTTTGTAGAGTATGGTCACTTTCATCTTTTTCATTATTATCTACTTGTTCTCTTAAATTATCAACTTCCGGCCACAAATTGAAAGCTGTGCACAAGATATCTTCATTGTCCACGACAGTCACAACTCTTTTAACTTTTTGAGTCCTATCCTTTTGTTTATTGGCTCCAAGAAAGCACGCTTTATTAAATATAAAGTATAATATTGCCTCAGCAACTTTGTAGGATTGACTGTCAACCTCGCTTATTTCAGTTAAAGCTGTGTCATTAAAATTGGTCGTTCCCTCAATATCTTGAATCAATTTGGTTATGGAGAAATGTTCTTCTGTATGATTTTCAGCTAAATCAGCTTTAATTTCGTTTTGTGAATAATCAAATTTAAGTTCATTATTTTCTCTAACAATATCTTTCTTCATTTCAAAATAACCATTGTCAGTTTCAAATTCAATTCTGTTTAAAATTATGGCAAGAAGATCAGTTATAACTTCATATTTCTCGAATTCAGCGGTAGAATTGAAACTTAATACTTCAGTGCTTGAAGCAATACTGTAATCATTTGAATGTCTATCCTTACTTGCATCTTGATTCAACGCTTTTGTGATATCAGTTTTTGAGACCGGTTCCGGAATTTTAAAGACATGTTCGTCGTTTTGATCTTTCGTACTAGATACATTTGACGCATCGTCTAAAACGTTCTCGTTTTTAATTATTAATTCTTCGTTTCGTACTGTGGTTTCCACTTTTTCAGGTAGCTCTTTTGAATCGTAAAGTTCATCATAGGCTGTATCATTCATATTTATGTCATTGTCATCTGTCGTATCATTCTCAATACCAAGTGTCTCATCGGTAGTTTGGTAATTTGATTCAACAATTTCCACATCATTACATTTTGCAACGCAATTACTGAACTCATTATTAGGTCCAATAATATCTTCAGATAAGTTACCAATTTCCGACTCTCTCTTACTGTTTTTATCATTATTAAAACTGCTTGAATCATCATAAGAACTTTTTGACTCCTCCAGTATAGGCTCCAAGATTAAATTTTGTTTCACAGCTTCTATTATTTTCTTAGGCGATTTCTTTGGACTCTCTTTCTTCTTATAATCTTCGCAATAAAAGTTTATAGGTACAGAATAATCCCTTATATCTTTGTCAACTAGATCTTTGACTGGACTTTCGTAAGCCTCTTCGAAGCCCATTTCGTCACTGAAGCTGTGATATTCACCTTCATTGGTATCATCATTGTCGTCAGAATTTTCAGACTGAATTTGTACAATCTCAGCTTTATATAAATCAGCATCATCATTCCGTTGAACCTGATTATCATTAACCACATTAGCTTCAGTGATTGTCGCGTCATTATCATTTTCTATTACAGTTTGATTTTGCGAAGAAAAACTATTCAGATCAGTCAAATAGTTATCCTCATTGAATTCTTGACTTTCAACAAACTCGTCCTGCATATCAGCCACTTTGAAAACCGGTACAATTTTCTCTTTAATTTTGACAACATCTCTAATTTCCTCTCTAAAACACTCTTGGTGTATATTATCGACCGAAAAATACACAGAATGCGGTTTCTGTGTTTTCTTCTCTTTCGTCAGCTCCCAGACGTAAGAATTCGTGTTCGAACCGCAAGACCTGCACTTGGGTACATGAAAATGATTAGGCTCGGGATCTTTGATGTAGGAGTTAGCGAAACCGCTGTACGACCTGGTCCTAAACAAATTGGTCGTCTTATTCCTCTTTCTGGGCAACGACTGAGTGCGGTAAGCGTACTCGGATTTGCAACGGCCGTCCCATTCGATAGACGGAATGGAATACAGGCTAGACCTACTGCTTAGATTGCCTTGATCTAGTTTCTTACTCAGATCCAAAGCTTCATCCCCTTTAACTTGGATCACATTAGAACCTAAATCAATAGCTAAATTTAAATCATTTCTTTTAGTATCATCAAACTCAGCAAACCTAATGCCATCTTTATCATCGCTAACCTTTAGTTTGTCATGACCTAGCCTATCATTAAGGCTAACTTTACATTTGGGATGCTTTTTATCGTCATCGTATCTGTATATCATTTTGTCTATATTGTTATTTCGGGAATAGTCATGCAATGAACGTTTGCTGGTGGAAAGTGCTTCGTTAGCTTCAGTTAGTGTACCTGAAATGAGAGTAAAGCGTGCAATGGACATACCAGTTACAATAGGCACCAAGTCTTCATCAAAATAATTATATTTTGAACTAAATGCGTTCCTAGATAAGTACATGTAACGTGAATTATTATGGACGTGTAACTATTCAAACTGGTAGTAAAGTGGATGATTCGTCTAGTTAAGAAGAACTAGATGAATCATAAGCAAAGATAGTTGAGGTAATAAACACAAATAAAATATCATTACTTGGCGTTTTATTTGCTCCTTTTGAACTTAGCTTCATTATTAATACAACAAACGATCATTAACCACTGAAAATAACACAACTAGATCTACATAGTCATACTGATCAAACAATAACGCAGTCGTCAATAGAAACCCTTAAAACGCCAAATAGAATTTTTGATTGCGATTCAACAAAAGAAAATAATATCAGCAACATAAATAATAAAGGTGATACAGATCATAAAACAGACACGCATGATATTAAAGAGATATATGACGATGAGCACGATGAGACAACAGACACAAATGAAGACACGACGCAAGGACGAGCCAAACCAAGCAACGAAACCGACCAAAATCCACTGTCAGAAGACAGTAAAAATTACATCCCAGGAGCCTAAAACATGGACATATACAAATGTATGACGAAAGATATAACATCAAGGATATAATAATTAGCAAACGACGTGATGTTAGCGATAACTACATTCACTTCTTCCATTCATTTAACAAAACATACATACATACTAAGCGTGAGCTGCAGCAATTTACCGCCCACGACACGAGCGTTAATTTCCACTTCTTGGTCAGGAAGACGTAAAATTGTGTACACACTTTGGGCGGTGATAAAGGAAGCCTCTGGCTAGTGCGACAAGTTCCTGCGATCTGAGACATTCTTAATTTCATCACCCTCGGAATGTAACGTACTATACTTTAACGATAACCAACGATTTTGACATAATGCTCCATAAGTTCTGGTTAAAGTCATTGTTAAAGTAAGTTGGCGCAGCTCGCTCTAAGTACCCCAAGGCTTGTAGATAAATATCTGTCCCGTGAGACTGTGACAATCCTTATTCCTTAACTACATCATAAAGGTTTCATCTTTCTACATTCAAAAGTTTTGGCTGGGCGTTGATGTACCAATCAGTCCAGTTTTTTTTACACGAGATCTTTAAGTTAAATTGATTAGACCAAGATTACTTCGCAAAGTACGTATAGTATACATACATGCATACATACCGTCACGCCTCTTTCCCACAGGGGTAGGCAGAGACTACTTCGTCCCACTTGCTACGTTCCTGACATACTACTTTCGCTTCATCCACATTCATCAATCGTAATCATAATAAATAAAAGCATCATCCCATCAATTCATGCCCCCATTAAACCACTAAACGAGTCAACACATCGTCCCATCAAATCCGTGTTTCACACCAATACCACCGCACCATCAAACAATGAATCAGCAACACAGCGCCTCAACAAATAGCTACCAAATATTTGTCACACCACACTATTTTCTTTCTCTTTCATTCTAAACAGTCATAACAGCCGCTACATTAATACAAGGCGTTTTAAAATTGTTCTAGAACATTGCAGCGGACGGTTGAGTCAGTTCAAAATTCCCTTATTCCATTAATTCCAATTATCTTTTATATAGTCTTATTTTGAAACTACCAGCGAATTCGGAAAGACCATCATTGCCAAGAAAGTCATGTTTTCAAAATAAAATACATTTACACATACACAAATCACGTCTTTATCCCTTACGGGATAGACAGAGCCTAAGGTGGCAAGACCTAAGGCTTTTGTGTATGTGTACGTAAATTTTGTTCCCACCGTTAACCGATTAATCCAATTAACTGGTTTTCTGAACAATATTTAACCGGTTCCGTTCCCCGGCTGAAACATTCCAAAACAATTTCAAGTAACCCCTGTATACGAACCGAACACATCGCCCCATCAAATCGTTGAACCATCAATCCACAGCACAATCAACGAACCACCAAACCGCCCACATCTAGTCCCCCTACCTCCGATGACGCGCGTCTGAACTCTCACAACGGGGGGCGCGGGCGACGTGACCGCCGAGGAGGCAGTTGACGCGGCCGGCGAGTCCAAGAATACCTCGTCGTCGGACAGTAGGTTCGGATCACGCTCCGGCGCTGAGGAGTTCAGCACCCCATTATACAAGAACATGACCGCTAGGTGACTTTTGAGCGCTTTTCAAAAAAATAACATACATAAACAAATCACGTCTTTATCCCTTACGGGGTAAACAGAGCCTAAGGCTAAGCCTAAGGTTATTTTTTTCCATTCTGGTCTGGGAGCAAAGAAAAAACATAGAATATACCAGTTGCTTCTCTACCCGCGCAGATGGTAAAAGCCCATCGAGGGAATGGGCGAAAATCATAAGAATCATGTTATAGGCGATGAGGCTACAACCCATCACTATTTTCATTTCATTTTTCACCTATATGCCCACAATCTTGCTAAATGTGGCCTGTAGGTATGTTACCTTAGGCCCTGTCTACCCCGTAAGGGATAAAGACGTGATTTGTATATGTATATGTATTCAAAAATCGGGCCTCTGGATGGACCACCACAATTCTACTACCAGATTTATTGTATTGTCATCTGACTTACACAAGTATGCAAAATTTCAGCTCAATCCGATGAAGATATCTGCTTCAAAATTGAGTCGCAAGATTCCACCCACACAAACATACATACATACGTTGCAAGTCAACATAAAGCTTGCAATAAGTGTGCATGATTTTTTTTTTAATTTTACTTTGTCAGCGCTGAGATCAGTGGCGTAACTATAGGGTGGCAGGGGTGGCAAAATGCCACGGGCCCCTAGCTCTACGGGGCCCCCAACTCGCTTGGTTTAGAGCACAGAAGGGACGCTGATGCACTTCCTTATATTGAGGAAGGAGCCCCATCTGACGAATTTGCCGCGGGCCCCAGACGTTATAGTTACGCCACTGGCTGAGATAGAATACCTATAATGCCAATAATTTCACCAGCTGTCTTACTCTCTTCGAACACAGCAGCACAACAGCTGCTGCTTGAGTTCAACAAGATGGTAACGATCCAGACGGGCCTTGCACAAAGCTCTAACGCGGTACGCCTTCCTTTTAAATTTCCAATTTGTTTGTTCAGTGCCCTTGTGTCAGAGAAAGACAAAAGATAACGCCATTTCACAGAGCAAGAGAAAGTGGACCCGAGAGTCATTGGCACCCGCAATACTAGAGTAAACGCAGACGCGTTGCCGACGCAGGCTGAGATGAAATAACCTTTGAAAATTGTGCGACGTTCTAACGAAGATAGTTTTTTATAAAAATATATATTTAACAAATAAAGAAAGGAAAAAAATCGCAAACAAAGCATAGAAATTTGTTAGAATTGTTAGTGCGATATTGTCAATATACATATTTTTTCTAGTTATAAACAAAAGGCAAAACTTAAAAAAAAAACACATTTCAAAAAGTGACCAAAAAAAAGAGTAAGTACCAACTCACAATTTTCGAACACAAAAATCTACAACACCTATTTATTATTATTATTGGTTCAAACTCTTTCTTTTTTTTAAATAGCCCTCCAAGGTCGCGCACAAAGTTTGCTTCACCAAACCAAGTACACAGTGGCGTGCAGAGTCGGCAGGGTAGGCAGCGGCACGCAATCGTAAGGCGACCAAAACGCCATCTGTTTGAATGATGTGTCTACGACACAATTACAAACTCCCGTGGAACATCTACTGCTCACCAGGGACGAGAGATGGCGCTGTTTTCAATGATACCGTTATTTTGCAAGCGCGTACCCTGGCAACCCTCCGCTACAAGTCATAGCAAGTAAAAAGGGGTACAAAAATGTTTTTTTTTTCTACACTAACCTTTGGTCCGATCCGCGTGGGCCCTTTCAGCGTGCAGAAAATCTGTCGTATCCACTACGAACACATTATCGTATCATACACATGCGTAGAAAAGTAACGGGAAAAAAAACTAAGCCGCTCCAGAGCATTTTCAACAAAATATACCTCAAAATCTGGGATGGCTCCTCCGAAATTAGAATTTCTAATTTTCATTTCATTTTCAAAACGGACAACAGATTTTGATGCGGTTTTTTTTATAGATAGATTGTTTTTTGTTTTTTTTTAATATGAATAGGAAGGCAAACGAGCAAGTGGGTCACCTGATGGTAAGTGATCACCACTGCCCATAGACACCCGCAACCCCATTCAAGCGGAAGGTTTATATGTATAATTCTACAGACGAAGTCGCGGGCAGAATTATATGTATAGAATTAGTGTGAGCGGAGCTACATGAAAAGAATTTCGAAAATCGAATCTAGGAGTAAAGTCCAGTAGGCTTATTACTCTACTCGCTCGCAATCGCCATCGTGTTCATTTTGACAGTTCTTGTATGAATGTGACAGCCAGCCGATTCCAATGCCAATTGTCAGCCCATACGTGAACTGTCAAAATGAACACGATGGCGATTGCGAGCGAGCCAGGTAATAAGCCTACTGGATCTATGGAAGCGACACCAAAACGGCTCATATTTTTTCGAAAATGCTCCACCATATCTACCAACAAAGAATTTAAATTTAAAAAACATGCACGCGCAGAAAATTTGTAACGTGCATAAAAAAAAATCGAAAAAGAAAAACCAAAAATCTACATAGTAAGATTGAAATTCAAAAGTAGTTCGTTCTCATAAAAACAGCCGTACAGTCGGCCTGCGAAAATGTTGAGCACGCTAGTACTTTGTCACAATACACTTTGATATCTATTAGTTATTTATTACACATTGTCACACGTTTGTGCGTAATAAATAGAACGAAATGAACAATGACATTTTTCAATTCCAGATGTCAACATTTTTACGGTCCTACTGTAAGTACAGTACAGACAACCAAGAAAGTGCTTATCTATTTTCCATGACAGTATCGTACCAACAAAAAAAACCTGTACCGTCTGTAAAGTCGGTTTAAGTATAGTTTTACGTGATAACGTCATAAAGAAACAATACATTGATAAAAACTTCTAGCTCTGACGTCACTCGGAACGCGACAACGTGACACTTTTTCGTGGGTGCAGCCGGCGTTCATCGATTTATAAGACGTTGTCACGTCAAAACTTTGCATTCGAAAACTGTCTGACATTCAGGGCCCGTCTCACCATTCTCTGTTAAGGAACTTTATCCTTTTAGACGCCATAGACCTATACATACGTCTATTACTTCAATGCAAAAGCAATCTACATTCAATGGGGGCTAACGCGTGAATTTGCCACTAGAGGCGCTAGTGTCGCGTGAGGTCCAACAACATTCACTTTTCGCTGGTTCTGGCGGGCTTCGTGACATAAATTATAATTTCATTCATTTACCCGTTGAAAAGTGATCTTTGTGAAATTATCGCAAATACGTAGTATTTGGCGATGAATGCGAACGCTTTGAAAGCGGATTTTTTTTCCGAACAAAACGGAACTGCACAACATTGCGGCATAGCTAATCGATATGATGATAGTTATTTATAATATACTAATATTATAA
The DNA here is from genome assembly GCA_949127965.1 of Pandemis corylana. Taxonomy (NCBI): domain Eukaryota; kingdom Metazoa; phylum Arthropoda; class Insecta; order Lepidoptera; family Tortricidae; genus Pandemis; species Pandemis corylana. The sequence continues at coordinate 1,276,583 of OX421875.1, read as the reverse complement.
AGAGGAAAAATTTGATTGTTTGTTTGCATTGAATAGGCTCCGAAACTACTGGACCGATTTCAAAAATTCATATGCCGTTAGAAAGCTACATTATCACCGAGTGACATAGGCTACTTTTTACCGCGGGAAAATACCTTTTCCTACGGGAAAATCAATTTACCGCGGGCGAAGCTGCGGACGGAAGGCTAGTAATTAATAAACTTAATGAGATTCAACATTTAAAACTTTGTTGCGGCGGCGATCTTATAAAGTCGCCTTTGCCAGCTATACCTCTGGACCTTAGTCGACAGTGGCGCCAACTGGTGAGCAAAGAAACGACAGCGCCCATTGGGTATAGCTCCCACTAAAGGCATCGCAATAGAGAAGTCTCGCATATGGGTGACGTTTGTATTTGTCGTGGCGTTGAAAAGGGCAAGTGTCAATTATCTATGTTTCCATCTCTATTTATTACAACGAAACAGACAAAGACGTCAACATAGATAACTGGAACTTAGCAGTGTGATGAAACAGACCCTAAAAGTCATACAAAATGATAAAGAAATTTCTTGGGTAACCATACATAAGTTAAGAAGTAATATATACAAGTTTAGTATAGAAAAATACGTTGAAAAACTTTTTTTTTTTTAAACTCACCATCACTGAGGACGACTTCGGGTTGACTCCGAACCGGCACCTGTTTGGTCTCTATTCTTAGCACGCGATGTTCTGAAAAACACAGACAAATACTATTTTAAATTTATAAACAACACCGAAAATAAGAACACATGGAAAAATTCGAAAAGCAAAGCTATGGGCGGGAATCGAACCGGGATCCAAGAAAAACAAAAGGCAGTCACCATGTTTTTAAATTTGGAATTATTCAAATGTATGCATTTAAATAAGTGGCCAGTAATGTTATTTTTTCGACAAAAAGTTTTGAATTCTACGCCCGTGATACAAAAAGTAAATCGGGAAAAATGTGGGTGAGCGTATATTTTCATTATTGTATTGGCGTTTTGAAATTGAATTCAAAAGGTAATTACTTTTTTAAATTGTCAATAAATCGGCATGTTTTAAAACTAGGCGGTAGTGTATTTTTTTTCACCATGAGAGCTGAAAATTTGATCAATATACGATTGAAAACGTAAAAATTAAGTATGCGATTTAAAAAAAAACCCAATGTAGTAGTCTTACAAAAATAGCAATGCCTATCTGATAACACAAGTACTAAAGAAAATTCAGAAAAAAAAAATTGAAAAAGTTAGCTTAAAATGGTGCTATGATCAAAACATTGAACAAGGGTGTTCATTTTCGAAAAAAACCTAAAAGTCCGAATATCTCGGAAACCGTGCAACTTTTATAGTTGAATTATCGAGAAGATGGAATTGCATTTGTAGTGGTTGTACTGTTTGCAACAAAAGGAGAATAATTTTCTCTTAACTTAATAAAATGACATACCCAAGAAGTGGAATAAGTAGTAGTCCTCTGTTTTTTTCTTTTATTCGCTATCATGTTCTTCATCTGAGCTGTCACAAGTATTGATAATAAAATTGTCTGTTATTTGATCCATTTCTCCTTCCTGACATCGATATTTATTTTCTTCACTTTCGAAATATAGAAATTATTCGTAGTCGTACGGGCGGACACAATAATTAATTGAGAATACAATCAAATCAGATGTAAAAATATACGCACAACGTAAATAATATTGACAAAATCACACTGACATTATTTTTGTTTTTAGTTCTTCGATATATATATAACAACCTCTTTGTATGCTGATAGTACAAGAAAATAGAAAATTCAAATAAAGAATGCCTGTAAACAAACAATACTAAGTAACATATGCAATTCCACGCTCTCGATTATTCAACTATACTAAACCTATTAAAGCTTTATTATAACGTCCTAAGTGCCCTCTATCCACAGTTCAAGGATTATCCACTCGTTACCTAACAACCTGAATACTGTGGCTTGGCTCTGACTTCACATAAGTTTTTGACCGGATACACATACCATCCCGCGACTCCTCTTCGGTCTCGGAGGGCGCGCTGGCCGGCGAGGTGATCTGCGCGGCGCTGATAGCCTCGGACTCGGACAGGTCCGTGTCGTCTGCGACAGGAAGACACACACATAAAACACCATTATCATAATCAGCCAGAACTCCCTCTCCACCTGCATGCCTTCGCAACGGCTGGTGCAATTTTTTTGTTAATATTGACATTTAAGTGCCGCCATTGTTTGATGCTGGTCTGGGAGTAAAGCAGAAACATAGAATTCACCAGTTGCTTCTCTTCCCGCGCAGATGGTAAACGCCCGTCGAGGGAATGGGCGAGTCTTAGGAATCGTGTTATAGGCGATGCGGCAACCCATCACTATTTTGATTTCCCTTTCCACCTATACATCCTTAATCATGCTAAACGTGGCCTTAAGGTTTTCTTACCTTAGGCTCTGTCCACCCCGTAAGGGATACAGACGTGATATATATATGTATGTATGTAGGTATGTATTGTTTGATACGGTTACATACATACGTAAATCACGTCTTTATACCTTACGGGGTAGACAGAGCCTAAGGTAAACAAGATCTAAAGGCCACGTTTAGCATGATTGCGGGGGTTAGGTTCGTAAGGACTAGATTGCATAACGACTCTATAAGCAAAACGTCTTAGTTGCATAAGGTCTTGCTAAGCACAATGTCTTTTTTGCAGAATGCCCTAGTGAGTAGAATGTCTTAGTTGTTCGATCGACAACTATAGCATAACGCCCGAAGTTGCAAAATGACTAATAGAGTTTACGTCCAAGTTATTAATAAGTCTTGATTGTAAAACGACGCATAAGGAAAAGTGTCTGGATAGCATATGGTCTTGGTAGCAAAACGTCATGATTGCATACCGGCATAAAGTTTCTTTATCAAAGAGTTCCTTCACAAACTACGTTTGAATTTTTCTTGTCATTCAACCATCTAGTCGTTATGCCATTTAGACGTTATTAATGTTTGACGATATGCCTACCTAGTCGTTTTGCTATTACAACATTTTGATATTAGGGCGTTATACAAACAAGACGTAATAGAACTAAGTCCAATCTTAAACCCGGGCATTCTACTGTTAAGACGTTTGTACAATTAGACATTTAGCTACCAAGACCTTATGTAACTAAGACGTTTTGCTTATAGAGTCGTTATGTAATCTAGTCCCTACGAACCTAACCCGATTGCGGGCGTATAGGTGAAAAGGGGGAATCAAAACATTCACAGGTACGGATGATCTGGTTAAAGTCCCGGGTTCACGGTGGACGCAAGCCGCTTCCAACCGAGGCAGCTGGAGGTCTGTGGGGGAGGCCCGTGTCCAACAGTGGACGTCCTATAGTTGATATGATGACGATGATGATACTGTTTGACTTATTGATGAAAGCTATACCTCTACCCCCCTCCCTTTAAAAAAAATGTGAATATTCATTCGTATAGTAGGAAGAAGCGCAAGACATGAACCGGTGTGTATGCCTATCTCTCTCACTCTCTCTCTCTCGCTCTTAGGCGGGCTAACTGTGCTCGAGTGGAAGGGACGCGTGCCTTTCACTTTTTATGTCTGTCTCTCTCGCTCTTAGGCGGGCTAACCATGCCTCTCACTCGCTCTCATTGTGAGCGCATAACGTGAGCGGAGCGTAACGCAGTTTCTTGAAGTGTCACCCGGCAAACCAATTTATAAGACGTTGTCCAAAAACACCAACAAAAGGAGTTTGTGTTGGTATGTGTGTGTGTTGGTGTGCGTGTGTTGGTTTGTGTGTTGGTGCATGTGTGTGGGTGTGTATGTTGGTGTACGTGTGTGTTTATTTTGGTGTGTTTGTGTGCGGTGTGTGTTGGTAGTGCGGTGTGCGGTGTTGTGTGTGTTTATGTTGGTGTGTTTGTGTGCGTGTTGGTACGTGCGGTGTTGTGTGTGTGTGTGTGTGTGTGTGTGTGTGTGTGTGTGTGTGTGTGTGCTCACAGTCGGGGCGGGCGCGGCGCTCGACGAGGCGGCGGTACTCGTCGATGTCGCTGTCGGTGACGTGCTCGAACGGGTTCCTGGCGTAGGGCGCGCTGTACACGGTGGCGTTGTGTGTGTGTGTGTGTGTGTGTGTGTGTGCTCACAGTCGGGGCGGGCGCGGCGCTCGACGAGGCGGCGGTACTCGTCGATGTCGCTGTCGGTGACGTGCTCGAACGGGTTCCTGGCGTAGGGCGCGCTGTACACGGTGGCGTTGTGTGTGTGTGTGTGTGTGTGTGTGTGTGCTCACAGTCGGGGCGGGCGCGGCGCTCGACGAGGCGGCGGTACTCGTCGATGTCGCTGTCGGTGACGTGCTCGAACGGGTTCCTGGCGTAGGGCGCGCTGTACACGGTGGCGTTGTGTGTGTGTGTGTGTGTGTGTGTGTGCTCACAGTCGGGGCGGGCGCGGCGCTCGACGAGGCGGCGGTACTCGTCGATGTCGCTGTCGGTGACGTGCTCGAACGGGTTCCTGGCGTAGGGCGCGCTGTACACGGTGGCGTTGTGTGTGTGTGTGTGTGTGTGTGTGTGTGCTCACAGTCGGGGCGGGCGCGGCGCTCGACGAGGCGGCGGTACTCGTCGATGTCGCTGTCGGTGACGTGCTCGAACGGGTTCCTGGCGTAGGGCGCGCTGTACACGGTGGCGTTGTGTGTGTGTGTGTGTGTGTGTGTGTGCTCACAGTCGGGGCGGGCGCGGCGCTCGACGAGGCGGCGGTACTCGTCGATGTCGCTGTCGGTGACGTGCTCGAACGGGTTCCTGGCGTAGGGCGCGCTGTACACGGTGGCGTTGTGTGTGTGTGTGTGTGTGTGTGTGTGCTCACAGTCGGGGCGGGCGCGGCGCTCGACGAGGCGGCGGTACTCGTCGATGTCGCTGTCGGTGACGTGCTCGAACGGGTTCCTGGCGTAGGGCGCGCTGTACACGGTGGCGTTGTGTGTGTGTGTGTGTGTGTGTGTGTGCTCACAGTCGGGGCGGGCGCGGCGCTCGACGAGGCGGCGGTACTCGTCGATGTCGCTGTCGGTGACGTGCTCGAACGGGTTCCTGGCGTAGGGCGCGCTGTACACGGTGGCGTTGTGTGTGTGTGTGTGTGTGTGTGTGTGTGCTCACAGTCGGGGCGGGCGCGGCGCTCGACGAGGCGGCGGTACTCGTCGATGTCGCTGTCGGTGACGTGCTCGAACGGGTTCCTGGCGTAGGGCGCGCTGTACACGGTGGCGTTGTGTGTGTGTGTGTGTGTGTGTGTGTGTGCTCACAGTCGGGGCGGGCGCGGCGCTCGACGAGGCGGCGGTACTCGTCGATGTCGCTGTCGGTGACGTGCTCGAACGGGTTCCTGGCGTAGGGCGCGCTGTACACGGTGGCGTTGTGTGTGTGTGTGTGTGTGTGTGTGTGTGCTCACAGTCGGGGCGGGCGCGGCGCTCGACGAGGCGGCGGTACTCGTCGATGTCGCTGTCGGTGACGTGCTCGAACGGGTTCCTGGCGTAGGGCGCGCTGTACACGGTGGCGTTGTGTGTGTGTGTGTGTGTGTGTGTGTGTGCTCACAGTCGGGGCGGGCGCGGCGCTCGACGAGGCGGCGGTACTCGTCGATGTCGCTGTCGGTGACGTGCTCGAACGGGTTCCTGGCGTAGGGCGCGCTGTACACGGTGGCGTTGTGTGTGTGTGTGTGTGTGTGTGTGTGCTCACAGTCGGGGCGGGCGCGGCGCTCGACGAGGCGGCGGTACTCGTCGATGTCGCTGTCGGTGACGTGCTCGAACGGGTTCCTGGCGTAGGGCGCGCTGTACACGGTGGCGTTGTGTGTGTGTGTGTGTGTGTGTGTGTGTGCTCACAGTCGGGGCGGGCGCGGCGCTCGACGAGGCGGCGGTACTCGTCGATGTCGCTGTCGGTGACGTGCTCGAACGGGTTCCTGGCGTAGGGCGCGCTGTACACGGTGGCGTTGTGTGTGTGTGTGTGTGTGTGTGTGTGCTCACAGTCGGGGCGGGCGCGGCGCTCGACGAGGCGGCGGTACTCGTCGATGTCGCTGTCGGTGACGTGCTCGAACGGGTTCCTGGCGTAGGGCGCGCTGTACACGGTGGCGTTGTGTGTGTGTGTGTGTGTGTGTGTGTGTGCTCACAGTCGGGGCGGGCGCGGCGCTCGACGAGGCGGCGGTACTCGTCGATGTCGCTGTCGGTGACGTGCTCGAACGGGTTCCTGGCGTAGGGCGCGCTGTACACGGTGGCGTTGTGTGTGTGTGTGTGTGTGTGTGTGTGTGCTCACAGTCGGGGCGGGCGCGGCGCTCGACGAGGCGGCGGTACTCGTCGATGTCGCTGTCGGTGACGTGCTCGAACGGGTTCCTGGCGTAGGGCGCGCTGTACACGGTGGCGTTGTGTGTGTGTGTGTGTGTGTGTGTGTGTGCTCACAGTCGGGGCGGGCGCGGCGCTCGACGAGGCGGCGGTACTCGTCGATGTCGCTGTCGGTGACGTGCTCGAACGGGTTCCTGGCGTAGGGCGCGCTGTACACGGTGGCGTTGTGTGTGTGTGTGTGTGTGTGTGTGTGCTCACAGTCGGGGCGGGCGCGGCGCTCGACGAGGCGGCGGTACTCGTCGATGTCGCTGTCGGTGACGTGCTCGAACGGGTTCCTGGCGTAGGGCGCGCTGTACACGGTGGCGTTGTGTGTGTGTGTGTGTGTGTGTGTGCTCACAGTCGGGGCGGGCGCGGCGCTCGACGAGGCGGCGGTACTCGTCGATGTCGCTGTCGGTGACGTGCTCGAACGGGTTCCTGGCGTAGGGCGCGCTGTACACGGTGGCGTTGTGTGTGTGTGTGTGTGTGTGTGTGTGCTCACAGTCGGGGCGGGCGCGGCGCTCGACGAGGCGGCGGTACTCGTCGATGTCGCTGTCGGTGACGTGCTCGAACGGGTTCCTGGCGTAGGGCGCGCTGTACACGGTGGCGTTGTGTGTGTGTGTGTGTGTGTGTGTGTGCTCACAGTCGGGGCGGGCGCGGCGCTCGACGAGGCGGCGGTACTCGTCGATGTCGCTGTCGGTGACGTGCTCGAACGGGTTCCTGGCGTAGGGCGCGCTGTACACGGTGGCGTTGTGCTGGTGCCCGCGCTGGATGATGCCCTTGGACGCGGCACCCATCAGCACCTTGAGAAGAACAACACACGGTTCAACAGAACTGATAGTAAAATTAATGTGAGTGTAACTTCTTTTCCATCGCCTCAAATTTCGACCATTTATCGCGTGTCGCGTTACAAGCAGACACGGAGTGGGGATGAAGCGACAGGCGCTCGGCAGAGCGGCCAATATGGCGGCGCCCGTAGCCCGCATCAGCTGACCGTGTAGCGTTTACATTTCCAAAAGTTTCCCAGTTAAATGCCTAAAAAAGTTTCACTCGCATCGTGGTTTCTTAACACCGCACAATATTTTTTTGCTGACTGTACTGGGGCCATTCAAGTATTACGTAAGCAGATTTTTTACAATTATTTACCCCCCCCCCCCTTGCCCCATGTCAGCAAAAGTAAGCAAACCTCTTACCCCCCCTCCCATGCTTACGTAATCATTGGTACATTTTTCTTTTAATGGATTCTGTTTTTTATTGATTCGTGAGCAGATGTTCGAATCGAAACTGCTGACGTAATCACCATATCAACACCCCCCCCCCCCCACCCACCATGTCATCAAAAATAAGCTAAGCAAAGACACCCCCGCCCCCGCAGCAGAACAAGACTCGCTGACATTGCGAAAATATGCCGCAGATTTAATGGAAGATGGGGTAGGAAAGTGCTGGAGTGGAGGCCAAGGACTGGACACAGAAACGTGGGGAGACAGTCTAGAAAATGGGCCGATGACCTCATTCAAATAGCGGGGAGGGAGGGACTGGATGCGGAAATCCCAAGACCGCAGCAATTGGCATTGTTCATTTTTTTTAAGCTGTGCTTTTAACACCTTTATTTGATAAAATGGACTATTTCAAGCAACTAATTTGAATATTATGCTTTTACGTAGCTTTGTTAATTAATAATAAATATTTTTTCGCTGTTTGATAATTCGTGAATTTAGACAGAATCCCAATCGCCTTCGTTCAGCTGGCTATAAAAAAAACGGCTTTGTCTATGATTTTGTAGATTTGACAGTGACACGTGACAGTTGCCGTAGCCAAACTTTTTTTTTCATTTTTGTGGCAAACATTCGATGCTGGATTCTGTCTAAAAACCCGGTCGTTCGGTCAAACAAAGGTTCAAAGTACTTTTACAAAAATATCTGCAATCATAAAGTATTTTTGAAATCGGACAAGATAAATCGGATAATTGATGGTTTTCCTCGAAATGGTTTTCGAATTGGAGCATACTAAAAAAAATGAACAATGCCAATTGGAGGGCTATGGAAGAGACCTTTACTCAGCATTGGGTAGAAAAAGGCTGAAGAAGAGAAGAGAGAAGGGTCAAAACCACGTAGGCATCGGGGAAAAAGGTGACTTGAACTAATCGCATAATTTTGTCCGTTAAGTCCTATTAGAACTGATATGGGACTTAAATCATTATTCTAATTTGGAACGTCAATTTGTCTATTCGCACACATTCACACCTATACGAGCGTGTGCGCACTCACCACGTGGTCGCCTGTGTGCGTGTTGGCGGCGTCCTCGCCCACCAGCTTGCTGGCCTCGTCCCACGTGACGCCCTCCAGGATGTGCGACTGCGGCCCGGCGCTGATCTTGTCCGCGCGTCGGTTGTCCTTGATCTGCAAAGTTTCAATTTCAATAAGCTCCTGCCAAAAAGTTTACTAACAAAAGCTTCTTTTGCCGACTCTACTTGTAGAGTTTTACTTTTAATTTTGTTTTACTGTTGTTTTAATTAAATTCTTTTCCTAGTTACCTTGGTTTTTCTTGTCTCGCAAAAGGTGAGAAAAGTAGAGTTTACTCCTCGGAGATAAAACTGTATATGCCTTGGGTGCGCTTAAATGCTTCGCTCCACTCAGGACTCAATATTAATTCCCTTGCTACGCTCAGGAATTAACTCATAACACCCTCGCTGCACTCGAGAGTTAAATCTAGAGTCCTTTGCTTCGCTCAGGATTCAATATCGCGCCCGTGACATAATACAGTGCTTTATCCCCAAGGTGTAGAATCTACTATTAAAGACAACAAATGACAAAAAAAAGACAAATTGTAGAAAAGAACACATACCTGCTGTTGCAATGCCTTGAACTCCTTAGGGTTGGTATTCTTGGGCACAAACTGTAGCGTGTCAATCTTAACCGGCGTGCTCGAGTGCGCCGGCGAGCCATCCTGCACCCACTGCCCTCACCACACAAGGTCGAATTCACATCGCCACGCGCCGACCAATCAGAGCGCGCGTTTAACGACCAATCAGCGTCGAGCATCGAGTGGGGAGAAAAAAGTTCGCCATTAGTAAAAATGTTGCCAGTTTATAAACAATGGTTAATCGGAAAAAGGTGTTTTGAAAATAGAATAAATAAAAGTGCTCGAATGGTTTTGGTGGGTAGCAACGGCTTGTCGTTTGGTAACATACGAGTGTGTACAGTATTTTTTTTTAAACGATAAACGGCCGAGATCTCATGCAAAGCCTTCCATGCTTTTAAGAAGAGCCCTAAAGTTGCTGTAGTGTTTTTCAATTTTGGTAATGCGAGATTTTGAAAAAAAGAACAAAACTAAAAAAAAATGGATAGGTTGTTTTTCATTATTTTATCATTAAATTAGAAAAGCGGAACGTGCATCAGGGTTAACTAAAAATATATTTTTCAATTTAGCACAATTAAAAAAAAAACCTTACACTTTTCAAAAGACGAGCCTAGCTCTAATTTATAACATTTACTAGTTCTCGAAAAACCAACAACGCCGAATATAACAGCATTTTTTTTCGAAAGTGTATTTGAAAAAAAAAAAAAAAAGGACGGTTTTGAAATTAAGGAACAGGTCGTGCATGGGGTCTCCTAACACAGACATAGACAACGCATGTACCACTATCTAGCCTAACCAAATATCCAGGGTTGGTGCAAAGTGCGTCAAACTAGCAAGCGGCACACAGCAAGTTAAAACCACCTACAAAATAAGCTTTCTCACTCGTACATGCGTTATCTAATACCTTAAAGTCTGTATTTATTTCCATAGTGGCAACATTTTTACTCAAAAGTGAACTTTTCCCTACACTGTACATACTCGAGTGTTACCAGGGTTATGAAATGCAATTGATTCTTTTTTTAAAACTTAGTAAAAGCTTGATAAAGTTAAAATACACGTTAATATATAAACAAGATATCCGGTCCAATCTGGTTCTTATACAATTAGAAAACCAACTATCATGCCGTCCCTCTCGCACTCATATTAATCAGTATCATACCTCTCGCAGCGACACATGATCCCTACGACCAGTGGCGTAACTATAGGGTGGCAGGATTTATGCGTGGATGGACTGTAAGGAAACATGGCGATGTATAAAAATGTCTACCTGTAAAACATAAATTTGTCTGAGTATTAGAAAGCCAATACTTCAGAACGTTTAAGTCTTATCAAGTCGGAATATAAAAATGACTACTTTCAGAGTATACAAATGTCTAAGTCTTGTCAAGACGGAATATAAAAATGACTAATTTAGGTTAGAATCAAACTAGGTATCTAATCTTTTCGCACTGGCTGCGGACGACCTTCTCGAGAAAGCGATTATTGTTATTATTATAGCCATTTATTCCTTAATAAATTTTACATGCATACATTTACATTTCTCATAATAAATATGTATAACAAGTAATAATTATTTTTTTAAATACATCGTATACATATTTTCGTTTAGTCTATTGTCGCAACATATTTATACTTTGGCAAAATTATATACGCATGAAGTTATGCAAGTGGTCATTTTTATACATCGCCATTTTTACTTGTAGTCAAATCACACATAAATCCTTCTTTATATTGAGGAAGGAGCCCCATCTGACGAATTTGCCGCGGGCCCCAGACGTTATAGTTACGCCACTGCCTATGGCGCTTCTAGTGACAGTTCATTAGCTCCACTTTTATATAACCTCGTGATGAACCTCAGAAGTCCAGGCTCAAGGTCTGCTAAAGGGCAATGGCGCAGCACTTTGGATGCCAGTAGACCTGGAGCCCGATTTTTGAAAGCACATCACTCGAAAGTGGCATAAATCAGTTTATATCTTCAAAACTACAGCTCTAATCAAAGTTTCGACTAGTTCACAAGATTAATGAGAGCTGTGATTGTCTTCTATGCTACTCGTCTTTCGATATCTTTCATTATGGAATTGTCACATGTCATCGACAATTGTCGAATTGGTAAAAATAGGAGCCTGATGCTAATTAACAGCATAAATATAGTAATATACCAATTTTGATCGTGTAAAAAATATATACGTGACCAATACTTTGCGGTCACATTTTAAATAATCAATTATAGACAAAAAAAAATACACTCCCCAATAAAAAACATTTAAAATACGAACCCAATACAGTAAACCGCATCACAATCGGTCGAGCCGTTCTGGAGCTAACATGAAACATTCGTTGGCACACAAACACACAGAAACCTCTCAAACCTAAACTCATATACGATCTCCGCCCCTTTTTTACACAAAAAAAAACATATTTACATAATATACAAATTATACTATAAAAATAGTTCTAAAATCACATTTTATATCAACACACATACATAAGAACCAGAAAGACCGAAACATATATAAGATCCTTGACGCCACCAATTTAACCTAGAATATGACCGACACGTTAAAAAGAAAGAAGCGAGATGGAGAAACTAAACCGACAGGTGAGAAAGAGAGGCAAGAACCCCAAAGAATAATTCTAAATACTTATTCTAGTTGCAAGAACGCTCGCTAAAGCTAAGGGATTAAATTTCTAAACGTCACTGTAAATTAGAAAACATAGAAAAATCAAAAAAAAGTAAAGTTGTGGCCGGGAATCGAACCCGGATCCTCGTCGCCGTGACGCGTGCTATACCCCTACACCACCCACAGCAGGTGGGTAAGCCTTCGAATTTTTCTATCCGTTACTAGCTGTCACGTGACCTTGTTACTATGCGAATTTTTGTCGCCAAGCGTCATCTGTTTGAATGATGCGTCTGTACGACACAATTACAAACTAAGGGATTAAGACAAACACATCTATCTATCTATGTTCCAAATTTTATCCAGATCTGTCCAGTCATTCTGGCGTGAAAGAGTAACAAACATCCGTCCGTCTATCCATCCATACTTAAAAACTTTCGCGTTTATAATATTAGTAGGATGTGTGTTTCATGTATAATATATTATGTATTTTCACTACTTAGTATATTAATATATATATTCTAAATTGCACAACCTGCTCAGATCTGTACTTTTCTCCAGTCCATTATGGTTGCCTGGTAGAGATCGCTCTGTAGCGAAAGGCCGGCTATTGTTACCTTGTAATATTCTGTATACCTTTTTTCTGTTTTGGTTGGTATATGTGTAAACGACTAATAACGACTTGATACGCCACAAATAAGACGAAGAAGAAGATAAAGGCAAGTTCAAATTTAATAAAATTTCTATTTGTAAGCCTATACAATAATATCGTAAATTATAACCGAAACCTTATTGTTTCGCTTTAGCCAATTCGCGATGGAGTACAGTTTGACAACAAAAATAATGCTCCACGATGTACCTGCGCAGTAGACCAATTTTAGTAGCGCGGGAAACTCTGGCGCTGTTATTGGTCGATCGATTTCGTACCAACAATGGCCAAATCGTGTAAGCGGGACAGAGCTAAGAATGCAAAGCAAGCAATACTCTGCCAGTTGCGCTTGCAAATAAAGTTCAATATAGATTATTTACACGTTCGGCTATCATCGGAAACTGGTCTGCGCTTCTCTGCGCAAACGAATACTGCCGATGCGCATTATAAACTGTATATACATCCGTATTTTCAGAAGTTTCCTTTTTAGATTGTATATAATGAAATTTTTTTAATATTCTTCCATGCTGGTCTGGGAGTAAAGAAAAAACATAGAATGTACCTGTTGCTTACTCTTTCCGCGGAAATGGTAAAACCCCATCGCAATGCGCATTGGCGTAACTATAACGTCTGGGGCCCGCGGCAAATACGTCAGATGGGGCTCCCTCCTCAATATAAAGAAGTGCATCAGCGTCCCTTCTGTGCTCTAAACCAAGCCAGTTCGGGGCCCCGTGGAGCTAGGGGCGCGTGGCATTTTGCCACCCCTGCCACCCTATAGTGACGCCACTGGCAATGCGCGAAAGTGTCGGCAATCATGTTATAGGCGATGCGGCTAGCAACCCATCACTATTTCAATTCCCCATTCCACCTATACGCCCACAGTCATGCTATACCTTTAGGTCTTGTTGCCTTAGCCTCTATCTACCCCGTAAGGGAAAGACTTGATTAATATGTACGTATACCTAACACAAATTCCGAGCGTCCTTGCACCAAATTAAGTATTTAAAAAAGAAGTGTACTTATATACAAAAAAAAGATAAAAATTCTGACACAAAATAATGATTTACCTCGTCGTTGTTAGCGTCCACCCACTGCAAAATATTATTATATTAGTCACAAAAAAAAACTTTAAACAAACAGTTATACAAAAAAAAAATCAAAAGCATTTCAGTGTGAGAAGCCATTGAAACATTATTCATTTATATATTTTATTGATTTGTAAACATATATAACTCTATAAGCACAATTTATATTAAAGCGAAACACCGATTAAAAAAAAACATATATTTTTTTTAAATCTTAAATCAATCCCTGTTCATTGTAGGGTGACAAAGATATTAGAAATCGGTTATTTTTTTTTTAGATAAAAAATTCAAATCATACACACAATACCAATAAGCATTTATATTATTTTATATTAAAACACCTTTTATATATTAATATCTGAATAAAATATCTTTGACTAACTTAAATGATTTCGATGATCTTTTTATACAAAAAAACTTATGACTTTCAGCTTTTGAGCCATTTTGAGCGCATACTCTATGACATAGCTATTTTTGCATTTATCATATAAATAGACAAACTACTTTATTACAAGGAATGTGGTTATAATGAGAATAGACACATTTTTTCTACACATAATCCGAAACTATTTCAAAAATATAGAAAAAAGTATACAAATTTGAAAATAAAGCAAAATACCCAGCCCGGTTAGAATAAAAATACTAAAAAAAACTGGAATGTCCTATAAAAAAAATCTTCATAGTCATCCCGATTGTGACGTCATAATGAAAAAATTGGCAATATATTTAACCAAGTAACATTTAAATTCAAAAATATTGACACCGAAACGCAAAATTTTATACTTAAACCTACTAATATGCATTCTTCAATAATATCGCCCCAAAGGAGCTGCAATTTATAATCAAAATTTACAAAAAACTTTGGCAAAAATATAAATTCATCCAATCAAATTAGAGTGACCAGCGTTCTATATAAATTAGGATAGTCCCTCCTACCGCATTTCTATTCTTTACCATAATGCGTATGACAAATAAATCTGAAAGAAGTATTAACTTTCGATTGACACTTCCTCCATTGATTTAAAAAAAACTCGCTTTAGCACTGAAAACCACGGTTTTACCACAAAGAAGGCAAACGTGCCAGCGGGTTACCTTATAGTAAGTAAACATTGCACATGTGCCAGCCTACAGGCCATTTACTTCACCAGCACGTCTACCACGAGACCGCGCAAGACGCGTCGCGCACGTGATATATTGCCGTCTTTCTCTTACTGTACGTAAGAAAAGGAGACGGGTAGTCTATCACGCGCTAGAAATTTTGATTTTAATGACAGAATAAAAATGTCAAGTCATCGCATATATGCATTCCATGTTATTTTTAGATTAGGAGACATAGTCCAGTGCTAAATGTAGACATTTTAAAAATCAATGGCCACCCCAACTTACCCATACAAAGTTCAAAATGTCGAATGTCAATGTTCATACTCATTTATTCATAATAATTGGGAATGGATGATTATTTTAATAGTGCTTGATGATTTTTCTATTGATACTTGGCTACAGAAAAAAAGTTTTTGATGATTATGAACAGTGTTGTTATGGATATCCATATCCGGAACCGAAACTATCGGATACCCGAAATAAAAAAATATCCGTAACCGTAACCGATTCCGATATAAAAGTTTTGGATAGTTTCGGATAGGGCGGAGTCGAACTAAACAGTATACTTGTATGACAGACTGCAAAACCTACAAAGTACAATTAAAGACGAACATAATCCTATTTGTATTTCATTTTAAAGTTCCTTAAAAATTTTATATCTCTAACTGAAACTATCGGATAATCCGAAATAATTTAATATCCATAAATAAATAAATATCTTGGGACAAATTACACCAATTGACCTAGCCCCAAACTAAGCAAAGCTTGTACTATGGCCACCAGGCAACGGTTAAACATACTTATATAGTGTAGATAAATACATACTTAAATACATACAACATCCATGACTCGGACACAAACATTCGTATTCATCATACAACTGTCTGCCCCTACCGGGATTCGAACCCGGGACCTCTAGCTTCATAGTCAGGGTCACTAACCACTAGGCTATCCGGTCGTCTAACCGTAACCGAAACCGATATTATAATTTACCAATATCCATATCCCTATCCGAAATTTTATATCCGTAACATCCCTGATTATGAATGATGAGCATTAGACATTGATTATACCCGAATCCTGAACGCCATTCTAAGAGCTGACAGGCTTTACAAACTGTCCTTTCGTTTCTAGATCACAAATAAACTTGACATCCGACATTTTAACACTTTGAACAGACGCTTCCCAAAACCCACCGTAACGCGGCGCCTTATGAGACTACTCCGCCTCGACCCTCAGATATTCTACCTTGGTGATCTTCTTCGGATCGTTGGTGCCCGTCTCCAGGACCTCGACCTTCTGGTAGACGTTAGGGGAGTTCAGCCAGCGAGTGCGCTCGCCGGTCTTGCCGTAAGTGCCTCTCTTCCATATCCTGGTAACAGTAACAGACTTGTTATCTATAGTTTTTTTTTTTTTAATAATCTCCAGTTGCTTCTATTCCCGCGCAGATGGTAAAAGCCTGTTGAGAGAATGGCTGGTAATCTTAGGAATCGTGTTATAGGCGATGCGACTAGCAACTCATCACTATTTTGATTCTCCTTTCCACTTACACGACCACACACATGCTAAACGTGGCCTTTAGGTCGAGTCCAAGGTGACAAGACCTAAAGACCACGTTTAGCATGACTGTGGGTGTATGGATGGAAAGGGGAATCAAAACAGTGATGGGTTGCTAGCCACATCGCCTATATAACATAATCCCTAAGATTTTCACCCAAGAGTGTAAAACTACTAATTAGTCAGCTATTACGACGAGAGATCCGATATGACACGTGACGTCCTTTGTCACAACGCCCATAAAAAGTCCATGGGAGCGGATCAGAATACATAAAGTTTAAAATGTATAACGGGTTAAAATACATAATGGTTCAAAATATATAACGCAATTTTCTGTAAAACTATTAGCTAAATGAACTTTTTTGATATCGTAATCTATAGATTGGTTTAGGTTAGGTTAGGTTTGTTTTATAACAATCATTATATATTATAAACCATTATGTATTTTAACCCATTATACATTTTAAACTTTATGTATTTTAATACGTACCCAAACTCCATATTAAAATTCCGTTTCTCTATAAAGAGATAGAGACAAATCTTTCGATGGCTTATATCTCGCTTATTTATATAGTTTTTACTACATACCTAAATCAAATTTTAATGAAAGTCATGAAAAAAAATCTTGAACATTCCCTATTACGCCAGCTGTCTTACTCTGCAAGTGCAAGCGGCGCACTGCTGCTTGGCGGCGGGACTGAACGCACGGTACGTACCCCTGGCGGTACAGCTCCTCCTCCTCGAGCAGATAGCCGAGCGAGGACACAGCCGGCGGCACTTCCACGTCGTTCTTCGGTTTCGGCACTTCGTTCTGCAAAAATAAATATAAACTTGAGATTTTTTTCTTAACTCCACGTAACTTGCTACGCTGATGACACCCTCGTCACAGCAAAAGGAGCCACTTTTAGGGAGGCATCCCTACTGGCCACTGCCGGTGTAGCCCACGTGGTGGACCGCATTAAAAAGCTGGGGCTTGATGTCGCACTGCATAAATCCGAGGCCGTATGTTTTCACGGGCCTCGGAGAGCATCTCCAGCAGACGCTGCTATAATGGTGGGCGGAGTCTCCATCGGTGTCGGGAAGATGATAAAATACCTAGGACTCGTCCTCGACAGCCGATGGAGCTTCGAGGAGCATTTCCGACGCCTGGCACCGAAGTTGGTTGGCACCGCGTCGGCACTGGGCCGGCTTCTCCCTAACGTGGGTGGGCCGAATGTGGGCTGCCGCCGGCTATATACGGGAGTGGTGCGGTCGATGGCTCTCTACGGAGCACCCATCTGGGTAGATGCCCTTTCTGCCCGAAACAAGACCCTCCTGCGACAGCCGCAAAGGAATTTTACGCAGACGAAGAGTGCCATGCGTGAGTTGCACCTAGACAGTTTAAAAATAATATAAACATAACCCGATAATTTTAACTTTCATAGGTTTCCTGACAAATATACGTTAAAATCGTTGGTTATCCACGTAACTGGCATTGGTTAATACCGCGTATCTAACAAAAGTAGCCAAATTAAGATTCCCCGCCAACGAACGTAAAATCCTGATTAGAACATACCAGTTCAAACCAGTATAAAGTTGGGTGTCGTGTAGATACGCAGTATTTACTAGTGCTAGTTACGTGGTTTTGCACTACAGGTGTTGTGTAAATACGTAGTATTTACTAGTGCAGTGTGTAGATACGCAGTATTTACTAGTGCTAGTTACGCGTTATTGCACTATGGATGTTGTGTGGATACACAGTATTTACCAGTGCTAGTTACGCGGTATTGCACTATGGGTGATGCGCAGATACGCAGTATTTACCAGTGCTAGTTACGCGGTATTGCACTATGGGTGATGCGCAGATACGCAGTATTTACCAGTGCTAGTTACGCGGTATTGTACTATGGGTGTTGTGTAGATACGCAGTATTTACTAGTGCTACATACGCGGTATTGCACTATGGGTGTTGTGTAGAGACGCAGCATTTACTAGTGCTAGTTACGCGGTATTGCACTATCCCCGAAGATGTCTTTGGGGAGAGCTGGTGGCGGTAACTCGATGAGCGGATGCCGGTAGATGGACCTGTATCTTAACAGTTCCGACCGCGCGTGTTGGCGGTGTCCTGGTGACTGGTGGTACCTTGATCAGCGGGTGCCGGTAGATGTAGCCGGTGCGGAAGCCGGCGTTGTCCAGCATGCGCATCAGCGCCTCAAACTCCTCGCCGCCCACGCGCCATTTTGTATCGCCGGCCGGCGCCGTACGGGACTGCTCGTAGATCTATGGCCAAACAAAGCATGTAGATTAACACTAGCTCTTCTGATGACTGTACTAACGACATCAAATCGACCACAAAAAATAGTGTCAAATTTGTGAAAACATACTTTGCAGGTCCGTGGGTTCGTAGCGCTATTAGCCTCTTCAAAGATATTTCGAAGAGGCTAATAGACGCTACGGGTGGCAGAGCTGGCAGCTTCCTTGGACAGCGTATTAGTTTCGCTGTCCAAAGGGGGAATGCTGCCAGCGTCTGTGGTACTATCTATGCCATGGGGGCCCCTCCTTTTTTAATTATTTTATTAAGATTAGTTATAGTTTAGTTTTTAATTTCCCTTTTGTACTTTGCCCAAAAAAATATTTTTTAATGCAAACTTTCTTGCTGACTGTTTCTTGTTGATTCATCAATATTTAAACCAAATTTTAAGTCAATCCGGCCAAACCATTGAAGATTTCCCTCCCACAAAGACTATCATGACCAGTAGGCTTATTGTCTAACTCGCTCGCAATCGCCATCGTGTTCATTTTGACAGTTCTTGTATGAATGTGACAGCTAGCGGATTCCGATGCCAATTGTCAGCCCGTACATGAACTGTCAAAATGAACACACGCTACCAGAATACAATGCGACAATTGGCATTGTTCATTTTTTTTAGTATGCTACAATTCGAAAACCATTTCGAGGAAAACCATCAATTATCCGATTTATCTTGTCCGATTTCAAAAATACTTTATGATTGCAGATATTTTTGTAAAAGTACTTTGAACCTTAGTTTGACCGAACGACCGGGTTTTTAGACAGAATCCAGCATCGAATGTTTGCCACAAAAATGAAAAAAAAAGTTTGGCTACGGCAACTGTCACGTGTCACTGTCAAATCTACAAAACCATAGACAAAGCCGTTTTTTTTATAGCCAGCCGAACGAAGGCGATTGGGATTCTGTCTAAATTCACGAATTATCAAACAGCGGGTGCGGGTGGTAGGGCCTTGTGCAAGGTCCGTCCGGATCGCTACCACCATCTTACTCGCTAACCCTGCCGCTAAGTAGCAGTGCTCGCACTGCTGTGTTCCGGTGCGGAGAGTAAGACAGCCGGGGAAATTACGGGCACAAGAGGCATTTCATCTTAGTCCTCTAGGTTGGCAACGCATCTGCAATCCCTCCGGGGTTGCGGGTGTCTATGGGCAGTGGTGATCACTTACCATCAGGTGACCCACTTGCTCGTTTGCCTTCCTATTCATATAAAAAAAAAAAAAAAAAAAAAAAGCGAAAAAATATTTATTATTAATTAACAAAGCTACGTAAAAGCATAATATTCAAATTGGTTGCTTGAAATAGTCTATTTTATCAAATAAAGGTGTTAAAAGCACAGCTTAAAAAAAATGAACAATGCCAATTGGACGTGGGTAAAACTTCACATACAATTGATTAATGATTATAGCCAGACAGACACAGGTGAGAGTAAATAACTGAGGCCAATCACAGCTGCACCTTGGAGGTGGCATAAGCCCCTGGAGGTTAGCTTATGCCAGCGGTTCTCAATCTTTTTTGGTGACGGAACCCTTTTGGAAAGCGAAATACTTGATGTAACCCTATAATAAAACAAGGATGCAGCAATATGTGCCTCCGTCTCACACCATCGTATCGTGATACGCCGCGTCAGAACGGTCGACCAGACAGAGGTTTTCGTTTTTTTTTCTAAATTCTTGCGGAACCCCTACAGGGGTATCGTGGAACCCTAGGGTTCCGCGGAACACACTTAGAGTATGGCTGGCTTATGCTGTGCTCACCTTGAGCCTGGTCTCGGCGTCGAGCGGGCACAGCTCATCGAGCGGCATCGACGCCAGCCGCAGCTGCACCTCGCACGCGGCGGTGAGCTGGCGCGCCTGGTGGAAGGCCTCCTCGAGGGAGGCGCCGCAGCAGAGCGCGCCGGCGCCCGGCAGCATCAGCACCTTGGCGGAGGGCCCGAGCGCGCGTACCAGCTTCTCGTGCTCCTCGTTGTCAAGAAGGCCTGGAGGGAATGCAGAGTCCATCAGATATCTTATAATCGATAAATTTGAATGAATTTACTTTCCTACTCCGTTACTCAAGTGCAAGATGGCCACACCAAATTGAAATTTATGCATACATACATACATTAATCATGTCTTTATCCCTTACGGGGTAGACAGAGCCTAAGGTAACAAAACCTTAAGGCCACGTTTAGCATGATTGAGGGCGTATAGGTAAGGGGAATCAAATGATTATTATATTTACATTTTATACTAACTTTGACTTGTATGTTTATATTACAAAATTGTTAAAAGCCCATCGTAGGAATCATGTTACAGGCGACGCGGCTAGCAACCCATCACTATTTCTCACACGTCCATAATCATGCTAAACGTGGCCTCGGTCTCGTTTTTGGTAAACGCTCTGGTGCCACTGACCGTACGGCACGCGGTGGTACGCCACGTCCCCCACGAGCGCCGCCTCGTGGCACAGCGGCAGCAGCCCGCGCTTGGTGCTCGACACGGCCAGCGTCGGCGGCGAGCGCAGGTGCAGCACGCAGCGCAGGTCCGGCCGCGCGGCGTGGACGGACGCGTGGAGGGAGAAACCTGAAATTAAATGTTTATTTATTCAAAATGAACATATTATGGTTGCATAAGGTTTTATAAGTAGTATTGCTGCCCATAACATGTTCTGACAAGTTAGGCGTGTGGAAACCTGAGGTCGGCGATTAGTCGCTCGGTCGATAATACTAACATTATCTTGGGGTTTTGGGGTGTGTCGAGCCGAATCTTACTAAATCGTCACTTGGGGGAGAGGGGGGTTTTAGCAAATATCACATAATATTTTTAGCAGAAAATGGTGTAAAACTGCGTGAAAATTAAGTTAAATTAAAGTTGAATTAATAATTTAAGATAACAGCAATATTTGCAAATAAAAGTAATTAAACAAATTGTGTTAGGTATGTTTTTTTAATAAATCCAATACTTTTATACCCAAAGTACAAGTTTTGAAAAATCTCACGTGAGATTGGGGTAAGGGGAGGGGGTCGAGAAAAATCTTACGACATCTCACCAAGGGTGGGGGTCAAAAAATCCTTAAAAATGCCTCGCGTAATTAATGGACGCCCCCTAAGCCTGCAGGGATTTATTTCGCAGCCTCCCTGAACCAAAAATTTACATGAAATCCCTAAGGGAGGCGTGCCCCCTGCCCCCCTGGCACGAGTCCTGCTTCAGACGAACCTTCGACTTCGACAAGATAACTGCCGGCACTGAACTCCTGTGTTACGCCATGAGACTACACAGCACGCGGCTTACAAGCTGGAACAAGTCTCCAGTCGCGAGACACTAACCTTCGACATTGACAGGAAAGTTGGTGGTGCCCTGGTCCTGCACGACGCCCTGCATGTCCACCTTGACCAGCGAGGAGGCGGTCACCTCGTGCGGCAGCAGCCCGCGCGGCGTGGTCAGCACCTGCTCCACGGCCGTGTTGAGGCGGGCTGTGATCTGCCCGTTGATGCCTGCTGCAATACACGGTTAATTATTCTACTAATATTGTGGAACTAAATTACTAAAAGAAAGCCGAAAAATTATTTATTTAAATTTTTTTTAATGAACAAGTGTAAAATATCGAAACACTTTTGTGAGAAGAGATTACGGTTAGATGTAAATTTCAATATCAATTTCAATTTATTTAATCATTCAAGTCATGTTAATTACATAAATACCAAGATGTTGCTGTGTAAAATGGAGGTAGGTACATGACACCCTATTATATGTATTATATGTATGTATTGGAGCAGTTGGAAATAATTAGGTACAATAATAGTGGTTCAATAATTAACGATCAGGTGAACTTGGTTTCATCGCCTTTATTGCGTTAAAGACATAACCCTTTCCGTTTTTGCTGTAGTCGGAATTTTTTTTGAAGGTAGTTGTTTGTGTACAGTAAAAATCATAAATAAAAGGGTAGTTTGGGAAAATATATGAATGTAGGTACATTATGCTTATTTATACGGTTTCGAATCAGTACGACGTTGGTTTGCATGTGTAACAGTTGTGCTCATTAAACTTTGGTAATGGATCCTGTAGAGGGATCGAAACGCGTCAGTGTTTGTGTGGTGTAAGGTATAATTAAGTTTGTGGGATTTATATGTGTTTTATTGGCAGCAGTGGAGCGAGAGTTGCATGATAAACATACATATTTCACACAGGCTTGGTTATCTTGCACGTGAGTAGCGGAGTAGCAAGGTAAATTTTTTGTTCATTGAAATGGACCTCCGCAAAGTAACGCCTGATTCAATAAAATATTTAATATTTTTTACATATTTACATGCCAAACAAACCGTGGTAGCCCAGTGGTTTGACTTATATGGCCTCTCAAATTTACGATGAGCTTTTCGAAGTTAAGGAAAACATCGTGAAGAAACCTGCACTCAACTGCGAAGCAATTAATTACTCACTCTGAGTCCAGCCGAAGAGATCCACAAGCCGGTAGCAAGCTGCTAGCTTGCACCGCAGTATCTTCTCTCCCTTCTCATAGCCGAAGCCCTCGATGCCGCGTATGTCGTTGATGGGCAGCACGCAACTCGGACTCTGCAATCGAAGGGAAATCTACATCAGTGCATACATCACATATATCACGTCTTTATCCCTTACGGGGTAGACAGAGCCTAAGGTAACAAAAACTTAAGGCCACGTTTCGCATGATTAGGGGCGTTTAGGTGGAAAGGGAAATCAAAATAGTGATGGCTAGCCGCATCGCCTATAACATGCTTCCTAAGACTTTCGCCCATTCCCTCGATGGGCTTTTACCATCTGCGCGGGAAGAGAAGCAACTGGTAAATTGTACGTTTTTTCTTTACTCCCAGACCAGCATGGAAGAATCAGCGGCCTGTTATATAACAAACTAGCGGCCCGCCCCGGCTTCGCACGGTATATTATGCATGTATTATACATATAAACCTTCCTCTTAAATCACTCTATCTATTAAAAAAAACCGCATCAAAATCCGTTGTGCGGTTTTGAAGATATAAGCATACATAGGGACACGGGGACAGAAAAAGCGACTTTATTTTATACTATGTATGTATATGTATGTATTGACTGATACACCATCTCATAAGTAGGTAGCGGGGTGCGAGTTCGTTTTTGGAACCGTCCGGGGGGAAAACAGTGCTTGGTCCGGTGCACCCTGGGCATCGGTTAATGGTTTCCTGGCAGATCTGGAGTGATATCATTATCCGCTGGCGCCGATTTGAAGGGTCTTTTGACCGTGTTCTACCGTACAACATTGCCGACATTTTGTCAATTACTTTGACATTGGCGAAATCATCGCATCGATCGATGAGGCCATTATTAAAATAAAAAATCGGCCAAGTGCGAGTCGGACTCGCGTACGTTAGCTACAGCTCATATTAATAACCTAACCTAAAAATTACATTTTATACAGGCTGTCACAAAACCCTTTAACTTCCTTTCACAGAATTGTCAGGTAAGTCTATCTGAACACCCTGGCAAAGTTTGACGCACGTGGTTAATTAATTGACCCTTTAATTAACGAATCTTAAGATGCATTTCAGGACTATGCTCTCAGTGTATTTAGGCTGATTGGCTGATTTACGAATCTTCCGTATGCCGAAGTAGTCGCCAACAATAGTTTGACGTTGTAGTATTGTAGTTTGAGGTGGAGCTTGCACTGCTGTGTTCCGGTGTGGAGAGTAAGACAGCCGGGGAAATTACGGGCACAAGAGGCATTTCATCTTAGTCCTCTAGGTTGGCAACGCATCTGCAATCCCCCCGGGGTTGCGGGTGTCTATGGGCAGTGGTGATCACTTACCATCAGGTGACCCACTTGCTCGTTTGCCTTCCTATTCACATAAAAAAAAAAAAAAAAAATTATGAGTAGGCATGTGCGGAGCTTAAGCCTGTGGCACACTGAGCAAAGCTATTAAATTATTTTTAATTTTTTTTTTTTTTTTAGTTTTAATTAGGGTCTCATACTTTGCAGGGGTGTTCAAACCAATATACCGAACAAGGTCGTGAATTATCGTTAAAGGGTTTTGTGAAACCCTGTATAAAAGCTTTTGTGCTGACTGTACTTGCATTGCCATCCGTCCTACATAATATTAACCAAATTTCAAGTCAATCAGACCAACCGTTGAAGAGTTCCCTCGTGCGGAGACGTTCCTGGCTGCTCCACCAGGATTCTACTACCAGATTATTGTATCGTCATCTGACTTACACAAGTATGCAAAATTTCAGCTCAATCGGATGAAGATATCTGCTTCAACATTGAGTCGCAAGATTCCACCCGGACAAACATACATACATACGTTGTATGTTAATATAAAGCTTGTAATAAATATAATCTTATCTGCATATCTTGCAATAGAGGCATCTAAATCTATCAACCAATTTATGGTCCTTCGAAGCCGGATCCAATGGTCCTTCGAGCCAAACTAACAGTTCTCACTACACCTTACGCCTCCTACCCTTACCCTGAAGGTGCCGGTGTGCAGCCGGCCGCCGACCATCTCGCGTATGCGCTGCAGCAGCGGCGCGTCCCCGCCCTCGTGCATCTGCTGGTCCAGCACGCGCTCCAACTCCTCACGGAACAGCTTGGACGACATGAGCGCCTCGACTCGCTTGCGACGCTCCATTTCGCGGACATCCTGGAAAACAATATAGTGTTATATTACTATGGATGGATATTGGAAGACTTGGCATTTATTGTCCTAAAGAAACGTCTGATGGCCTGTAGCACATCCCAGGACGGTTGGAAAGAGCTTGTGCGACAGATGGCGCAACTCCGTTTTTGAAAAGCTCCGAGTTGAAGACCTCGGAGTAAAAGGTCTTCATAAAAGAGCCGTCCAAAGCCTTCCTACACCTACGTGGGTCAGTTGTACTGAGCGCCGAGCAACATTCATATCATACTCATACACATACACAAATCACGTCTTTATCCCTTACGGGGTAGACAGAGCCTAAGGTAACAATACCTACAGGCCACGTTTAGCAAGACACTGAGGGCGTAGAGGTGGAAAGTGGAATCAAAATAGTGATGGGTTGCTAGCCGCATCGCCTATAACATGATCCCTATGATTTCCGCCCATTCCCTCGATGGGTTTTTACCATTTGCGCAGGAAGAGAAGCAACTGGTACATTCTATGTTTTTTCTTTGTTCCCAGACCAGCAGGGAAGTACATATCATACTCCATTGATGTTAATGTTACAATTATGAGAATGTAAAGATAATCCAAACATCAACCTCCTTATTCATAAACGCTCTATAGGCTTCTGCTAACTTAGCAATCGTTTGTCCTTATCTGTCACTTTGACATTTACCTTTCACAGATAAGGACAAACGATTGCTAAGTTAGCAGAAGCCTATAGAGCGTTTATGAATAAGGGGATTAATAAACAAGATGGAAAGTAAAAGTATCACCATCTTCGAGTAATATAGATTTCTGATTTTAAAAAATCCTCTTCGTTAAACACAAGATTTATATTCAAGCATACCCTTCCGGGGGTATTGGGACCGTGCGCGACGACAGCGCCACGTGACAGACTGCCATTATGGACAATATTGTCACCGCTGTCAAACAAGAAGTAAGTAAATATTGTGAAAAATATTAATGAAATCTTGTGTTATTTTACTATATTACACAATTTTGGACAATGGTAGTCAGTAACATTATTGCCAATAATATTAAAATTGTTGTTTTCAGTGAAAATTTTAGAGGTTAGGTAACCCTACTTTTTTTTTCTTACGGCAAATATCCACTTATTTCTTTGGTCTTGTTTCCACCATGGTCTTGGAAATTGGTAAAATTTACAGTCGCTATTCTTCTTGGTGTTGTTACAATTCACAACAACACATCTTACCAGGACCATATTTTTATCTCAAAAACGATTAGAAAATGTTTACTGCAATATGGATTTGACAGCTCAAGTCAGCGACAAAAATGTCAATTTTAGCCATAGCGAGCGCTGTGATCGTTTAGGCTACCCCCTCCACCCGCTTTGCACTCTGCCAATAGGCTTCTGCTAACTTAGCAATCGTTTGTCCTTATCTGTCACTTTGACATTTACCTTTCACAGATAAGGTTGCTAAGTTAGCAGAAGCCTATAGAGCGTTTATGAATAAGGGGGTTAATAAACAAGATGGAAAGTAAAAGTATCACCATCTTCGAGTAATATAGATTTCTGATTTTAAAAAATCCTCTTCGTTAAACACAAGATTTTTATTCAAGCATACCCTTCCCGGGGTATAAAATTTGGTGCGACTTTTAACGTTGTTTTTCTTTATTTTTTAGTTGACCTGCCCACTTAACCCCCCTTTAAGCTTGTACTAGGGACACCATGTATATAGACTACAATAACAACTTTAACTGGACATTTAATCACTTATCACCAATCTTAACCCTGGCGTAATTCTGAGTAATAAACATTATCGGGCACTTAACAGTCTCAACACTCCACACCCTGTCACCCGGCGATAAACAGACCAACTGAACGATAAGTTGACACTGTCAAGAGGGTGCGAATGACAGCGTGTTGAAATCACTTCGGATTAAAGTAGCATAAGAATAGTACATTGTGTGTTAAGGGCGGCAAGTAAGGAATTTGGAGCGACTATTCCTAGCACAGGGCCCTTAGTTGTAACTAACCTCCTGTAAAATTTGTTTGGAATAAATACTTTTCATTTGTGGCAGCGCAGCTGGAACTGCAATGAGTATGTTAGTATGTACAGTTAGTATGTTGGTATACATGTAGGACAAATCTTGTAATTTGATATCTAACCAACTTTCAGTGTTCCGGATTGACTTGAAACTTGGTTTAAGCCATAATAACGGTGTAGGTTTAGTGCTTTTATGTAAGAATGCGTCATTGTTATATTACTTTATAGTAGATTTTCCGTCGTCATCGTCACTCAAAAGTGTTGCGGCAGAAAACCAGCGTTGCGACTCCCGTCGCAGCATTATGCTGAGCTGCAACCTTTTTGACGTTGGACAGCGACACACTAATTGTTATTTTTACTTGTTATTTTTCCTTTTTATTTTGTTTTGTTTATTTTTAGTTGGGGCTGTTGTTGTCCTATGCGTCAAATAAATGTATTTTCTTTCTTTCTTCTTTCTTTCTTTCTATTTCATTTCATTTCAATTACGATCGAGGCTCTAGTAGAAGCCCGTCGAAGACTGAGGGCTTTCTGATTCTGAGTCGAGGTTCGCCCCTTTTGAATTAGGACGGCAGTATAAGTCTTTCGGGATTTATTTGTGTTTGACATATGTTTGCGCATTGTTCGATTGGTCACAAAGTGCAGTGCGACTTAATTTTGAATCCAAAATCACGATGAAGAAACTTAACTGAAGCGTTCAGTCGAACCATCTGCCGGTATGTTCCAGAATAATTGAAAAATATCTCGTACCTCGTCGGCGGGGCGTTGCTTCATCCGCTCGTCCTCCTCCTCGGCAGACACCGCGTTGCCGTTCGGCAGCGGCTCCGTCGCTACGTCCGCCGTCGCTCTGTATGGGTACTGTACTCACAGCGTCGATGTCGGCGGGGCGCTGCTTCATCCGCTCGTCCTCCTCCTCGGCAGACACCGCGTTGCCGTTCGGCAGCGGCTCCGTCGCTGCGTCCGCCGTCGCTCTGTATGGGTACTGTACTCACAGCGTCGATGTCGGCGGGGCGCTGCTTCATCCGCTCGTCCTCCTCCTCGGCAGACACCGCGTTGCCGTTCGGCAGCGGCTCCGTCGCTGCGTCCGCCGTCGCTCTGTATGGGTACTGTACTCACAGCGTCGATGTCGGCGGGGCGCTGCTTCATCCGCTCGTCCTCCTCCTCGGCAGACACCGCGTTGCCGTTCGGCAGCGGCTCCGTCGCTGCGTCCGCCGTCGCTCTGTATGGGTACTGTACTCACAGCGTCGATGTCGGCGGGGCGCTGCTTCATCCGCTCGTCCTCCTCCTCGGCAGACACCGCGTTGCCGTTCGGCAGCGGCTCCGTCGCTGCGTCCGCCGTCGCTCTGTATGGGTACTGTACTCACAGCGTCGATGTCGGCGAGGCGCTGCTTCATCCGCTCGTCCTCCTCCTCGGCAGACACCGCGTTGCCGTTCGGCAGCGGCTCCGTCGCTGCATCCGCCGTCGCTCTGTATGGGTACTGTACTCACAGCGTCGATGTCGGCGGGGCGCTGCTTCATCCGCTCGTCCTCCTCCTCGGCAGACACCGCGTTGCCGTTCGGCAGCGGCTCTGTCGCTGCGTCCGCCATCGCTCTGTCAACAACACAAACCACGTTTAGAATGTATATCATAGGTAGTATAAAAAACGACACGGATAAATTTTGTGTGTCAAAGGCAAAGAAGCAATTAACTACATTCAATTAAGAGCGTTACTGGGTCCTCTCCGGCACACAGTGTTCAAGAAAAGTCTTGCCTATTTATCTAGCCCTATCATACGCGTATCATATCGCTCTTTCTCTTACGCTGCCGACCTTGTATAACTATGTATTACGTCTATGTAATCACTTTATTGTTTTTATATCCCGCGAATCGCAGACGAAGTTGCGGGCGACAGCTAGTGCAGAATAAAATGAGGCATAAACTATGTCAACATCAATATTTCATCTGATCCGTCACAGATTTCTAAAGAGCAGAGATAATGGCTTGTATACAGGGTTGCCGAATTTTGAGAAATCCCCCAAGTTACGGGAAATTTCACAATATATGGGATTCGCATCATTTGGGGAAAATTGTATCCTGTATGCTCAGAGTAAGTTTTCGATCATACAATACGTCGAGATCTTATTTGCGGTAATATGTCAAACACCTGTTGTCGTTTGGCGAGTTAGTGGCGCTGTTAATTTGCTCATAGTGATTGACACGTTTACGCTAACGCATACGAGACGTTTTTCGTGGCGAAAACTCACACTAAAGGCTTTAAGGGATATGACTTAAATACTTTAATTTATTTCATTGATTAAATTATTTTTTCTGTGAATTTAGTAGGGAATAAGCAGCTTTTTCGCTCCAATTTGGGGGATTTGGCGTCGATTTCATGGGAAATCGAAAGTTTAGACGTTGGCAACACTGGTATAGTGGCGTAGAATTGCACAGACTACGCCATCCCACGAGGTTGCGTATGCGCAGACGCCATTTCGGTTACGAAAAGAGAGGTCAAACCGGCACAAGGGAAAAGATACAAGCGGAAACTGGAGTGGATTGATGAATGAAGATTAAACAGATTTATATGGCGAGAAAGGGGGGATATTTAAGAATTTTTTAGTCCAAATTCACCGCGCTCGAGTGGGTTTTAGGAAGCTATTGTGAAGACAGCAAAATTTGCGGTAGCATTTGGAATGGGTGCGTTAGGAGAGGAATGCCTAGACTAGACGGACGTTCCATGACCAAATTGGAGACGTTTTGATAAAATGACAGGTCACCAGTATCCTGACCCGACGAGCATGTACGAAGAGATTTATAAATGCGGATGGTAGCAAAAAGTTATGTCAGGATCGTAGCAAGTGGAATAAAGTACTTAGTCGCTGCCTACTCCCATGGGAAAGAGTTGTGGCGGTATGTATGTATTTCCAAAATACTTAAAGGTGCGAGCTCAGACTCTAAAACAACGAGCACATATGAAGAGATTCATGAATCTGAACTATTCCGAAGTCCTTCTTCGAAAAATTACATGTTAACAAAATGACAATCTCACGGCTAGTCTGCCTACCCTGTGGGAAAGAGGCGTGACGGTATGTATCTATGGACGTATAGGTGGAAAGAGGAATCAATATTTATTAAAAAAAACTAGATACGTACTTAACCACAAAATCAAACCAAACAAATCTTCTTCTTCATTTTAATATGGCCCCATCGATCGATGCGATGATTTCACCAATGTCAAAGTAATAAATACAGTATTCAAAAATCTTGTGACAAAAATGTCGGCAACGTCGTACGGTAGAACACGGTCAAAAGACCCCCTCCTGTCAGGCTCTTAGCCAACGGATAACGATATCCCTCAGAATCTGCCAGGAAATTAACCGATGCCCAGGGAGCACCAAAAGCACTGCTCTTCCCTTCGGACGGATCCAAACGAACCGCAGCTCTTGACCACACACGGGGGTAACCCGACTCGCACCCCCAAACAAATCTTAAAAGCAAATTTATCTTTTACTGTAATGTCATATCCGAATTGACTCGAGCCGCTAGTGGCGTGGACCGCGGCTAGCATTGGGTAATGGGCACTCATTAACTCCCCTGAGTCAGCGCTACATCCCGCGCCTAACAAAGATCCACTCAGCCAGACCCACATTCAATACGATTGTGTACGATACGATTGCGCAATCGAATTCACTACCATCGAAATTTACAATCGAATACAGTTTTTAATGCGCCATCATTAAAACTGGTTTTTTTTTAAAGCTTTTATCTAACTTTCAATGTGTGAATGTCCAGTCTTCGGGATTGTCTTGCTTTCTCACTCTTATGGGTCTGATACTTCAATCAGCCGAGTAAGGGAGACATGTGTGTTTGTCCAGGCCCGTGTTTCACCAATTCGACAATTGTCGATGACAGACAAGTGACAATACGAACTGCAACGCGTGGTCAATATGAAGGCAACCGGAGTAGATTCTCGTCAGGTTTGTGATGTTAACAGAATGTCACATGTCGCTTTGGAGAAACAGGGGTCCGATGGAATTTTGCAAGACATTTTTGAAGCAGATATGTTCAACCGCGGTAAATATTTTTGTTCACGGACCTCCGCAAAGTAACGCCAGATTCTGAACTAAACCTGTTTTTTTGGACATCCTTCCTTTCGAATTAGGAGGCCTTCTCTCGTCCCTGGTGAGCAGTAGAAGTTCCACGGGAGTTTGTAATTGTGTCGTACAGACGCATCATTCAAACAGATGACGCTTGTCGACAAAAATTCGGATAGTAACAAGGTCACGTGACAGCTAGTGACAGATAGAAAAATTCGAAGGCTTACCCGCCTGCTATAGGTGGTGTAGGGGTATAGCACGCGTCACGGAACGACGAGCTTACTTTTCGGATTTTTCTGTGTTGTAATTTTCAGTGACGTTTAGCAATTTAGTTAGGACTACGGCAATCCATAGTTCTTTTACAAAATATCACGTGTCATAATACATATTATGTATGTATTTGTGGTGAGCGTTTAATTATTTTCGAGGAAGCATGGCTCGATAGCGGCGCAACATATAATTACACGCCCACATAGTAATATATTCAAAAGGGCCGTTGAACTTTGATGAAAAATGAGCTAGGCACGCACTGGGCTCGGTTATGGAGGGTTTGGTATCAAATTAATGATGGCGCAGGCCTACGAAAACGTTGACCACTTTAGGACTGTGTCAAATTAAATCGCTACATATTGTACTAAGCCCTCTGACATTCGGGAGCGATGAACTGGAGGAGGACGAGCTTAGAGACATCAAACTAAAAGATGTTGATGTTCGGCAGGAAGATACGAAGATTTGAGGAGAGTTGCTGTGTGGGAGCGCTGCTGGGACAGTAACCGGCGGCTCCAGCCAAGGGGAACTGGGCTGAATGATCGCCACAGCGGATCGAAAGCCCGCCTGATCCAGCTAGGCGTCCCCACATCAAGTCCTCTGACTCGTCTCTCTGTTTGTTTGTCTGGTCGCTTTAAATTTTAATGCGGTTTTCACCTATAGATAATAGTGATTTAAGAGGAAGGTTTTATTTCATCATAGTATAGTAAAGTCGCTTTCCGCTGTCTGTCTGTCCCTATGTATGCTTGTATGATTTTGATGCAGTTTTTTTTAATAGAGTGATTCAATAGGAAAGTTTGTACGTATAATAAATGCATAATATGATCGATTGCACCCGTGCGAAGCCAGGGCGGCTGGCTAGTAATTTATATAAGTCTTGTGTTAATTGGTTGAATGAAATATAACTATATCTGTTTGAAGTGTGAAGAAAACTGAAACTGCCAGCTATTTAAAGCCCATCGAGGGAATGGGCGAAAATCTTAGGAATCATGTTTAGGCGATGCTAGCAACCCATCACTATTTTGATTTCCCTTTCCACCTATACACCCACAATCATGCTAAACGTGGCCTTAAGGTTTTGTTACCTTAGGCTCTGTCTACCCCGTAAGGGATAAAGACGTGATATATGTAAAAACAAAATTATGTGTTATGTACAATAAAGAGTTATACATACATAAATTTTTCACCACTTTCGAATGATACTTTAAAATGATATGCTTTCTAATATAAGCCTACCTTTGTGTTACGACTTTTTCACTCTTACTGCAATGGAACAAAGGAAAAAAATCGTTTTTCCAAGAATACCCTTAAATATGTATTTTTTTTTTCGAATACGTCTCATCATTTACCAATCATAAGCATGTCTAATTTGATAAGCCGCCGTAACCCGATCAAGGACACCCTACACGCCCTGCGCGGAGGCCCCAAATCGGCCCATGCGCAGCTATTGTCAGTGAAATTAAAGATGGCGGCCGGCCGACGACCCCGCCGCGAGATTCGGTTACGATATTTGCTGACCGTACGGTTCCGTGTCTAGTGATGTCAAGAACACCGATGACAACAACGATAAATGAATTAAACACAACAAAACTTAGATTTAGTAATGATTTTATTTTACTATGTTGTCATATTTTGTACCTTTTATTTTGTTTTAGATTATTATTTTGCTGTTCCATCTTCACTTGACTACATGACTCACGTCTTTATCACTTACGGGGTACAGAGCCTTCTTTTTTTTTTAACGTGTGGAAAATGCGCCTTGTGCATCTCCGCGCTCGGGGTAGCACGAACGGAGGTATGACGGGCTCTCCAACTCGCCGCTGCCTTCCCTATGGAAGGAGGGGAGTGGCCTACCGTCTAAAAACACACACGTTCCCTCCAGGCCTTGAACTGCGGGCGTTGCGGGCGCACTATGGTGACCACCGCAACGTGCACTGGCTGCCCCGGGATGGGGCAGCTGGCAACGGCCGTTGAATGCGGGTTACGGATTCCCCGCCCTCACGGGGTACAGAGCCTAAGGTAACAAGACGTGAAGGCCACGTTTAGCATGATTGTGGGCGTATAAGTGGAAAGGGGAATCAAAATAGTGATGGGTTGCTAGCATCGCCTATAACATGATTTCTAAGATTTACGCTCACTCGATTTTCCCTCGATGGACTTTTACCATCAGCGCGGGAAGCGAAGCAACTGGTGCATTCTGTATTTTCTTAACACCCAGACCAGCATGGAAGGGCATAGTGTACACATTTTATGTTAATGCTAGGAATAAAATTAATGCTATTAGGCCCGCACCTAATTAAAAGGCAAATACCTATTGAAATAAATACCGTCACATTCATGTTTTAACTAATAGCAAATATCTCGGATGTCAACGAAACACTAAATATACGAGTACATGTTTAAATACACATTTTCTAGATAGCGACGTATAACAATAAATATGAAGGATAACTACCGAGTTGCCAACTAAGCTCGAGGCATCGACATTTCGATACACGTTATTCGCACCACGACATCGATACATTAGAAACCGACAAATAGCGGCCATCCTTATTTTGTTTACTTAGTTTACTGGTTTCTGTTTGACGGTAGTATTGTGAAGTCCAGTTTGAAGTGTTGAAATTAAAAAAAACATAGCCTCTTTTCCCAAATATACGTCTGGCAAAATTAAAATTTCTAATTAACGACAACGTCAGCTACAGGGGTGCGAGTCGGGTTACCTCCGCGTGTGGTCAAGAGCTGCGGTTCGTTTTTGGATCCGTCCGGGGGGAAGAGCAGTGCTTGGTCCGGTGCACCCTGGGCATCGGTTAAAGGTCATTGAGGCACAAAATTAAGTAAGGAATTAGCGGGTAAATTTAGTAAATGAAACGGAAATTTAAATACGCAGCGCTAGTTACAGAGGTGATAAAATTTGGTCTCAGTTACAGAGGTCGTAAAATGAGAGTTAAAGGACACAATTTTGAGAAATGGTTCCTTAAAATATAATCTCAGTAAAAGAGGTAACTATGACGATAAAATCGAAAGAATACACATACATATACATACACAAATCACGTCCATCCCTTACGGGAGCCTAAGGTTACAAGACCTAAAGCCCAACGTCTAGCGTGATTATAGGCGTATAGGTGGAAAAAGGAATCGAAAGAATGAATCCCAATTGTAGAGGTTTGCTTTATCCCACTAACAGAGGCAATTCAGTGCCAAGGTGCCGGGACCACAGCTTGACAGCTATGGAGGTTTCTAATTTATCCAGTAGACTTATAACCTAACTCGCTCGCAATCGCAATCGTGTTCATTTTGACAGTTCTTGTACGAAAGTGACAGCTAGCCGATTCCGATGCCAATTGTCAGCCCATACGTGAACTGTCAAAATGAACTCGATGGCGACTGCGAGCAAGTTAAGTAATAGGTCTTCCCATCGAGTTACGACCTGGGTGCCTTTAAGAGGCGAGTGTACAACTTTCAGCAGGGCCGACCACGCACTGGCATCGCGTAAAGCGCTGCGGGTGTCTATGGACAGTGGTGATCATTTACCATCAGGTGACCCACTAGTTCGTTTGTCTGGCCTCTCTAACATACAAAAAAAAGCCTAAGGTCCCACTTAACCAAGTTTCACTACATCTATTACATTTATTTAAAACAAAAACTAGTTCAGCATACAATAACATCATAGTCGATTGAGGTATCAAAAATCAACGACCTAAGCAACCAAAGCATGCCAATAGTTACCAACTTATTCATACAACATTTTAAACATACAATCCCATAAAAACCTATACCGCAGTAAAATCCTAAAACGCACCGTTAACTTTGTCGCAAACCAACTACAACTCACGGAACAAGCAAAAAAACAATTTTACTTAATTGAAATAAGAACTGAATCGAGTGCTTGTCATGTTTTGTACGAATGTTTACACGGCCAATGTGAGACCGTGTCACATTACACTGTGTAACAACAATGTCACAAATTGTTATTGCCTTGTCCATTCCAAGAACCTATAAGATACCTTCTGTACACGAGTCTACAAACACGAGAAATTACTTAAAGAACAAAGAATAAAGTGAAACAAAGAACAAAATTTTCTCCTTACTGTGCCTCTTTCTAATTCCAAATTCTATGTATATTCTTATACTGTTCAGGCTATACGGTTGTGGAATTCCTTGCCTATAATCATAAGGCGCGCTAAATCGTTACCCATATTTAAATCTATGTTGAAGGAGCACTATCTGTCATCTTGTAGCTGGTTTTATTTTTTATGGTATGTGTGTATGTGTCTATTTATATCTCCATTTATTGTAAATGTGTGTTACATGTATAATATATTACGTATTTCAGTACTTAGTATATTAATATATATTCTAAATTGCACCACCTGCTCAGATCTGTTCTATTCTCCAGTCCATTATGGTTGCCTGGTAGAGATCGCTCTGTAGCGATAAGGCCGCTTATTGTTACCTTGTAATATTCTGTATACCTTTTTTTCTGTTTTGGTTGTTATATGTGGTGTTCAATAAAGAGTTATTGTATTGTATTGTAAAGTGCTACTCAAAAACATAGAATGTACTCGTACCAGCGGCTTCTCTTCCCGCGCAGATGGCAAAAGCCCATCGTACATACATACACATACACAAATCACGTCTTTATCCCTTACGGGATAGACAGAGCCTAAGGTGACAAGACCACGTTCAGCAAGATTGTGGGCGTATAGATGGAAAATGGAATCAAAATAGTGATGGGTTGTTAGCCTCATCGCCTATAACATGATTCCTATGCCGCCTATATTCCCTCGATGGGCTTTTACCCCCCCCCCAGACGAAAATTAAAGGACTCATGTTATAGTACCGTTAACCGGGGTGACTTTGATAATTTTGGGGCTACTTCGATCGTATTAAAATTGCTATAAAATCGATATTGTCCATACGCGGTGAATGTTTGCCTTGTAGACGCAAAGGCGATCGACGGAAACATCGATTGGAAACAGTAAACGCAAATACAAATTAACGATTACTTCATAATTACTTTTTGAAGTCACCACAGTTTACGGTACAACCGATGCGGCTAGCAAGCCATCAATTTTAAATCCCCTTTTCACCTACAGGTACGCTATAGGGAGTTTGTAATTGTGCCGTGCAGACACATCATTCAAACAGACGACGCTTGGCGACAAAAAAACGCATAGTAACAAGGTCACGTGACAGCTAGTAACAAAGAAAAATTCGAAGGCTTACCTACCCGCTATGGGTGGTGTAGGGGTAGCACGCGTCACGGAATAACGAGTATCCGGGTTCGATTCCCGGCCATAGCTTTACTTTTCGGATTTTTCTGTGTTCTAATTTTCAGTTCGTTTAGAAATTTTATAGGTGCGCCCGCAATCATGCTAAACGTGACCTTTAGTGCTTGTTACCTTGGACAAGTAAAGGATACAGACTTGATTAATAAGATACAAAATAGAACAGAATAGAAGACAAAATAGGAAGGCATGTACTCGACAGACGATACGGAAACCCACTCCCTTACTGAGCCAACCCCTTCTGATTTGCCATCGACCCTGACCACAGAAGCCTTACGCGCCACGCCAGCTACCTACGTTTGTCTATTAAAACTATACATACCGTCACGCTTCTTTCCGACAGGGGTAGGCCAGAGACGACTTTGTTCTACTTGCTCGGATCCGCTTTTTATTCAAACTATTCAATTGATCATTCCAGCATCTAAAATACTCTAGCTAGACCCTTGTTTTTAGATTATAAAGAAGGCTACCTATAATCGGATGGTAACACATATCACGTCTATATCCCTTACGGAGTAGACAGCCTATGGTAACAAGACCCAAAGGCCACAGTTAGCATAATTGTGGGCATATGTATAGGTGGCCGCGTCGCCTATAACATGGTTCCTAAGATTCTCGCCCAATCCCCTCGACGGGCTTTTACCATCTCCGCGGGCAAAGAAGCAACTAGTACATTCTATAAATAACTAGCTTATGCCCGCGACTTCGTCCGCGTAGATAAATCCCGTTTTTTTCCTTATCCCGTGGGAATTTCCAAAAATCCTGAAATTAGTTTCTTAGTTTTGTAATCACCTAATTTTGTATCAAATTTGAAGAGTCTAGTTATTATAGTTACTGAGATAGCGTCACTCGGAATCGAATATATATTTCCCGTTTTTTCCTTATCCCGTGGGAATTTCCAAAAATCCTTCCTTAGTGGATGCCTACATTGTATAAGGTATCTATGTGCAAAATTCCAAGTCTCCAAGTCCAGTGGTTTGGACTGTGCTATCCCGCGGGAACTATGCAATTTTCCGGGATAAAAACTATCCTATGTCCTTTCCCGGGACTCAAACTATCTGTATACCAAATTTCAACTAAATCGGCCCAGCGGTTTAAGCGTGAAAAGGTAACAGACAGACATACAGACAGAGTTACTTTCGCATTTATAATATTAGTAAGGATATAAGTAAGGATAGTAAGGATATTAGTAAGGATATTAGTAAGGATAGTAAGGATTGTTTCATTTAAACTGAAACCATAGACTTCTCGGGACAGTTATAAAACAAACAACCTTTTCGGATCACCGGTGTCAACATACGTTGCGGATGCCTATTAGTATTAGGCAACGTAACAATAATAAATCAAAACTGTGGACCCTATCCTAAGTCACTCGATATTACAACCTATCAGTCACTCTGATTGCTACAAATTACTCTTCGGACACAGACGAACATATATCTACATTACGTTGCTACTCATTCATAGACGGCAGTTATCTAATAATAACACACCGTCTGTTTGTTATGTCATTCAGAAACGATATAGACAATCTCTTGCAACATAATATAGACAGTCAGCCAGTTAGCTTTCGATTCGATAAGTTTAAGTGTCGAATCCCTAACAACAACAACAAGCTTCTTCTATGCCTTACCTAACTCGCTCGCAATCGCCATCGTGTTCATTTTGACAGTTTATGGGCTGACAATTGGCATTGTTCATTTTTTTTAAGCTGTGCTTTTAACACCTTTATTTGATAAAATGGACTATTTCAAGCAACTAATTTGAATATTATGCTTTTACGTAGCTTTGTTAATTAATAATAAATATTTTTTCGCTGTTTGATAATTCGTGAATTTAGACAGAATCCCAATCGCCTTCGTTCGGCTGGCTATAAAAAAAAACGGCTTTGTCTATGGTTTTGTTAGATTTGACAGTGACACGTGACAGTTGCCGTAGCCAAACTTTTTTTTTCATTTTTGTGGCAAACATTCGATGCTGGATTCTGTCTAAAAACCCGGTCGTTCGGTCAAACAAAGGTTCAAAGTACTTTTACAAAAATATCTGCAATCATAAAGTATTTTTGAAATCGGACAAGATAAATCGGATAATTGATGGTTTTCCTCGAAATGGTTTTCGAATTGGAGCATACTAAAAAAAATGAACAATGCCAATTGGCATCGGAATCAGCTAGCTGTCACATTCATACAAGAACTGTCAAAACGAACACGATGGCGATTGCGAGCGAGTTAGACAATAAGCCTACTGGTCTGGGAGTAAAGAGAAAACATAGAATGTACCAGCTGCGTCTCTTCCCGATGGTAAAATCCCATCGAGGGAACGGGCGAAAATCTTAGGAATCACGTTTTAGACGATGCATGCGGCTAGCAACCCATTACTACTTTGATTCCCCTTTCCACCTATAAACCCACAATCATGCTAAACGTGGCCTTTAGGTCTTGTTACCTTTGGCTCTACCCCCGTGAGCGTGATGTGGCAGAAGGAGAGGGAGCCGGGAGCGCGAGAACGACCCCCTCGCAAACGGACGGGGAGAAGGCGGCAGTCTGCTGCCCTCCCCCCTCTTGGTGTAGGAGCCCCAGTACATAGGCTGGGGCGCCCGGCGGGCATACGCGGTGACACCCTCATGCTACCGCGGCGCCCCCCAAATGTAAATATATATATATATATATATATATATATATATATATGTATGTATGTATGTATGTAACAAGCTTTCGTGCGGATCGTAAAGTTCGTCTGTAGGTCACATAGCAGTACTCACTATGTTCGCGCCATACACGAAACGAGGCCGTTTGCAGACTCGCTTCAACATATATCATGCTTTCTCAAAAGTTCAAAACGTAAGCTTTAACACAGCGCTGGGAAACAGCGAGTGGACTTTTGAAAACAATTGGTTAAATTTCTAAACACATACATACACATATCACGTTTATATCCCTTACGGGGTAGACAGAGCCTAAAGTAACAAAACCTCATGGCCACGCTTAACATGATTGCGAGCGTATTGGTAAAAAGGGGAATCAAAATAGTGATTGGTTGCCAGCCGCATCACCTATGACATGATTCCTGAAATTTTCGCCCATTATCTCGATGGGCTTTTACCATATGCGCGGGAAGAGAAGCAACTGGTACATTATATGTTTTTTCTTTACTCCCAGACCAGCATGGAAGAAACTTTTGAAAACAATTGGTTAAATTTTTAAACATACATACATACACATATCACGTCTATATCCCTTACGGAGTAGACAGAGCCTAGGGTAACAAGACCCAAAGGCCACGTTTAGCATGATTGTGGGCGTATTGGTAAAAAGGGGAATCAAAATAGTGATGGGTTGTTAGCCGCATCGCCTATAATAGAATTTCTAAGATTTTCGCTCACTCGATTTCGACTGGTAGGTACATTCTACGTTTTAAAAGTCTAATAAGAGGGTAGTTTGGGAACATATGAATGCGGGCCGTGGGCGCGCCACCAAGCGGCGAGGTGGAAAACGCGACAAGCACAGCTAATATTTACGCGCGAAAAAAATTACTATTGGCAGAGTGCAAAGCGGGTGGAGGGGGTAGCCTAAACGATCACAGCGCTCGCTACGGCTAAAATTGTCATTTTTGTCGCTGACTTGAGCTGTCAAATCCATATTGCAGTAAACATTTTCTAATCGTTTTTGAGATAAAAATATGGCCCTGGTAAGATGTGTTGTTGTGAATTGTAATAACACCAAGAAGAATAGCGACTGTAAATTTTACCAATTTCCAAGACCATGGTGGAAACGAGACCAAAGAAATAAGTGGATATTTGCCGTAAGAAAAAAAAAGTAAGTTACCTAACCTCTAAAATTTTACTTAAAGTACGTTATCATTTGATACAAGTATTAAATTGAAGAGTTACGGTGAATTGTAATATAGTAAAATAACACAAGATTTCATTAATATTTTTCACAATATTTACTTACTTCTTGTTTGACAGCGGTGACAATATTGTCCATAATGGCCGCCTGTCACGTGGCGCTGTCGTCGCGCTCGGTGCCAATAAGTCCGCGCGTCACATAAACTATTCATGTATTTTTATTATCTTTCTGGCCGGTTGCGGTTGGTTTTGACGTCTCGTGTCTCAATAAGCTTACACAGCTGTTACATTACCCCACTTTTATCCGCACGTAAGCATCTTAAGTGATTATCCTCTATTGTGTTACATGCGCCCGCATCGCGTTACTAATACGCGGTCACGTATTGACCAGAAATTCCTTCTCTAAAGTTCAAAGACGTTTGTACGTCTTAGGGATAAAGGCGTGATTTGTGTATGTGTACGTATGTACCCTTTTATTGTACACAAACAAACTGCCTTCAAAAAAAATTCCGAAACAAAAAGCAAAAACATTTTTTCTATTCTTAAAAATGGACACGCAATAAAGTGACTAAACCAAGTTCACCTGTTAGTTAATTATTGAACCACTATTATTGTACCTAATTATTTCCAACTGCTACAAAACATATAACCGTAGTTACTCCCTTCTCACAAAAGTGTAAAATATCGAATGAAGCTGAATCTGATAATGAATGATTTCGTTTCATAAAACCAATGTATGTTGTAATCACTATCACTACATAGTATAATCACTACATAGTATAAAACAAAGTCGCTTTCTCTGTCCCCATATCCCTATGTCCCTATGTCCCTTTGTATGCTTATATCTTCAAAACTACACAACGTATTTTGATGCGGTTTTTGACGTGACAACGTCTTATAAATTGGTTTGCCGGGTGACACTTCAAGAAACTGCGTTACGCTCCGCTCACGTTATGCGCTCACAATGAGAGCGAGTGAGAGGCATGGTTAGCCCGCCTAAGAGCGAGAGAGACAGACATAAAAAGTGAAAGGCACGCTTCCCTTCCACTCGAGCACAGTTAGCCCGCCTAAGAGCGAGAGAGACAGAGCGAGAGAGAGAGAGTGAGAGAGATAGGCATACACACCGATTCATGTCTTGCGCTTCTTCCTACTATACGAATGAATATTCACATTAAAATTATTTTACCACTCAAAGTCGTTGTCACGTAAAACTTTCGCCCGTATACCGACTTTACAGGCAACCGGTTTTTTTTTTAATAGATAGAGTGATTCAAGAGGAAGGTTTTTATGTATGATTCTACGCAGACGAAGTCGCGGGCAGAAGCTAGTCATAAATAAAAGGGTAGTTTGGGGAATATATGAATGTGGATCCAATACAATAACTCTTTATTGAACACCAACATATAATAACCAAAACAGAAAAAAGGTATACAGAATATTACAACGTAACAATAGGCGGCCTTATCGCTACAGAGCGATCTCTACCAGGCAATCATAATGGACTGGAGAACAGAACAGATCTGAGCAGGTGGTACATTATGTTTTCAAATCAGTACTACGTTGGTTTGCATATGTAAGTTGTGCTCATTAAACTTTGATAATGATCCCGTAGAGGATCGAAACGAGTCAGTGTGTTTTATGTGGCATTAGTGGAAGAGGGATTGCATGTAAAACAATATATTTCGCACAGACTTGGTTATCGTGCACGCGAGTAGCGGAGTAGCAAGGTAAATATTGTTAGTTCATTCAAGTCATACATCTCATTTTACGTAACAAGCCAAGATAATTATCGAGATACAGCACACCTGTCTAGCTGTTAGTATACTCTAGCTTATCTACAATAAACATTGAGGCAGGCCGCCACATGTGGTCGAAACGGGGCGGCGTTTCCGCAGAGTGAACTATCTTTTATCTGTGACCGTTGCGGCAGGTCAAGGAACTTTAGCTTTACGCAAACGACAGACTGTCATAAACACATACATGGTACTAGCTTCTACCCGCGACTTCGTCTGCGTCGAATCATACATATAAACCTTCCTCTTGAATCACTATCTTTAAAAAAAAACCGCACCAAAATCCGTTGCGTAGTTTTAAAGATATAAGCATACACACATAGGGACAGACACAGACAGCGGAAAGCGACTTTGTTTTATACTAATACATACACAAATCACGTCTTTATTCCTTACGGTGTAGACAGAGCATAAAGGTAACAAGACCTAAAGGCCACGTTTAGCATGATCGTGGGCGTAAAAATAGTGATAGGTTGCTAGCCACATCGCCTACAACATGACACCTAAGAATTTCGCCCATTCCCTCGATGGACTTTTACCATCTGCACGGGAAGAGAAGCAACTGGTACATTCTACGTTTTTCCTTTGCTCTCCAGACCAGCATGGAAGTAGTTTATACCATGTATGTATTTATTTATGATACAGGTCAAGGACCCCGTCCGCCATGGTTGACGTTGAGGACATGTCTATTTATAACCCTGTCACGGTGTGACGCGGCAACGTGACATGATTCCAATTTGGGAAACTATTTATAAATACTTTAAATAGAGCTAAAGTGTCGCTTTTAAGGAGGTAGTAGGTATCACAGGATAATTATTTATTTATTTATTTCATTAAATTTCACGCTGTCTTCCACGCTGGTCTGGGAGCAAAGAAAAAACATAG
This sequence comes from Pandemis corylana, assembly GCA_949127965.1. Taxonomy (NCBI): domain Eukaryota; kingdom Metazoa; phylum Arthropoda; class Insecta; order Lepidoptera; family Tortricidae; genus Pandemis; species Pandemis corylana. Next base: position 1,233,332 of record OX421875.1, on the reverse strand, counting down.
AATGTACCAGTTGCTTCTCTACCCGCGCAGATGGTAAAAGCCCATCGAGGGAATGGGCTAAAATAATAGGAATTCTGTTATAGGCGATGAGGCTAGCAACCCATCACTATTTTGAAGCCATTTTCCACCTATACGCCCACAATCTTGCTAAATGTGGCCTATAGGTACCTGTTACCTTAGGCTCTGTCTACCCCGTAAGGGATAAAGGCGTGATTTGTGTATGTGTGTATGTATTAAATTTCACAGTAAGACAGTAAAACCAAGGCACTGTGAAACTAAATCTTACAATATACAAAAATACATACAAAAATAAGAGAAACTTAACTAGAACTTTACAGAAGAAGGCCGCACATCCGTCATCTCGCAGAACTTCAAACACTCAACACACACATCCAACCATCTGCTTGCGAACACATCACATCACAGTATGGTGCCGACTCGAGGAGCGAATTTATGTGGTGCAGAGCTCGAACCAGAGGAGAGTTCCGGCAATTTTTGACAGGGTCTTATAGAACAAAAAATATTTAACTCGCTACTCCGCTACTCACGTGCAAGATAACCAAGCCTGTGTGATATAATATATATGTTTTTCATGCAATCCCTCCCTCCACTACTGCCACATAAAATACATACAGAACACTTCGAAACTACTGGACCGATTTGAAATATTCTATCACCATTAGAATCCTACGTTATCCCTGATGCAAATTGGACGAAGTCTGACTACAGCCAGTTCTAAATAAACCGAAAAGGTGGATAGGAACCATTTTAAAAACTGAGTGGGGAACCATTTTACACCAAATAGGTACTATCGGTACTACATACAAACCGTTACGCCTCTTTCCCGCAGGGGTAGGCAGAGACCACTTGCTACGATCCTGACATACTTCATTCGCTTCATCCACATTCATCAATCTCTTCATACATGATCGTCGGTTTCGGGCACTCCTGACCTGACCTTTTTCCCAAACGTCTCCTATTTGGTCTCGGAACGTCCGTCTAGGCCTTCCCCTCCCAACGCAACCATTCACACTCCCCATATAGATCTGTTTAGTTAGTCTACTTTCATCTACGTGACTAAACCCAGTGATCGGTACTATTCTTAAGTATATGACATTTCTTCCTATTCTATATCTACGCGTATCGAATGGGTGTAAATAAATGTTTCTCTCTCTCTGTCTTTATTATTTAATGTAGCCAAATTATCTCATGACATACAACAACAAAAAAAGGTATTTGGGCATTTTGAGCTCAGTTTTGACGTTGATTTTCTCGTTAAGATAAACGCAGTTCATTATATGTAATTTAATATAATTGCCCATTCGGAGTTGTCACAAAAAAAACGACCTTTTAAAAACCTGTTTGCGTGTTAGTAACAATTCAAAATCGCTGTAAAACTTATCACTACATATTATAAATCAAAGACGCCGCGTCTGTGGTGACGACCACGGGGTGTGCGACCAACTCAAGAACTACTGAACTGCTTTCGATAAACTACGCACACAGATCCTTTCAGAGGGCGAAAATCTTAGGAATCATGTTATAGGCGACGCTAGCAACCCATCACTATATTGATTTCCCTATCCACCTATACGCTATTACTCATGCTATACGTGGCCTTAAGGTTTTGTTAAGGCTCTGTCTACCTCGTAATGGATAAAGACGTGCTATATGTATGTATGTATATGTTCGTAAAGCTACTTCACATCTGTTGTATCCAGAAATGATCATAAAGGGGTTATTTTAAGATTGTTAGACGACGATTTCGTAATACTAACCGTAGTGATACTTTCATGTTAAAAATAGACGCGGCCGATCGTTTTTCATTGTATTTCGTTTAAATATACGGATAATTTTTTTCTTTACTCCCACACCAGAATGGAAGAAACGAACAGAGAGAGAGTGCAGAGGGAGAGTGCTAGAAAGGATGCAGAATGTATGTATGTACATATAACTCTTTATCAATATCATCAATATCAATACATAGTATAAAATAAAGTCGCTTTTTCTGTCCCCGTGTCCCTATGTATGCTTATATCTTCAAAACCACACAACGGATTTGGATGCGGTTTTTTTAATAGATAGAGTAATTCAAGAGGAAGGTTTATATGTATAATACATGCATAATATACCGTGCGAAGCCGGGGCGGGTCACTAGTTGTACATAAAACACAAGAAAAATATGAATACAGGACAACACACATGCACAAAGGCGAACTTATCCCTAAAAGCCACGTTTAGTATGATTGTGAGCGTATAGGTGGAAAGGGGAATAAAACAGGTCGGACCGCGGTCCGCCGTTTGGCGACCCCTGTTAGCGACAAAATAAAAAACACGAATCACTTATAAGGAATTTACGTTCTGAAATGAAAAAATCTGAGAAACCTCGCACGATCGTCAATAAAAATAACGAAAGTGGTAATGCAAGCAAACATAAAAAAACATGCTGTTATGTATTAGGCAAATGTAAATATGTGTAAAAAGCGTGTAACCGTTAAATGTTTAATGTAACGTGAACGTGTTACGTTTATATGGCGCTAACATTTATATTAATTATTGCTAATGAACGCACTAATTAACAGTTTAAATGTTTAGAGTTTAAATGCCGAATTCTGACTCAGAACCAAAATAAAATAACATCTTCCCTACTGGTCTAGGAGTACAGAAAAAAACATAGAATGTACCAGTTGATTTTCTTCCCGCGCAGATGGTAAAAGCCCATCGAGGGATTAGGCGAATATCTTAGGGATCATGTTAAATAGGCGATGTGGCTAGCAACCCATCACTGGTTTGGTCCCCCTTTCCATCCATACGCCACAATCATGCTAAACGTGGTCTTTAGGTCTTCTTACCTAAGGCTCTGTCTACCCCGTAAGGGATAAAGACGTGATTTATGAATGAATGAATGAATGTTTAAAAAGTTTTTTCAAATATAAATGCATTGGGATAAATTCGAAATTGGGGGAATTTAAAAACTCGTGGATATCCACTAAACGGGAAACAATTACATAATCTAGCAATGTTTACCTAGAAGCTCCAATGTCTTTGGCTTCTAGATAAGCGTTGCCAGATCATGGAATTGTTCCCCGTTTAGTGGATATCCACGATTGTCGAAATTCCCCCAATTGCGAATTCACCCCAATGCACCTTACAAATTATCGACACTGAGAAATGATGTGCTACTCCTCTTTCGTATTGGGTACTTAAATGTAATGAATGATATGATGATTCTATGCTAGTCCCCAGACTAAAGAAAAAAACATAGAATGTATCGGTTCCTTCTCTACCCGCGCGTTGCGGTTAGCCACCCACTACCATTTTGATTCCCCTTTCCACCTATACGCCCACAATCATGCTAAACGTGGCCTTTAGGTCCTGTTACCTTAGGCTCTGTCTACCCCGTAAGGAATAAAGACGTGATTTATGTACACACAGCAAAGCGAATCGGTGAGCACCCTAGTTATCCACGTGTGTCATTCTATACACACATCCGCACTTATCCGCTGCCTTATTACGCACACAACAAAATGCCCTGTCTGTGCTAATTGTGTTTTCTGACTACCTTCACGCATAGTTATTCAAACCTGCTGGTATTTTGTTCAATGGAAGCATAATTTTGCCACCAGTATTATAAGCGTGGTGGCTCAGGTGTATTGACTTAGAGTTATGAAACCTAAAGAACCGGGTTCGAATCCTGCACAAGTGTATCTTTTTTGTTTTCAATTTTAAATTACTAATCTCAAAATAAACTCATGTTTACCTAAAACAAGAAAAAAAGGACGTAAAAGAGTAAAACAATAAAATGCAATTATTGGTTCAAATTGTTTATTGCAACATTTAATTTTTATTGTATTAGCCTCTATTTGTGTTATTATTATTATTACCAAAAGTAATTAAATTAGCTAAATAAAACTGCACACTTTTCCTTATAGAATAATATTCATAAAATAAGACACGCTTTAGAGGCCAGTATGATTTTATGTTTACTAAAAAGTCTTATGTCACTAACATAATAATTATCTTGCAAATTGAATACACAACCATAATAGGGCTATTTTTAAGATGACACATAATTAATATCTTAAATTCTGGTTTATTAGGTTTAAGTCTGATAAAGATGAACGAAACGTTTTATTTGCGGACGTGTAAGTCAGTGGTGAAATGAATAGACATGTTAAATGACAGCCATTAACAATAACATCATTTCACACTGGGTTATAATCTCCACTTTGAAGCGACTAAGCTACCTATCTCGATTTGGTTTGGATTTGGACACCAGGGCCCATCGATGACATCCAACCCCATAGCCTAAAGTAACACTGCCACTCGTTCTGCACTGTAAAACATTACTGTGTTTATATATTTAATTAAGTTAATATATTTCGTCTTCATCACTAAAAATCACTACATTTGACTTTGATTGATGTAATAATCAAAGTCAAGATATTCACGAGCAAAGGTTTCTTCTATGCTGGTCCGTTAAAGCATGTTTTTTGCTGGTCTACGGCAATGCAATCCTGCAGCATGCAGATGGTTTGGTTGCGGCAACTACATAATGTCCAAACCAAATGGCAGGAGATGAGGCTTCAGGTTTCGGCCCAGAACGAATATTTTTATCGTGTCCGAAGTCTGCGTAAGGGTGAATCCATAATGGCACAGTCTTCCGCTGCAAAATAAATGAAGTTTAAATAAAAACATTTTTCGTCAAAGAAAGTTGTTTAAAACATTACCGATAAAATAATAAGTCATTGTTTTTAACACCGTTTGTCTACTTACCCATATCAAAAAACGCCTAGCGATTCCTTATATAAATAGTTATATTGTTTTGCTCTTTTCAACAAAGATAAATTAAAATCCATGTTTTGCAAATCACAAGGTATTCGAAAGGCAAAATTAAACAGTTCGTAAGTATAACACACGGTTCATCCCGCAGCTAATAATGGCTGCCAGCGGTGACAGTTGTTTGTTCACAAAATCACATTATTAGAAATTTGAGGGTAGAAAACACTTTATATTGTTTAAGACGATAACGACCAAAATAGCCTGATGGCTGATGGGTGTTAGCTGATGCTAGCAACTTTTAAACTCCAGTAAAAAGAGTCATACCTATTAATAATTATATTAAAAGAAAACACAATGCGTTTGCGTTTTTAACATATTATATAACAGTAAAATTAAACATACAACAGACTGCAACCACCATAAAATTAAATAGTTACGGAAAAAAATAAATTATAATTTCAACCTTATTTCAAAGCTCATAAAACAGCTATTTACACAAATTGCAATACAGTAGTCGCAGATTGAACATAATTCATAAATTCACCGTGTGACTTGCATACCTCGGTGGCCTAGCGGTCAAAGACAGGTCGAAGATTTGACTTCTGCTTTAGTGAACCGGGTTCGTATCCGAAGAAAACGGAATATAAAATAGTAATAATAAAATGACATTTTTGGATGTTATTTCAATGGCCATGCTGGTTGTGAGGAATATTGCTTTGGAATTGGAATCTCAGACTTGTTGAGAAATAATAATATAACATCGTCGCATCAGTGAGATGGTAACTACTCTTCGCTAGTAATAATAGTTCAATGCGTGGGATTGCATAAATTTGAAGATTCAAGGTCGAAAGAAGCTTCGATTCGGTTCTCTCGCTTACACTGGGGATGACAATATCCAATGTAAGATTAGGTAAAATATTTTTAGGACAGTCTAAATAAAAAAAATACTTTTACATTATTTTTGTAGAAGTAACTGAAACCGGAGATATTGCATTTTCAGCCTTTGAGTGTGACACGATACCGGGGGGGATTATTTTCATTTAATTTGTAATTATTTTTTACTTAATTTATTATAAACTAACTTAAATAGTTGTAACTTTCTTCATTGTTATTTTATAGTTAGTTCTTGTTTATTCAATAAACAGGTAATTTACAGCGACATTGCTCATTCATCTTGTTGCTAAAAAATCTGTACTTAGGGGGTAGATTTTATGATCGAACTCACTCACACATTCACATGTCATAGATTCTACTTAACGTTCATGTCGATACTCAACACGCATAGACGTGTGCGTGGCTGTGCTAACCGCATTATTTTGCTGTGTGTACGTAACGAATGATAGATGTATGTGATTATTAAATCCTACTAATATTATAAACCCGAAAGTTTGTGGCGATGTGAGTGTGTATGTTTGTTCCTTCTTCACACTGAAACGACTGGACGAATTTGCATTACATTTGGAAAGTAGATAGCTGGTACCCTAGATTAAAACGTAGGGTACTTTTTATCCCGAAAAATTGCACAGTTCCCGCGGGATAACGATAAACACGTGAAAGGTCGTGGCTGCCTAGAGACGCAACGTTAATACTTATCTATACTAATATTATAAAGAGGAAAAATTTGATTGTTTGTTTGTTTGTTTGCATTGAATAGGCTCCGAAACTGCTGGACCGATTTAAAAAATTCTTTTGCCGTTAGAAAGCTACATTATCACTGAGTGACATAGGCTACTTTTTACCGCGGGAAAATACCTTTTCCTACGGGATAATTAATTTATCGCGGGCGAAGCTGCGGACGAAAGGCTAGTTGCAGAATAAACTATCAACATCAGATCAAGTCTAATTCTACGTGGACAAAGTCGTGGGTAGAAGCTAGTCTATAAAAAATATCGTATCAGTATCGATCCAAACCCAGTCAAAAATCTAAGCCAATCGCGTCGCGGCGCGCGCGCCGTATAAGAGTAAAAACGAAGAAAAAGTCGGTGAAAATTTTAAATTTGGAAGCGGCGGAAGCGCATTCCTCGCGCACGCGCTCTAATTCGGTCGCCGGACTGGGCCGACGCTCTATAAAGCGATAGGGTTCCGTGGGAGGGGAAAACAATTTCTTTCCAACCTTTAAGCGCCTCGTAAACGATCAAACTTGCTTGTCAAACTTCACGTTTTCACTGTAGACCCGCATAATGACACAACCAAGTGTGTTTCACATACGTTAATCATCCAATACGCTTTAGGACTATTTAGATTAAGGTGCGTGGGTGGTCCTTGGGCCACCCCTAAGCCGCGAAAATATATGTTTTACCTTAAAAAATCTTTGCAATTCTCACATTGCGCATAAGGCAATCTGCGTCGGCGTGTGTCACTATGCGTGTAATGAAAAAAAAACTTTCCCAACTACAGAACCAAAGGCACAAACGATGAGTCGCTCTAGTTCCCTGCGAGTTAAAAATATAGCCACGCACGAAATTCCATGTAGAGCAACTGGACATTGTTTTGACAGAAGTTAAGAGCGCATCCAGATAATGGATCAGGGATTACAGCATTAAGGGAATCTTTTTAAAACGTTGCCGGAAGATTTGCGCAATCACATTTTTTTTTTTTTTTTTTTTATATGAGTAGGAAGGCAAACGAGCAAGTGGTCACATTAACCCGTTAAGCGTCCAAGCGACTACAGTAGTCCCTAACTTTTTCATTATGCGTTCACGCCACTGGCCAGGTCTTCCTCCGTTGGAAGAGCCAGCGACAACTCGCTATATATGCTTCTCGCTCTATCTTTAAGCCTCCCGCCCGAAAAAGTTAGGGACTACTGTAGTCGCTTGGACGCTTGAAGGGTTAAGACAGAGTTAACCATATACGTCAGACGCCTCTACAGGAAGATACCACTGTCACTATAGGTATAGACTGACCGTTTAAATGAGTCTCCGCCCGCGCGGCACAGGGGCTAAGGAACAGGTGGAAAGGGGAATCAAAATAGTGATGGGTTGATATTTACGTCCATATCCTCGATGGGCTTTTACCGCCAACGCGGGAAGAGAAGCAACTGGTACATTCTATGTTTCTTCTTTGCTCCCAGACCAGCATGGAAGACCCTTACGAGTATATTACAATTGTGCTATAACCGTCGGTCACGCCACATTGGCTCGCCCATAAACTATACAATGAGGTCGAACACGGTATAATATATAAGTAAGCAGGATAAAGTTATAATTTTTATCAACGCACATATTATTAGTGTTCTAAAATGCGTTCAGAAACCATAAAAAATGACCAGCATTATTACACCCTTAAAAAAATCTACATATATACACAAATCATGTCTTTAACCCTTACGGGGTAGACAGAGCCTAAGGTAACAGGTAGCCACAGGCCACAATCTATTCTGTACTATACGTTCCCACTTCACTTCTTTCACATTTATTTTATCTGAAGTATTATACAGTAACGTTATGTGTGTATGTATGTATTATTTTATTTTATTTATTTAGCTATGTATTATATTTGTTGGTATTGTTGTTTTTATGATCCCTGCGTTTATCTTGTCTATTTGTTTCCGCCACCTACTTAAACTGCCTCCAACTTATTTCTCTTATTGGTTGTCTGGTAGAGATCGCTATTAAGCGATAAGATCGCCTATTGTCTACTTTTTTCTTTGTTTCTGTGTTGTTTTGTACCTACTGATTTGTGGTGTTCAATAAAGAGCATTTGTATTGAATTGTATTGTACCTAAGTTCCACTGCTGGGCGCAGACCTACCCTCAGAATGAAACTGCTTGGGCTGTAGTTCCCACGCGGGCCCAGTGCGGAATGAGATGAGTACGGTTACGTTCTCTCGTCCCTGGTGAGCAGTAGATGTTCCACGGGATTTTGTAATTGTGTCGTACGGACACATCATTCAAACAGGTGACGCTAAGCGACAAAAATTCGCATAGTAACAAAGGTCACGTGACATCTAGAAACAGGTAGAAAAATTCGAAGACTACCCACCTGCTATGGGTGGTGTAGGGGTATAGCACGCGTCACGGAATGACGAGGATCCGGGTCCGATTCCCGGCCATAGCTTTACTTTTCGAATTTTTCTGTGATCTAATTTTCACTGACATTTAGAAATATAAGTGTACAGGGTTTAAAATTTGCCAAACACGTATTTTTTCGGTGGATTTAAGCCTCTTCCATAATTGGTAATCTATTAAGCGTGTTAGTATAAATGAGACACAACATTTCTTCTAACAAACTGTGCTCCTTTTGTCCCCTGGCTGATGGGACAGAATAACAGCAAGAAATACTTGATCCAACCAAGCTATATTTCTATTTCCACAAACAGATTGTAACAAAGCAGCGACTCGGTACCGCGGTGCGTGCGTCAAGTATCGATTGGGCGGGATCCAGCCCCACTGGCGCCCAACCTGGGGCGGGCGCCATTCACAAGACATAGCGACACCCTATCAATCCAATAGATTAATGCATACACACCGTCTAAAATAATTGCAACTGGTTGGGATAATTAGGGCCTGTTTTATCATACTCTGTTAAGTTCCAGTTATCTATGATTCCGCCTCTATTTATTACTATAGCTTTTCCCCGCGACTTCGTCCGCCCAGATAACGTCAGAGTGACGTGGCGACACACCCCATACATCCACTCATGTCTCCAAGTACGTATAAGGTTTTTATTTCCTATCCCGTGGGAAATTCGGAAAATCCCTTCTTAGAGCACCTACTTGATTCTCTAGGAATGTTATCTACTAATTAGTGTCTTAATTATTAACCTCGTTTTTTTATCCCATGGGAAATTTGAAAAATTCCTTTGTAAGTGCATCTTTATACTAATCAAGGAATAATGTGTAGGCATGCTAAATTTAATGTCTGTATATAGCTTTATTAGTACAACATTTCGGAATTTTCCAATCCCGTGGGAAAATCGGGATAAAAGTATCCTATGTCCGTCTCCTGGTCCTAAGCTACCTCCCTACCAATGTTCAGCCGTTCTCGAGTTATAAATAGTGTAACTAACACGACTTTCTTTTATATATATAGATTAAGAAACAGATATGTCATCATAGATAATGTCAGTATTCCACAGTTAGACAATTGTGAGACACTTTGCAAACAGCACAAAATTCCGCAATTATTTATTCACATAAAGACCTGCACACATTTTGTACACGTTATCGGCTAATTTCTAATATGTGTGCACCGTCGACCGCCTGTATGTGAATTAATCAAAATCATATAGCAACATTGTACACAGATACAATAAAACTAGTGTTGCTAGACGATAAAACTCCCATTCACCTGTATTGCGTGTGGGTTATATTGATTGGGCCGCGTTGGGACAAAGTGGCGCCCAACGTGGGGCCGGTCCCATTGATGAGACACAGCGTTCTTTGTTGAGAAACTGGCAAACGAGCAAGTGAATCGTCTGACGGTGAGCAGCACCACCCAAAGACATTCTCAACAGCCACAGGATTATTATTTGCCGGCATTTTTACCGGTTTTACCTCTTCACGTCGGAAATCAGCAAAAAAAACAAAACAATAAGGTCAGTGACACATATATTAGACATGATTGCTGTATAGATATTTATATCCTCGATTGTACTTCAAAATCATCACGAAATTGTGCAAGAGATCGTATCTACTGAAATGGAGCGATGCTGAAACGCGAAGAAACGATCAATCACATCTGTTTAAATCCACGTCACTTTTTAATGCATAACCAAAGCAAAAAAACACCGCAAAAATGGATAACGTATACATAGTTTATAAAGGAATTTTGTTGACTTGTTTACCTACTTACACTAGGTATCGGTACCATATTAAAAAAATACATAAGACTAATGTAAAAGCACTAAAATAAATTAATTGAATCAATCTCTCAATGGAATTTCGATTCCATTGATAAAGTTCTTACTATGGCTACTGTCACCTGTCACTGTCAAATCTACAAACACAAGAACGTTGGTTGAGCCTTCACACACACATTCACAGTATTCATACATTGACGTATCGATAAAACCATAAACAAAGCCATTTTTTTAATGGCTGAACGAAGGCGATTGGGATTCTGTCTAAATTCACGAATTATCAAACAGCGAAAAAATATTTATTATTAATTAACAAAGCTACGTAAAAGCATAATATTCAAATTAGTTGCCTGAAGTAGTCCATTTTATCAAAAAAAGGTGTTAAAAGTACAGCTTAAAAAAATGAACAATGCCAATTACACGGTACATTTAGATAGACAAGGAATTTGGATGAATTTTTCGTTCTTAGAGGATAATCGAGAGAGCTCTGCAATGGATGCATCATTTAATAATTGACGTGCCCGAGGGCGGCAGTTAATGAACTAGCAGTGCAAACTTTCTGGCGGCGCGCCAGGCCGTCAGGTCAGACACTAGTAATCCATTTGTCTGGATAGCTTCTAATGTTATTCTATATGTATGTTTGTGTTAGGAGATATATTTGTGTCGTGGGCATTGACATTGCTGGCATTGGAGGTGTTTGACAGGACTTAAGTTGTATGGAAATAATGTCAAGAGGAGTCTAGTGACACCTTACATAAAAAAATGACTGCAAATCGTGCAAATTTAAATCATACATCATAAATCACGTCTTTATCCCTTACGGGGTAGACAGAGCCTAAGGTAACAAGACCCAAAGAGTTTTATTGTGGGTATTATGGATAAAAAGGGGTATCGAAATAGTTTTTTTTTTTTACTAGGAACTGACCAGTGATTGACCTCTATCTCACTTGGTGGAAGGTGCAGATGAGGCCAAAGGTGTAACTCACTGGTTCAGTAATAGCCTATTCACTCAAGCCTAGTGATGGGTTGCTATCCACATCGCCTATCTATAACATGATTCCAAAGATTATCGCCCATACCCTCGATGGGCTTTTACCGTCTGCATTCTATGTTTTTTCTTTGCTCCCAGACCAGCATGGAACAAACTTAGATGTAAATATCTACACAAATTCCGGGCAATTTCTCCTATAACTTAGGCCCAACCATTTGAGGAACAAAGGATTCTAAGCGAAGGATTAAACAGCTTACCTACATCACTATCACGCGAGAACTTCATACAATTAATTATTTAAAAAAGTAACAAATTAAATTTAAAAGCTTAACAAATCACTACATAGTATAAAACAAAGTCGCTTTCTCTGTCCCCATATCCCTATGCCCCTATGTCCCTTTGTATGCTTATATCGTCAAAACTACACAACGGATTTTGATGCGGTTTTTTTTAATAGATAGAGTGATTCAAGAGGAAGGTTTTTATGTATGATTCTACGCAGACGAAGTCGCGGGCAGAAGCTAGTAACTTATAATAAGAACCCTCCTAATTCCTACTAATATTATCATATTCATTACTAGCTTCTGCCCGCGACTTCGTCTGCAAAGAATTATACATAAAAACCTTCCTCTTGAATCACTCTATCTATTAAAAAAAACCGCATCAAAATCCGTTGTGTAGTTTTGAAGATATAAGCATACATAGGGACATAGGGACAGAGAAAGCGACTTTGTTTTATACTATGTAGTGATGATTATCATCTCCAGCCAATATTATAAATGCAAAAGTAACTCTGCCTGTCTATCTGTCAGTTACCTTTTTACGTTTAAACCGCAGAAGCAGAACCGATTAGTTGTATGTATGTACGTAAACTCTTTATTGTGCAAAATAAACAAGACAAATACAATTGACAAACACTGAGATACATGATGTAATTTGGTATTCAGATAATTTCAGTACCGGAGAAGGACATCAGATTATTTTTAACCACATAGTTCCCGCGGGATATCGATAAGCAAAAAAAAACAGTCACAGGGAACAGCTAGTAAAAAAAATGGATTTGGCGTTACTTGCAGAGCTCAAAATCAAACCAAATGGACAAAATTACTACGCTACTCCGCATAGCAGTGCCGTGACGTCCATAGAACTCGATTCCCACCGGCTTGCCTATGTTAAGGCAGTTGGGCACTTTTATCTTGCAGAATTAGAGGAAAAGGCTAGTTTAAATCCATTCGGCTTGCCTTCTGATATACTTGACGCAACGCCACTGCCGGTAGTGAGGTCAAGTCATTTAGTTCCACAGCTCAATGTTTATCCATTGCATTTACAACATCAAACATTTGCCAAACCTATTTATACCTATAAGAGCTCACTGAGTGATTTAACGATTTTCCCACAAAATGAAGTCACCAATATTTTCAGACACTGAATATTGTGACGATTCAATAACAATAAAAGAAGCATCATAAACGCGCATTGCAGATATGAGAGCCAAGACTGCCAAGCTAGTCGGACTGGGCTAGTCATGACGGGACTGGATACTACAAGATTGCGTAGGCTTAGGCCCGGTAGACGCTGGCGGGATGACCTGGACGCGTTCCTTGAGAACCGCTCAAGATCCAAACGAATAGAGATGAGGGGAGGCCTTTGCCCAGCAGTAGGACGCCTAACCAAACTAAAAACTTACTAAAAATGAAACGGACCAGATTAAACTACGTTATTGATGGTGCATTTTGGATGCTGGTCTTTTATAGGACCCACGGTCCTCTGGCCATTTTGCGGCACCAAAGCCGCTGAAGACCACCTTTGCGTGGCAGATATGCCCATGTTTATAAACATGAGTAATAAAATACTACCCACACTTAATCAGGATAACCTGCTACGTAAATATTTACCTAAAAACTATAACTCCTTCAGCTGCAAAGAGCTCATATGCGCGCACTTATAAAAGCCAGCCAAGTGCAAGTCGGTATACTTAAAAATTAATTCGTTTTATCACAAGAACAATTAACATTAATTTTAATTTCTTTCGTGTAAAGTATACCTACGTCTTGCGAGAGTCGTAGCGTAGAAAACATTCGTAATTCTATATGAATCACATAACCAGTAGTTAGACCTCTGACACATATGACAACTGACGACATAATTATGAATGGATACGTTGGAAGGGGAAGGCCTAGACTAGACGGATGTTACGTGACCAAATTGAGGTTTCGACAAAAGGTCAGGTCAAGAGCACATTAAACCAACAAGTATGTACGAAGATGACTTTCTGCCAAGTTTCTCGCGGCACATTCTTTTTGACAATGATGGTCTTTCGGAATGCGTTGGTAGTTTCAGAAAAAGACATGTAGAAGAGCCCTTGGCGGCCTATCTGAAAAATAAACTTGAATTTCGAATTTTCATGATGAATATGGATGAAGAGAAAAATGTATGTGTCAGGATCAAGCCCGACAAAGTAGTCTCTGCCTACCCATATGAGATAGAAGCGTGAAAGTACGCATGACATTGATGACGTCACTTTCGTAAACAAAGAGCCTTTCCCAGCTTCTATTTGGGTCAATTCGCAAGTACATACACAAAAGGACAGCCCCACGTTGGGCGCCAAAATTAAGTTATCGACCGCTCGCTCTACTAAGTTATTTTATACCCTTCTCATTCCAACAGCTACGTGCGAAAGGGACGCGTACACTTACGAAAAACATGTTAGTTAATGGATAGAGTAAGATGTCATCGATATAAGTCGCTGTTTTTATTTTTTATACAAGGTGTCTTGCATTAGAGTTATTCTGACTAGCTGTTTCAGAATTATGATAAGCACTATCCTATGAGAAGCAACTGGTACATTTAATGTTTTTTCTTTGGTCCCAGACCAGCATAGAAAAACGAATTCGTTCATTAATTAAATTCCATTACAGACACAACAGAACCAGAGTCTCCTAACTACTTGAGACACCCTTGCTGCCACAGCAACAGAATACCAAATAACCATAACAGCTGCCACGTTACATTAACTCCAATCACAACGGCAGAAGGTTGCGTTTAGATTCGCCAGCAACACGCAGAAATTCATAAACAAGGGAAACAGAATTTTTCCATGGTTCCCTGATCAGGGGATATTTATTATTTACAAGGCCGCATACAGGATTGCGCGTGTTTACTAAATAATACTTTTTAGAGTAATGCTATTTGATGGACTCTACCTATTATTTTAAGACATACATATCTTCATCCCTTACGGGGTAGACAGAGCCTAAGGTAACAAGACCCACAGGCTACGCTTAGCATAGGTGGAAAGGGTTTGCTAGCATCGCCTATATCATGATTCCTAATATTATTGGGAAGGGAAGCAACTGGTACATTGTTTTTTCTTTACTCCCAGACCAGCTAGCATCGACTACGGTTTAATACTAATCTCCTTTTAGCCTGTCCTTTTTCAACTTCCCAAACTTACTCCAAATCCTTCACAGTTCAACCTGCTAGGCTGTGGAATCGGTTACCGACCTCCATCAGGCAATCTGCCTCCGTGGCGTCGTTCAGGGAGGGCTTGAGGAAGATGTGGCTCACACCATCTCCAATATTGTATGTGTGTACTCATATTGTATGTAGTGTGTATGTATGCGTGTATGTAATGATATTTAGTAGTTTATTTATGAATTGTTTGTTGTATTTTGAGATGTACGCTTTTGTGGCTTTTACTATATAGAATTTTTATCTCACTCCGTCGGTCCCTCGCTCAATCCCTTATAGGGATAAGTTCGCCTTTGTGATTTGTCTCTGTTTCTTTATATTTGTACAATAAATTTACTTACTTACTTACCAGCATAGAAGAGACACACACACACACACTTTTACACATAACAAATCAGTAACACTAACAAAATGATCGCTTCGCACCAGAGTTCAGATAAAGTCATTTATAAAACAGAGCCGAACGAAATCTCGGCGATTGCCGCAATTATCGTGGCGGTCGATGGGGTCAGTGTACGAAGGTTGCGCTGGGGCAAAGGCGCGTGCGCACGTACAGCGTGGCATTTAGCGTTTTTAGGGTCAAAATCAAAATTTTAAAAAAACTAACTTCCATGTACCAGTTGCTTCTAGTTTTTTTTTATATTAGAGGGGGCAAACGAGCAGACGGGTCACCTGATGGAAAGTAATCACCATCGCCCAGGGACGCCAGCAAGACTTGGGGAATCACAAGTGCGTTGCCGGCCCTTTCAAGAACAGGAAGGCTCGTTTTTTAAAGATCCCTAAATTGTACCGTTCAGGGAATGTTGCAGCAGGAAGTTAGGAGAGGTAGTTAGCGTGTCGTCCCCCGCACATGGTAAAAGCCCATCGAGGGTATGGGCAAAATTCTTAGAAATCATGTCATAGGCGATGCGGCGAGCAATCCATCACTATTTTGATTCCCCTATCCACCAATACGCCTGCAATCATGCTAAACGTGGCCTGGTCTTATTAACACAGGCAATATGATCACAAGACAACGGATAAACATACTTATATAGATGAATACATACTTAAATACATATTAAACAACCAAGACTCGAGAACAAACATTCGTATTTCCCATACAAATATCTGCCCCGACCGGGGATCGAACCCGGGACCTAAAGCTTCATAGTCAGGTTTTCTAACTATTAGGCTATCCGGTCGTCTGAAATAATTACTATAAATCATGACCCTCTTGCACATAGGCACTGTCTCGTCTAGACGAGTGTATGACTCATGCAATTTATTCATGAGCACCATTATTGCCAGACTTATTCAGTCTAGTGTCGATAGGCTGTTGCATATCCCTTAATAGGATAAGTTCACCTCTGCATAGCCTACCCAAGTCCCAAGCCAAGCGTCGCCAAAAATTAGTTATCTTTCAAAGATAGAAATGTTATTTGATACCTTTGAATTGGCATTGTTCTTTTTTTTTAAGCTGTGCTTTTAACACCTTTATTTGATAAAATGGACTATTTCAAGCAACTAGTTTGAATATTATGCTTTTACGTAGCTTTGTTAATTAATAATAAATATTTTTTCGCTGTTTGATAATTCGTGAATTTAGACAGAATCCCAATCGCCTTCGTTCGGCTGGCTATAAAAAAAAACGGCTTTGTCTATGGTTTTGTTAGATTTGACAGTGACACGTGACAGTTGCCGTAGCCAAACTTTTTTTCTCACTTTCGTGGCAAACATTCGATGCTGGACTCTGTCTAAAAACCCGGTCGTTCGGTCAAACAAAGGTTCAAAGTACTTTTACAAAAATATCTGCAATCATAAAGTATTTTTGAAATCGGACAAGATAAATCGGATAATTGATGGTTTTCCTCGAAATGGTTTTCGAATTGGAGCATACAAAAAAAAATGAACAATGCCAATTAAGTACGAAGCACACTTATACTTTTTCTATAGAAGAAACGCTTGCGTGTTTCTTCTAGGTAAAGCGCCATCTACCGGGAAACAACGGAGCTATAACACTACAGGGGCCCGATTTTTGAAAGCACATCACTCGAAAGTGGTATAAAACAGGTTATATCTCCAAAACAACAGCTCTAATCAAAGTTTTGACTAGATCACAAGGTTAGTGAGAGCTGTGATTGTCTTCTAAGCTACTCGTATTTCATATTCAGCTCAATTTTTCACCACTTTCGAGTGGTATTTTCACAAATCGGGCCCCTGTTTGAATGATGTGTTGTAAACGGTTGTAAACTTACACACCCACATACACACACAAATCACGTCTTTATCCCTTACGGGGTAGACAGAGCCTAAGGTTACAATACCTACAGGCCACGTTTAGCAAGACACTGAGGGCGTAGAGGTGGAAAGTGGAATCAAAATAGTGACGGGTTGCTAGCCGCATCGCCTATAACATGATTCCTATGATTTAAACTTAAAATACAATATTCTGAGTTATAACTAGCAACGCTATTCTGTCAACTATATATCGTCGATTTCTGAGACATCCTGTATACATACAGTCAAGGGCATAAATATATGAACGTTACGATAACATCAAAAATATCTATACACCTTTATGCCACAAACAATTAGATCGGTGACACATATATATTTGACATGTCTGTCCGATATTTATGCCCTCAACTGTGCATGGATGACACAAAATCCTAATATTAACCAGTCGCTGACCTGTCTGTAGTACAGTGTTCCATTGATAGCCATAATTGTTGTAATGAGGTTAATTTTAGGATGCGTCAGTGTTGAGTCAATGGCGGCTACTGTTCCCATGGAGAGGTTTTGATATGGTGTAATACAACCATAGGAAAGATTACACACACACATACACATAAATCACGACTTTATCCCTTCCGGGGTAGACAGAGCAGACAATAAGACCTAAAGGCCACGTTTAGCATGGTTGTGGGCGTATAGGTGGAAAGGGGAATCAAAATAGTGATGGGTCGCTAGCCGCATAGCCTATAACCTATAACATTGTTCCTATGCCCATTCCCTCGATGGGCTTTCACCAACTGCGTGGGAAACGAAGCAACTGGTACATTCTATGTTTTTCTTTGCTTTCAGACCAGGGGCCCGATTTTTGAAAGCGCGTGTGTGAAAATACCACACGGAAGTGGTATAAATCTGTTTGTATCTTTTAAACCACAGCTCTAATCAAATTTTTGATTAGGTCACAAGATCAATGAGAGCCCTAAGTATCTTCTTAGCTACTCGTATTTAAAATTTAACACAATTTTTCACCACTTTCGAGTGGTATAAAAATCGGGCCCCAGCACGGAAGAGAGACGAGTGAGATGTCGAAAATGATTGATCACGCATCATATATTTATGTCCTTGACTTTACATACAGACAAAGCTTAACTTAAAAATAAAGCAAGGTCAGAAGGCGTGCGTTTCGCCCCTACAGTGGTATTTTATTAATAAGCCCGTACACAGTCTAGACTAGACGGCGCCCACAGCAAATTGCTGTTGTTAACAAAAATTGCTATATAATAACTTAATAACTTGATGGTCTGTTTAATATAGTAAACAAAACATTAAAAAATAACTAAATACTATGTACAAAATTAACCTAAACCTGGCCTAACTTTAAACTACAAATAAAACACCCCTCCCAGTAGGCTTATTGTCTAACCCCCTTATTCATAAACGCTCTATAGGCTTCTGCTAACTTAGCAATCGTTTGTCCTTATCTGTGAAAGGTAAATGTCTATGTGACAGATAAGGACAAACGATTGCTAAGTTACGGCCTACAGAGCGTTTATGAATAAGGGGGTATCTCGCTCGCAGTCGCCATCTTCATTTTGACAGTTCTTGTACGAATGTGACAGCTAGCTGATTCCGATGCCATATTGTCAGTACATACATGAACTGTCAAAATGAACACGATGGCGATTGCGAGCGAGTAATACAATAAGCCTACTTGTCACTGTCACTGCTCATTGTACCCAGAAGGCTGGCAGCATTGCCGCGTTGAGTCGCGAGGCTAGTTCTTTGATGTTACTGTTCGCTCTGGAAACAGACGGATGATCTATCTCGTGCTAGCTGGGCAGAGCCTTAGTTGCAATACTCCTAATAATATTATAAATGTGTAAGTTTGTGAGTGAGGATGAGAGTTAGCGCGAGTGTGTATCTTTGTTCCTTCTACGCGCCGAAACCACTCGACGAATTTGGATCAAATTTGGAACGGAGAAAGCTGGTACCCTAGACTAGAACATGGGCTACATTTTATCCCGGAAAATCTCATAGTTCCCGCAGGATAGCGATAAGCGGATTCTCCGCAGACGGAGTCTTGGGCAACAGCTAGTTGCCTATAGTTAGGTTAACAAAGTCGGGATGGCCGCGATCGGCGATCGAACCCACGCCCCGTGAGTCACTGAGTCGTTGAACTGCGCGGGCGCATAAGGCCTAGGGCTAGGTCTAGGTCTGTCTACCGTATATGCCTTATCCTACTGATTGAGTGTGTATGTTTGTTCTTTCTTCACGCTGGAGCGTCTCAACGGATTTGGATACAATTTGGAACGAATATAGCCAGAACCCTAGATTAAAACATAACTACATTTCACCCCGGAAAAAATCCATAGTTCCCGCGGGATAGCGACAAGCATGTGGAAGGTCGTACCTGGCTAGAGTCGCAACGTAGTACGTTTTGCAGAATATACTATCAAAATCAGTTCTTAAGTCCAATTCAACGCGGACGAAGGCAGAAGCTAGTACAAACGTGCAAAGATAAAACATAAGAATGTACCAGTTGCTTCTCTTCCCGCGCAGATGGTAAAAGTTCATCGATCGGATGGGCGAAAATGATAGGAATCCATTTTCCAACTATACGCCTACAATCTTGCCAAAAGTGGCCTTTATGTCTTGTTACCTTAGGCTCTGTCTACCTTGTAAGGGATAGACATGATTTGTGTATGTATGTCTGTTTATAATGCCATAAACAGTACAGAACAGGTGCGTTCAGGATGCAAGAGGTCCGTTCCGCAGGACGCGTCCAATTGGGGACGCGGCGGAAGCGCGGGAAGATGGCGGATCCGCCATTTTACATTTTTAAATAGTAACGTTACGTTTCGCTTGTTCGGATGCTTGCCGATTTGCCAGTTTCCGAGTTATTCATATTTTACTCATTATTATTTAGGTAATTTTAATTAACGCTGGCAACCCCTTCTCACCACCCGATCGATGTAATTTTTTTTTGGGGGCACAGGGTGTACAGAGCAACTGTTTGAAAAAAAAAAATTAAGGCGCTGAGCCCACTTTTTTTCTTTTTTTTCCCCACCCCACTACACCCGCACCCACCGCCCGCGGCCTGCCAGCACGAAGATTATAGGAAAAGGTTGTTCAGGGAAGTAGCTAACGGAGTTTTAATACAGCTGAAGCCACATGCGGGTGGTAGGACCTTGTGCAAGGTCCGTCCGGATCGCTACCACCATCTTACTCGCTAATCCTGCCGCTAAGTAGCAGTGCTTGCACTGCTGTGTTCCGGTGTGGAGAGTAAGACAGCCGGGGAAATTACGGGCACAAGAGGCATTTCATCTTAGTCCTCTAGGTTGGCAACGCATCTGCAATCCCTACGGGGTTGCGGGTGTCTATGGGCAGTGGTGATCACTTACCATTAGGTGACCCACTTGCTCGTTTGCCTTCCTATTCATATAAAAAAAAAAAAAAAAAAAAACGACCGATTTGGTCGCTAGCTCAGTCTAGATGTTTTTTTGGCTACGCTCACAAAATTGTACAATAATAAAATTGGTCATCATGTGCGAGTGGTGTTTTCACACTAATAATATATTATTAGGTATGTGTGCTTTCTAAAATCAGTTCCGGCTCAATCAATATATTATCTGTAATTATCTAATTATAATTAAGTACCTGGAAACTTTTATCGATATACGTTTTTTGGTACGTTTTCTAAAAATGAAACCTAACTACATCGATTCAGCGACCCCGAAACCCCCTGCCTAAATTTCATGAAAATCGTTGGATCCGTTTCCGAGATTCAGATTATATATTTATAGAATTACAGATAGATTAGATTAGATAGATACAGAACAATAATTTCCACAACATAACAAACAAGATAAACTGGTACCTACCCGATTTTAAGTAGGCAATAACATAGAATAAAAGCAACTTACTCAGTAGATAATTCCTGTGTTCACTCCAACTAGCTTTTTTTCGGCACCATGCACGATCTGAAAAAAAAAAAAAAAAAAACATAAATTCATATTTTCTATTTGACAACCGCTCTAGTTGATAGCCGTGGTAGCCTAGTGGTTTGACATGTGGCCTCTCGAGCAGAGGGTCGTGGGTTCAAGCCCGGGCTCGCAGGCAATACGTGCGATATTACATAAGAAATTCTTCCACGCTGGTCTGGGAGTAAAGAAAAATCATAGAATATACCAGTTGCTTCTCTACCCGCGCAGATGGCAAAAGCCCATCGAGGGAACGGGCGAAAATCTTTACCATCCGCGCGGGACGAGAAGCAACTGGTACATTCTATTTTTCCATCGCTCCCAGACCAGCATGGAAAGGGAAAGCATGCAGTTGGAAAGGGGACACAAAATAGTGATGGGTCGCTAGCCGCATCGCCTACAGGGGCGTGCAGTGGATTTTGACAGAGGGTAGGCGTATTGCCAACAAAATCCGTATTGGGACCGTGCGCGACGACAGCGCCACGTGATAGGCGGCCATTATGGACAATATTGTCACCGCTGTCAAACAAGAAGTAAGTAAATATTGTGAAAAATATTAATGAAATCTTGTGTTATTTTACTATATTACACAATTTTGGACAATGGTAGTCAGTAACATTATTGCCAATAATATTAAAATTGTTGTTTTCAGTGAAATTTTAGAGGTTAGGTAAGTAATTTTTTTTTCTTACGGCAAATATCCACTTATTTCTTTGGTCTCGTTTCCACCATGGTCTTGGAAATTGGTAAAATTTACAGTCGCTATTCTTCTTGGTGTTATTACAATTCACAACAACACATCTTGCCAGGACCATATTTTTATCTCAAAAGCGATTAGAAAATGTTTACTGCAATATGGATTTGACAGCTCAAGTCAGCGACAAAAATGACAATTTTAGCCGTAGCGAGCGCTGTGATCGTTTAGGCTACCCCCTCCACCCGCTTTGCACTCTGCCAATTGGTACGAAGCGTGTCGGGCACATTTACGTATGCTTACAAGCACTGCTTATATGCCTGTAAGGGATGAACGCGTCTGATCGCCTATAACACGATTCCTAAGAATTTTGCCATGTGGTCTTTACCATCTGCGCGAGAGAAGCATCTGGTACATTCTGTTTTATGTACACCGAAGATTTTATTTAAAAAAACTAGTCAACTGTGTATAGCCTAAGCATACGAGGCCAGAATCGAATTCAGACGACCACAAAACCCAAATCTGACTAAGTGGGCATCAAGGATTAATGTAACATGCCAATTGATCCATAAGCGAGGATCTATAGGGTGTATAGTCGTGCGCAGGCGGCGTTTTATTAACTGAAATAGCTGACAAGGCCGTCGTATCAATGGGCGTAGGCGAGTCTGTGTGCGTCTGTTTAGCTGTGGTGGTAGCTTTGAGTTGGGTTAACGTTGGAACTATGAATGAACCGACCGCGCAAATGGTAAAAGCCCATCGAGGGAATGGGCGAAAATTTTAGGAATCATGTTATAGGCGATGCGGCTAGCAACCCATCACTATTTTGATTCCCCTTTCCACCTGTACGCCCACACTCATGCTCAACGTGGCCTTAGGTTTTGTTACCTTAGGCTCTGTCTACCCCGTACATGACGAAGCCGTCCTTTTAAGGGCGCATCCGCAACCGCATTCGTCCTTTTCAGAGCGAGCGGGTAACAGTCTTTTTCAAGACTTAATCGTTCTTTTCAGAGCGGCGGGGTCCTCCGGGACATGACGAAGCCGTCCTTTTAAGGGCGCAAACGTCCTTTTCAGGACGACGAGAGGGATCCTTCGGGACTTTGTGAGGACAGGGGCGGCTTGAAGGGACATTTTCTGTCCTGGAAAACCACCCCTTTGTGACGGAGGCGCCTTAGGGTGCCTGTCGTGGCTACGCGTAACCTTGGCGTTCCGAATGCTGAGGCCGCGGGTTACTGCAGTGACTGTGAGGAGAAAACCTCTATAAAAAATCCAGCGGCACCTGCGGGGGAGGGCGGGAATTCCTAATCCTGCATTGCACAGGTGTCGCAGGGAGGTATCCCCATCCCGGGGTGGGCCCGTAGGGCATCGCGGTTCACGAAAGTTCTCCCGTGGTGTCCTACAATAGTGCCAAATTAGGGGATCCGTGTGTTTTTTACTAGGTATGCCTGACGCCTCGGGAGAGCCCCAGATACCCTCGGTAACCCCGTACCGGGCCGGATGCATAAGGCGCATTTTCCACACCATAAAAAAAAAAAGGCTCTGTCTACCCCGTAAGGGATAAAGACGTGATATATGTATGTATGTAATAACGCTCACCGTTTTTCCCTTCTGAGATACTTACGCACGGTTGCCTATCTGCCTAGATTCCTCCGCCGAGCGCTAACAGTTAACTTGTCATTGTATTATGACAATGGCCCCTTCAAAATGGCGATGCGTTGTTAAATTTAAATTTAGAATGCCGTAGAACACATTAACCGTCCTTATGTTGAAGTAATGCCATTGTTCGAGCCCACGGGTGGTCAGAAGTCAGAGTTAAGTGCTTGTGCTTCATCAATCTTCTTGTACAATCAGCAGTGGCGTCCAGTTGGGGTAGACAGTGGTAGGCTATAATTTGCTACCCTGCAGCAGGGTATCCAGGGTGCTTACCCTGGCGACTACCACTAGGCAAGTTGATACAAAGTCGAAGAGCTCAAAATGATCTACACACGACTCTACCGCGAAGGTAATAAGAGCTACCGACCTGTACATACATATATCACGTCTTTATCCCTTACGGGGTAGACAGAGCCTAAGGTAACAAAGCCTTGAGGCCACGTTTAGCATGATTGCGGCCGTATAGCTGGAAAAGGAAATCAAAATAGTGATGGGTCGCTAGCCGCATCGCCTATAACATGATTCTAACATTTCCGTCCATATTTTTAATGAGCTTTTACCATCTACGCGGGAAGAGAAGCAACTGGTACATTCAATGTATTTTCTTTGCTCCCAGATCAGCACGAAGGTAATATTAGAAGCTATGGTATATCCGATGCCTGTTCCGCACCTGACATTCTGCACACATTTCAGCAGAGATACAGTGTTGTATGAAACTCCCGTTCCATGAAATTGGGTAATACAATTGACCTTGCATGTTGTACAACATACATAGTGGATACTTGAATGGGAGCTAACAGAGCGCGACCATCGGCACAATACAATACGACGACCTCCACGGGATGGTCGTGATGTCATCAAAATGGATCATAGATCAGTGCCTGGGCTAACTGAGCTCGCTGATTGTACATACCGTCACGCCTTATCCCCACAGGGGTGGGCAGACAACTTTGTTCCACTTGCTACGATCCTGACATACCTTTCGCTTCATTCACTTACATGTCTATATATATAAAAGAAAGTCGTGTTAGTTATACTATTTGTAAGTCGAGAACGGCTGAACCGATTTGGCTGAAAATTGGTGGGGAGGTAGCTTAGAACCAGGAGACGGACATAGGATACTTTTTATCCCGATTTTCCCACGGGATTGGAAAATTCCTAAATGTTGACTAATAAAGCTACAGACATTAAATTTAGCAAGCCTACACATTATTCCTTGATTAGTATAAAGATGCACATACAGAGGAATTTTTCAAATTTAAGGAGGAACAAAGTTCGCCAGGTCAGCTAGTATCTTCATACATGCTCGTCGGTTTAGGGTACTCTTGACCTGACCTTTCATCAAAACGTCGCCAATATGACCATGGAAACTCCGTCTAGGCCTTCCCCTCCCAACGCACCTCACACTCCCCATATAAATCTGTTTAGAGGTAGTTCTTCTTTCATCCATCCTCTCTACGTGACCAAACCAACTAAGCATACTCCTCTCCTAGTCACTATCTTCTTTGTGATAGCGGAAAAATGCGTTTTATCAGAGATGAGACTGCGAACGTTTTATCTCTTACAAGGTAGACAGAGAAAAAAGACCACTGTACTCTACCTCAGGCCTGACAAGACAAGTTTGCGAATGGTTATTGTTACCGAGCCGCCTTGACGTCGCTTCTCTTGTCAGCATGTGTCTCAAACCAGGCTTCATCATCACACATACATTCATAATTATTAATCACGTCACCTTTACGGGGTAGACTAGACAGCGGTATCAATATCAAGACCTAAAGGCCACGTATAGCTTGACTATAGAGGAACCAAAATAGTAATGGGGTTGCTAGCCGCATCACCTGTAACATTATACCTAAGATTTCCTCCCGTTCCCCGACGGACTCTTACCGAAGAGAAGCAGCTGTTTTATTCTTTGCTTCCAGACGTGCACGTCTATAGACCGACCACTTAAATGAGTCCTAGCCCGCGCGGTGCAGGGACGCGCACAAGATAGATTGCCGTCTCTTTCTTACTGTTCGTTCTGGGAAGAGACGGGTGATCCGTCTTGCGAATCGTGCTAGCCGGCCAGCATGGGAATTTACTATTTAATTTCACTATATTGAATTAGCAATACTTAGGATCCCTGTCGCACGGTGTAACTAAACAAGTTCTACAATGGCATTAAATTGACACAATATCAGACAATCTGCTCACAGGGCCGGCACAATAGCATGATACTATCTAGCGAAAGTCCATTGTTAGTGATGTCATCGTAATTGACGCCATGTTGTTTAGCGAACGGACGGGTTCGATTCGAAGTTTATGGAGGGTGAGCATTCGGGCATTAATATTTATACCAGCTGTCAATGTGACCTAAAAACGGATAATATAGAGATGTATGTATTCTTCCATGCTGGTCTGGGAATAAAGATTGTACCAGTAGCTTCTCTTCCCGCGCAGATAGTAAAAGCCCATTGAGGGAATGGCCGAAAATCTTAGGAAACACTGTTTTGATTCCCCTTTCCACCTATACGCCCACAATCATGCTACACGAGGCCTGTAGGTAAATAAGTAAGTAAATGCTTTACTGTACAAACTTTAAATATATGTACAAAGATGAACTTATCCCTATAAGGGATCTCTACCAGTTAACCTTTGAGTAAATGAGAGGAGAGACCGACAGAGTTTAAAATATCCTTATAGTGAAAGCCACAATAGAACGTACATCTACGCATCTAGGTCTTGTTCCCTCAGGCTCTGCCTACCACGTAAGAGATAAAGACTGAATGTATGTATGTATCAAGAAACATACCAAGAAATTGTACCAACGCCACTTGTACTGTCCGCCGGCGATACGCCAGGAGACGACTGGAAATTGGCCGTACAAACAATTTCGATTCTCATCTCGTCTCGCCTCGTCGGACGAAGAACCATTCGACACCGCCCAAGCATAATTCAACTTGTCATAACACCAATTGTAAAAGTTAACCACCGTTTGTAGCATGTTAACCTCGATAGCAATACGACCCGCGATAAATTAACCATAGCCAGGCGTTCATCGTTACATTAATGTGAATGACAAATTGACTGACGCACGACAGCACTGATTGCGATTGAATAAAGGAGCGACCACATGATTGCGTAAAGTACAGTATATATATGCTAAAGCAGCAAGGAAACTACGAACAAAACGGTCGAAACGAACGCACACAGACGCGCGCTTCTACAAGGCCCCTAAGCTGATCTCGCGGTGCCGTCAGTCGCGAGTGCCGCGTTGATACTAGCGGCCGTCTGTTACGTGCGCCGAGACAGTCAAAAAAAATGTAATAATAGAGCTTTCCGAACGTGTCATAGTAGGCGAAAGTATTTTTCAGTAAGTAATATATAATACTTAGCTACCGACGAATAAAAGATCCTAAATGATTATTTATTTAATGTAGAACCCAAATAAACGGTTGTTTCTTTTTAACAGAAATTAAGGGTGCCAACCCTAATACTCTTAATTAAGTGTAGCTAGTTACTTTAAAACAGTCCTTACTAACTGAGATGGCGCTAACTAAACAAAAACTTATCAATTCTACAAAAATTAAATCGACAACCCTAACGCTCTATTGGAGCTAGTATACAATAAAGTTAAGTCAAATGTTACTGACAATATTAATACACAAATCACGTCTTTATCCCTTACGGAGTAGACAGAGCCTAAGGCAACAAAATCTAAAGACTAGCATGATTGCAGGCGTATGGATGAAAAGGGACTTAAAATAGTGATGGGTTGTTAGCCACATCGCCTATAACAAAAAAGAAATAAAGAGTTATAATGCCGTTGAAAACATAAATATCTATAGTTATTAATTGTTAGGTTCTGACCTCGTTGCTTATCTACATAGATAAAGGTATGCAGAGGTGAACGACCAGACAGCAAAAAACACTGTCAAAAATATAATACAATTGCATACAGTCAGTAGACACAATACGAACGTTACAAAAAAAGAGTTCCGTAGGATCCTACCTCCATCCTAATAATATTACAAATACGAAAGTATGTCAGTATGGATGTTTGTTTCCCTTTCACAACAGTAGGCTTATTAACTCGCTCGCAATCGCCATCGTGTTCATTTTGACAGTTCATGTATGGGCTGACAATTGGCATCGGAATCAACTAGCCGTCGCATTCATACAAGAACTGTCAAAATGAACACGATGGCGATTGCGAGCGAGTTAGATAATAAGCCTACAGAAATGCTGGACAGATCTGAATCATATTTGGCACAGAGATAGATTATAGTCTGAAATAAAACATAGCCTACTTTTTATCCCTGAAAATTACTAAATTCCCGCGATAAATGAATTCTTTGCAGACGAAGCAACAGCTAGAACGTAACATATTAATCACGTCTTTAACCCATACAGGGTAGATAGGACCCAGGGTAACAAGACAAAGGCCACGTTCAGCATAAAGCGGGCGTATAGGTGGAAAGGGGAATCAAAATAGTGATGGGTTGCTAGACTTGCTAGCCGCTTCGTCTATAACATGATTCCTAAAATTCTCACCCATTCCTTCGATGGACTTTTATCATAATGCACTTTTTACAATATTATTAGACTACACACACACACATACATACATATATCACGTCTTTATCCCTTACGGGGTAGACTAGACAGAGCCTAAGGTAACAAAACCTTAAGGCCACGTTTAGCATGATTAAGGGCGTATAGCTGGAGGAACCCTTTCAATTCAAAATAGTGACTAATAAAGTTATGTATTGTGGCTCTCAGTGTTTGCAATTTTTAAACTCACTCGTCCATCCCTAATTAAATACTCCTTTCATCCACTCAAAAGTTGACTGGAAGAGATCCCTTCAAGAAATAAGTCCGCCTTTGTGCATGTATCTCAGTGTTTGACAATTCCTCTGCTATCGCTCCGGGGTTGCGGGTGTCTATGGGCAGTGGTGATCACTTACCATCAGGTGACCCACTTGCTCGTTTGCCTTCCTATTCATATAAAAAAAAAAAAATGTATTTGTCTTGTTTATTTTGCACAATGAAGAGTTTACATACATATATACATAGGTACTAATACGAAAAATGTATCCCACACTAACGGAACCCGGTACTAAAAACCCATTCAAACTAGCACCTTTTTTTTCGGCGATCCAAAAGCCGAGTCACGAAGCAGCGACCGGACCGGTCCTTCGAAAATCCTGATTAAAAAGAGATAGGGACACACCGCCGTTGGTCGGAGTGGGACGGGTGACGAATTTGGTCGTCCTATGCATCCCTAATATGGATATACGACGGTTATTGTTCCTGGAAATTTGAACGTTTTGAAACACAGCGTTTCTCCAAATATTTTATTGAATCAGGCGTTACCTTGCGGAGCTCCATTTCAATGAACAAATAGTACATTACAGACCTAAGGCCGTGAATTCGTAACTGTCCCAGATCGCAGGTAAAAAAAAATAATATCTTGGCACAAATTACACCAATTGACCCAGCCCCAAACTAAGCAAAGCCTATGGGCACCAGGCAACGGATAAACATACTTATATAATGTAGATAAATACATACTTAAATACATACAGCATCCATGACTCGGGCACAAGCATTCGTATTCATCATACAAATGTCTGCCCCTGCCGGGATTCGAGCCGAGGACCTCTAGCTTCATAGTCAGGGTCACTAACCACTAGGCTATCCGGTCGTCAGAGGACAAGGTGTTTGTAAATATGCGATCTGGGGCTTTACGAATTACCGCCCGTGGTTTGTATAAAATTTTTCGTCTTGCCTTGACCAGGAAGTGAGATTTTCTGCCTGCGAAGCCGGCGTAATATCCCAATTACGGCCAAGGGTGACGTAAAAATATTTACCTTGCTACTCCGCTACTAACGTGCAAGGTATAGTGGTGCTTGGTTAGGACCAAGCCTGTGTGAAATATATGTTTTTCATGCAATCCCTTCACTAATGCCACATAATACACATAAAATTCCACAAACTTAATTATCCTATAGGCTTAAACAGACGTTCCGGGACAATAGGAGACGTTTTAGAAAAAGGTCATGTAAGGAGTACCCGAAACCGGCGAGCATAAAAAAAAAAAAACTATATGTCAGTGAAAATTAGAACACAGAAAAATCCAAAAAGTATAGCTATGGCGGGAATCGTGCACCCATAGCAGGTGGGTAGTCTCCGAATTTTTCTACCTGTTACTAGCTGTCACGTGACCTTGTTACTATGCGAATTATTTGTCGCTAAGCGTCATCTGTTTGAATGATGTGTCTGTACGACACAATTACAAACTCCCGTGGAACATCTACTGCTCACCAGGGACGAGAGAAGGAGCTGTTTTTCAAATGATAGGTACTATCAAATGAATCAAGAATTTTTATTCCTTGATTTTTTATGTTTACTTTTACGGTTTTACCGTTAGAAATTATAATGCATGTATAATATTTAATTTTCTTCTAACATGCTGTACTACTTTTGTCAACTGGCTGATGGGACAGAATAACAACAAGAAATAGTTGATCCACCCAATTGGAGTGTCGTCATCATGACATCAACACCTCATCCGTCTGCAGCCGCCGTCTTAAACGCTCGCAAGGCTAAACACGAGGCTCTTATACTTGACACGATCTAATTCATACATACATACATACATACATACATACATACATACATACATACATACCAGCATACATACATACTAGAGACAAACCCTCGCGCGATCGCCCCCAAATACTAAGAGCACCCACCCTCTGAACTCAAAAATGACGAAACATGAAATTTATATTTATTTACACCAGTGTTTTACAAACTGTGGGTCGCGACCCCCTGGGGGGTCGCAAAGCCTCGACAAGGGGGTCGCGAGAGGTCGCAGAAACCTCATCAAAAAAAAGTTGCTTACTATGCAAATGCATAAAGGTGTCGTATTAATTGAATATTTGTAACATAAATAAAATTACTACATGAAGAAGAGGGGGGGGGGGGGGGGGGGTCGCGAAAAATTTTTTTCATACTAGGGGGTCGTATTGTGAAAAAGTTTGAAAAACACTGATTTACACAATAGACAAACACTGAGGCAGCCAAAGGATTCACCAAAAAACCGACAGACAAGTGGAGAACTCAAAGCGAGCAACGCAAACGCTCGTTGCTCGCTGGTTTCCCCGTAACACTACGTTCTGACAGCATAAATGCTCGCCGTGTAACGTGTTGCATTACACCTCGCAACGTTGGCCTAGGGAGTGCAAACCGGTTAACCGGACTTTTTTGGTTACGGCAAAAAACCGGTTTTCGGGACGCAAAAACCGGATTAAAACCGAAGAAGTAAAAACTAAAATAAGTTGATTATTTAATCCTATGTACTACAATGAGACTTAAACTGTTTTGTTCAATATTCTGACTTATTATATATTATTACTATCTATATTTTACAACATTTAAAACGCATTTTATATTCTTGACATCTGAAAGTTTCAATAGATCAAATCAAACATGTTTTATTTTCTGCTTAGCTTAGCTAATGCTGACTTGCTTAGTTTATAAACTACTAGCGACCCGCCCCGGCTTCGCACGGTATATTATGCATGTATTATACATATAAACCTTCCTCTTGAATCACTTTATCTATTAAAAAAAAACGCATGAAAATCCGTTGTGTAGTTTTGAAGATATAAGCATACATCGGGACATGAGGACAGAAAAAGCGACTTTATTTTATACTATGTAGTGATAGTGAAGCAATACTTAATTCCATGAAGCAAGAACGTTGAGATATTAAATGATGATTTGAGTAAAATTGAAGAAAATAATTAAAACCGGTTAACCGGTTTTTCATTCTGTAATGCGGTTAAAACCGGTTTTTTCATCTGTGCGGTTATTGCAATGACTCAGTACCCAGCTTTACTATACGTAATCGTTTCCAACATCCACCTTATACAGTGTCGTAAATTTACAATTCTGTAAAATTACAGTTCGTGACAGTACGTATTTCACAGCCGAATGCACTTGGACTTTCTTGTGCGATATCAGTATGGCATGCGATACCGCTAGATAAACTATCTTATATTTGGACGAGCGGTTATCAGCTCCAGCTATCGAGGGAAACACAAGTTTCAATATTTGTAATGTATCGTCGAGCCTTGATTTTTAATAGATTCCAAATATTTCTATGCGTTATCGTCGCTTTGTATTCTAACTAGTCTCAGAAATAGCAGTAGTACATACATAAATCACACGGGGGAGACAGGGCCTAAGATAACAAGACCTAAAATCCGCATTTAGCATAATTATGAGCGCATAGGTGGAAAGAGGAATTAAAATAGTGATGGGCTCAGCAACGCCTATAACATTCCTAAGATTTTCGCCCATTCCCTCGATGGGCTTTTACCATCTGCGCGGGACGAGAAGTCTATGTTTTATCTTTACTTCCAGACCAGCATGGAAGAGTTAATAAAGGTAATATTATTAAATACTAGCTGTTGCCCGCGGCTTCGCTCCCGTTCTTTTTTCTTCTAAATTTTTAATATTTTCTCATCGTTTAAACCTTCCCTGGTCTTCCACGAATATTTTAAGACTAAAATTAGACGAATGGGTTCAGCCGTTCTCGAGTTTTAGCGACACTAACGAACAGCAATTCATTTTTATTTATATAGATTTGACATAGTAAGCACCCACATGGAGTATTAGGTAGGAACAGAACAGTGGTGTTTAAGTCATATCTTTCTTTTAAATACAGTCACAACTGGTGCGAAAGGGACGCATAAAAACGTATTTGGTTCCCAGTTTTATGGGAGCGATAAATATAGCCGACAATACAATGTAGTTTCACGTAGTTAATATAAATCACGTAAAGCTTTAAATACCCTAAGTAGGGAGAACGTTTATTACATACACAAATCACGTCTATATTTATTTTCTCAAAAATGTCCGGCAAAGTCGTCATTGTTAACTACATATCAGAACAGGAAGTTAATTGTTGCCGGTCAGTCCAAAATTAAAAAAAAAAAAACATTACTGTCGCGCTAAACTCTCCAGTAATGTTGCATACAAATTCCATTACTGTCTAGTTATTAACTTTTTAAAAATGCAAATCACCATTATAAAATAAAGGCACAAGACTTAAAACACAAAATTAAAAAAAAAAGCTAATACGACAAACGTGTTTATCTGTGTCTGAAATAGCTTTAGGTGTTTTGGGTAGAAAAATACTCTCTTCAAATGCCATTGATAGAAAAAGGCGGCAAAGCAAAACAATTTTCACTATTTTGTTTTAATTTATTTTTGTTCTTGTTTTATTTTCGATTTTTGAGAAAAGCACTATACTTGCCTCGGCCAGAATAGCATTGCTGGCTTCGTATTATTAAACGGACTCGCAAGCTCGTCCGTTCAAACCAATACTCAGCCAGCAATTGCCTACTTCCTGGCCTAGACAGTAATGTACTATTATTTATTTATTTCATTAAATTTCACAGTATTACAGTAAAACCAAGGCACTGTGAAACTAAATCTTACAATATACAAAATCCTTACTAATATTATAAATGCGAAAGTAACTCTGTCTGTTACCTTTTCACGCTTAAACCGCTGGGCCGATTTAGTTGAAATTTGGTATACAGATAGTTTGAGTCCCGGGAAAGGACATAGGATAGTTATTATCCCGGAAAATTGCATAGTTCCCGCGGGATAGCACAGCCCAAACCACTGGACTTAGAGACTTGAAATTTTGCACATAGATACCTTATACAATGTAGGCATCCACTAAGGAAGGATTTTTGGAAATTCCCACGGGATAAGGAAAAAACGGGAATTATATATTCGATTCCGAGTGACGCTATCTCAGTAACTATAATAACTAGACTTCAAATTTGATACAAAAGTAGGTGATTACAAAACTAAGAAACTAATTTCAGGATTTTTGGAAATTCCCACCGGATAAGGAAAAAAACGGGATTTATCTACGCGGACGAAGTTGCGGGCATAAGCTAGTACATACATAAATAAGAGAAACTTAACTAGAACTTTACAGAAGAAGGCCGCACATCTGTCATCTCGCAGAACTTCAAACACTCAACACACACATCTCAGTTTGGTGCCGACTCATATCCCTTACGGGGTAGTCAGAGCCTGAGATAACAAGATCTGAAGGCCACGCTCAGCAGTTGTAGGCGTATAGGTGGAAAAGGGAACCAAAATAGTGATGGGTTGCTAGCCGCATCGCCTATGACATGATTCCTAAGAATTTCGCCCATTCCTTCGATGGGCTTTTACCATTTGCGCGGGACGAGCAGCAACTGGTAAATTATGTTTTTTCTTTACTCCCAGACCAGCATGGAAGATTATTAGATTAGATTATAAGTTAAGTAGAATTTAAATGTCGATGTAAACTTATTTTATTTTGAAATTTTCTTGCGGCCGCATTTTTCTTGGCAATGATGGTCTTGCCGAACGCGCTGGTAGTTTCAAAAAAAAGACACGTAAAAGAGCCCTTGGCGGCCTAAAGTTTTTGAATTTTGTTACAATAACAAAGTGCCAGAATGCCATAAGTTTTTCCTTACATACAAACACTCCATACTTCATTTCAAGTACCTCAACATTACCGATTATAACGAGAAACATAATATATATATTTTTTTATACATATAATTGTAAACAACCGTTACAGGCTGCGGTTTGGCTCGTGTTTTGATGTCGCCTCGCCGGGACCGGTTCTGCGGCTGTGAAGTAACAACCGATGATCCAAGAGGCAATGCGCTTGTCAAGAGTATCCATAGTACAGCCAAAGCGAATCTTTAGCCGCCACTAAACCTTCACATGTTATAAAACAAAATTGCCACCGCATATGTCCGTTCGCAATAAATCGTCAACATCTCAACGGATATTCATACGGTTTCACCAACAGATAGACTCATGAGGCAGGTTTAAGAGATTTGACAAGATTTTGCGGGTGGTAGGGCCTTGTGCAAGGTCCGTCCGGATCGCTACCACCGTCTTACTCGCTAATCCTGCCGCTAAGTAGCAGTGATTGCACTGCTGTGTTCCGGTGTGGAGAGTAAGACAGCCGGGGAAATTACGGGCACAAGAGGCATTTCATCTTAGTCCTCTAGGTTGGCAACGCATCCGCAATCCCTCCGGGGTTGCGGGTGTCTATGGGCAGTGGTGATCACTAACCATCAGGTGACCCACTTGCTCGTTTGCCTTCCTATTCATGTAAAAAAAATAAAAAAAAAATTGTAGATTTGTTGAATTATAACGATTATTGGTGGATGTGTCGAGAAAAGCCAAGCTGGTCCCGATTTTTTGAAAGCACATGCGTGAAAATACCACTCGGAAAGAAAAATTCGTCTGCTACAGGTTATATCTTCTCCAGTACTGTGCCATGTCATAATACTCGTTCAACAAGTTCCCTCGCGAAATGGCAAAGCTAACTTTTATTGGTTACGCAACCGGCGCCTGCGCACCCGATGCATTCGCTATGGACTTTACGATCTGGTATAGCTAGTGTATTTTCGTAACAAGGACTTTCTAGGCAATAAAAGTTTAAGTTATTGTGAAAATGTTCATTTTTAATACTAAACTTGTTTGTTATTAAACTTCTATTGAGTCGCCATTCTATCTACAAATGTATCTTTTTAAATGCGAAAGTTTGTGAGGATCGGATGTAAGTGTGTGTTTGTTCCTTTTTCACGCCGAAACAACTGGATGGATTTTGATCAAATTTGGTTCGGAGATAGCTGGTACTCTAGATTAAAACATATGCTGCTTTTAATCCCAGAAAATTGCACAGTTCCCGCGGGATAGCGATAAACGTGCCAATTGTTAATTCTACGCGGACTAAGTCGAAGAAGCTTGTGTATAATAAATTAATTTCAATAATCGGTCCCCTGGTGCACACACACAAATCACGTCTTTATCCCTTACGGGGTAGACAGAGCCTAAGGTAACAGGTACCTACAGGCCACATTTAGCAAGATTGCGAATCAAAATAGTGATGGGTTGCTAGCCTCATCGCCTATAACATGATTCCTATTATAATCGCCCATTCTCTCGATGGGCTTTAGCCATTTGCGCGGGTAGAGAAGCAACTGGTACATTCTATGTTTTTTCTTTGCTCCCAGACCAACATGGAAGACGTAAATTTACCGGACCATATTATTGCTATTTTTAGTTATTTTATTTCACAGCAAAACTTTATAGTGGCTAAATTTAGTTAAGAAAAGTCCTGTTACGAGGAGGACGAGCTAAGGGACGTCAAACTCAAAGATATCCATTCGGCGGGAAAATAAAAAGATTTGAGGAGTTGCTGTGTGGGAGCGCTGCGGGGACAGTAACCGGCGGCTCCAACCAAGGGGAACTGGGCTGAACGATCGACACAAGGATCGACAGACCCAGCTAGGCGTCCCCACCCAACATCAAAGTCCTGGAGCCCGACTTTTGATAGCACATACGCGAAAATACCACTCGAAAGCGGTGAAAAATTGTGCT
This sequence comes from Pandemis corylana, assembly GCA_949127965.1. Lineage (NCBI taxonomy): Eukaryota > Metazoa > Arthropoda > Insecta > Lepidoptera > Tortricidae > Pandemis > Pandemis corylana. The sequence continues at coordinate 1,197,287 of OX421875.1, read as the reverse complement.
GAATTTAAAATACGAGTAGCATAGAAGCTACTTACGGCTCTCATTAATCTTGTCATCATCATTATCATCATCATCAGCCTATGTTAGTCCACTGCTGGACATAGGCCTCCCCTAATGAGCGCCATAGCGCCCTGTCTTTAGCTTGACGCATCCACAATCTGCCTGCAGTCTTTCGTAGATCGTCGTCCCACCTGGCCGGAGGGCGTCCTACACTACGTTTGCCAAGTCGCGGTCTCCATTAATCTTGTGAACTAGTCAAAAATTTGATCAGAGCTGTAGAAAGATATAAACAGATTTATATACCACTTTCAATTGTTTCTTCCATGCTGGTCTGGGAGCAAAGAAAAAACATAGAATGTACCAGTCGAGGGATTGGGTGAAAATCTTAGGGATCATGTTATATAGGCGACGTGGCTAGCAACCCATCACTTTTTTGATTCCCCTTTCCATCCATACGCCCAAGATCATGCTAAACGTGGTCTTTAGGTCTTGTCACCTTAGGCTCTGTCTACCCCGGTCCCACACGTCTGGGGGGGAGAGTCGAAGCGTTGCGACTCCTCCCTCCTCGATGAGGTAGTCCCGACGAAAGCCGGGGCAGGCTGGGGGGCATCGTCGGCTCGAATCCTCGGGATCCCACGGCGCCTACCTTAACCCGGCGAGTGGACAATGCCATAGTGTTTTTAGTGGGTATCTTCCCCCCTCCCCTTTCCGCAGGGAAAGAGGACGGGGGAGAGAGCCCCACATAACCACTCGGCCCCCCCCGGGCCCGGGAGTACTCGTAAATGAGTTTTCACTACGTTAAAAAAAAAAAGGCTCTGTCTACCCCGTAAGGGATAAAGACGTGATTTATGTATGTATGTATGTATGTATTCGAGTGATGTGCTTTCAAAAATCGTTCCCGTGTTAACCTGTTACACAGAGTATCGAGGTATTGTACCTATTTTAACCTAATATAAACTAGATTACAAAACAAACACTCAAGACCTAGGTGCACAAACACACATACAAAACAGTACGATTGCCTCGATGATGTCATCTGGCTTACTGCCAGCGCTATGATCCATGATGCATATGTACCGGGAAATGATTACTAGTTTCAAGTGTCGAGTTCGGAAATATACGTCTTTTCCGTTCGGAAAGCCTTGAACCATAGACGACTTCCATTGGTTACTCGAGGCGATTTTGGGTATTTTCACCCCTTTTTTTTTACGTAGTGAAAACTTATTTACGAGTACCCCCGGGCCCGGGGGGGGGCCCGAGCCAGTGGCGTAACAATAGGGTGGCAGGGCTGGCAAAATGCCAGGGGCCCCCGACCCAAGGGGGCCCTGGGGCCCCGGGCCGAGAGCCCGCGAGCTCAAAAATATTAAAATTAAACTGAGTACAACTTGACGATTTTTACTGATAGGGCCCCATCAAAAGAATTTGCCACGGGCCCCAGATGGTATAGTTACGCCACTGCCCCGAGCGGTTATGTGGGGCTCTCTCCCCGTCCTCTTTCCCTGCGGAAAGGGGAGGGGGGAACATACCCACTAAAAACACTACGGCATTGTCCACTCGCCGGGTTAAGGTAGGCGCCGTGGGATCCCGAGGATTCGAGCCGACGGGGTATCTTCACCCCTGGTGAGACGCCATGAGATTTGGCTCGATCCACCCCGACCTGACGTGAGACTTTTAAAAATGCGTATTTTTTTGTAAATACGCTTTAATTTAAGCTTGATCGCATAGAATTATTTAAGCCTAATGAAAACAGTGGCGACCAACCATAGACAATTGGCATTGTTCATTTTTTTTAAGCTGTGCTTTTAACACCTTTATTTGATAAAATGGACTATTTCAAGCAACTAATTTGAATATTATGCTTTTACGTAGCTTTGTTAATTAATAATAAATATTTTTTCGCTGTTTGATAATTCGTGAATTTAGACAGAATCCCAATCGCCTTCGTTCGGCTGGCTTTAAAAAAAAACGGCTTTGTCTATGGTTTTGTAGATTTGACAGTGACACGTGACAGTTGAAGAGGTTCCAGTTCTATTTTTTCCGGCAGTCGACGTCTTAATGATCGAGGAACTGCAGCTCTATTATTTCTATATCCTATTTATTAATCTTCTATATAAATAAAAATGAATTGCTGTTCGTTAGTCGCGCTAAAACTCGAGAACGGCTGAACCGATATGTCTAATTTTAGTCTTGAAATATTCGTGGAAGCCCAGGGAAGGTTTGAACGGTGAGAAAACACTAAAAAACAGGAACCGGGGCGAAGCCGCGGGCAACAGCTAGTTAGAATTCATATTTTTTAAGCGGTCGATATGACATTTGCGAGATTACGGAAACGTAAATAAACAGAACCGCGGTATTACTTTTTGACAATGTAAAAGTGACAGTTGACGTATTTTTTTTTAAATTCTAAGCTAGTTCTAGGCTCGAAGCTTATCAGCCATTAAATCTCACTAAAGTATGTATGTATGTAAACTCTTTATTGTGCAAAATAAACAAGACAAATACAATTGACAAACACTGAGATACGTGTACAAAGGCGGACTTATCCCTTCCTACTTACTTTATCCTAATGTCATATCGACCACTTAAAAACATACTTAGATTTCACTTCCATGCTGGTCTGGGAGCAAAGAAACATAGAATGTACCAGTTGCTTCTATTCCCGCGCAGGTAAAAGCCCATCGAGGGAACGGGCGAAAATCATAAGAATCATGTTATAGGCGATGCGGCTAGCAACCCATTACAATTTTGATTCCATTTTCCATCAATACCTAGCCCCACAATCGTGCTAAACGTGGCCTGTAGGTCTTGTCGCCTTAGGCTCTGTCTACCCCGTAAGATTTAACCTTGATGGGTGGGGACGCCTAGCCGTGTCAGGCGGGCTGTCGATCCTTTATGGCGATCATTCAGCCCGGTTCCCCTTTGGATGATATTGGGTAAAAGATTAAACCTCAGGTCTTGTTGCCTTAGGCTCTGTCTATCCCTCTTATGAGGGTTCGGGGTGAGGGGAAGCTGATGGGAGGCATACCCGGATGCACCCTAAGCCCCAAGGAGGAAGCAACGGCGGCGGCGAGGCCGTCGTTGGGCACTATTCCTCGGGAGGACCTCGCAAGAGGTTCGGGGGGCGGACTCACGTTGACCTCGTTTCAACGTGCAACCGCTCCTTGCGCAGACGAAGGAAAAGGCGAACTCGGTGCTTGCACCGCTCGCCCGATCCCTTGGGGCCAGCGGGAATGGTAACGGGGCATTACCTACCTGCATTGCACGGTCTCATTGTCTAAGGGAAGACGGGCCCAGCGTACGGGCCCTCCCCTTGTCGCGGTCCTGGCGGAAACCGGGGCCACCGGGGGGCGTTTGTGGTGAAACCCTAGTGGCATCCCACTGCGTCCCCGTCGCACCGGATTGAGGCAACGCCGGAGAGAGGCTATGTCTACCCCGTAAGGGATAAAGCTTGAAGAGCCCAAGGTTGTATTTAACCTTGATGATGGGTGATCATTCAGCCCGGTTCCCCTTTGATGATGATATTGGGTAAGATTTAACCTCAGGCTGGCAAACCACCGACGGTACCAAGCTATAGTATAATGACCATAGCAAAAACTACAGCAAAAAGCAACACAAAAACTATTCAATATGGCGTGGATAGCCGAAATTACCATACTTCGGTTGATGGCAAGTTATGCAATGATTTGATCTTTTAAAAAATACTAGCTACGGCCCGCGACTTCGTACTCTACACCATTATACCTACACTAGCTGACCCGGCGAACTTTGTTCCGCCTTAAATTTGAAAAATGCCAGTGGTTTGAGCTGTGCTATCCCGCGGGAACTATACAATTTTCCGGGATAAAAACTATCCTATGTCCTTTCCCGGGACTCAAACTATCTGTATACCAAATTTCAACTAAATCGGCCCAGCGGTTTAAGCGTGAAAAGGTAACAGACAGACAGACAGACAGAGTTACTTTCGCATTTATAATATTAGTAAGGATTAAATTTTTTTTTCTTCCATGCTGGTCTGGGAATAAAAAAAAACAGAATTTGCCAGACGCTTCTCTTCCCGCGCAGATGGTCAAAGCCCATCGAGGGTATGGGACGTCTTAGGAATCATGTCATTGGCGATGCTCCTAGTAACCCATCACTATTTTGATTTCTCTTTCCACCTATACGCCCTAAATCACGCTAAGCGTGGCCTTAAGGTTTTGTTACCTTAGGCTCTGTCTACCCCGTAAGGGATAAAGACAGAAATCGTTAAAAAAATTGGACACGTTCTGCGCAAGTTCCTGCGATTTGCGATTTCATCCCGATTTTTGACTCACACACACACACACACAGTATACACTGACTCATGCTCAGAATAAATCACTTTAAAGATAAGACATATCTACTTGTTGTTTACTATAATAATATGCCAATATTAAAGCAACAAATATTTGTTTTACAATAATTTATGGGACCAAAGTGACATGGTAATTAAACTTAAGGAAATTAAGATAAATGTAATATTGAGGGTACCAGGTCAAATCACGTCTTTATCCCTTACAGAGTAAACAGAGCTTAAGGTAACAATTTCCCCTTTCCATCCACAATCATGCTAAACATAGCCTTTAGGTCTTGTTATCTCAGGCTCTGTCTACCCTGTAAGCGATAAAGAATGTATGCATAGACTAAGTCTCGGGCAACTGCTAGCAAAGAATATTCAAATAATCCTACTAATATTATAAATCTGAAAGTTTGTGAGTATGGACGTATGGATGTTTGTTACTCTTTCACGCGAGAACGGTTGGACAGATCTGGATGAAATTTGGAACATAGATAGATTATAGTCTGGAATAACACATAGGCTACTTTTTATCCCGGAAAATTGCGCAATTCCTGCGGGATAGCGATAAACGAATTCCATGCAGACGAAGTTGCGGGCAACAGCTAGTTTATAATAATCTCACCACATCCCAAACACTCATAAGGAAGTAAAAAACACATATCTGATTAAAAAAACTGACCATCAAAAGACATAAACGCCTGACGAGTCATACATAACGGTCTACCGATTAGACACAAAAACAAGAATGCTGACACTTATGCAACAAAAACTTGTGTATGATTGAATTTATTATGTGCAATGTGTTTGAATTTTTTAACACATACATAAATCACGTCTTTAGCCTTTACGGGGTAGACAGCGCCTAAGATATCGTAAAGGCCATGTTTAGCATGATTGTGGGCGTCTAGGACGGGAGGAAATCAAAATAATGTTCAAAGTAGATATTTAAAGATGGGCAGGCCAAGAAACTCAAATAGAAATGGGCTGGCCATGTTGCCAGACAACACGACGGCAGATGGACATCACAAACAACAGCCTGGAAGGGTCCAGTGGGGAAAAGGAAGAGAGGTCGCCCTCTGGCTCGCTGGGCTGACGAAATAGAGGCAGCAGGGAAAAACTGGGTTTGGAGGGCCCAAGAGAGAACCTCACGGATGTCTCCGGAAGAAGCCTTCACCTCATAGGAGGATTCTGGTGTAATGCACTAATAGTGTACTTGTACAATTATTGTTTTACTATTAATTTCTTTTAACACTAAATGCTTTTTCTTTTCATCAACCATAAGTTAAATATATACTATGTTAAATATGTCTAGCATGTAATTCGAAAACCAGAAATAAAAGGCATTTTTATTTTATTTATTCTTATTTAAAAATGTTTTTTTTTTTTTATATGAATAGGAAGGAAAACGGCAAGTGGGTCACCTGATGGTAAGTGATCACCACTGCCCATAGACACCCGCAACCCCAGAGGGATTGCTGATGCGTTGCCAACCTAGAGGACTAAGATGAAATGCCTCTTGTGCCCGTAATTTCCCCGGCTGTCTTACTCTCCACACCGGAACAGCAGTGCAAGCACTGCTACTTAGCGGCAGGATTAGCCAGTAAGATAGTGGTAGCGATCCGGACGGACCTTGCACAAGGCCCTACCACCCGCAAATATAGCTAAATATTGATATAGTTTGTTAAGCTGCACAGCAGGTCTAGTTAGTATCAATAAAAAGTATGTCAAATTGTACCAACAGTGTAAAACAAACATATAGCACTGTAGTTACACTATCAGTATGTAATCAACCTACATATGGTGTGTAATTGATTATACAATTTTATCAGGGGGCCAACATATCAACTTGATAAAATAATTGTGTGCATTGAAACATTTAATTTTATTGTTTAATTACAAAATAATTAATAACTCACTGATAAAAGTATGAGAATAAAGATTTTAGTACAAAAAAAACACACACAGACCCAAAGGTAACAAGACCTAAAGGCCATGTTTAGCATGATTGTGAGCATATAGGTGGAAAGGGGAATAAAAAACAGTGATGGGTTGCTAGCCGCATCGCCTATAACATGATTCGTAAGATTTTCGCCCGTTCCCTCGATCAGCTTTTACCATGTGCACGGGAGGAAAAGCAACAGGTACATTCTATGTTTTTTCTTTACTCCCAGACCAGCATAGAAGAAATTCATACATTCCTTGTTATTGCATTTTTCATCAATTGGCATTGTTCATTTTATTTAAGCTGTGCTTTTAACACCTTTATTTCATAAAATGGTCTATTTCAAGCAACTAATTTGAATATTATGCTTTTACGTAGCTTTGTTAATTAATAATAAATATTTTTTCGCTGTTTGATAATTCGTGAATTTAGACAGAATCCCAATCGCCTTCGTTCGGCTGGCTATAAAAAAAACGGCTTTGTCTATGGTTTTGTTAGATTTGACAGTGACACGTGACAGTTGCCATAGCCAAACTTTTTTTTTCATTTTTGTGGCAAACATTCGATGCCGGATTCTGTCTAAAAACCCGGTCGTTCGGTCAAACAAAGGTTCAAAGTACTTTTACAAAAATATCTGCAAAAATAAAGTATTTTTGAAATCGGACAAGATAAATCGGATAATTGATGGTTTTCCTCGAAATGGGTTTCGAATTGGAGCATACTAAAAAAAATGAACAATGCCAATTGGGTGATATCAGGTTTTTTTTCATCTGACACACAGCTGGGAGCCCCTGCAGAGATTTTGCGGAGCTCTGGGGCTCTCATTTAACAAGATCCTGAAAAAAAGAAGTGTACCTCATCTACGTATTTATCTATGTACTTATTTGTGGTGGTCCAAGGTTCAACTTTTCGCGGTCTGCAAACGGACCTCGGGCCACCTGTTGCACTAGATCATCATTTCCAGTCTACATACCTCCCACTACTGGGCACAGGCCTCTCAGAATTCACTACAGATTTACAAAAATTCTAGAATCTCATCAATCTTCATACAAACATTAATGCCAACATCCATCTCCAGCTAGACAGAATTTCATGATTTTGTGAGTGGTTCTAATGCTGTGGAAATTGAGATAAAAGGTAGTAGAGTTCAACTGTCTACATACAGAGTTTCCAACCTTTTTCTGGTGTACATTGGCGCAACTATAGGGTGGCAGGAGTGGCAAAATGCCACAGGCCCCTAGCTCTACGGGGCCCCGATCTGGCTTGGTTTAGAGCACAGATGGTATGCTGATGCACTTTATATTAAGGAAGGAGTCGCTCCTGACGAATTTGCCACGGGCCCCAGACGATATAGATATGCCACTGCTAGTGTAGAAGATTAAAAAAACAAGAAATCATACAAAATGTTTAATTTATTTTTAATTTAAGGGTAGTCATTAAGTTTCCAGTATTGACAGTGAAGAAACAAAAACTCCTATCTTACAAATTTTAATTGTTGTAGTTAGAATTCTATTGAGAGAACCAATAGCTCCTATCTTACTAAGATAGAAGATCTTGGTTTTCACAATCAGTATAATTTGCCAATAGAGAGCATTCATTTGATCCAGTGTGACTAACAGAAAAAAGAATCAGTTGTAAATTGAAACAACAAAAAACTGCAAACCTAGAGAATGTAAATTAAAATCTGGAATGGCATCTTAATTGTTGCAATATAAATAAGTAGCTCAAAACACTCATAAATGTGAATTATTATCACTAACAAAACTACTAATTTATTCTAGAATTCATTAACAATATCAGCATTGTAAATAAATTAATTACTCGCGACATTTACACCAATTCGTAAACTATTGTCAGTTGTAATTAATTATTTTCAATGGCGGCCGTAAGGCTTGGGCCAATGTGTTGTAAAAATCTCAGCAGAAAAGCTTCAAATCACTATCTGTAACCAATTTAGGTTCAATCCGATGACCTAAGGGTCAACTTAAATTCTGTGCTCATATCCGGTCGGTTCGAGTAGTCTCTGAATTCTACGTTTCCTTACGCACGTACGTACGGTCTGTATTCGGTCGGGTAACTTCCCGCCCGCACCCGAAGATGATGTCATAGTTTTATTGAGGTAGATAACATGCAATTGATAAACGGCACGCCCAAAATCATCAAATATAACTTCTTTTAAACATTTATAAGCCTATTACAGCTGTTTTAAATGCAAAACATCGTTACTTCAACGAAAAATCGCGGGAAAAAAACGAGCAAAAAGAGGTGTTTTATCATGTCAAACATGTAAAAGCACGGCGGACGTCCCGATAAATCCGTGTCTTGACCGCTAATACCATCGTCGCTACTATAAATGACCCATTTTAGTTCAAGCGGCAGACACACCCTAAATGACTTTGTGCCAAAGAAAGCATATCCTGCATAAATAACAGCGATCTAATTGGAAATTAATACAATTTCATATCTAATGAATGCTAAACGCACGCAATACGCACCGGCAGTCGACTCCAGAAGGCGTTAAGTCAGCTCTTACTCCGAACACTACACCAAATCACTTCACTTTTTGCGAGTAGCTATATTTCTTACACTAAGCACATAAACGAAGTAACATTATAATATTTAGATGCACAGAACGTTTATCTGTATGTTTTAATGCACTAGCACCACCGACATTACGCGTGGACGCGTTTATTTCCGTAATTCGTTCGCAAAAGCCCGTCAACCAGCCGCCGCCAGATCGATGTCGGAGTTTCGTTTTATCACCGCACCGTCGCAGCGTCGCTATCGTCGTTTAAATTAGTTCCACTGCAACCACCTGACAAGCCAGGTGGCGCTGCTATCGCGATAGGAATACCAGCTCCTTGTTTGAATTACCTCATAGACTTGAAAAAAAAATAGAGAATATTTTTTTTCTATGAATTTTATAGATTCGTTTTGCTCAATAATTACATCAAAAATATTTACTTGAGTATAAAATACATTTTTCTTTTATACTGATCCAACTAGAAAATAAGTTTTTTTTATAGTTTTTTACTTGGTGAATCAGGCGTTACTCAACTTCGCCGAACTAGAATCAATCACATTACTACAATAAAGCAAAGTTTTTAGAGTAGTCGGTTCGAAAGGTACTGCTTTTAATTGTGTTTTTTTTTCAACGTAAAACTAGACATTATGTAACCCCCAAAAATAACAAAAAAATATTATATCACAATCTTAATTTTTGATTTTCTATCTTAAATTTTGAAACTGAAAATGTTTACTCGAAATCATGTTTGACGTTCAATCACGAATCACGTCCAAAATGTTTATTTGACGACCGGATAGCCTAGTGGTTTAGTGATCCTGACTATGAAGCTAGAGGTCCTGGGTTCGAATCCCGGTAGGGGCAGACAGTTGTATGATGAAAACAAATGTTTGTGCCCGAGTCATGGATGTTGTATGTATTTAAGTATGTATTGATCTACATTATATAAGTATGTTTATCCGTTGCCTGGTGCCCATAGTACAAGCTTTGCTTAGTTTGGGGCCGGGTCAATTGGTGTAATTTGTCCCAAGATATTTATTTATTTATATGTAATTAATAGCAATTGGCAATCGATAAGTATTGATCAAAAAACACATATAGTTAAGTACAATCTTCTTTTCTGGATAGAGAAAGTGAGATAGGAAAAAGAAGAGAGAAGACTAATTAATAATTTCTGGAACGTCAAAAAAAAGATGTTTTTATGTTTCCCACGCCTATTTTCACAAAACTCGTTCATACCTGTAAGCCCGCATTTTTAATTAGTAATTTCACTACTTATTTGTAGTGTCCAATGTTCAATATTTGTATTATGCGAAGAGTGCTACTATTTTATTACCCCGTTTACTTATAGCATTTTTACCAGTTGTCGTACTAAACGTAGTCCATTTAACGTAACATTGCCGGTTCGTCCAATGTTTATCTTATCTGACTGATACTTCAAGTGAAATGGAGCGGTTTGTGCGTTTAGTTTAAGCTACATTTTGAAATTTTATCTGAATAATTGGAAAAAGTTATAGATTAGTCATGGAAAACGCTCATCAAAATACCTTAAATGATTAATTTTAATTGTAAAACCCTCTAAAAATTACAAAAAAATACATAAGAACCTAGAAAATTATTTGATTTTTTTTTGTTGTTCATAGTAACCGTTTGCAGATTTTGAATGTGACAAAGCGCTACGTTACGTGCAACAAAACGCCCCAGCACATTCTTGCAAAATGGCGTACGCTTAGGTTGTGCGTTACTGTTATCTTTTTGTTTTATTACAAAATTTTAAAACTGTTGACATAAAACTAAGGTAAAACCTCTTCATCGCTTACTTAATTAAGCACCCCTTCAAATCGAAGTTACGTCTATGTTTAATTTTCTATATTCACAGAGAAATATGGGTCGGTCGCCGAGCCCGCCGAGACGACGGGAAGATCGTCGCAGAAACAGAGACCACGAGCGGGATCGGGACCGTGAGAGGCGGAGGCCGCGCACGCGGTCTCGATCTCGCTCCTTAGACCGTCGGCGGCGCTCCCCGGACCGTCGGCGCTCGCCTTCACCCTCGCGAAGACGACGCTCACGATCCAGTTCCGCGGGCCCTTCTTTCGCACCTAAAAGAAAAACTTTCGGGGAACGCCCGATCGTAACTCCCGCAGATCTAGAGGGTAAGTCTCCCGAGGAACAAGAAATGTTGAAGATTATGGGTTTCTGCGGTTTTGACAGTACGAAAGGTAAAAAAGTCGATGACAACGTCGAAGGCGAGGTTCATGTTGTCCTAAAAAGAAAATACCGGCAGTATATGAATAGGAAAGGAGGTTTTAACAGGCCTTTGGACTTCGTGGCGTAGCACCGACCCATGCATGGTTCCGCACAATCTAATACAGGTTTCTTTTCAAGTTTTTTCGTGACGCCTTTAGGCGTTCTTGTGATATTGCTTGTTTGTGTGAACACACTTTATTTGGACGCCATTTTAATCTTAGCAAGGGATAGGCTTAAAATTAAATATCAGAATTCACAGAAAACTACTACAACTACACTATGAAGATCTTTTTTTAATTGAAAAAGTTCAAGAAGGCTAATTTACACCAAATAGCACAAAAACAGTGTGTTCACATACATCAAACATCTATTCCATTTTTTACTTAGACTAAGTGTTATGACATTTTAACATGTTAAAGATATTTAGGTCTGTGGCTGGTATAACTATACTTAGGTGCAAAGAAACTGGGTCACTTTTCATACTTTCTATGAGAAGTGGCGAGGTTTCTTTACACCCAAGTATGTTTAAAAAAGTCCTTTTAACAGTTATTAACTAGTACTACCAATAAACAGCCCAATTAGCATGAGAGTGCACGAGACAGACCACCCGTCTCTTTCCAGCACAAGCTGTAAGAAAGAGGCGGGTGATCTGTCTCATGTGCGCTCACATGCTAGGTGTGCTGGTAGTCTTTTCCAATCTCAATATTCACCCTACATTTTACGCTGACTTCAAACCAAGTCTCTAAACCGATTTAAAACATATAAGCATAAATATAGCAGCCACATACTAAATATTTGTCACTTTTGCCACTTTACGAGAGAACCTTTGTCTTCCTGTATGTACATCAGTCAGTATTAAGGGACCTGTGGCAAATTCGTCATGGCGATCCTCTAGCTAGTTGTACATCCAGCAATTTGGCTTGTGGAGGCAGCTGCTGATATACATATATGCGAAATACCAATAACTTGATTCGACACAATAACTGTTCAATGAAGTTCTCGTTACTGACATTGTCAGTTATGCTGGAACGGAGAGAGTAGAAGGGTATGGCAGCGTACAGTAACAGCGATGCGCCTATAGTGACCAATGACTCGGAATCGGTGTCCCCGTATGCTGTGTCATACTGTTCTACTAACTCAATCAATTTGTTAATCGTTCATCGTTCTCAAGTAAAGTGGCGCAATACATCTGTAAGTTAGTTATAAGCCCGTTACACAGTGCCAGTACGCAGCCCTGCCCGTACTGGATTAGTCCAGCGTTCCTACGCACCAAGAAACTAGTGGAGTCGACCCTGGAATGCACCGATGAAGTCTACGTACCTTTCTTTGATGGAACGGCTTGGGTTGTTCATATGCTTGCTATAATTCAGTAGCGCTAGAAACAACTCATGCTTGAATTAAAAAAAGAAGGCTTTTACTTGTTGTATTTTTAGGTATAGACAGCTTTATTGAGATGATTAAGTCGAAATAAATTTTAAAACATCATGAAATTGGTTATATGCAATGACGATTGCCAACTTGTTGAAATCATTGCCAAAAGAGCCAGAATCTTTTTTTTTAATTCAACATCATTGGAAGGTATTGGGCCCTTGTTATAAGACTGAGTGCTGCCCACTCGAGTTCTAAGTTACCCCCATGGCGCGCCACCTAGCAATAGTAAAGATATATTTACACACCTCCCCCCATTTTACCCCCATCCTCCACATTGTACAATAGTCAAAGACTGAATTGTCAGAATGTTTGATCACAAAAGTATAGTGAACACAAAACATAACGGAGACTGCAGATTATTTATCCGTTGATAAGATTTGTAGCACTGTATGTGTTTTGTTGGTTTTGCTTTATTGAGACGGGATCTATGATGTGATGAGTTTTTTTTTTGTAGTTTTTGTTACTATGGTGATTGTTAAATTTATTATTTTATCATCACATGATACAAATAACTACTGAAAAAATACTTTGAATTTAGTTTCTAAAATTAACAAATTTGGTTTTTTAGTTTAGTAAGACAACTAGAATAGCAAACGGAAAATTTTGATTTTTTGCTAGTTTGTTGGAGCCAAATTTAACCCATTTCCAATAGTTGGATCAACTTGGAATTTTGCTCACATAAACCCGCAAAAATCTCATTGAAGCAAATATATTTTGGTGATAAAGCATTCTGCTGACCCAGTCTCCATAGCCCATATACAATTATACAATTGTTGCTTGAAATGTGATATTTTTAATGATATATAACGCACACGTGTCGTGAGGGGCGGGTGGGCAGTAATAACATACATATATATTATATACAGCTTTCCAGGGCCGATTTTGTTATGTTTGTCAACTCATCAGCACCTATGAATGAATCTGAAATCTATGTTCTACCACAAATTATTGTTTATAACTTATCATGTCAACATCTTATGACAGACCATGCTTGTATTAGTTTAAAAAAAAAAAAAAACACGTACATTTTTTTCAGAATTTAAATATTTTGGGTTTTTCTTACTTAAAATTGTTTACCCTATCGATCCTTATACATCTAAAACATCTTTACTTAAATAAATAAATATCTTGGGACAAATTACACCAATTGACCCAGCCCCAAACTAAGCAAAGCTTGTGCTATGGGTACCAGGCAACGGATAAACATACTTATATAATGTAGATAAATACATACAACATCCGTGACTCGGGCACATACATTCGTATTCACCATACAACTGTCTGCCACTACCGGGACTCGAACCCGGGACCTCTAGCTTCATAGTCAGGGTCACTAACCACTAGGCTATCCGGTCGTCAAAAACTTGTATGAGAAACGATAGGGTAAACGGTTCTGAGTAAGAAAAAGCTAAAATATTTAAATTATGAAAAAATGTTTGTGTACTTTTTTTTGGAAAATTCTCATTAGTAAACTGGGTTGAAAAAGGGTTTGAAAATGTAATTCCTATACTTTGCTATTGTTGAAATTGCAAGCGTGGTCAGTGTGTGTGTTAGTAACTTTAAAATTGTTTGTACTTTTATAAAAAATATAATTGATTGGAAAAAATCCTATTGTGATGTAAAAATGTGAAACATACATATCTGAATTGTATTATGGTTAACAAAACAAATACAATTGCTAGTGTGCTTTGTGTTGTGTGAATTTTTCACGCATTTTAAACCCTGCGCATTTATGAGCAAGTTCACTATCATACATTTTTTCTAATAAAAAAAATATCGCTAATATTTTAAATATGCTCATCAAGATCATTCGATTGATAACTAAATAAACAAGTTTGAAATTGAAAAACATTGTATAATGTTAACTATTATGTGTTCTATTAACAGCAACAGGTAATCCGAAATTTAAAAAAAAACGTGACCCTTCCTACAGAAATTTGAAATGTTTTTTTACTTTATTTATTAGTACCCACAGATAACATTAAATTCGACTTGTAAGGTACACCAAGCATAACCGTGCTATGTTTTCTTAAATGAAAATAAAATTGAGAAAATTTCTAAACATGACTGAAAATTAGCACTTAAAAAAATCCGAAAAGTAAAAGCTATGGCCGGGAATCGAACCCGGATCCACGTCATTTCGTGACGCGTGCTATACCCCTACACCGCCCATAGCAGGTGGGTAAGCCTTCGAATTTTTCTATCGGTTACTAGCTGTCACGTGACTTTGTTACTATGCGAATTTTTGTCGCTAAGCGTCATCTGTTTCAATTTAGAGTTAAACTGTATTTAGTAGATTCAAAACGTATGGTCAACTTTTGAACCTGATTTGAGAACTAAAAGGAGATTTCTGATAGTTAAAATCTTGATGTCACAATCACAAGTTACAGTACTCGGCCATAAAGATTGCTCTTCGGTCTTTGGAAAAGACAATTGGAGGCTCGTAAAGTTAGAGAGAGACAACGTAAGTTAGCCGAGAAGAGCGATGTGCTATCGTTATGGCCGGGTACTGTAGCGTTGTTTCGTTTTTAAAAAACAACTGTTTTGGTTTTTTCTGACTAAAAAAGAAAAATAGCAGAAAATGGAAAATATTTTAAATGAAGTTTTTGTCGTAATAAATTAGTGAGCTAACAAAATATTGTTTTATAGCTCATAAGAGAAAGCTGTTGATCGGTTTAATTTAGTGTTAAAAAAAAATGAAAATAAAACTTTTTTTTCTTAAGAAAAAACTAAGTGTTAATTTCAATACTGGAAGTTAAATTGAGATGTTTCAATTCAATAATCGATCTGTTTTGTTTTTAATTATTAAGTTACATATTATATGCTACGATTCATTCCCACTTGTAAATACCACGATTATATGTATTTATAATTATTTAAATAAAAAAAAAATAGTTTTTAAGTTTGTAAAGTTGCCCTTGGCATTTTCGAATGTAAGTTTAGTTTGGTGTAAATTAACGAAATAATTTAATGTTTTTTTTTTTAAAGTGTATTTTAATTTTGTATATTGTTTTGAAGTAAATATTCTAAAGTTTAAGTAGACGTACTAAGTCAGATAAAAGAATACAATATTACGTGGAAATGGTATGAAAAAATCATTTTTTTTAAATTTAGTTAACGATTAAGACCATCAGATAGAGTAAGGGTCTGTTTGACCACTCAGTTACTTTAACCGTCGGTTATCCATGATGACCTCTCTGTCAGTTTCGTAGTAATCTCAGAACAATAACTAAAGCATAGAACACGGACTAAAATAAAAACTAATTATTATAGTGTGTTGCTTCTTATTCCAGTGTACTGAAACGATAAGTTAAAAAGAGAACAAACTTGTCAGTTTTTCTTACTTTTCTGTTTTGTAACCAGTCCAAACGTCAAACTTGGTTCCGATATATGATGCCGATTTCAAGAGTCAGATTTCTTAGCCCAATGACTTGTGTTGAGTGTCAACTTAACTTGTCTGTATGTGCTTATTGTGCTTCGGACGCGTAAATGACGGACAACTGTTGGAGAATTTTTTGTTTATTATTGTTAAAAATTGATTAAATAACGAATATTGGTAAAGCAAATTACTTAGTGAAACTAGAAAATGTCTTGTGCAGTGCCAGGATGTAAATCTAATGCGTCCAGAAAACAAAATGATTGTTCTGAGGTAGTAATAGAGATATAATCATAGATAACTGACACTTAAGGTAACTGGATCTTATCAGAGAGTGGTGAAGCAGCCCCTTGGTATGAAATTGACGAGAAATTCAAATTTCAAAGTGTCAGTAAAAGTCTACTTAAAAAATTGTCTATTCTTTTAATGTAATGTATTGTAGATAAATTTGTTTTGTAGTATTCAACTTGGGTTTATGGATAGAATTTGCAAAAATGCTTTTTTTTTAATATTTTTTACATTTACGCCGTTTACTTTTTGAACCCATAATTTTCATTACTACGTAGTATAAAACAAAGTCGTTTTCCGCTGTCTGTCTGGCCCTATGTATGCTTAGATCTTTAAAACTACGCCACGGATTTTGATGCGGTTTTTTTAAATAGATAAGAGATTCAAAAGGAAGTTTTATATGTATAATTCTAAGCAGACGAACGCGGGCAGAAGCTGGTTGGTTATAATCTAGTTTTTTTTCATAACGCATGAAATCGTGCGTTTTTGAAGAATTTTGGAAAGGTCACTAGTAATCAGAATGTACTGTTTTCGTTGTTTTAGGTTAGATTAGTTCATCTAAAAAATACTGTACTAAAAAGTATTATACTTTTTTTTATAATTTATGATTTTGCGAATTTTGACCATGGAACAAGTTGTATAATACTGTGGATATTGTTTATATTACCGAGGGCTTTTCAACTGAAATAAACCTTTTTTGGACGAAGTATTTGTTTAATTTTATTCAGTAAGATAACCCGTGACGCTAATTTGAACCTTCAGCAGTTATTTGTTTATTCATTTAGTTGCGACGAGCGTTTCCCGTTCGTCCGATCGGTTGACCGACTAATTGGACCAATGGGAAATGAAAAAGTTTATTCCAAACAAATTATACAGAAGGTTAGTTACAACCAAGGGTCCTGTGCTAGGATACCTGCCCCGCTAGCACGAGAGCGCACGAAAGTCGCGTCGCGCGCGAGTTGGACTACCCGTCTCTTTCTTGTTGGTACAGTAAGAAAAGGACGGGCAATCTATCTCGCGCGCGGAGCGACTCTTGTGCGCTCTCGTGCTAGACGTGCTGTGTTACAGGACCCTTCCATTCAGATACAATGTTAAATGCTACAAGTCGTACAGAGAAGAATAAAAATAACAGTACGCGTACAAAACGAGTATAGTAACTAGTTACCTACTCATTAAATTAGGCATAGGCACCATTGCTGCGAAATAATGTGCGCGTGTGCATGCTTACGTAAGTGATGTGTTTTTTTTTTTTTAGTATTTTATTCAAGAACAATACAAGGTATCGTGTTTGAAATACAGATATCAGATTAAACATAAAAAAACTACTAACAACTAAGAATAATAACATACAAAACTAAATCAACAACCCTCATCAAATATCTCGTCCACAGTATAGAAGCACCCTCTCAACAAAAATACTTTTAATTTCTTTTTAAACAGCGGAGGGCTTGTAATGGTTTTCAGCTCGGTGGGCAGTTTGTTGAACAAACGGACAGCCTGGAACCTCGCGCAATGCTTAACTGCCTTTAACTTTGGACAAATGCTGTCTTATATTTTTAGTGCGCGTAAGTAAGCGCAAATTTTGTTGTTCAACTGTCTCGTAATTAGATAATTTCTTAATAAATTCAGTGAGCAATATGAGAACATACAGACTGGGCACTGTTAGTATAGCCAATGTTTTAAAATGCTCTCTGCATGAGACCCATTGTGGAATGCGCAGCATTATACGAATGGCACGCTTTTGGGCAATTAGAGCTCTATGTCTATTCTCTATGTCTAGTCTCGTCTCTGTGTGTGTGAGTGTGTATGTGATTATTATTCCCGATGGTCATACTAATCGAAGCTATGGAAAATCGTCGTTTGAACCCTTTGATAATTAACCTTTTGACCGCCATGTCAAATACAAGAGACGACACCCTGCACTGCCTGACTTTATTGCGATGCCTCAAGTTGAACCTAAAGCGAATTGTATGAAGGTTGCTTTTGCATTGAATGGACGTATATATATGTCGTTGGCGTTTAACCTGCGGTGCTGTGTCGATGGCGTCGCAAAGGTTAAAAAGAGCGTCTGTCAAAAGAGAAATAAATCCCCTCAAGCAATCGGACGAACGGGAAGCACTTGTGACGGCTGTTTGAGTGCCAACTAGCGCCATCTAGTATTGAGTAGGTGAAACATTTACGACAAATTGTTGTAATGCACATTTTGTTCCACTTTCGAGTGATTTGGTTTAAAAAATCAGACGCTTTGTCGCTTGTTTTTGGACACAAATTGACTTGAAATATTATTAGCAGAATCATGCAATTTTAATTCTAATTCATCTTTCATTTGTAGTTTTAGTTCATCTACTCGATACTAGATGGCGCTAGTTGGCTCATAAACTTTACTATTGTAAAATTGGATACTCATCCGAGATGAAAATGTAACCACTACTGTTGCACGTAACAGTAACAAAAAACCCTAGTGCTAGCCTGCCGGTAAGCGAGACTGCAAGTTTCAAATAAAAGTTACGTATTTCACGAATTACGCGTAAACTGGTCAACTGATCGTGATAAAATTTGGCATGGTGATAGTTTGAAACCCTGGGAAACACATAGGATAGTCCTCATCCCAGAAATATGCAAAGTTTCCGCGGGAACTATAAACGAATTCTCCGCAGAAGTCACGGACAACCGCTATTCCTACTAATATTATAAAGGTGAGACTTTATGTGTGTTTGTTCCTTCTTCACGCTGAAACAACTCAACGGATTTAGATCAAATTCGGAACGGAGATAGCTGGTACCCTGGATTAAAACAGACTACTTCTTGTCCCGTAAAATCGCAGTTAACTAACTGCTAGTTTAACTAACTAGTTAAAATAGCAAATAAACAAATTCTGTGCAGACGGACTCGTTGCCCGCTAGTCACTACATAGTATAAAACAAAGTCGCTTTCTCTGTCCCCATGACCCTATGTCCCTATGTATGCTTATATCTTCAAAACTACACAACGGATTTTGATGCGGTTTTTTTCAATAGAGTGATTCAAGAGGAAGGTTTTTATGTATAATTTTACGCAGACGAAGTCGCGGACAGAAGCTAGTTAAAAATAAAACAAAAAATCATCATAATACATTTATTTTATCTTAACGCAAATACACAATTTGTTATTTTAACAGCTGTTTCCACAACCTTACACGATACGGATCCAATAAATAACAATACAATACTAAACATAAGGGTTTGCTCGTCCTTTCACCCAACCTCGCTGTGATTAAAAAAAAAAAGGGTTAAGACCCACCATACTCCTGGCACTACCCCTGGGAGTAGGGTGGGGCTGAACCATACCACCATAGTAGAGCTGGGATTTGATGAATTGAAAAAACTTCGACGACGCGGGGCTCCTATTCCTGGGTAGTTTGCCCTTCGGGCATAATAGACTACAAGCCCATGGACAAAAAAAACATGTGAAATGAACCAGCGTGAATGAAGCTTAGGAGGCTGTTACTATATCATAAAATAACTCTGAGCGCTATGCCGTCATTTCTGAGCGGTACAGATTTTTTCTCATACAGTGAAAAAAAAATTGCACTAACTTCCGGCACCACCACTTTAAAGCGGCACTAGGTTTTTCGACATTTATTTTTAATCATCTATAAGCTATAAAAACGCCATAAATTAATAATTAGTCGTAATTCCTCACTTGTACCTGAGAAATTCCATAAATGTACCGCTCAGAAATGACGGCATAGCGCTCAGTCATTCTATGATACAGTAACAGCCTTCTAAGCTTCATTCACGCTGGTTCATTCCACATGTTTTTTTTCCATGGGCTTGTAGTCTATAAGAAGCTGCCTAACTAATAACCTACCTTATGCCCGTAGCTTACAACAGTACGGTGGTATGTTTCAGGCACTGAGGCAACCCCGGAGTTTTTAGTTTGGGTATACCCTTCGGGGGGGAGTCCCACATAACCCTAGGCATCCCCGTGCCTAGGGCATCCATAAAGATTTTCTCTGTTAAAAAAAGCTCTGTCTACCCCGTAAGGGATAAAGACGTGATTTATGTATGTATGTATAAAATATTACGTACGAATTATGTCATAGGCGATGCAGCTAGCAACCCATCACCATTTTAATTCTTACAGCTACATTTCGATCTTTATAGACTGGGTGAAAAAGAAATAGGTTATGACAAAATAAAATATTATTGACAACTCTGAGTATGACGAATACTTTTATTAATTCTTCATTAAGCCAATTCATTAACTCGAAATGGGAACAATCAATTCGAAACTACCTACCTAATACCTACTTATATCTATTTGAGTGTACATATATTTAAGACGTACAGTCAGACCATTTGAAACATCATATATATATTTTTTTAAATATGTATTAGGGTGTACCTGTATTGTTGTGTAGGTGTATTCTTATTATTATTATTTTAATGCTTTATTTGTTTAAGTTAAGTTAAGGTCTTTGCTCTTAGCTTTTTAGTATGTCTACTCTCTATACTCTGGTTTGTGTTGTCCTGTCAATCGTTCGAAGGTTATCTGAAAGAGATCCCTTTAATGGGCTTTTACCATTTGTATACATTATGATAAGTACTATAGAGAATTATTCTAGGGGTGCAAAAAAGAAAAAAAAGCCGTTATTTTTGCAACCTTTTTCGAACTGTGGCTCACAAATCAACTGGTCAGACTGTACGCATCAATAAATTGAGATCTTTATTTTATTGCAAACACCGATCATTTATAATCAAGATACATGCCGCTTGACAGTGTAGCGTCTCAACTAGCCAATGGGCGGAGTGACTGCTTTCCATCAGGCGACCCGCATGCCCGTTTGCCCCCTATCACTAAAACAATCGCTTTCAACCATCGATGCGATATCTCAATAGCTCATGCAACTAATACATAATGAGGGTCCTTAAAACACGAGTGTGGTTTTATGACACGAGCCTTGGCGAGTTTCATAATAAGGTCACACGAGTGTTAGCCCCAATGACAGTGGCGTAACTATAGGGTGGCAGGGGTGGCAAAATGCCAGGGGCCCCTAGCTCTACAGGGCCCCGAACTGGCTTGGTTTAGAGCACAGAAGGGACGCTGATGCACTTCTTTATATTGAGGAAGGAGCCCCATCTGACGAATTTGCCACGGGCCCCAGACGTCATAGTTACGCCACTGCCCGATGATATCGATTTCGCTCACATTATAAATATAAAACTATAGGCAATGTATCCAGAATATAAATAACGGAAGATTACAAACATTTTATATTACACAATAAATATTTTCTCATCATTTTAAAAACGTTGAACGATAAGTAGGAATGCTATCCCTTTCTTTCCCGTCTTCGTAGCGTAACAGACCGGACACTACACTGGCTAGTATAAAACAAAGTCGATATCAACAATTAAAACAAAAAAAAAAAGATAAATATTTTTGTGTACTGCATTGGTGATAACTGAGCCTCGTGAACGTTTTAACACAAAAAACGTATCGGACGCGTTACGCGAACGTCTCATTACGATGAATAATTAGCAGCGCCCCTTGCGGATCGAAACGGCAACAAACTGTCATAGTATTTGACATTTCAACGCAATCGCGTTCGACACGTATCTTGTGACCGAATACTTACACTAAAGCACAATTTAATTTTTATATTACACTAAATTATGATATATTTTATTATAACTATGTCAAACAGTTTAGTAGTTCTGTCAAAAATATGCGCTAAATTCAACATTGTCAAATAAAAGTTATGTTGGCATATGAAAGCTACTTTATGTTGAAATATGTACTGGCTATTGTCTAGTCATTTTATGGTTCTCTAATCAAAATTTTGAATAGTATTTGTTTATACTTAGCTTGTCACTTTACTTTGAAATATATCAACAATAGGGAAACATCTTTTATTATTTTCTCCAACAAAATACAACAAAATCGTAATCGTCGTGACTCGTCGTTCTGTAGTCGAGAAAGCTCGATCTATGTTGGCACATAGTTCTCTCTCTAAAGTGTATTGGGAAGACGCGGTACAAACTTCTGTGTACTTGAAAAATAGGTCCCCTCATCGCGCGCTTAATAATTTGACTCCTTTTGAGAAATTTTATGACCGTAAACCGAATTTAAGTAACCTAAGGGTTTTCGGATGTCGAGCTCTGATTCATGTACCTGACTGTCAACGTAAGAAATTTGATATGAAAGCTGTAGAATGTATATTTGTTGGATATTCGGATGATCCGAATAGTTATATATTCAGAGATTCACAATATCCAAGAAGGTACACGAAATCTCGTGACGTCACATTCTTTGAAGATTGCTTCACTGGTTTGAAGAATAATAAATCTTCAGAAGAGCCAAGTACTTCCAAAGACGTTCCTGTATCTGGTCCTGTCATATTGTTGAATAATGTGAGCCCAGTACAAGAATGTTACGATAGGTATGGGGACTCTACATCCCCTTCTTCTGTGTGTGAGGATAATGTGTTGCCCGAGGTATCTAGGGAGTCACAGGCCCCTCCTAGTACTGTTGACGAGGCTGATGACATGTTACAGGAAGAATTTGAAGATGCTTCTGCTGATCCACTTCCTGAAACATCGTGTCCACTTGAGCATGAAGAGATGGAGAATCATCCAGCTGTAGAAGAAAGGAGATATCCAACGAGAGATAGGAAACCTCCTGATTATTTCTCCTATCGCACATTGGCTGAAGACAGTGAACCTCAAACGTATTTTGAAGCTATACGTGGTGATGATGCTGATAAATGGAGGTCAGCCATGCAAGATGAGTATGATTCTCTCATAAACCTCAATACTTGGAAGCTAGTGAACAGACCTAATAGGAAAATAATTCCATGTAAATGGGTATATAAATTAAAGACAGACGCACATGGAAACATCACTAGATACAAAGCTAGACTGGTGATAAAAGGCTTTAATCAAGTAGCGGGAATCAACTACCACGAGACTTTTTCGCCAGTGGTCAGGCATTCGTCCCTGCGTGTTTTATTTGCCTTAGCCGCTGAAATGGATCTCAAAATGCACCATTTGGATGTAGACACCGCCTTTTTAAATGGAGACCTAGACGAAGAGGTCTACATGGCTCAGCCTCAAGGTTACGTGAAGAAGGGCCATGAGGATAAGGTTTGTCTACTGCAACGGTCTTTATATGGGCTAAAGCAAGCTCCCCGTGTGTGGAATATTAAACTTAACGAAACCTTGACAAAAATAGGTTTTAACAGATTGTCTACTGAACCTTGTGTATATAAGAAACTCCTTGGTTCGGATTTAATAATACTGGCAGTGTTCGTTGATGACATAATTATTTTTTATAAAAATGACATGTCATTCGTCAATGTCAAAAGTGATTTAGAAAAATATTTTTCGCTGAAAGATTTAGGCCCTTTAAAATATTATTTAGGGCTGAATATTTGTTGTGACAGTGGAAATATACTAGTGAATCAAAAGTCCTATATATCGTCTCTACTTAAAAAATTTAAACTGGAGAACGCAAAGGATTTTGATACACCATTGGCAAATAGCAAGTTGACTGCTGATGTAGAAGGTAAAGATACAACTTATGCTTATGATTACCAGCAGATAATTGGTTGTCTGATGTATCTTGCAGTGAATACACGACCTGATATCGCGTTTGCCGCGAGTTACTTGAGCCAATTTAATACTAAACATGACAAAAGTCATTGGCTAGCAGCAAAACGGGTGCTTCAGTATTTGAAGCGTACTATAGACTATTCTATAATCTATAGGAAAACTGGGAAAACCCTTGAAGGGTATACTGACGCCGACTGGGGTAATTGTACCAGTGATCGTCGATCTTACACAGGATATTGCTTTAAATTGGCAGATGGTCCAGTGTCGTGGGCGTCGAAAAAGCAGCCTACGGTGGCCTTGTCGTCAACGGAAGCGGAATATATGGCGTTGACTGATGCCGCTAAAGAAGCTATATATCTGCGTCGGTTTATCTCAGAGGTATGTAGCACTCACTACCCTACTGTAGTTGTATACAGCGACAGTCAGAGTGCACAAAACTTGGCGTATAATCCTGTGCATCATGGCAGAACCAAGCATATCGACACTAAGTTTCACTTTATTCGAGAAAAGGTGTCCGATAATAGTATAAAACTTAAATTTATAAAGTCAAGTGATATGTCGGCTGATGTTCTGACTAAGTGCCTAGGCAAAATAGCACATCAGAGATGTATTAATGGATTAGGTTTAGTTAGTACCTAGGACTTATGATAAATTTATTGCTTTTATATAATTGTGTTATGTACTGTTTGTGGTGTTAACATTTAAGGATTTATATTGGTGTTAAAAGTTTTTTTTGTGAGAATTTTGATTATGGGAGGGTGTTGAAATATGTACTGGCTATTGTCTAGTCATTTTATGGTTCTCTAATCAAAATTTTGAATAGTATTTGTTTATACTTAGCTTGTCACTTTACTTTGAAATATATCAACAATAGGGAAACATCTTTTATTATTTTCTCCAACAAAATACAACACTTTATACCTTATTTTATTACGGTTAAAGCCGATTTGTGATTGTCGCGTGTTGTATTGTACATTTACTACAAAAACCAGTTGGCAATATCCGAGTTTCTAGATCTAGATGGTAAATAACTAGCAAACGCACGATTGCGAAACTGTAGCGTTAAATTCGGGAAACGGATGAACGCACGAAGATTGCCATATACAAAAAATACAACCTTGTTCCTCGGACATAACCAAGTTACATAACCGGCACTGGTAAAACCAATGTAGGATGATTAATTAGGATTAATTTAGGTTTAGGTGCGACGGGGGCGGCTTGGACCAGCCCTAAGCCGCGGACATGTTTGTTTTAATTAAAAAATAATCTTTATTTTACCTTAGAATGTCCTGGTTACGTAAAATAGTTATGTACAGGGAA
Source organism: Pandemis corylana (assembly GCA_949127965.1). NCBI lineage: Eukaryota > Metazoa > Arthropoda > Insecta > Lepidoptera > Tortricidae > Pandemis > Pandemis corylana. The sequence goes on along the minus strand of OX421875.1, from coordinate 1,172,246 downwards.
CAAGGGAAAATATATGGTAAAATTGAGCGCAAAATAAATTCTATTTTTTTATTATTAATAATAACAATAAAGGTCCACCACGAAATTAATGAAAATTACGATAATGCAAGTTAATAAACGACATAAGATGATAGTACCTCTACTCGACACTAGGTGGCGTTAGAATTCTTTGTAGTTACTCTTAATAGCAACCTTAATGAACCGCAATAAAGTTAGTTTCTCGATCATGGCATTTCAGAAACCGATTTTTTAAATTACACATGTAAAGCTACATCTCGGAAAAACACAGCTCTGACTCATTCTATCAAAAGATATTCCATTTATAGCAACACACATTTTAATAGCTTAAAATGGTGATTTCTCGAGTGTGTTTAAAACAAAAAATCGGCGGCTAAACGTGCTTTTATAATGAGTATTATTTGAAGTCAACGAAAAGTGATCAACTCTTTGGAAAGGATGAAGACCTACGTACACTAGTTCTCCTATCAGCCACTAGATGGCGGTAGGAGTAGCTACATTTAAACTTACAATGGCGTGTTCAAATCCTGGTAGACCTTTAAATCATTTAAATAATCTGGGAATATTTGCTGGGACGGAGCGGGTCGTGAATTTAAAATTTAAAAAAAACATTACTTAAAAACTACAAGGTTATTCCATATGTAAAATAATATTGAGATCAATGGATATTAAATAATACCTTTTTTTCTAAAACAATGAACATAATCACCGAACTACAAAATCTACTGCAATAACCTTCAACTTATGATCCTACGGTTCCTTTAATTCTGAGATCCGAAACCCTAGAAAAAAAAAACTGTGTTTTTTTGCAATTTCAACAATGCCAAGTCTACATTATCTTTGGTACTCGCTTATCCATAACAGCTCGCACGAGAGCGCGCGAGAAACAACCCGTCTTTTTCTTACTGTTAATTCCAGAAAGAGATGCAAGCTCTCGCGCTCCCGTGCCAGCCGTAGTGTTATTTGACCTCCAGTACCCTAGAAAGGCGCAGGCTCGTCGAGTGTATGCAGCCAGTTGAAGATCATCATATTCCTCTCATACTTAGTGAGGGGGCGACCTCGTTCGCGCGCCAAATCCGCCGCCGAGAGCGCCAAGTGAGCCGCCTCTGTAAAACCAAATGCTAAAGTTGCTGCTGCTCCATAGATGGCGCTGGAGTTAATTATGCCCTCAGAAAAACATAGAGGGCGCTACCGTGGCTGATGAAAAATAAAACAATATAAAGACTTCCATTTATTAACTAATTGGGATTGAGACTAGTTCAAATAATCAAAAGTTCGGTTAAAATCAGAACATATTCAAATAGAGAGTAAGAGCGAAATTAATGGCGCATGAGGTATTCCAGTATAGATTTCTCGGTTGGCAACGCATCTGCAATCCTCTAGTGTAGCGGGTGTCCATGGGGTTAATTCCGCTATAGTACTCACTTACCATCAAGGGACCCCTTACTCGTTAGCCTTTTTTGTTGTGCAAATAAAAAATAACACAAAGTTAAATATATAGTAATGCTATTCCACGATAGATGGCGCTAACCACCGCATTTACCATTTACACTGGGAAACTACCACCTACCACCAAGCTAATCTAACGACAACTATAACCGTAACCAGTAATTTTGACATAATCCTATTAATATTATAAACGCGAAAGTTTGTGAGTATGGATGTATGGATGTTTGTTACTCTTTCACGCCAGAACGGCTGGACAGATCTGGATGAAATTTGGATTATAGTCTGGAATAACACATAGGCTATTACTTTTTATCCGGGAAAATTGCCTAATTCCTGCGGGATAGCGATAAACGAATTCTAGGCAGACGAAGTTGCGGGCAACAGCTAGTATTTCATATATTTTCGGTTAAACGGATTTACTGTGTTTTTTAGAAGCTTTATATTAACTTACAATGTATGTATGTATGTAAGTATGTTGAAGCATCCGATTGAGCTGAAATTTTGCGTACTTGTGTAAGTCAGATGACAATACAATTAATATGGTAGAAGAATTCTGGTGGTCCAGCCAGAGGCTCGATTTTTGAAAACACATATGTGAAAATACCACTCGAAAACGGTGAAAAATTGTGCTGTATTTAAAACAGTAGCTTAGAAGATTACGGCTCATTAATCTTGTGAACTAGTCAAAACTTTGATTAGAGCTGTAGTTTTGTAGATATAAACAGATTTATACCATTTTCGAGCGGTACTTTCTAAAATCGGGGTCCAGGACCGCCTTCGCAGGAACTCTTCAACGGTTGGTCTGATTGACTTGAAATCTGTTTCACATTATGAACCTATGATAATGCAAGTACAGTCAGCAAAAAACCTTGTATCTAACATGTAAGTTTTAGGTTAGGTTAAACATTGAACAGGGTGTATCGGGTAATGTGTGTGTGTGTGTGTGAGTGAGTGTGTGTGTGAGTGAGTGAGTGTGAGTGAGTGAGTGTGTGTGTGTGTGTGTACCGGGGTGCACGATGCGCGCGTGCAGCGGGCGCGGGGGCACGCGCAGCGACGTGGGCCCGGGGCCGCCCAGCGCCGAAGCCACCGCCGCCGCCTGCGACAACAAAAAAAATCCAAAAAATTAAAAAAAAATTTTTTTTTTTTACAACATATGTCAGGATCGTAGCAAGTGGAAAAAGTAGTCTCTGCCTACCCCCAATGAGATAGGGGCATGACGGGATGTATTTTTGCAAATTGGCCGCCAAGGGCTCTTTTACATGTCTTTTTTGAAACTACCAGCGTAAAGTCATTTCTTCAAAATAAAATACATCGAGGGAATGGGCGAAAATCATAGGAATCATGTTATAGTCGATGCGGCTAGCAACCCATCACTATTTTGATTCCATTTTCTACCTATACGCCCACAATTACCCACTGTTACCTTAGGCTCTGTCTACCCCGTAAGGGATAGTCATGAGTTGTGTATGTGTACGTTTGGAAGGAAATTAAAAAAGGGCATATTGCCGGTCTAGGCCTGCAATGTTGTATGACATCCCATTGTTCCATAGTCTCTTTGACTTTTTAGAAAGTTAAAAACAAATGAAAAACAGTCCAGTAATCCGATTTATGGTCAGAAAATCGCGCCTGCAACGTAATGCGGCCGTCAACAAGGCCCCTCGTGTTCTGTTACTTAGAATACAATGACGACATTTACGACAATGTTTGAGAAAAGCTGACTTTGTAATTGTGTCGTACAGACACATCATTCAAACAGATGACGCTTAGCGACAAAAAAATCGCATAGTAACAAAGGTCACGTGACACCTAAGTAACAGGTAGAAAAATTCGAAGACTACCCACGTACTATGGGTGGTGTATGGGTATAGCACGCGTCACGGAATGACGAGGATCCGGGTTCGATTCCCGGCCATAGCTTTACTTTTCGGATTTTTCTATGTGTTCTAATTTTCACTGACATTTAGAATTTTTTGAGAAAAATAGTTATTACTTGTTTTATTATTTTGTGCGTTCCATCTGGGCTAATAGATAAACATAATTACCTCTAGCTTGTCGAGATTAAATTCCGACTGAGACATCCGCTCCAGAGCCTTGTAAGTCGTCAGCAGCCGCCGCTTTATGTAGTTCTGGCGTATCTGAAAGACAGACACACATACAGAATTAATTGACTAAAAGAGTACCAATTTATCACTCCTGTAGACAAAGTATAAGATAACAAGACAAGTATAATGAAACAAAGGGGGAAAGGGAAAAGAAAAAAAAAGAAAAGAAAAAAGGGAAAAGAGGAAAGAGAAAGAGGGGTGGGGAGGAAAGAGAAGTACCCTACTAATATTATAAACGTGAAAGTTTGTGTTTGACTTCACGCTGAAACAGCTGAATGGATTTAGCTGAATTTTGGTACGTAGATAGCTGTTGGTCTGGAATAACATGCTACTTTTTATTCACGTGAGCGAAGCCGCGGGAAAAAGCTACTTAGAAATATGAATAAGTATTTATTTTTACGTTTACACAAGAAATAATGTAGTTACTGCAAATATAAGTCAAATGACAAAAAATAAGAATGCAATTGTGTGACTTCAGCGCCATCTATTGAGAACACAGGTTCAATTCACAAAAATATATGAGTGTGTTATGAGTTATGAGTGTTATGAATAAGTGAGTGCGTGAGTAAGTGAGTGATCAAGTTTGAGAATGTGAGTGAGTAAGTGATGACTAATCCTACTAATATTATAAATGCGAATGTAAGTTTGTTTGTTACGGTTTCACGCGAAAACTACTCAACCGATCGTCATGAAATTTTGTACACATGTTCTTGGAGGTATCAGAAGTAACACAGGATACTTATTATTAAAATATTTTTTTATGTCGTCACTCTGACGTTATCTGCGCGGACGAAGTCGTGGGCAAAAGCTAGTATAACATTGTTTGAGGTACCTACTTAACATGGGGACCTTATACATCCCTTTTATAAATGTAGAATTTAAGTATTGTTGTGAGTTTCTTGCGGCGCATTCTTGGCAATGACGATCTTGCCAAATGCGCTGGTAGTTTCAAAAAAGACATGTAAAAGACCCCTTGCCGGCCTATTTGCAAAATAAAGTTTTTGAATATTTTATTTATAGACTGCGTGGTAAGTGAGTCAGTGAGTGAGTGAGTAAGTGACGAGTGAGTCAGTGATGAATGAGTGACGTTACCTTTTTGTTATCGGTGAGCAGGCGGTGCGCGGGCGGCGCCGGCGTCGCGCGCTGCGGGGACGGCAGCTGAGACCCGCCCACTGACACACACACACACACACACATACATACAGTACACTCACATCACTACATAGTATAAAACAAAGTCGCTATCCGCTGTCTATCTGTCTCTATGTATGCTTAGATCTATGATATTCGTATGTGGCAAAGAAAAAACTTCCCTTCTAGTTCTAGTCTCGATTGTTTTAAATACATACATATTTCCATGCTGGTCTGGGAGCAAAGAAAAAGCATAGAATGTACCAATTGCTTCTCTTCCCGCGCAGATGGTAAAAACCCATCGAGGGTATGGGCGAAAATCAAAGGAATCATGTTATAGGCGATGCGGCTAGCAATCCGTCACTGTTTTGATTCCACTTTCCACCTCTACGCCCTTAGTGTCTTGCTAAACGTGGCCTGTGAAAAATGAAATCAAAATAGTGATGGGTTGCTAGACTCATCGCCTATAACATGATTCCTATGATTTTCGCCCATTCCCTCGATGGGCTTTTACCATCTGCGCGGGTAGAGAAGCAACTGGTATATTCTATGTTTTTTCATTGCTCCCAGACCAGCATAGAATAAGTATCCATGTATAATATTCTGTTTGTGTTTCTGTATCAGCTAATAAAGTTTTCTTATTCTTAATCTTATATATATATAAAAGAAAGTCGTGTTAGTTACACTATTTATAACTCGAGAATGGCTGAACCGATTAGAACCAGGAGACGGATATAGGATACTTTTTATCCCGATTTTCCCGCGGGATTGGAAAATACCGAAATGTTGTACGAATAAAGCTACATTACATTTGGCACCTACATATTATTCCTTGATTAGTATAAAGGCGCACTACAAAGGAATTTTTCAAATTTCCCACGGGATAAAAACACGAGGTAAATAATTAAGACTATAATTAGTAGATAATATTCCTGGAGGATCACATAGGTGCTTTAAGAAGGGATTTTCCGAATTTCCCACGGGACAGGAAATAAAAACCTTATACTTGGAGACGTGAGTGGATGTATAGAGTATGTCGTCACTCTGACGTTATCTGCGCGGACGAAGTAGCGGGCAAAAGCTAGTATTTTTTAAAATCGAATTATGACGCGACGAGTTTAGTTACAGAAATGGTTACATAGATGGCGGTAGTGTGTACGAACCTGCGACCCACGTGCTGCATGACCGAGACGCTGTACTAAGCGTTAGGGCTTCCAAGGCGGCGCAGAGTCCCACCTCCGACGTAGCGCTAGAACAAAGACAGGTTCATGCAGGCTGTACTATTTTGATATCATAACATCCTACTAATACTATAAATGTGAAAGTTTGTGAGAATGTTTGGATGTTTGTTACTCTTTCACGCCAGAACGGCTGGACAGATCTGGATGAAATTTGGAACATAGATAGATTATAGTCTGGAATAACACATAGACTACTTTTTATCCCGGAAAATTGCGTAATTCCCGCGGGATAGCGATAAACGAATTCTATGCAGACGAAGTTGCGGGCAACAGCTAGTACATACATACATATATCACGCCTTTATCCCTTTATACGGGGTAAACAGAGCCTAAGGTAACAAAACCTTAACGCCAAGTTTAGCATGATTGATGATGATTGTGATGATATCATGAAGTAAAATAATCTACTACGGTCAATAGGAGTCTTTAAAACATGTAATATGTTCCGACTTGGTTGCTTAACGCTGTTTCAAGATACATACATATACCACATCTTTATCCCTTACGGGGTAGACAACTAAGGTAACAAGACCTACAGGCCACCTTTAGCAAGATTGTGGGCGTTTAGGTGGAAAATGGTATCAAAATAGTGATGGGTTGCTAGCTGCATCACCTATAACATGATTCCAAAGACTTTCGCCCCCCTCGATGGGCTTTTACCTGCGCGGGAAGAGAAGCAACTGGTACATTCTATGTTTTTTCTTTGCTCCCAGACCAGCATGGAAGATTCTCTACAACTGGCGTTATCCCCAAAACACTCCACGCAAGCCTCTCGATAATAACCTACGTTAGCTACTCGTGCACCGTACAGTTAATGTAGTCGATACTAGGTGGCGCTAGGGTCACTACAACAGTAGCTACCTGCGTTGCGGGGTGTCACCGCTACAGTGACATCGCCTACGCTGAGCGAGCATCGTCGCAGTTAATGTAGCCGATACTAGGTGGCGCTAGGGTCGCTACAACAGTAGCTACCTGCGTTGCGGGGTGTCACCGCTACAGTGACATCGCCTACGCTGAGCGAGCATCGTCGCAGTTAATGTAGCCGATACTAGGTAGCGCTAGGGTCGCTACAACAGTAGCTACCTGCGTTGCGGGGTGTCACCGCTACAGTGACATCGCCTACGCTGAGCTAGCATCTTAGCAGTTAATGTAGCCGATACTAGGTGGCGCTAGGGTCTCTACAATAGTAGCTACCTGCGTTGCAAGTTTTGTCGCTACAGTGACATCGCCTACGCTGACCGAGCATCGTCGCAGTTAATGTAGTTGATACTAGGTGGCACTAGGATCGCTACAACAGTAGCTACCTGCGTTGCGGGGTGTCACCGCTACAGTGACATCGCCTACGCTGAGCGAGCATCGTCGCAGTTAATGTAGTTGATACTAGGTGGCGCTAGGGTCGCTACAACAGTAGCTACCTGCGTTGCAGGTTTTGTCGCTACAGTGACATCGCCTACGCTGAGCGAGCGTCGTAGCAGTTAATGTAGTCGATACTAGGTGGCGCTAGGGTAGCTTAGCTACAATAATAGTTACCTGCGTTGCGGGGGCGTGGTTTCTGCAGTGACGTCGCCGGCACTGAGCGAGCGGCGGAGCCCTAGGGCTGCGCAGAGCGCCGCGCAGCCCGCCAGTAGGGACTTACAGGCGTCTACGCTTTGCAGGGGGAGCCCGGACGAGGGGCGCCTGAAAATACGGTAGTTAGTTAATTAATTAAGCATAACAGTTTACACCAAAGAACTGAGTAAGGTAAAGTAAAAAGACAAAACAAGGTAAAATACGTACCTAATATAAACTGAAAATAATCAAACAAAAAGAAAAACACATAACTATGACTATAGAAAAGGCAGCGCCACTTGCGGATCTAAACGGCAACAAAACGTGTTCGAAACTTTGTGATCGAAAACATACATTCATACCGTCACGCCTCTTTCCCACAGGCGTAGGCAGAGACTACTCTGTTCCACAGTTCCACTTGCTGCGATCCTGACACCTCTTTCGCTTCATCCACAGTCATCAATCTCTTCATACATGCTTGCCGGAAACATACACCAAGCATACTCCAGAGAAGAACATAAGTAGGTGTTTGGTTCAGTCGTGTTTCGACCGCGCTTTGATAACAATGTATGTCTCTTTCGCACTGTAATCTCAAACTCTTGAGAACAAAAGAGACAGACAGGTTCCCAGCGCGTGGCGTTGTGTCATTACTCCTCACGACCGTATGCAATTGACATTAAATATTACTGCCACGAAATAAGGTGTTAATTTGAACGAATATGTTAATGTTATCTGTATAAATTGATGTACATATACACAACACATAGACTCCTAGATATTGTATCTCCTTAAATATTGTATGTGTGTACTCTTATTGTATTTTGTATGCATGCATGTGTGTAATGATATTTAGTACTTTATTTTATGTTTCGTTTATTGTACTTAGATATGAACGCTCTATTGTGGCTTTCACTATCTGGAATTTTAAACTCACACTATGTCGGTCACTCGTTTAATGCTCCTCTCACCTACTCAAAGGTTAGAGATCCCTTATAGGGATAAGTTCGCCTTTGTGCATGTGTCAATTTTATTTATACAATAAAGCATTCACTTACAACACTACTCGGACGTTTCTTGAGGAACTTTTGTTTGTTATTTTGAGTTTTAAATCTAGTTGTTTATTGTGCGTCAATGAGAGTTCTACTCAAAACTCAAACTCTATATGGACTTCCTAAGCAATAACTCTCCATCATGCCACAGATTCTCCCAATATCATGCTTTACAGAGCGACACTTCGATACTAAGTATAAAACTCGTATAGCTCCATCTGTCGGCGCATAGCCAAACTATACAAGCTGAACAGTAGCTATATTCGATTACTCACTTCTGAAGTTTGCTCTCAGGGTTGGGGCTGGCCACCCTCAGCGTGGGATCCGGACCCTGACCCGCCTGAAAAACAAACAAGATCCTGCTATTGTACAAGGTCTCAGAATCTTTCCGGATTTCAGCAGATTGGTTAGTTCGACTGCACCCCTACGAAGATCCTTAGTGTCTGTGGCGCGCTGTAGATGGCGCTAGTGTCTGCGTGGCGTTCGCTAGATGACGCTTACCTTAATGGCGCGCAACGGCAAGGCTACGCTGTGCATGCAGAGCGAGAGGTCCGGAGTGTCTTTTATTGAATACTAGCTCCTGCCCGCGACTTCGCCCGCGTATAATTAGATTGAAGAACTGATGTTGATAATATTTCTGCGATAATTATTTACGTTGCGCCTCTGGGCAGCTACGACCTTTGAGATGTTTATCACTATCCCGCGGGAACTATGCAATTTTCCGGGATAAAAAGTAGCCTATGTGTTAATCTAGGGTACCAGCTACCTCCGTTCCAAACTACGTAGAAGTAACAAACATACACACAAACTCACAAACTTTCGCCTTTATAATATTAGTGTAATTTTATTGACTTTACTTTTCTTCCGCTACTTCAGCAAACATAGCAAGAGTAGCAAGGTTAATGCTTTTTGTTCAAATTTATTCCGTAGTGTCTGTGGCGTGCTGCAGATGGCGCTAGTGTCCGCGTGGCGTTCGTTAGATGGCGCTTACTTTGCTGGCGAGCAGCCGCAGCACGCGGGCATCCGAGGCGGCGCTGGACACGCTGAAGAGCGAGAGGTCCGTTGTGACGGACTCGTGTGAGGGAGAGCGCGCTACTCCGCGCCAACTCTCGCCCGCGCATATTTCTAGAACAATTTTATACATACACACATACATAAATCAGGTCTTTATCCCTTAGGGGGTAGATACACACAACCTAAGGTAACAAGACCTACAGGCCACATTTAGCAAGATTGTGGGCGTAAATGTATATGGAAAGTGGAATCAAAATAGTGATGGGTATTCCTATGATTTTCGCCTTCTCTCGATGGACTTTCACCATCTGCGCGGGAAGAGAAGCAACTGTTACATCCTTTTTTTTCTTTGCTTTATGTATAGGACCATGCTTTAATGAACTTTTGTCTCTGTTATTTTTAAAACGACTACTCACTGCATCTAGACACGCGGCAGCGTGCCAGCCAAGTTCAAGTAAAAGGAACTGGCGACGCTGCCATATTTACACGAACCATTTAGATAGCTCACAGCGAAATTCAATATCGAATTCGAAAAAAAAAAAAACAAAAGGCAGTCGGCATGTTTTTAAAATTGGAATTATTTAAATGCCAAATGCATTTAAATAAGTCACTTTTCAACAAAAAAAATTGAATTCTGCGCCCGTGATACAAAAAGTAAATCGGGAAAAATGTGGGTGAGCGTGTATCTTTTTTTATTATTTTGGTATTTTGAATTTAAATTCAAAAGGTAATTACTATTTTTAAATTGTCGGTAGTGGGCTTTTTTTTCACCATGAGAGCTGAAAATTCGATCAATGTACGATTGAAAATGCAAAAATTAGTTTGCGGTTTAAAAAAAAAAACAATGTAGACTCACAAAAATCGTAATGCCTATCTGTAAACACAAGTACTCAAGAACATTGAGCAAAAATAAAAAATTGAAAAAGTTAGCTTAAAATGGTGCTATGATCAAAACATTGAACAAAGGTGGTCATTTTCGAAAAAAAACAAGTCTGAATATCTCGAAAACCGTGCACCTTTTACTAAACCTATTATAGCTTTATTATAATATCCTAAGTGCCCACTATCCATAGTTCAAGGATTATCCACTCATTACCTAACACCCTGTATAAGCAGGCGCACTACCCGCCCGCACCTCTCGGTCCCCTTTGTCGTCCTACCCCGCGCCCCTGTGCCGCGCGGACGAGGACTCATTTAAGGGTTGGTCTACAGGTGGAAAGTGGATTCAAAATAGTGATGGGTTTGTATTCCCTGTAATTCTTGTACATCGCAGAAACGTGGACCCTGCAGGAAGTGGGAAAGAAGAAGATAGACGCCTTAGAGATGTGGTGTTAGAGCAGAATGCTCGGAGTATCGTGGATTGAATTCCGTACTAACGAGTCTATACTTCGTGAACTCGGCATCAAGCAGCGTTTACCATCTTTGTAAGTCTTGTATCCTTACCTTTTTTGGTCATGCATGGCGCCAAGGGGAGGTGGCTATTGAGTGACTTGTGGTCCAAGGAACAGTTGAGGGTACCAGGCCACGAGGAAGATCGCCTATGAGGTGGACAGACCAGATAAAAGCAGCAGTAAATCGTCATCACTACATGACCACAACCAATCTGCCAAGAGTGATACGGACAAGGAAGAAGAAACCGAACCCTAAAACTAAGACTTTAAGAATGACAGTACCATTGCCAAGACAATTAGCAGAAAAAATGTGCAGTAAAATAATAAATAATTTAAGACAATTATATACAAAATATTTTGTAACATCATACATCCATCATGTAAAAAAAAATGGTATTACTAAAAATTATGTGTATAACTCCTAATACGACATTACAGCATCGGCCAGGTAACTACAGTACTGTCTCCAATCCAGGAAAAGGATTTAAACATTAAGCTAAGTCATGTAACTTACCAACAGGAAATTAGGTACGTATTTTTTTTAATTACATTGAGTTAGTTACTTGCACTTTTGCAGTACAGGGATTTTTACCAAAAAACATAGTTTTTCTACCAGTAAAAAGTATAAATACTAGCATATTAAAATGTATAATAAGTAAATCCAATACAAATTTCGCAATTCTAGAATGGGCATTTCTCAAGTTGTTTTTTACTAAGCACTTACTTGAAATAACTTAAAAACCGAGCTGGTTAACTTGTGACCTAATTCGTATCGATTTTCAACATCCACGCAAAAATAGAACATCTAAATCGGAAGAGGTACTGCGTCTCGCATTTAACCAAATATAAACAAACGTCTTACCACTCGCCTCGGACTCCACGATGATATATTTAATAAAAACAATGTTGCAAATGTAGATAGCTCTCCAATTTTAACGCTTAGAGTCACTTTTATTATGTAAACAAGCGTTTTCATCAGAAAATTCGCAATATTGTCAATTTTCTGCGGTGTAAATGTCACCGGTAAAAAGTGTAGGTCGCAATTCGCAGGCTGCGATTGCGTTCAGGAACTACGAGCTTCCGGTGTAATGCCTACTTTTCATTTCTGGCAACAATTCTGCATCATAAACTAACTAAATTTAATAGCTATGATCTCTTACACATTTGCAAACGAACACTGTCTTTCCAATTTAGTCTTACTGTAATTACCGATCTAGTAGCGACATCTATACGCTAATAGAAACTTTACTTTCTAAGTTGTTTAGGCAGCTGTTATACGATGTCGCATTCTAACTATAATCGGCAAATGGCAATCAGTGCCTTAATAACAATAGAGAAGAGTAGATTAGAATAAAATCATTTATAAAATTAAGTTACAACTACTTAAATCTGTATTCAAGTAGAAAACCAACTGGCAATGACTTTGACTTTATGTTACTTCTACTTACCAATAGATGCCTCTTAAATCAAATATAGACTTTGTAAAACTTTTCAATAGATAGCGTTAGTGAACATGACTTTCAGACTCCCAATTAGTGTTTATAAAAGCGTTTCACAGATGGCGCAAGCAGCCTCACTGCCGAAAAATTGGCCATAAAATTTCTCAAAGATAAATGGACACTTTCTAAAATATTTTGTCACACTTATTGTACAATGTCAGTAGAAAAACGGAGGTCAAAGCGGCACATTTGCATAAATGAACGTTTTGGTAAATACTTTGACATCGACAATGTGAGAGAGAATGAAAAAAGTCTAACTGTTTTTTCTTATTGTAATTTTTGCTTTTACGGTGCAGTTTTTGCTTTAAAACTTAATTTTCGTATAGGGGTCCTTATGTATATTCTATGGGTCCCCTCACTCCATATTATAAAACAAATCTCCGCCGCATTTGTCTGTCTGTTCAAGACATAAACTCAAAAAGCAGACATTTAAAATACGAGTAGCTTAGAAGATACTTACGTCTCTCTTTAATCTTGTGAACTAGTCAAAACTTTGATTAGAGCTGTAGTTTTGAAAATATAAACAGATTTATACCACTTTCCAGCGATGTGCTTTCAAAAATCGGGCACCGGACGGATTTGCATGCGGTTTTCACCACGTTTTCAACAGTGATTCATGAGTAACTTATAAGTAACTAGCTTCAGCCCGCGACTTCGTCTGCGTAGAATTATACATAAAAACCTTCCTCTTGAATCACTCTATCTATTAAAAAAAACCGCATCAAAATCCGTTGTGTAGTTTTGAAGATATAAGCATACATAGGGACATGGGGACATAGGGACATAGGGACATGGAGACAGAAAAAGCGACTTTGTTTTATACTATGTAGTGATAGTAATTAAGTAAGTATAAGTGGCAGCGCCGTATTAGTCTTTACTTCGCACCCGTGTGAAGCCGAGGCGGGCCACTAGTCCTACAAATCCCTACTAATATTACAAATGCGAAAGTAACTCTGTCTGTGCATCTGTTACGCTTTCACGCCTGAACCACTGAACATTTAATGAATTTTGGTACAGACTTCTTACGATATTTCTATATTTTGTTAAGAAATGTAATGTAATGTATACCCTTTAGATTAAAAGGCGAGCAACGCCGCGCGATCAGCAGATGCGTTCATGTTTATTGATTTGATCCAAATTCCTGGAAGTGGTTCGTTTCAAATGTTTGACAAACTGCGTATTGGGTGACCGCGGCGGGACTACATGGCGGCCATTTTTATTTTCTACTAGCCTTCCGTCCGCAGCTTCGCCCGCGGTAAATCAATTTTCACGTAGGAATAGGTATTTTCCCGCGGTAAAAAGTAGCCTATGTCACTCAGTGATAATGTAGTTTTCTAACGGCAAAAGAATTGTTAAAATCGGTCCAGTAGTTTCAGAGCCTATTCAATGCAAACAAACAAACAAACAATCAAATTTTTCCTCTTTATAATATTAGTATAGATTATTTTCTATGGCGCTTCCACAAAATCGGGTCCCATTTGGTGTGGTTTTGTGGAACCATTGTTCAAATTAAATGCGTTCCAAGATTTGTGATACTGCTACAGCTTGTGTTTGATTAAATTCTCCCTTGAGAAAGTTCGTGTGCAACTGCAGTGTGCGTACAGATGAAAAGGGGAATCAAAACAGTGATGGGTTGCTAGCCACATCGCCTATAACATGATCCCTAAGATTTTCAATTTTTCACTCAATCCCTCGATGGGCTTTTACCATTTTTTTTTATATGAATAGGAAGGCAAACGAGCAAGTGGGTCACCTGATGGTAAGTGATCACCACCGCCCATAGACACCCGCAACCCCGGAGGGATTGCAGATGCGTTGCCAACCTAGAGGACTAAGATGAAATGCCTCTTGTGCCCGTAATTTCCCCGGCTGTCTTACTCTCCACACCGGAACACAGCAGTGCAAGCACTGCTACTTAGCGGCAGGATTAGCGAGTAAGATGGTGGTAGCGATCCGGACGGACCTCGCACAAGGCCCTACCACCCGCGGGAAGAGAAGCAACTGGTAAATTCTATATTTTTCTTTACTCCCAAACTATAGCGTGGAAGAATAGAAATATTTGAAAAATATTCCTGTACTATGTAGTTAAGACATATCTACTAAAGAAGACTAGGAATCATGTTATAAGCGATGAGGCTAGCAACCCATCACTATTTTGATTTCATTTTTCACCTATACGCCCGCAATCTTGCTAAATGTGGCCTGTAGGTATCTGTTACCTAAGGCTCTGTCTACCCCGTAAGGGATAAAGACGTGATTTGTGTATGTATGTATGTATGTACTAAAGAGGACAAAAAAGAGAAAAATTAAAAGAAAGAGAAGGCGATATGTAAGCCTATCCTAACCGCCATCCGTAGCTAGACGTATAAGCAGCTACCTCATTGTTGAGTAGGTATTACTGGGTGCTGCACGCAGACCCCGAAACAGCGGCGTTCGCGAAACGACTAGAATCCTTTGTCAACATCTATTTATATTACAAACATAGATTTAGTATATTTGGGAAATTAAAAAAAATCTTCCATGCTGGTCTGGGAGCAAAAGAAAAAACATAGAATGTACCAGTTGCTTCTCTTCCCGCGCAGATGGTAAAAGCCCGTCGAGGGATTGGGCGAAAATTTTAGGGGTTATGTTATCAGGCGATGTGGCTAGCAATCGATCACTGTTTTGATTCCCCTTTCCATCCATACGCCCACAATTATGCTAAACGTGGTCTTTAGGCCTTGTCACTTTAAGCTCTGTCTACCTCGTAAGGGATAAAGACGTGATTTATGTAGGTATGTAGATATGTATGTATGTAAAAAAAAATACCTATTCGTTACTTTACGTTATTTTCTCTGATTTTGGATTTTTTTGGTTATTTACCCCTAAGGATCAAGAATATTACATTACGATGAATATACTTACATACATACCGTCACGCTTCTTTCCCACAGGGGTAGGCAGAGACTACTTTCTTCCACTTGCTACGTCGGACATACTACCTCTTTCGCTTCATACACATTCAACAATCTCTCCATACACGCTTTTCGATTTCCTACTCTTGACCTGGGGTCCGATTTTTGAAAGCACTGTGTGAAAATACCACCCGAAAGTCGTATAAATCTGTTTATTTCAAAACTACGGCTCTAATCAAAGTTTTGACTAGTTCACAAGATTAATGAGAGCCGTAAGTATCTTCTAAGCTAGTATTTCAAATTCAGCACAATATTTCACCACTTTCCGTCTAGGCCTTCTCCTCCCAACGCCTCCCCTTCATCCATCTTACGATTCTTATTATAAGACCTCCAATAAAACAATTTAAACTGACAGCTGTAGTTGAAAACCAGATAGAATGTAAAGTAAAAGTAAAAATAAAGTAAAATTTATTTTCCAAAACAGAAACGAAATACAGTAGGTACTAGGATAAGTTCAATGACTCCAGACTAGGCACAGCCTGTATCGTGGCAGCCAAGAAATATCAAAATAAAAAACGGTTACCATCAATTATGAAGCGGTCCGAATAACAAAAAAGGTAAAAATACTAAAAATAGAAAAAATAAAATTATAAAAATAATTTACAGATGGGAACCCAAATACCAACTAGAAATTAAAACATAATATAAATAGATAGATAGTTAGATAGCTGCAAATGTGTAAGTGTGTGTGTGTGTGTGTGTGTGTGTGTGTGTGTGTGAGTGTGTGTCATGATAAAAGCTTTATTCTCTACACATGTAAACATCATATTTGTTAATAACATTGTTGTTAAAAAGATACATGTAAAAAAACTAGAAATAACTTAAAAACACATAATAGAGACGATTGTTTGTATATAAAACTTAGCCGTTTCACACTTTGTCACATTTCAAAAACTGTCCACAGCAAAGACATTACATATAAACCGTGGAACTACTTTACGTACATAAATAAATATGTATACATAAGCAAACATTAATATCTCGTGCGCCGACGACCTGTACGTCTGTAGCTAGTGAACTTATATTTCATTACTTAAAAATAATGTGTTTGTTTGTCACTGCATTTGGTCGGTTATATATCGACGCTTGAAAGGCGAAATGGGATAAGCGACATTTTTTGTGATATTGAGTTATATATATCATTGAAATCAGCAGATTTGTCTGCGTCGAGGTTTTGGCTCTCCTGTAAAATTACCATTTTGTCGCTTATGTCATTTTGCCTTTCAAGCGTCGATATGTTTCTTCGTTGTCTAGTACCCATATTAGACTACAAGCCCATGGACAAAAAAAACGTGAAATGAACCAGCGTGAAAAACTCTTAGAAGGCTGTTACTATATCATAAAATAACTCTGAGCGCTATGCCGTCATTTCTGAGCGGTACATTTATGAAATTTCTCAGGTACAAGTGAGGAATTACGACTAATTATTAATTTACGGCGTTTTTATAGCTTATAGATGATTAAAAATAAATGTCGAAAAACCTAGTGCCGCTTTAAAGTGGTGTTGCCGGAAGTTAGTGCATTTTTTTTTCAATGTTTGAGAAAAAATCTGTACCGCTCAGAAATGACGGCATAGCGCTCAGAGTTATTTTATGATATAGTAACAGCCTTCTAAGCTTCATTCACGCTGGTTCATTTCACATGTTTTTTTTGTCCATGGGCTTGTAGTCTATAGGTCAATTGGTGACAATTGTTCCAAGATATTTATTTATTTGGTCTGTATTATAATCCCTTCCATGCTGTAACAGTTGCTTCTCTTCCCGCGCAGATGGTAAAACTCCATCGAGGGAAAACCGAGTGAGCAAAAATTTTAGAAATCATGATATAGGCGATGCTAGCAACCCATCACTATTTCCCCTTTCCACCTACGCCCAGAATCATGCTAAACGTGGCCTTTAGCTCTTGTTACCTTAAGCTCTGTCTACCCCGTAAGGGATAAAGACGTGATTTATGTATGTATGCATCATCACTACATAGTATAAAACAAAGTCGCTTTCTCTGTCCCTATGTATGCTTATATCTTCAAAACTACACAACGGATTTTGATGCGGTTTTTTTTAATAGATAGAGTGATTCAAGAGGAAGGTTTTTATGTATGATTCTACGCAGACGCAGTCGCGGGCAGAAGCTAGTGTTATATAATCTGTATTCATTTTAAACAGTTGCCAACCCTGGAATGAATTTACATTTTTACACAGTATCGAAATACCACAGAGCCACGAATATGTGGAGGCACGCAAACATACGAGGTATCTAGAATAGTTCCGTACTTTGACAATTGCCGGTGACAGGTGACAATTCTAATTGCAAATATTGCAATGCGTGGTCTACATGAAACCAACCAACTAAACTCCAGATTATAAACTATCTCTGTACAAAATTTCATCCAAATCTGTTCAGCCGTTCTGGCGTGAGAGTATTAACATCCTTACTTATATTTATAATATTTAGTAAAACTAACAAACCGCCCCGGCTCTGCACAGATCAAACTAAACGTACAAAAATTACTCTTGATGTATCTGCTGGTGAAAACTGCATTAAAATGTGTTCAGTAGTTTTTGAGTTTAACCCGAATATACCGACAGACAGACAGACGTGGCGGAGGGCTTTGTTTTATAGACAGATTATTTAAACATTCCTATTTTTTATCAGTGTCTTTTTAAATAAAGCAAATGAATCAGTTTAGGTACTTAAAGCTGTAAATTTGATCAATAAATGTTTCCAACACAATCCTCTTTCCATCAGAATCGGTTAAGCCTTCTCTAATCACTAGCTACTTAATGTTGGTACGATTTTAAAATTAAAAACTTTCGTTTGTCTGTGTGAGTTAATACAGCTGTGTGTGTGCTTACATAATGTATAGGTACGCGTGTGTACGCTGTTACTTGTGGATGTGTGAGTGAGGCTAGAATAGCGTGGATTTTGGATAATTATTATTATTATGTTTTCTCGTTAAGATTTAGTAAAAATGTACACATAAATGTTTTTTTTAAGATATTCCTGAAATGGTGTAGAACACATAAATCACGTCTCTATCCCTTACGGGGTAGACAGAGCCTTTTGAAATTAAATGTTTATTTATTCACAATGAACATATGGTTACATAAGGTCTTATAAGTAGTATTGCTGCCCTGTTATACGTTGTTAATGTCTATTAATTAAAGGCACTTGTGATGGATCAATTTGATTAAGTTAACAATACAATTGGCATTGTTCATTTTTTTTAGTATGCTCCAATTCGAAAACCATTTCGAGGAAAACCATCAATTATCCGATTTATCTTGTCCGATTTCAAAAATACTTTATGATTGCAGATATTTTTGTAAAAGTACTTTGAACCTTTGTTTGACCGAACGACCGGGTTATTAGACAGAATCCAGCATCGAATGTTTGCCACAAAAATGAAAAAAAAACTTTGGCTATGACAACTGTCACGTGTCACTGTCAAATCTAACAAAACCATAGACAAAGCCGTTTTTTTTATAGCCAGCCGAACGAAGGCGATTGGGATTCTGTCTAAATTCACGAATTATCAAACAGCGAAAAAATATTTATTATTAATCAACAAAGCTACGTAAAAGTATAATATTCAAATTAGTTGTTTGAAATAGTCAATTTTATCAAATAAAGGTGTTAAAAGCACAGCTTAAAAATAATGAACAATGCCAATTATGCTCCCATTATCTCGTCCTCTAGTTACCACCGACAAATATTAGAGCACAGCTGGTAGTGTAAAATACTTAAAAACTAATAAAGATTGATATACACTATAACAAACACGTTCAGACAAGTTAGGCATGTGAAAATCACAGGTCAGCGATTTAGTCGCTCGGTCGATAATAGTAACATTATCCTTGAACATAACATTTACATAATGTCATTGTGAATTTATTAGGATCAAATTATGAATGTCATTCAGTATAACGTCAAATAAATTAACCTACGATTTGACTGACTTAGGGCCCGATTTTAGAAAGCACATTATGTGAAAATACCACTCGAAAGTGGTGAAAAGTTCTGCTCAATTTAAAACACGAGTAGCTTAGAAGATAATTACTGCTCTCATTAATCTTGTGAACTAGTCAAAACTTTGATTAGAGCTGTAGTTTTGGAGATATAAGCTGATTTATACCACTTTCGAGTGGTATTTTCACACGTGCTTTCAAAAATCTGGCCCCAGCATGGAAGTAGTATTACACATACATACACATACACAAATCACGTCTTTATCCCTTACGGGGTAGACAGAGCCTAAGGTGGCAAGACCTAGGCCACGATGAGCAAGATTGTGGGCGTAAAGATGGCAAAAAATGGAATTAAAATAGTGATGGGTTGCTAGCCGCATCGCCTATAACATGATTCCTATGATTTTCGCCTCCCTCGATGGGCTTTTACCATCAGCACGGGAAGAGAAGCAACTGGTACATTCTATGTTTTTCCTTTGCTCCCAGACCAGCATGGAAGTAGTATTAACATGGAATATAATGGATTATCAGTGACTTATCCTCTTAGTCTGTCGCCTGGTATTGTGCCTGATTGTGGCGCGGCGGGCGGAATGCAAACTAAACTTCGCAGGGCTGCCAGCACCGCCTTAAACTTATATTACTTACTTACTTATTATATCGCCTTCTCTTTCTTTTAATTTTTCTCTCTTTTTGGCCTCTTTAGTACATACATACATACACAAATCACGTCTTTATCCCTTATGGGGTAGACAGAGCCTTAGGTAACAGACACCTACCTACAGGCCACATTTAGCAAGATTGCGGGCGTATAGATAAAAAATGAAATCAAAATAGTGATGGGTTGCTAGCCTCATCGCCTATAACATGATTCCTAAATCCTCTTTAGTAGATATGTCTTAACTATATATAGTATAGGAATATTTTTCAAATATTTCTATTCTTCCACGCTAGTCTGGGAGTAAAGAAAAACATAGAATTTACCAGTTGCTTCTCTTCCCGAGGGTGGTAGGGTCTTGTGCAAGGTCCGTCCGGATCTACCACCATCTTACTCGCTAATCCTGCCGCTAAGTAGCAGTGCTTGCACTGCTGTGTTCCGGTGCGGAGAGTAAGACAGCCGGGGAAATTACGGGCACAAGAGGCATTTCATCTTAGTCCTTTAGGTTGGCAACGCATCTGCAATCCCTCCGGGGTTGCGGGTGTTTATGGGCAGTGGTGATCACTTACCATCAGGTGACCCACTTGCTCGTTTGGCTTCCTATTCATATAAAAAATATATATATATTAACGCTAGCTTATTTTTCTTCCACGCTGGTCTAGGAGTAAAGAAAAAAATATAGAATGTACCAGTTGCTTCTCTCTCTTCGATTGAATTTTACTACTCGCCGTACTTTCGAATGATGTGTGAAAATACTACTCGAAAGCGGTGAAAAGTTGTGCTGAATTTTAAATACGAGTAGCATAGAAGCTACTTAGGGTTCTCATTAATCTTGTGATCTAGTCAAGTTTGATTAGAGCTGTAGTTTTGGAGATATAAACAGATTTATACCACTCGAAAGTGGAAACAATTGTGCTGAATTTGAAATACGAGTAGCTTAGAAGACAATTACAGCTCTCATTAATCTTGTTAAATAGTCAAAATTTTGATTAGAGCTGTAGTTTTGAAGATATAAGCTGATTTATACCACTTTCGAGTGATGTGCTTTCAAAAATCGGCCCCCAATTGCTTCTCTTCCCGCGCAGAGGGTAAAAATCCATGGAGGTAAGGCGAAAATCATTAGGAATCATGCCATAGGCTATGCTAGCAACCCATCACTATTTTGATTCCCCTTTCCACCTGTACGCCCACAAACATTCTAAACTAAGAGATCGTTTTAGTCCCGGGAAAGGACAAGGGATAGTTTTTTCTGTATGTTTGTCTGTCTGTCTGTTACGCTTTAACACCTAAACCACTGACCTGACTAAAAAAAATCCGGGTCAAAATGTCCCAAATAAAACACAAATAATCGTCGCCAACCCTATTCTTTATCAACTGCGCACACGCGCGCGCTTTTAACACACACACGCGCAGGTAACGAATTAGGGTCGGCTCTAGCGGCGGCCGGGGAAACTGTCGTAAGTTGACATTTTATAATTTTTGCTAATCGCATTATGTGATTGCTAAAGAATAGTTTTCACATTTAAATAGGTAATAATTTAAAAAACATTTTTTTTAATCTAAACAACAGGTACAAGAAAAATTAACCCTATTTTTTTAATCTTTATTTTCACTAAAATATGGTTGTTAGTATTCAAGCCTTAGTCTTGTTACCTTAGGCTCTGTCTACCCCGTAAGGGATATCACGATATATGTATGTATGTATGTATGTAGTATTTAAATCATTGATATGTAATATGTATTTAAGTGTGTATTACCTAAGTATATTGATCATGCTAAACGTGGTGGCCTTTAGGCCTTGTTACCTTAAGCTCTGTCTACCCCGCTTTGCTTTTACCATCTGCGCAGGAAGAGAAGCAACTGATAAATTCTATGCTTTTTCTTTGCTCCCAGACCAGCATGGAAGTGACATAAAAATATAATGTGACTTACAAATAGAAATAAATGAATGTAATCTAATCTAATCTATCCTTTGGATATACATATAGTACCTACTTAAACTGTCTCCAACTTATTTAGCTTCTTGGTTGTCTGGAAGAGATCGCTATTAAGCGATAAGACCGCCTATTGTCTACAATGTTCTTTGTTTCTGTATTGTTTTGTACTGATTTGTGGTGTTCAATAAAGAGTATTTGTATTGTATTGTATTGTACCTACCCATACTATAGTACAAGCTTTGCTTAGTTCATTGATGTATTGGTTTTTTTTATATAAGAGGGGGCAAACGAGCAGACGGGTCACCTGATGGAAAGTAATCACCATCGCCCAGGGACACCTGCAAGACTTGGGGAATCACAGGTGCGTTGCCGCCGTTGCCGGCCCTTTCAAGAACAGGAAGGGTGTCACATCGCCATGATATTTTTTTTACATACATATCACGTATTTATCCCTTACGGGGTAGACAGAGACTAAAGAAACAGAACCTAAACCACTTTTAGCATGATTAAGGGTGCATTTTTTTACGTAGAATTTTTAGCACTCCAAACTTACGATGGCGTTTGAATTTTGTTACTTTTAGGGTTAATATGAAAAACGTAATTTCGTACTTACGTCAGTTTGCGCGGATTCTTCTATTTTTTACGACTAGCTCAGTGCCGCTTCCTTGCGTCGTTCGATTGTTGGACCACGTGTCCCTCCAATACAATCATATTCGGTTTATGAATTTACAGGAATTTGGCATAAATAAAGCACGAGTCAAGTAGAACTATCCTACTAATATTATAAACGCGAAAGTTTGTATGGATGTTTGTTACTCTTTCACGTAAAAACTACTGAACGGATTTGGATAAAATTTGGCACGGAGATAGCTGATACCCTAAATTAACACATAGGCTATTTTTATCCCGGAAAACTGCATAGTTAGGGGCGGCAGCTAGTATGAAATGAAATCGTAAGAATTGGTATAAAAAAACATAGTTACAAAGACATGGCAGAGATGGCGTTAGGTAATAAATACCAAAAGGGAATTAAAAACAAATTAAAAATAAACCAAAACTAATCCTACTAATATTATAAACGCGAAAGTTTGTACGTATGGATGGATGTTACTCTTTCACGCCAGAACGGCTGGACAGATCTGGATGAAATTTGGAACATAGATAGATCATAATCTGAAATAACGCATAGGCTACTTTTATCATGTCATGTGTTTTTTTGTCATGTTTGCTTATTTTTCCCTGGTGATTGTTTAATTATTTAATAGCCATTTTGTTTAGCTCTTATAGCCTGAAACACAGGATTCCTAGTTCAGGCATATGAGTTGTTAACTTAGATTTATAAGGAAACTTTGTTCTTAGTTATAAATTTGTAAAACATTTATGAATAAATTATCTTTATCTTTATCCCGGAAAATTGCGCAATTCCTGCGGGATAGCGATAAACGGATTCTATGCAGACGAAGTTGCGGACAACAGCTAGTCTTAAAATAAAATAATTAAAAAAGGAGGGGCCCCCGTGGCATAGATAGTACCACAGACGCTGGCAGCATTCCCCCTTTGGAGAGCGATACTAATACGCTGTCCAAGGAAGCTGCCAGCTCTGCGGTCACCCGTAGCGTCTATTAGCCTCTTCGAAATATCTTTGAAGAGGCTAACAGCGCTAGGACCCCACGGACACACATACAAACACAAGTCTTGTCTTTATAACACGGTAGACAGAGCCTATGGCAACAAGACCTGAAGGCCACGTTTAGCATAATTGTAGGCGTATTGAAAAGGAAACAAAATTGAAAATGAAAATGAAAATGAAAATGAAAATTTATTTTTGCAAATTGGCCGCCAGGGGCTCTTTTACATGTCTTTTTGAAACTACCAGCACATTCGGAAAGACCATCATTGCCAAGAAGAATGCGCCGCAAGAAACTTGGCTTGAAATTGTGAATGGTTGCTAGCCGCATCGCCTGTAAACTGATTCCTAAAATATTCCATTCCCTCGATGGGCTTTTACCATCTGCGCGGGAAGAGAAACAGCTGGTTGTACCTATATTCTGTGTTTTCTTTGCACCTAGACCGGCATGCTGCCCTCCTAAGGAAAAACGCAGTATGTACACACGGCAATATAATCAGGTAAGCACCTACGCACGCTCGCGCCGTATCTATCCTGCTTACCGAATAGCTTTGCTGTGTACATATGAGCTGCATGCTGACTTAGGGGAGACCGAGGCGAGTTGAGACAAAGGTGAGTTGATACAAAGCCTTTTTCTCTGCACCTATGACAGTTAGCGAGGTCACAACTTCACACAAACTGTGGAGTGTAGAAAGAGCAACGAATTAGCTAAGTTACCAGCCCGATAAACTGACACAGTTCAGAGAAATCGGCTTTGTATCAACTCACCTCTGTCTCAACTCGCCTCGGTCTCCCCTACTGCATTTTTCCTTTGGACGGCAGCATGGAAGAACCATAATAAATAAGAAAAAAATGTAATCTATGTACCTAATATATGTGTGTAATGATATTTAGTAGTTTATTTTATGATTTCTTTATTGTATTTAGATATGTACGCTCTATTGTGGCTTTCACTATCTGGAATTTTAAACTCACACTTTGTCGGTCCCACGTTTAATGCTCCTCTCAGTAGAGTAGTCAAAGGTTAACTGGTAGAGATCCCTTATTATATAAGCTCGCCTTTGTGCATATATTAATGTTATTTTTTGTTTGTGAATTGTATCTGTTTCTTTATGCATACATACATACATACGTAAATCACGTATTTATCCTTTACGGGGTAGACAGAGCCTAAGGTGACAAGACCTAAAGCCCACGTTTAGCATGATTGTGGGCGTATGGATGGAAAGGGGAATCAAAACAGTGATGGGTTAACCACATCGCCTATATAACAATGATCCCTAAGTAACATGATCCCTAAGATTTTCCCCCAAGTCCTCGATGGGCTTATACCATCTGCGCGGGAAGAGAAGCAACTGGTACATTCTATGTTTTTTCTTTGCTCCCAGACCAGCGTGGAAGAAAAGTTTCTTTATGTTTGTACAATAAAGCATTTTACTTACCTAAATAAAAATGAATCACCTAAATTTCTGATCGACTGCATCTAAATTGGATAATTATTTTTAGGGATCCGTAGTCAACAAGGAACCCTTATAGTTTCGTCATGTCCGTCTGTCTGTCCGCTCAGCTAGTACTAGAAAGCTGTAATTTGTTATGACTTTTGTATTCTTTATTTTGAAAGAAAATATTGAAATTGAAGCGGCGGCTAGCAACCCACCACTATTTTGATTCCCCTTTCCACCTATACGCCCACAACCAAGCTAAACGTGGCCCTAAGGTTTTGTTAAGGCTCTGTCTACCTTGAAGGGATAAAGACGTGATTTATGTGTATGTAAAAAAATATGTATGTTTGTAAACTCTTTATTGTGCAAAATAAACAAGACAAATACAATTGACAAACACTGAGATACATGCACAAAGGCGGACCTATCCCTTTAAGGGATCTCTCCCAGTCAACCTTTGAGTGGATGAAAGGAGTATTATGTTAGGGATGGACGAGTGAGTTTAAAAATTGCAAACACTGAGAGCCACAATACATAACTTTACCGAATATAATACATAAACTCCTAAAACCTACCAGTCAATAAACTACTTTATACTATCTATAATATATATATCAATAAAATATACTACATAAAATAAATAAATAAAGAGCGCAATAAACAAAGGAATATTTCCATTAATTTAAGAAGGTGGTGCGAGCCACATCTTCTTCAAACCTTCTCTGAACGATACTATAAATATCATGTGACAATCGACTAAGCAAAGTTTGTACTATAGTATGGGTACTATATGTGTATCCAAAGGATAGATTAGATTAGATAACATTCAGTTATTTCTGTTAGTAAATTACATTATATTTTCTTGTCACTTCCATGCTGGTCTGGGAGCAAAGAAAAACATAGAACGCACCAGTTGCTTCTCTTCCCGCGCGGATGGTAAAAGCCCATCGATCGCGGGCATAGGAATAATGTAAGGCGATGCTAGCAACCCATCACTGTTTTGATTCCCCTTTCCACCTATACGCCCACAACCATGCTAAACGTGGCCTTTAGGTCTTGTTACCTTAGGCTCTGTCTACCCCGTAAGGGATATAGACGTGATATGTGTATGTATGTGTGTATGTTAGAGGATAATTACGGCTCTCCCGCGTCGTGTCTCTTGAACAGAATTGTCACATGTCGCTGGCTAGTATACTGATAATACTAAGCATTAAACGTGGCCTTTAGGTCTTGTTACCTTAGGCTCTGTCTACCCCGTAAGGGATAAAGACGTGATATGTGTATGTATGTGTGTGTGTAACAATTAAGTAAACATAGGACCTTGTTACACTGAACTTTAAAGGTAAGTAGGTATGTTAAAATGTGGCTAAGCTAAGGAATGGTGTCAAAATACTTTACAAGTACTAAGCTATTTAGTTTAGCGTTAATAGACCACTAAGAACATACATACATACATAAATCACGCCTTTATCCCTTACGGGGTAGACTTACTTCCATGCTGGTCTGGGAGCAAAGGAATAACATAGAATGTACCAGTTGCTTCTCGTCCCGGGCAGATGGTAAAAACCCATCGAGG
Source organism: Pandemis corylana (assembly GCA_949127965.1). Taxonomy (NCBI): domain Eukaryota; kingdom Metazoa; phylum Arthropoda; class Insecta; order Lepidoptera; family Tortricidae; genus Pandemis; species Pandemis corylana. Next base: position 1,145,648 of record OX421875.1, on the reverse strand, counting down.
GAATGGGCGAGTCTTAGGAATCATGTTATAGGCGATGCGGCTAGCAACCCATCACTGTTTTGATTCCATTTTCCACCTATAAGCTCAGAATCTTGCTAAACGTGGCCTGTAGGTCTTGTTACCTCAGGCTCTGTCTACCCCGTAAGGGATAAAGACGTGATTTGTTTATGTATGTATGTTTCTAATTGCAAGCAAACCCGGGTGAAGCATAGCACAAAGCGATACCTACTCATAAAAATTATCGTATTACCGGCGTGTGTGTGTGCGTGTGCGGTCTACGCACACAGCCGCAACACGACTACACGCAGGGCTGCTGCTGACCTAGATCTCTAAGATTTTTACCGGAATATTTGAAAGAAAGAAAGAAAAAGGTTTATTTATGACAATCACAAAACATCAAATAAAATGAAACGCCGGTTTCTTCAGGGGAGGTTTCGTTGTAACAGGCAAACACACTTTTACAATAATTTTAAGACAATTTTAAGACAATTTAAACGTTTATTGACGCAATCCGTCTGAATTAACACAAAAGCTTACAACTTTTCATCAACCAATGCAATCTCTAGTCCAAATATCAAAAACAATATAATTCGCTGTCTTTAGGAAAAAACGTCCACACACAATCGCCGTGTCAATTCCCATCTCCTAAAGTCAGTGTTGCCAACGTGCATCCACTCAACGTTTCGTTACAAAAATAAATTAAACAAAATAAATTATCACAAATAAATTGTCACAAAATGGTCCCAACTCAGCATTTGCTGGCCTTACAGCCAGCGCTGGTCTTCCGTTGGGACCATAGGGTGTCACATTAAATAACGGTAAGAAATAGACACTAAACATAGTAAAACATAATTGGATGTAATTGGATGTGGTTGCCCGGGCACAAAGCCTTTTGTCTTTAAAAAGGAATAAATTAAACAAAATAAGCATAGACAACCACATCACAGACAATAGAAAAATAGAAGGAAAGGAAGTGAAGTGAAATGACAACATTGCATTGACAGCCAAGCTGAGTAACTTTAGGTTAGAAAAGACATACAATCTATATATATAAAAGAAAGTCGTGTTAGTTACACTATTTATAACTCGAGAACGGCTGAACCGATTTGGCTGGAAATTGGTGGGGAGGTAGCTTAGGACCAGGAGACGGACACAGGATACTTTTTATCCCGATTTTCCCACGGGATTGGAAAATTCCGAAATGTTGTACTAATAAAGCTACAGACATTAAATTTAGCATGCCTACACATTATTCCTTGATTAGTATAAAGATGCACTTACAAAGGAATTTTTCAAATTTAAGGCGGAACAAAGTTCGCCGGGTCAGCTAGTTAAAAATGAAATTAACCAATTTACAAAACAAAAAGATGAATGCTTCACTACAGTTAAACAGGCAAAGAAAAAACTTTAAACTTTTATTTCTGAGCTAATTCACCAACGCGACAATTGTCAGCGACATGTGACAATTCTGTTCAAGAGAGACAACGCCGGAGAGCCGTAATTATCCTCTAACATACACACATACATACACATATCACGTCTTTATCCCTTACGGGGTAGCCAGAGCCTTAGGTAACAAGACCTAAAGACCACGTTTAGCATGATTGCGGGCGTATAGATGGAAAGGGGGACCAAAATAGTGATGGGTTGCTAGCCACATCGCCTATATAACATGATCCCTAAGATTTTCGCCCATTCCCTCGTTGGGCTTTTACCATCTGCGCGGGAAGAGTAACTGGTACATTCTATGTTTTTCCTTTACTCCCAGACCAGCGTGGAAGATTCAATTATGACATTAATAAAGAAAAACTTTATTAAATCCCTACAGTGGCAGCCCTGACCTCACGCACACTAGTACGCGTGTGCTCACAGCACACAGATACACAACGGATATATGAAACCGAATGCTTGTCAAACTAAATGGATACGGTAGCTAGGGCTGGGACACGGATACGTATCGATAAGCGACAGTACGATCCTTTGTTCTGAATCTTGTTATTATTTTTGACAGATAATAATGGTTTTAATAAAATTTTGGATAGTTTATCGGTTCAAATGTGGGTAGTAATGATGAATGAAGAAATTATTGTATTAATTTTGTTTTGGAAGCCTTTTTTATTATTGTTTTTGGTGTAAATATTACACATCCCATAAAGTTATCTGATTTTGCATTTATTTGGTTTTTAGTGTATTAGGAGTACCTAGATAGAAATGAAATGTAACATGTGTTTTGAAACTGACCTTCCACATCTCACTGATAGACTGCGTGTCAGAATTAGAGGGCTTGGGTTGTAAAACCTAATCCTAGTGCGTATTGCACACCAGGCGTGTAAAGATTTCCTGTCAACATTTGCCTTCATTAGCTAATATCGGTTTATTTCACAACTAAAGGGTAATTGTAAAACCAATTAAAACTACTAAGTACGTGGGTCAAAATATTCCGCTACAGACATCGAACCCAAGACGCCGCAACCTCTCTGAACTGCAATTCCTAGCCTATTGGCGAATAAATTTCAAATGCACGGAAATTCCAAAAACCTCCACGTGCCATAGGTCAAAATAATTGCTTGTCTCATACATACATACATACACAAATCACGTCTTTATCCCTTATTGCTTGTCTCGGCTTGTTTTATCGATATTTTTATCGACAGAACTATCGACACGCGTCAAGCCCTAGTGCTCGAGCAGAGTCGCGCACAAGGTATGTACCTTCGTATTATTATTAGCAGAACTAAGGCCGGGTGCACACTGCGGCAGAATATTTAATTAATATTTTAATGTTTTTAAAATATGTTCTTTCATGCTGGTCTGGGAGCAAAGAAAAAACATAGAATGTACCAGTTGCTTCTCTACCCGCGCAGATGGTAAAAGCCCATCGAGGGAATGGGCGAAAATCATAGGAATCATGTTATAAGCGATGAGGCAACGCATGACTATTTTGATTCCATTTTCCAACTATACGCCCACAATCTTGCTAAATGTGGCCTGTAGGTACCTTACCTTAGGCCCTGTCTACCCCGTAAGGGATAAATACGTGATTTGTGTATGTGTATGTATGTATGTAAAATATGTTAAATTTAACTGAACTTATAATTACATAGGCAATATTATTTAAATTTAAACTACGCGAAGTCGATGCCGAGTTTTTTTATGATTTCGCTTATCGCTATCCCGCGGGATAAAAACTATCCTGTCCTTCCCCGGGACTGAAGCTGTCACTACACAGAATTCCAACTAAATCGGTTCAGCGGTTTAAGAGTAAGGAGATAACAGACTGACACACTTTCACCTTAATATTAAGTATGGATTAAATACATCGGAAATATTAATGGTGTAGAAATATATACCCTCTATATACACTTTGGTTTGGACTTGTCGAATTTTATTATTTATTTCAGATGTAATTAGATATTTAAGTATTTTTACCACGTACTGCATACTGCATACTTCAAATATGAAAAAAAAATATTGAAAACTAATTATTAATGAACAAAAAATACAAAAGGCGAATTAAAAACAACTTAAACTATGATTAAATTAAAAACTAAACTAAAAGTAATCTTAAAATTAAATAAATAAATAAAAAATTGCTTCAAATTAATTGTAAATATTTAAATATTCTCATTTAAGCGAATTCCTGTAAATCTTTTGAGAACAAAATATCTTTAACCCGAATAAAACGACCAATTAGTAGAAAAAAACATATACACACATATTATACTCATGCTAAACGTGGTCTTTAGGTCTTGTCACCTTAGGCTCTGTCTACCCCGTAAGGGATAAAGACGTGATTTATGTATGTATGTATGTATGTATTATACTTATACCTACCTACTTATACTTCTGAGAAAACAAACATAAATAAGTATATATTTATGATATCTTTTTGAAGGTTAAATCGAGACTGGCGTCGTTGAACGTAGTAAATAAATAAAAAACATTATTATGCCAAAAACGCCTTACGTCATATATTCTTCAAACTGCTGGACCGATTTACACCAAACACGGCTTAGAACCATCGCAAAGAAACTGGCTTTCCAATAAAAAACGCATCGAAATCGGTCCATCCGTTTGTTAGCTACGATGCTACAGCAAACACACAGAAAGACTCTTGGCAACTGGCTGGGTTGGAGCCTCCTATATATAGTTTGTATATTAACTACTTAAGTTCCAATTTTAAAATAGGTACCTTTCTTTTGCTGACATCAACTTTCAAGACAGTTGGCTGTCAGTTTGCTAGCATCAACAGCTGTAGGCTTATTACCTAACTCGCTCGCAATCGCCATCGTGTTCATTTTGACAGTTCTTGTATGAATGTGACAGCCAGCTGACTCCGATGCCAATTGTCAGCCCGTACATGAACTGTCAAAATGAACACGATGGCGATTGCGAGCGAGTTCGGTAATAAACCTACTGTTCCTGGCTCCTAGTTACTTTGTTTGTGTTATTAAACCATTTAAACCATCTTCTTCTTATTCGTGGCGTATCAAGTCGTTATAGCGACGACAACTTCGCCAATGTCACCGGTAACAAAAATATAATTCAAAAATCTTGTGACAAAATGTCGGCAACGTTGTACGGTAATGGTCAAAGACTCCCTTGTCGGGCTCTTAGCCAACGGTCAATGATATCCTTCAGAAACTGCCAGGAAATCATTAGCCGTTGCCCGGGGTGCACCGGACCAACTGCTCTTCCCCCGGACGGATCCAAAGAACCGCAGCTCTTGACCACACGCGGAGGTAACCCGACTCGCACCCCCACTCAAAGCACAGCGGAAACGTTTTTAAATTTCGCCGTCAGCAAAGACACAGTATATATATAAGCTAAAGCAGTAAGGAAACTACGAACAAATCGGTTGGAACGAAACACGCACACAGGCGCGCGCTTTACACGGCCCCTAAGCGGACCTCGTCCACTCCGCTCAGGCTCAGGTCCGCTTAGGGGCCGTGTAAAGCGCGCGCCTGTGTGCGTGTTTCGTTTCAACCGATTTGTTCGTAGTTTCCTTACTGCTTTAGCTTATATATATACTGTGGCAAAGACGTTGACGTTGAACTAATAACACCCCTCTTTTTTATGGGGGTTAAAGATTATGTGAAACGGTAAAATTCAATCAATTAACATACATACATACATACCGTCACCCTCTTTCGCACAGGGGTAGGCATAGACTACTTTGTTCCACGTGCTACGATCCTGACATACTTCTTTCGCTTCATCCACTCTCTTCGTACATGCTCGCCGGTTTCGGGTACTCCTGACCTGACCTTTTTCCAAAACGTCTCCTATTTGGTCTCGGAACGTCCGTCTAGGCCTTCCCCTCCCAACGCGACCATTCACACTCCCCCTATAGATCTGTTTAGTTGTCTCCTGTCATCCATCCGCTCCGTGACCAAACCAACTAAGCATACTTTTTATCAATTAACAGTCGTTTAGTTATAACATTTTAATTCAACAACAAACATTGGTCAACTGAAGTGTACGGACGATCATGATACTTGAAATTAATTATATTCAAGTTTTTGTGAACTAGTTTTTTTATAGAACCATAAGTCAAGGGCATTCTGGTAATTTGTATATATTTGAATAACGGGGTATATGATTTGTTGAATGGGCTATAATATATTCTACTTTAGTATATTATTAACGCGAAAGTTAGTGAGTTTGTATGCATGTTTGTTACTCTATCACGACAGAAAGACTGACGAGGGGCCTGATTTTTGAATGCACATGTGTGATAATACCAATCGAAAGTGGTGAAAAATTGTGCTGAATTTGAAATACGAGTAGCTAAGAAGATACTAACGGCTCTCATTAATCTTGTGATATAGTCAAAAATTTGATTAGAGCTGTAGCTTTGAAGATATAAACAGATTTATATCACTTTATGTTACTTTATGTTCTGTGTTACTTGTTGTTATGTGTTTATTTATGTTATTTTTATTTTTTGTGAATTGTATTTGTTTATTTATATTTGTACAATAAAGCATTTACTTACTTACTTACTTTCGAGTGGTATTTTCACACATGTGCTTTCAAAAATCGAAGAGCCCGATTTTTGAAAGCACATCACTCGAAAGTGGTATAAATCAGCTTATATCTCCAAAACTACAGCTCTAATCAAAGTTTTGACTAGTTCACAAGATTAATGAGAGCTGTGATTGTCTTCTATGCTACTCGTATTTCGAATTCAGCACAATTTTTCACCACTTTCGAGTGGTATTATCACACGTGTGCTTTCAAAAATGGGTGCGTAACGATGTATATAAAAATTTTTGGTATAATATTAGTAGCAATAACGCTCATTTGATATAATTATTAAATCATATAACAACACTTAATATATTTACATATGACATAATTATCATTTCTTATAATGATCATTTGATATAATATCATTTAATATAACATTCTTTAAGTATAATGCTTATTTCCTATAATGAACTTATGGTATAACGTTATTTTTATAAAAAGTAGGTTAGGTTAGGTTTGAACTGCGTCCCCCAACAAAAACGAACTGCTATTATATATTATGATTTGTATATAAAATGAGCGTTATACCATATAATCGTTATAAGAAATAAGCGTTATACCGAACGATAAATATACGAAATAAATTTATATATTTTAAAATTATACCAAACGTTTATTATACACAATGAGTGATTATACCCTTTGAAATTATATCAAATGTTGATATATCGATAGAAATTATATTAAATATTTTTATATCAAACATTACACACCCTTCAAAAATCGGTCCCCTGGCGCAAGCGCAGCATAAACTGTGCCTGCTCCTTTTGCCATTGTACAAGTTTTTTTTTGTTAACAAACAATCTCTAAATATATATAACTCAAAGACTGACTGACTGGCTGACATAGTGATCTATCAACGCACAGCCCAAACCACTGGGCGGATCGGGCTGAAATTTGGCATGCAGGTAGATGTTATGACGTAGGCATCCGCTAAGAAAGGATTTTGATCAATTCTACCCCCAAGGGGATAAAATAGGGGATGAAAGTTTGTATGAAACTTTGTCAATTTTAAACCGATCGGGCTGAGACTTTGCATGCACAAAGCTACTATGACGTAGGCATCCTCTAAGAACGGATTGCATAATTTCTGCGGGATAGATAAACGAATTCTATGCAGACGAAGTTGCGGGCAACAGCTAGTCTAATATAAATTCTTAAGTCTGTATTTTTTTATTTTTTATTTTCGATGGCACATAAACGTTATCTTATTTAACTTTTAACTATATAGTTAGTAAATATATTTACTATGTTCTGTCCACGCCACTACATAAGTCCGAGGTCGCACTCAAGGAAATCGTTTCCAACTACATACATATTTTTTTGAACAATTAGGTAAAGCAAAACTATTATTGATATCTGTTATCTACTATATGTTGCCCGCGACTTTGTCCGCGCCGCATTCAAATGCATTGACAACTTTTCCCGACATTTAAGAAAGTTTACCATAGTAAACAGAAACTATACAATAAAAATTAAATAAATAGCTACGACGTACAAAATTAACCTAAACCTAGCCTAACGACTAACTAAACAGATATATGGGGAGTGTGAATGGTTGCGTTGGGAGGGGAAGGCCTAGACGGACGTTCCGAGACCAAATAGGAGACGTTTTGGAAAAAGGTCAGGTCAGGAGTACCCGAAACCGACGAGCACGTATGAAGAGATTGACGACTGTGGATGAAGCGAAAGAAATACCTATGTCAGGATCTTAGCAAGTGGAATAAAGAAGTTCGTGCCTACCCCTGTGGGAAAGAGGCGTGACGGTATGTATGTATGTATGTAGCCTAACGTAAACTACAAATAAAATACCACTCCTAGGAGCTAGAAACGTTTACATTTTTTTAAATTCAGTCGAAACTTTTTCAAAACAAAATAATGCAATAGCATATTTTGGATTTGGCAATCTTAGTTAACTTTTTAACTAGGAGAATTCGAACCCGGACCAGAAACGAAACCTCACCCGGACGCTCCCCGGACGCTCTTTAAACTAGGACAAATCCGGGGAAACCCGGACGGATGGCAGCCCTAAGTGGAAACAGCATGAAAACTGTGCAGTCGTTTTTGAGTTAATCGAAGACAGGCAGACGCGATTGAACACTTTGTTTTAAAATATCAGCGTCAAAAAATGCCCTCATATGTGTGCAATATAGGTAGCAATGCACAAGTTGCAGAATATTCTCAAAATAGTAAGAATATTCTCAGAAATTTATAGAAACTTTCACGAGAATTTATGGTAACGAATAACGAAAGTTTCCAATGGATTTTCAAACCTTGTAAATGTTATTTTAAAATTATTTTAATAAACTTAATGTGTAAATTACTTAAATATAAAAATTTAAATGTATCACAAGATAACCTAATTAACCCGTCAAGCGTCCAAGCGACTACAGTAGTCCCTAACTTTTTCGGGCGGGAAATGTCCCAGGGACTGCGTTATGCATAGGGTTGCCACCTTTTTTTTGAAGAAATATAGTATTTTTCTCAGAACCTTGCCAAAATATAATACTTTTGGGAAATTTTGGAAAAAAATAGTACACATTCATTCATTTATCATGTTTAAACATTATATACAAATTACAATCCTATATCACTCGTGAGTGCGTTTCGTTCTAAAATTCACAACGCGTCACTACGGGTACGTTCCAATTTAGTCGATGTTTATACAAAAAAGTGCAGCAGTGGAGTTAGCAATGAAAATATAGTATTTTTCGTACTATATTATATTTCTATATTATATAGTACAATTGACCGCAATATAGTACGATACTATATAATATAGTACAGGTGGCAATCCTAGTCATGCATTCACGCCACTGGCCAGGTCTTCCTCCCTTGGAAGAGCCAGCGACAACTCGCTATATATGCTTCTCGCTCTCTCTTTAAGCCTCCCGCCCGAAAAAGTTAGGGACTACTGTAGTCGCTTGGACGCTGGACGGGTTAAACTAAAACTAAAATAAATCTAAAAACTCTGTTTATTACTTAGACGACCGGATAGCCTAGTGGTTAGTGACCCTGACTATGAAGCTAGAGGTCATGGGTTCGAATCCCGGTAGGGGCAGACAGTTGTATGATGAATACGAATGTTTGTGCCCGAGTCATGGATGTAAAATAAACATAATGATAAAAATACCGAAAACAAATATATTTACAAGTTAAAAGTTAATACGAAAAAAATGGATGGATGTTGTGTGTATTTAATTAGGTATGTATTTATCTACATTATATAAGTATGTTTATCCGTTGCCTGGGTGTCCATGTCCATAGTACAAGCTTTGCTTAGTTTGGGGCGGTGTAATTTGTCCCAAGATATTTATTTATTTTATTTTGTGCATGTATTTTTAACGATTAATAATCGATAACCTCAAGTTGAAAAGAAAAAAAATGGTTTTACATTTCTGTGAAAATTCGCTTCAGTAACTTCTTGGTGTATTTAAGTCAAACACACAAACGAACAAATAAATTTAAACCTTCCTTTTCTCGATATCGGTTAATAACTTCAGTTTTCATTCAGCTGATAACGTTTATGATAATTTAGTTGTCAGATAACGTTTATCTAATTGATGACTACATCTATCTAATCATTATCTCTTTAAAGTCATACTGTGGCAATAATAATAATAATTTAACACTATATTTCACCGTCATTGCATTACTAGCTTCAGCCCCCGACTTTGTCTGCCTAGAATTAGACGTAAAAACTGATGCTGATGCGACTTTAGGCAGCTGCGACCTTTACCATGTTTGTCGCTATCCCGCGAGAACTATGCAATTTTCCGGGATAAAAAGTAGCCCATGTTTTAATCTAGGGTACTAGCTATCTCCTTTCCAAATTTAATCCAAATCGGTCCTGTCGTTTCAGCGAAGAAGGAACAAACACACATCCTCACAAACGTTCCCATCTAACATACATACACAATATATCACGTCATTATCCCTTACAAGGTAGACAGAGCCTAAGGTAACAAGAGCTAAAGGCCACGTTTAGCATGATTGTGGGCATATGGATGTAAAAATCAAAATAGTGATGGGGTGCTAGCCACATTGCCTATTTATAACATGAATGCTAAGATTTTCGCCCATTTCCTCGATTTCTATCTATACATACGGGGGTTTGCGGGTGGTAGGGCCTTGTGCAAGGTCCGTCCGGATCGCTACCACCATCTTACTCGCTAATCCTGCCGCTAAGTAGCAGTACTTGCACTGCTGTGTTCCGGTGTGGAGAGTAAGACAGCCGGGGAAATTACGGGCACAAGAGGCATTGCATCTTAGTCCTCTAGGCTGGCAACGCATCTGCAATCCCTCCGGGCGCACTTGCTCGTTTGCCTTCCTATTCATATAAAAAAAAAAAAAAAAACATATAATAAAACTGAAGAGGTTCGAATCAAAAGTACTACATGGAAGATAATAAAAAAATAATTGGCCACGGATACTTAGAATCGATAACAGAACACGTTCGAACTGTTTCTAGAATTTTTATCTGTTTGTCTGTATTCGCGAGCGCATCACGTGAAAACGGCTGAACAGATTGATGCAAACTTTACTAATCTGTTGAGAAAATCACCGACCAAGTTATAGGCTACTTTTTATCCCGGAAAAATGCATAGTTCCCCCGGGATAGCGGGACAGCTTCTGCCCGCGACTTCATCCGCTTAGAGGTTAGCAATTGACATGTGATTTTTCTCAACAGTACCTATAGTAAAGTTTTCATCAAAATCCGTCCAGTACAGACAAACAGATAAACAGACAAGAATTGTTCTGTTATCGATTCTAAGTATCTCCAGCCAATTTTTTTTTAAATATCTTTCATGTATATTCGACCCTTTTCAGCTATAATATTATCACTATCACTATTCACTACATAGTATAAAACAAAGTCACTTTCTCTGTCCCTATGTCCTAATGTCCCTATGTCCCTATGTATGCTTATATCTTCAAAACTACACAACGGATTTTGTTGCGGTTTTTTTTAATAGATAGAGTGATTCAAGAGGAAGGTTTTTATGTATAACTAGCGACCCGCCCCGGCTTCGCACGGTATATTATGCATGTATTATACATATATCTACACCTTCCTCTTGAATCACTCTATCTATTAAAAAAACAGCATCAAAATCCGTTGCGTAGTTTTAAAGATTTAAGCATACATAGGGACATAGGGACAGAGAAAGCGACTTTGTTTTATACTATGTAGTGATAGTGATTCTACGCAAACGAAGTCGCGGGCAGAAGCTAGTATGTAAATAAAATAGATAGATGTTTGTGGCCTATAAGTCTTGTTGCCTTAGGCTCTGTTTACCCGGTAAGGGATAAAGACGTGATTTGTGTATGTAATTTTGGCATAAAACTGTTTTTTTAATTATGTTACGTATGATTATTCGATTAATGCGATAATTAGGGTTTTTTTTAATTGAAGATACATACATAAATGACGTCTTTATCCCTTACGGGGTAGACAGAGCGTAAGGTGACAAGACATAAAGACCACGTTTAGCAAGATAGTGGGGCTAGGTATAGATGGAAAATGGAATCAAAATAGTAATGGGGTGTTAGCCACATTGCCTAGGTAACATGATTGCTAACATTTTCACCCAATAATATTATTGTAAACTAGCCTTCCGTCCGCAGCTTCGCCCGCGATAAATTAATATTCCCGTAGGAAAAGGTATTTTCCCGCGGTAAAAAGTAGCCTATGTCACTCAGTGATAATGTAGCTTTGTAACGGCAAAAGAATTTATCGGTCCAGTAGTTTCGGAGCCTATTCGATGCAAACAAACAAACAAACAAACAATCAAATTTTTCCTCTTTTTTTTTTTTTTTTTTTTTTTTTTTTATATGAATAGGAAGGCAAACGAGCAAGTGGGTCACCTGATGGTAAGTGATCACCACTGCCCATAGACAACCGCAACCCCGGAGGGATTGCAGATGCGTTGCCAACCTAGAGGACTAAGATGAAATGCCTCTTGTGCCCGTAATTTCCCCGGCTGTCTTACTCTCCACACCGGAACACAGCAGTGCAAGCACTGCTACTTAGCGGCAGGATTAGCGAGTAAGATGGTGGTAGCGATCCGGACGGACCTTGCACAAGGCCCTACCACCCGCAAAATAATATTAGTAAATAAATTAGTATAGATAATATAACTATTGTAAATGATATTATAATAATTGAAGATTCTCTACATAATAATGATCTTGTGAACGATACTTTGAGGTTATTCGGTTTCGCCGATGTTTTTGGAACGTGTGTTTGTATGTATACATAATCAAAATTGTATATTTTAAACTGTATAGCATCACTTTTTGTGTTTGTCGAGAGAATTATCATGTTTTTAACATTCGGTGCTCGGTGCGGGAACAGACTGGCAGATGTACAGACACGGCCGGTTATTATTATTACTTCCGGATCTAGTGGTTAGTGAGACTGATGAAGCTGGAGGTCCTGGGTTCGAATCCCGGTAGGGGTAGACAGTTGTATGATGAATACGAATGTTTGTGCCCGAGTCATGGACGTTTCTGATTTCTTCATGATGAATGAAGCGGATAAAGGTAAGTGGACGTATGATAATTGTAGACGAAAATGAGAACACCATGAAACTGGACTAAGGCTTTTACTGAGCTATGTAACAACTAAAAAACATGTGTCAACAGACTTCAAAAAACAAAATAATTAAAAAAGATATAAAAAAGACAAAGAGTTCGCAACAATGAACATTGAATCATAATAAAATGAAAGGTCGTGACTGACTTACTCATCAAAGTCCTTAACACAGCGAAACTATGTAGCAATCTAAATATTAGCGTAGACGTTTCGTTATGTGATAGGAAGTCATTTTGCGAGATTCCTATAATACATACATACGTGCATACATATATCACGTCTTTATCCCTTACGGGGTAGATAGAGCCTAAGGTAACAAAAGCTTAAGGCCACGTTTAGCTTGATTAAGGGCGTACAGCTGGAAAGGGAAATCAAAATAGTGATGGGTTGCTAGCCACATCGCCTATAACATGATTCCTAAGACATCATCAAAACACAAATTTAATTTCATAGCGTCGGATCTACGCGTTCGTAAGTCTGCCGCAGCTATCACCTAACGCACACATGCATGCATCGCTGTGTGCGTGCTATCAGCAACGTATAGAAATAGATGGATACGATAATAATTATCCTATTTAATATTATGTGTTAGTTTGTTTATTTGTACATACATACATAACATACTTAAATCACGTCTTTATACCTTACGGGGTAGACAGGGCCTAAACTAACAAGACCTAAAGGACACGTTTAGCTGATTGTGGGCGTATAGGTTGTTTATTTGGTGTGAAATAAAAAAGGTTTGGACGGGTGGAGAGACGGACAGACGGATAACAAAGTGATCCTATAGGAGTTTCCTTATGAGTAGGAATGTACCAAGGAGAAGTTACCAATGTCGTGAAATTTTGTAATAGCATGTTTTCAGAAATTTAAATTTTATTACTTACTAGCTTCTGCCCGCGACTTCGTCTGCGTAGAATTATACATAAAAACCTTCCTCTTGAATCACTCTATTAAAAAAACCGCATCAAAATCCGTTGTGTAGTTTTGAAGATATAAGCATACATAGGGACATAGGGACAGAGAAAGCGACTTTGTTTTATACTATGTAGTGAAGTGATTAATACATACATACATACATATATCACTTCTTTATCCCTTACGGGGTAGACAGGGCCTAACGTAACAAAACCTTAAGGCCATGTTCAGCATGGTTGTGGGCGTATAGGTGGAAAGGTGAATCAAAATAGTGATGGGTTGCCAGCATCGCCTATAACATTCCTGAGATTGTCGCCCATTCCCTCGATGGGCTTTTACCATCTGCGCGTAAAGCGCTGCGGGTGTCTATGGACAGTGGTGATCATTTAACATTAGGTGACCCGAATTCGTCTGTCTGGCCTCTCTAACATAAAAAAAGAGAAGCAACTGGTACATTCTATGTTTTTTCTTTGCTCCCAGAACAGCATCACTTCACTACATAGTATAAAACAAAGTCGCTTTCTCTGTCCCTATGTCCCTATGTATGCTTATATCTTCAAAACTACACGACGGATTTTGATGCGGTTTTTTTTAATAGATAGAGTGATTCAAGAGGAAGATTTTTATGTATAATTCTACGCAGACGAAGTCGTGGGCAGAAGCTAGTATAAGAATATTTATTGATTGGAACATGTTAAGTCTCCACAGGATATCTTTATTACTTGTTAAAACTGATTATTAATCGCTATAACATAAGTTTTTAATTCCCATTAGAAACTTTCTCGTGAAAGTTTCTGGGAATTTCTGAGAATATTCTTGTTATTTTGAGAATGTTCTGCTAATTGCACATTGCACATTGATGCTTAGGAAATAAAACTAAAACAGCTGTTTATCACGTCAAATTACAAGTTAAACATTATAAAGTTTATCTTTCGATAGTGAACCTGATTATGATATCGAAGAAATTACGGCTCGACATCAAAGTACAAAGGTAGAACTAAATAGGCTTATTACCTAACTCGCTCGCAATCGCCATCGTGTTCATTTTGACAGTTCTTGTATGAATGCGACAGCTAGCTGATTCCGATGCCAATTGTCAGCCCACAAACTGTCAAAATGAACACGATGGCGATTGCGAGCGAGTTAGACAATAAGCCTACTAGTGCTAGAATCTTCTAAATTTTAAAGGTATAATTGTCTTTCACTTAATGGTAGAGAAAACCACTAAACATGAACCCCCGCATTGGTGTAAGTTGCAGAACATTCTCGAAATAGCAAGAATATTCTCAGAAATTCCCAGAAACTTTCACGAGAATTAATGGTAAGTTCCCATAGGGAAAGTTTCTAAAGGTATTGTTTTTATTTCATAACATACATACATACATCACGTGTTTATCCCTTACGAGGTAGACAGAGCCTATGGTAATAAAACCTTAAAGCCACGTTTAGCATGATTAAGGGCGTGTAGGTGGAAAGGGAAATCAAAATAGTGATGGGTGGCTCGCCTATAACATGATTCCTCAGACTTTCGTTGTTTCTCTCGGTGGGCTTTTACCATCTGCGCTGGAAGAGAAGCAACTGGTAAATTCTATGTTTTTTCTTTACTCCCAGACCAGCGTGGAATAATATCAGTAAGAGTAGATTATCAGGCGAAATAAGAAATAACGAAATCCTGTGGACGTTTACATGTTCCTACTCATCACTACATAGTATAAAACAAAGTCGCTTTCTCTGTCCCCATGTCCCCATGTCCCTATGTATGCTTATATCTTCAAAACTACACAACGGATTCTGATGCGGTTTTTTTAATAGATAGAGTGATTCAAGAGGAAGGTGTTTACGTATAATTCTACGCAGACGAAGTCGCGGGCAGAAGCTAGTAATTAATAAATTTACATTTCTGAGGACTACCACTAGAGAAAATAACGCAACTTTGGTAATTTCTCCTCGGTGCATAGTTACACCCGCAACACGCGGCAGCGTTGCCGACCTAGAATATAGGAACTAAGACAGATCCTGCTCAGATCTGTTCTGTTCTCCAGTCCATTACGGTTGCCTGGTAGAGATCGCTCTGTAACTATAAGACCGCCTATTGGTACTTGGTAATATTCTGTGTACCTTTCTTCTGTTTTGGTTGTTATTGTATTGTATTGTATGTGCCAGTTTCAACGGCTGTCTCGTTCTCTGGAACACAGCGCAAGCGTCGCTGCTTGGCGGCAGGATACCCATAGCATTGTTTTCGTATGTCTTTACTTTTAATCCGTTGTATCCACACAAAACAAACAATCAAATGGAAGATATTCCGGTTTCCATACACGAACGCACACATAAACAAATTTGGATGTGTGCCGTCTTGCCAAATTCGTGGAGGCTGCAATAGCGAAAAGCGAGCCAAATCCAACTCTATTGCGGTCGCCGTAGAAGTCATCAGTGATCCATTCAACCGCATATCTAAATGTGTGTTAGACGTACGTGACGTTCCAAGTGTAAACGATTTAGACACAGTGTCTGTTAATTTTATTTTTTATTATTTTTTTTAATTTAATACATAGACAATACTGTTGTTTCTGATGTTAATTACAAATTAAATTTATTGAGGTTTATAACAAGTGTTGTTGTTGTGGTTTTGGTGTGTACACGCTAAGGTAATGTGACACGGTGGACACGGCGCGTGGAGGTGGAAAACGGCGCTTGCGCTGTATTTAGGGATATGCAACGTTGGCATAGACACAATATTGACCTGCTTTGTACGCCGACTGTCATTGTTTGATACTTTAGGAATTTTGGGTCTAAAGTATCAATACGTTTGTTTGCATCTCTCTCGTGCATACACATACACAAATCACGTATTTATCCCTTACGGGGTAGACAGAGCCTAAGGTAACAAGACCTACAGGCCACGTTTAGTAACTCGCGCATAGGCTGCTTTTTATCCCGAAAATTTTAATTCCTGCGGGATAGTGATAAAGGAATTTTCTGTAGAAGAAAAAGTTATTGGAAACTGCTAGTAATTTAAATGCGAAAGTTTGTGTGTATGTAGCGGAGAATGAATTTAACTGTAGGTACTTAACTATTTTATTATTATTGTTTTTGGTTTTGAACTTTTTGTTTAAAAAAAAAACATTGATTTCAGATAACAGCGTTTGGTCCATATTTTGTTAGTTAACGTTCAATTACTTTTATTATTTATATAAATTTTATTTTATTTACTCATGACAATTTCAATGTAACTTCTTCTAACTTGACAATGTATAATTTATGATGTAATTTTTGTTGAATGATTAAATAATCTTATCAAATCTAATCTAATAATGGGGAAGAAAATTGGTCGGGGAGCAAAGAAAAAACCGGTTGCCTGTAAAGTCGGTATACGGGCGAAAGTTTTACGTGACAACGACTTTGAGTGGTAAAATAATTTTAATGTGAATATTCATTCGTATAGTAGGAAGAAGCGCAAGACATGAACCGGTGTGTATGCCTATCTCTCTCACTCTCTCTCTCTCGCTCTGTCTCTCTCGCTCTTAGGCGGGCTAACTGTGCTCGAGTGGAAGGGACGCGTGCCTTTCACTTTTTATGTCTGTCTCTCTCGCTCTTAGGCGGGCTAACCATGCCTCTCACTCGCTCTCATTGTGAGCGCATAACGTGAGCGGAGCGTAACGCAGTTTCTTGAAGTGTCACCCGGCAAACCAATTTATAAGACGTTATCACGTCAAAACATAAAATGTACAGTTGCTTCTCCTGCGCAGGTAAAAGCCCATCGAGGGAATGGGCGAAAATCACAGGAATCATGTCATAGGCGATGCAGCTAGCAACCCATCACTATTTTGATTCCACTTTCCACCTACGCCCACAGTCATGCTAAACGTGTAGGTCTTGTTACCTTAGGCTCTGTCTACCAACTACTGTGTGTAAATCACGTCTTTGTCTCTTGCGGTCTTTGGATCTTAGGACACTGGCGTAACTATAGGGTGCCAGGGGCCCCTAGCTCTACGGGGCCCCGAACTGGCTTGGTTTAGAGCACAGAAGGGACGCTGATGCACTTCTTTATATTGAGGAAGGAGCCCCAACTGACGAATTTGCCACGGGCCCCAGACGTTATAGTTACGCCACTGCTTCACTAAATAGTATAAAACAAGGTCGCTTTCTCTGTCCCTATGTCCCTATGTATGCTTATATCTTCAAAACTACACAACGGATTTTGATGCGGTTTTTTTTAATAGATAGAGTGATTCAAGAGGAAGGTTTTATGTATAATTCTACGCAGACGAAGTCGCGGGCAGAAGCTAGTAGGAAATAAAACAATGGGAAATAATGCAAGTATCAAAATGGTTGGGGCGCGAGTATGCGCAAGCATTTTCCGATTTAGTACCAAAAGTGGGTTGTTACAGCTAAAATTAATAATTCTCTATAACATATGATTTCATACATATCTACGTCCTTTCCTATTAATATTATAAACGCGAAAGTTTGTGAGTATGGATGTTTGGATGTTTGTTACTCTTTCACGCCAGAACGGCTGGACAGATCTGGATGAAATTTGGAACATAGATGGATTATAGTCTGGAATAACACATAGGCTACTACATCCCGAAAAATTGCGTAATTCCTGCGGGATAGCGATAAACGAAGTCTATGCAGACGAAGTTGCGGGCAACAGCTAGTACATACATAAATCACGTCTTTTCCCTTATGGGGTAGACAGAGCCTACGGCAACAAGACCTAAAAGCCACGTTTAGCATGATTGTGAGCGCATATAGGAAAGGGGAATTAAAATAGTGATGGGTGGCTGGATTTTTGCTCACTCGATTTTCCCTCGATGGGCTTTACCATCTGCGAGGGAAGAGAAGCAACTGGTACATTCTATGTTTTTTCTTTACTCCCAGATTAGCATAGAAGGGAACAAATTCCATTCCATTTAGTCTCTTTTTTGAATAGCTATTGTACCTATGGAAAGTGAAGAAAAGGAAAAAAAAACATACTAAAATCTGGGACGTTTTTCTTGTAGATATATTATGAGAATCGATAGGGTAAACGATTCTGAGTAAAAAAAAACAAAAATATTTAAATTTCTGAACGACAGAAAAATCCGAAAAGTAAAGCTATGGCCGGGAATCGAACCCGGGCCCTCGTCATTCCGTGACGCGTGCACCCTTACACCACCTATAGCAGGTGGGTAAGCCTTCGAATGTTTCTACCTGTTACTAGCTGTCACGTGAACTTGTTACTATGCGAATTTTTGTCGCTAAGCGTCATCTGTTTGAATGACGTGTCTGTACGACAAAACTATATAATTTTGGAAAAAAAAACATGTGGAATTTTATTTGAAAACGCTCTTAAACCCACCGTCTTCTTTTAACATATTATATTTATGTTATTCCGAAGACGGTCGCGGCTTTGGTATGGGAAATATTTAAAATAATGAATACATTTGTTTATGCAAAATTATGTTTTTATCACTTCCACGCTGGTCTGGGAGCAAAGAAAAAACATAGAATGTACCAGTAGCTTCCCTTCCCGCGCAGATGGTAAAAGCCCATCGGGGGAATGTGCGAAAATAGGAATCATGTTACAGGCGATGCGGCTAGCAACCCATAACTATTTTGATTCCATTTCCCTTCTATACCTAGCTAGCCCCACTATCTTGCTAAACGTGGCCTTTAGGTATTATTACCTAGGCTCTGTCTACCCCGTTAGGGATATAGACGTGATTTGTGTATGTATGTATGAAAAAACAACTGTTTTAGGGTTCCGTTTAAATTAGGCAATTGTATATAATCCAGTGTTAGAAGAGCTCTACTCTTCAGCAAAATGTAGGCAGTGTGAGGTCAGTTCGTACTGGTTATTTACATAGACAGACATACATAAAAAAAAGTTAGATTTTTAGTATTCGCTGTTCTAGCGGCAACAGAAATACATTATGTCAAAATGAACACGATGGCGATTGCGAGCGAGTTAGGTAATCAGCCTACTGGATGGACAACAAAGGCTAGCAATAGAGAGTTCTGGAAAGAGTTGGGGAGGCCTTTGCCTATCAAAGGCATAGACGCTACATACACATACACAAATCACGTCTTTATCCCTTACGGGGTAGACAGAGCCTAAGGTAACAAGACCTACAGGCCACATTTAGCAAGATTGTGGGCGTGTAAGTGGAAAATGGAATCAAAATAGTGATGGGTTGCTAGCCTCATCGCCTATAACATGACGCTACGTAGTATTAAAAAAGAAAACATTTTATTTAACTTCTGAATAATAAGTATAAATACACACACAAACACATAAAACAGTCATAACCCACCTTAAACCTCCGTATTCGGTAAAATCATAGTATTCCCATCCCCAATAACAAAATCTTATAAAAAGTCCGAGCACAACATCTAGGAGGAGGCTGTGTGGGAGCGAGACAGCGCGACCGGCCGCGGCGGCGAGTGGGAGGGAGCAAGCGATATAATTAAAACTTTTGTCGCCGAGGCTTTTCGAGGGAAAGGATGGGTGGGACTGGGGGAGGCGTGGAGTCGCTTAAATATAATAAATTTTTATATATTTTTTTTACATACATACAAAAATCACGTCGCTATCCCTTACGGCTTAGACAGAGCCAAGGTAACAAAACCTAAAGGCCACGTTTAGCATGTTTGTGGGCGTATGGGGCAGGGGAATAATAATAGTGATGGGTCGCCACATCGCCTATAACATGATTCCTAAGATGTTCGCCCATTCCCTCGATGGGTTTTTGTTTTTTTTTTTAATCTTAATAACGCTATATACTGTGTAGGTGTGTGTATGTAATGTATATATATTTTTGTTTTATGTATTATATTTATGTTAGTATTGTTGTTTTTATTATGCTTGCGTTTCCCCTGTCTATTTGTTTCCGCCACCTACTTAAACAATCTCCAACTTATTATCTCGTCTTATTGGTCGTCTGGTAGAGGTCACTATTAAGCGACAAGACCACCTTTTGTTCTTCGTTTCTGTATTGTTTTGTGAAGTTCAATAAAGAGTTTTTGCATTGTATTGTACCCAAAGTAAATAATTTATTACGAGCCGTCTCCATGGCCGTCGCTGTTCCGTTTTTACTGGAATATATTTCAATGAATCCTCTCGCGCTAACCGACTGCGCGGAGTGGCGCTATTTGTTTAGCAAAAAACGTTACCTGATTCTAATCGAATGGTTGGATTCCTGCTAATTTGACGGAAAGGCGTTTTAAATTCATACATACATACATAAATCACGTCTTTATACCTCACGGGATAGACAGAGCCTAAGGTAACTACCTAAATGCCACGTGCGTATAAACGACATAATATAATTAAAAAAACTTAGAATGTACCAGTTGCTTGATTGACATACATACATACACAAATCAGATCTTTATCCCTTACGGGGTAGACAGAGCCCAAGGTAACAAGGCCTAAAGGCTACGCTTAGCATGATTGTGGTCGTATAGGTGGAAAATGGAATCAAAATAGTGATGGATTGCTAGCCGCATCGCCTGTAACATGATTCCTATGATTTTCGCCCATTCCCTCGATGGGCTTTTACCATCTGCGCGGGAAGAGAAGCAACTGGTATATGCACTAGTAGAGACGTCATATATCTCTACTATAGACTAACATAATTTAAGGCTCAGGGACCTTATACATCCGTTTTATAAATGTATTTAATTTAAGTAGAATTTTAGTATTCTTACTGTATTTTATTTTGAAAATATGACTTTCTGCCAAGTTTCTTGCGGCGCATTCTTCTTGGCAATGATGGTCTTTCCGAATGCGCTGGTAGTTTCAAAAAATACATAAAAGAGCCCTTGGCGGCCAATTTGCAAAAATAATATTTTGATTTTGATTTCGATTTCTTTGCTCCCAGACCAGGGAAGAATGTCAATATTGTCTACAATATAGTGCAATGTACAACCGACTTATGTATGAAAATGAAAATTTATTTTTGCAAATTGGCCGTCAAGGGCTCTTTTATGACTTTTTTGAAGCTACCAGCGCATTCGGAAAGACCATCATTGCCAAGAAGAATGCGCCGCGAGAAACTTGACAGAAAGTCATTTTTTCAAAATAAAATACAGTAAGAATACTTAAATTCTACTTAAATTAAATACATTTATAAAACGGATGTATAAGGTCCCCGAGCCTTGCATTATATTAATCTATTAGCTTCTGCCTGCGACTTCGTCTGCGTAGAATTATACATAAAAACCTTCGTCTTGAATCACTCTATCTATTAAAAAAACCGCATCAAAATCCGTTGTGTAGTTTTAAAGATATAAGCATACATAGGGACATAGGGACAGAGAAAGCGACTTTGTTTCATACTATCTAGTGATAGTAGAAATGTATAAAGTCTCTACTAGTAAAAACAACAACAAAAAAAAGTTCAGTGGAGGTGTAAAACGCCTCCACCGTCAAATAAATTAATTGGAAATGTCTCCAATGTCGAAGATAAAAAAATAAAATATACATTGTAAATGGAAAACAATGGGAATTAAAAGGCAAGTAATATAATTACTTGGTTTTCGCGGCGTGTGCGCCGCGCCCGGTACGTTCATTTGGAGAGGCGGGTCAGACCGAACACACTACGTGGCTTTCGATGCCGAATATAAATAAATAAATATATCTTGGGACAAATTACACCAATTGACCCAGCCCCAAACTAAGCAAAGCTTGTACTATGGGTACCAGGCAACGGATAAACATGCTTATATAATGTAGATAAATACATACTTAAATACATAGAACATCCAAGACTCCTACTAATATTATAAACGTGAAGGTTTATAGTTGAAATTGACTGCTGGTGCCCGCAACTGCCGCTGACGACCGGATAGCCTAGTGGTTAGTGACCCTGACTATGAAGCTAGAGATCCCGGGTTCGAATCCCGGTAGGGGCAGACATTTGTATGATGAATACGAATGTTTGTGCCCGAGTCATAGATGTTGTATGTATTTATCTACATTATATAAGTATGTTTATCCGTTGCCTGGTACCCATAACCCAAGCTTTGCCGAGTTTGGGGCTGGGTCAATTGGTGTAATTTGTCCCAAGATATTTATTTATTTAACTTCGTCTGCATAGAATTCGTTTATCGCTATCCCGCAGGAATTACGCAATTTTCCGGGATAAAAAGTAGCCTGTGTGTTATTCCAGACTATAATCTATCTATGTTCCAAATTTCATCCAGATCTGTCCAGCCGTTTTGGCGTGAAAGAGTATTAAACATCCGTACATCCTCACAAACATTTATAACTAGCTTTTGCCGGCGACTTCGTCCGCGCAGATAACGTCAGAGTGACGACATGAAAAATATTTTTTTCTTAATAAAAAGTATCCTATGCTACTTCTAATACCTCCAAGAACATGTGTTCAAAATTTCATGATGATTGGTTGAGTAGTTTTCTCGTGAAACCGTAACAAACAAACTTACATTCGCATTTATAATATTAGTAGGATGTTAAGTAGGGATGGGAATGGGATAGGAAGGATTAGTAGGAAGTAGGACGGGGTAAACAGAGCCTAAGGTCACGTTTAGCATGATTGTGTCTGTCTACCCCGTAAGGGATATAGACGTGATTTGTGTAGGTATGTGTATTGCTTTGTTTACGTAAAAGTTTATGGATTATGTAGTATATTTTATCTGTTTATCGTTTCGTGAGTCACAGACGGTTCTGGCTGAAAATCAGTGCTGCAGTCTAACACCTCAGCGTGATGCTGAGCCAGCGACCGTTTCACTTTTGCGAGGACACAACGCTGATGATCTATTTTTCATGTCTGTTTTTTTTCTTGGTTATTTTCTATAAAATTTTGTATATTATCTTACATTTGTCTTGCAAAAAGGAATAACTGTCTTCTTTCTTTTTTTCTATGTATACATACATACACATACACAAATCACGTCTTTATCCCTTACGGGGTAGACAGAGCCTAAGGTAACAAAACCTTAAGGCCACGTTTAGCATGATTAAGGGCGTATAGGTGGAAAATGGAATCAAAATAGTGATGGGTTGCTAGCCTCATCGCCTATAACATGATTCCTTTGTTGCCTATTCCCTCGATGGGCTTTTACCATCTGCACGGGAAGAGATGCAACTGGTACATTCTATGTTTTTTCTTTGCTCCCGGACCAGCGTGGCGTGTTTTTTCTATGTATGTATGTTATAGTACATTATGATACAAGTGTGCTATGTTGGTAATTACACACGAGGCGTATTGTACGCGCGAGCGCCAGCGAGCGCGGGTAAGAGAGCCGAGATGTGTAATTACCAAAGCACACGCGTCGCATACGACGTTTTTCAACACATTTGCGAGGAAAAATAAATAAAATTTAGTTAATAAAAGGACTTTAAGAACCTTAGTTTACCTTTGTTACCAGACATTGCTTACCTGGAGCTGCTTTAGAACTTTACTTTATCATTTGGTAATTAACACCTTGGATTTCATACTTTAGTATTTCCAGTGACGGACACTACATTTGTTTATTAATTGAACTAGTAATTTTTAAAGTAATAAAATAACAAAGTCTGAAGCAACAATATCAGTGAAAAATGGCGGCAGATATTATTTCTCCGCGCCAATCCGCATGCAGCACTCGCGCATGCGCGCTGTGCACTTAGCACGCGCGTGACGAAGACACTGACAACAGACTGCTAAACAGCCTAATATTAAAATTATAATAAAATAATTAATCAATGTCTTAAATATGCAAATTATGGTCCCTTTTTAGATAAAAATGAATAATTTGTCGAAATTAAATGTTTATTTATCATCTTTAAACTAAAATAGTTTAATATTCACGAAAATATTCCTTGTTCCTATTGATACTGAACCGTTTGCTGAGATTAAAAAAAAGTTTATGTTACCGCACTCGTGCGGTAATATTGTTACAGCACTTGTGCGTAATAAGCTGTATTATGAGTTTAAATGCGGTGCAATAAGACTCAATTTACGAGCAACTGTGTTGAAAAATATTATAAATTCCTTTGTCTGCATTAAAACTAACTCTTCCCGCGTTTCCGCCCCGTGTGCCGCGCCGCCTGTCGTATCCATTTGGCTGAAATTGCTGTTTAGCGCGCGTACAGTGTAAGACACTTCTATTTTTAGTTTTTTTTTTGCATAACACATTTTTTTACAAAATATGGCACAGACCTATGCCATTCGGTCTTGTCTCCCTCACTCGGCCGATTATAGTATCAAACCCATAAGTGAGCATTCTAAGAGCTCAAGGATTGTCACTTCTCGGATCTCACTTCGATTTTTTTTTGAGGACTGAGTAAAATAAAATCATGTGCTAGTCATGTCTTCGAGTCACACCAAACGGAGATCGAACCCGGGACTTCATAGTAGCGTCTCATCACTAGACTATTTGGGCATAAAAACTGTTGTAACACAAAATAGGTGGCAAATTTTTGATTCTACATACCTACCTAATTACAAATCAAGCCCAGGGTTGTGGGTTCGAATCCCGGGCTCGCACCTCTAAGATTTTCGGAATTAAGGTGCGAAATTAAATTACATTTGAAATTGACCACGAGCTTTTTGGTGAAGAAAATCATCGTGAGGAAACCTGCACACATCTGCGAAGTATTTCAATGGTGTGTGTGAAGTTCCCAATCCTCGTTTAGCATGATTCGGCATGGATGGAAAGGGGAATCAAAATAGTGATGGGTTGCTAGCCATTTACATCTATTTTTTTCATTTTTATAATTACAATAAATAATAATAACCACATTTACCCCATTCCGTGATAGCACAAATCGTAGTATTCGTACTGTACACACACCTAATAATAAAAATAGACTGCGGAATAAAATAAACCTTGACTGTTTGACGTTGAGTCGGTTTCGCTTTGACTGCTAAGTTTGGATTATTTGAAAAACGAACACGTCTTCGATGTGTGCGTAGCCTCGGACCACATTAGGCGGTTTTAGTTTCAACGAATATTTTATTGTTAATTTAAAATTTTAATTATGCTTTTTATTTTCTTCTTAGCTGGTTTGAGAGTAAAGAAAAAACAGAATTTACCAGTTGTTTCTCTTCCCGCGAAGATGGTAAAAGCCCATCGAGGGAAGGCAAACATTTTAGGAATCATGTCATAGGGACATAGGCGATGCTAGCAGCCCATCACTATTTTGATTCCCCTTTCCACCTATACGCCCTTAATCATGCTAAACGTGGCCTTAAGGTTTTGTTACCTTAGGCTCTGTCTACCCCGTAAGGGATGAAGACGTGATATATGTATGTATGTAAGTAACAAATCTGACATGGGGACACATTTTTTTTGTACAAGAATTGCAATTTTTGATGTTTCTGAATAGGAATAACCCAAAATTTCCAAAATCCAAGAAAAAATACTAGTTTTTTTTTAATCTCTACTAATATTATAAATGCGGAAGTAACTCCGTCTGTCTGTTACGCTTTCACGCCTAAACCACTGAACCGATTTTAATGAAATTTAGTACCTACGGAAGTAGTTTTAATCCCGGGGATGGACATGGCAAAAAATAAAGAAGTCAATGGGCGAAAATAATCATGCTATAGGCAATGCTAGCAACCCATCACTATTTTGATTCCCCTTTCCACCTATACGCCCACAGACTTGCAAACGTGGCCTTTAGGCCTTGTTACCTAAGGCCCTGTCTACCTGTATATAATTTATGTATGTATGTATGTATGTATGTGTTAGATGTGTCGATATAAATTCCCGCGGGATAGAGGATTTCTCCAAGCTTCTCAGCTAGACAAATATGACGATGGAAATTCCCGCGGGATAGAGGATTTCTCCAAGCTTTTCAGTTAGACAAATATGACGATGGAAATTCCCGCGGGATAGAGGATTTCTCCAAGCTTCTCAGTTAGACAAATATGACGATGGAAATTCCCGCGGGATAGAGGATTTCTCCAAGCTTCTCAGTTAGACAAATATGACGATGGAAATTCCCGCGGGATAGAGGATTTCTCCAAGCTTCTTAGTTAGACAAATATGACGATGGAAATTCCCGCGGGATAGAGGATTTCTCCAAGATTTTCAGTTAGACAAATATGACGATGGAAATTCCCGCGGGATAGGGACCGTTACGCGACAAAACGGGCGTGGCCTATCTAACAGATAAAGTTTAATCAATTATTATCAGTCAAGTCGATATCCTATCACCATTTTAGATATGTTGGGTTCATAACGTAACACTTGATAAATAATTAAAAGTAATTAACATACATACATACACATACATAAATCACGTCTTTATCCCTTACGGGATAGACGGTAGACAGAGCCTAAGATAACAAGACCTAAAGGCCACGTTTAGCATGATCTTAGGCGTATAGGTGAAAAATGACATCAAAATAGTGATGGGTTGCTAGCCGCATCGTCTATAACATGATGTAAATAACTTGTAATAATAATAATAGTAAAAACAGTACAAGCTCTCTCGTCCGGGAATTATAATCCTCTCGTCCTCTCAAAAGTTGGATGGAAGAGATCCCTAAAGGGACTTTGTCCGTCATTTGTTTGTCTGCTAAGAATCTGTTATTCGCTATCCCGCGGGAACTACGCAATTTACCGGGATGAAAAGTGGGATATGTGTTACGCTGGACTATGATTATCTCTGTGCCAAATTTCATAAAGATATGTTCAGCCGTTCTAGCGTTAAAGACTGACAAACATCCTCACAAACTTTCGCCTTTGTAATTTTAGTAGGAAGGTGAACGAGTTCATTTTGGATTTCAAACAGTTATTTACTTAAATGACATAACTATGTATTGTTAGCGAATGTATGTGTGTGTATTGAGGTGTGTATGAGGTGTGTATGACTAATGTATGGTTCTGCCGTAATGCCGCAAATGTGTGAGACAATTTCATTGTTCTAACTAATATTTATAAACTCTTACGGCTCGCGAATGATACTCAAAGAAAGCAAAGAAATCGGCGTTGGGGCATGTATGACTGGAGTCGCCTTTATTTTAAACTAGCTTCTGCCCGCGACTTCGTCTGCGTAGAATTACACATAAAAACCTTCCTCTTGAATCACTGTATCTACTAAAAAAAAACCGCATCAAAATCCGTTGTGTAGTTTTGAAGATATAAGCATACATAGGGACATAGGGACATAAGGACAGAGAAAGCGACTTTGTTTTATACTATGTAGTGATAGTGAAGCTTTTGTTAGATGAATTAAGAGCTAACCACGTTTAGCATAATTGTGGGCTTCTAAGAGAAGCAACTGGTAACATTCTATGATTTTTCTTTACTTCCAGACCAATAGATAGAGGCTTATTGTCTAACTCGCTCGCAATCGCCATCGTGTTCATTTTGACAGTTCATGTGTGGGTTGACAATTGGCAGAATCAGCTAGCTGTCACATTCATACAAGAACTGTCAAAATGATAACGATGGCGATTGCGAGCGAATTGGACAATAAGCCTACAGCAGGAAATCTGCCGGCTCCCGTCATGAGTACTCCAAGTATTGAATACGCGCTATTATTGCTACATGCGGGATGACGTTTCAGTAGTTGGCAATGTGTGCGTGTCTGAGTGTGCCTGACTAGCGGCAGTAAGATAACAGCTACTCTGTACCTCACATAAGTACACTAACTTTAATTGTTGAGCCACGATAGAACCTTGTCGCAAAATGTCATGTCAAAATTCATTCATGTCATTATAAGTAAAAAAGAAATATGACAGATTTTGCGCTAACTGTACTTTTTGTTGACTGTCTGCACTGTCATTATAAAAAATGCAGGTATACCAAATTTGAAGTTAATCAAGCCATAGGAAATGGATTCAAATTCACTCTCATATTGTACCTAAACAAAGAAACAAACAATAAAAACCAATTATAATTTTTAAATAAAAAGAGCTTATTAATAGTTTTTAATAATGTAATTCCAAAATTCATTGATAATGATAAGTAATTGTTATTTGTTTATTTATAATCTGTCTATTGATTCGTTTCCGGTGCCAACATAAAGAAAAACATTAACTTTTTAAATTTTCGGTGCATTCTTCTATCCTCCTACCAAGCCAAGGTTGTCACTGCGTTCTGCCAAGTGCCGACATAAAAAATGTGTTTTAATCTCCACTGTTATTAGGGCTGCCACTTAAATAAAACATTAGAAATCGTTTGCAGTCATTTCGTTCACTTTTTGCGGAAATCCAAAGCGAGTAAGCTAAAAATAAATTAACTAAAATACCGAAACAGTGGTGCAGTATACGCTCAAAGTTGCGATGAATCATGTTCATACATACAAATTTTCGTTCATACGAAAAAATAAAGTGAAAAGTACAATATTTTTTGCTAAATTCAACTATTATGTTTTTAAGTCCATTTTTTTATGCTCTAAAGGTAAATTTCGTATTTTTTTTTTAACATTTGCAGTGCCCTTTCCGAGTTTGACTTTGTTCTTTGTATTAAGGCAAATAAATCTTTGAGTTTGAAATTAAATAATGTTGTCGCCACCGTTGGGGAATTACGACAGCGACAAATGATACAATAATATGGTTTAACACCTATGGTTCTAACTGTACTTTATATCTGCTTCGCAATGTCTTAATGATTTTATAAACAAATTAACTGTGGTTGTGCGGATTTAGACAAAACTCATACATACCAGCATGAAGTATTTATTCATCTCCATCCCTTCTATGAAACGAGCTCCAGTTATGAACTTGGTTTTACCACCTGTTGAAAGATAACAAATATGACTTCCAGGTCACTTGCCCCAAGCTTCGGCCACTGATGTCTCAGGGAATAAACCACACAAAGAGATCACCAAGGCACATTGACCACACTCCAGAGGGTTCTCAGCAATGTCCCCAGGGAATACACCAGCTTACAGGGTAGCCATCGGTATGATGACCTGAGTTCCCTCTGAGAGGTCTTAGTATAGTTACAACAACATAATAGCCCTGAAGGCTCTGGACAAATGTAGGGGGCCCCCCGTGGGTACAGATTAGAAACAGGCCGTGCACGCCATGTACGCACACGTGTGATCTTAGGACCACGTCCACATCAATTAACGTCTTATTCCACCTGGCCAGCATGAAACTAAGCACGTATTAAACATCAGAAGCTTGGGCGCAATCCCTGCCTTAATAGTCAAATACAAGCCCACAGTATTAGCAATCAGAAATACTTAGCTTAAATCGATACTCCGAAACTCGAGGTCGTCTTCGTTATGCACAATCACGGAGTACTAATAGATTAATCACTTATAATGAAATAGTAAAGTACTTCAAGCTACGGGTACGTTTAAACAATGACTTAAGAAAATTCAAATATCTTACCATAGACAAGTTAAAGGAAGTGGCGTGATAGTCGAATAATTGTTGCCAGGAAAATATATATTGCATCGCGAGGCAGCGTCGCGACACACCCGCCGAGGCGAGCTACTGTAGAGAAGTTAAGGTTGTCATTAAGTGTTGAGTCCATTCCCTAATCCTTTCCATGGCCTGGACCGCAGCAGCTCTCTTCTGGCTCTCTTCTCTCGGTGGCGTCAATGGTAAATCGCCAACGTTGCTTTCGTTGTCTTTATGTTCAATGTTATTGTCTGCGCTCATTTGGTCGGTGCTAAGTGTGTCGTCCAATTTGTCCGTTACTTCCGATCTATCAGTTACATCCAGTTTATCAGTTACATCCAAATTATCAGGTACATCCAAATTATCAGGTACATTTAAATTATCAGGTATATCCAAAATAACAGGTATATCCAAATTATCAGTAACAGTCACCGGTAAGTTAGTTTCTCTCTCAAAGTCTTCTTTGGTTGTACACGATGTCGGACAGTTCACTGGTCTGTTACCAGGAGAAACATCGTGTGTCGTAAATTCCTCAACTTCTAGAGGATACAGATGTGCAATGGATCTAGTGAATACCGTGTCGCCAACTTTCACTTTTGCTACTCTACACTGCCCATCTGCACCACGAAGCAATTCGCAAATACGACCTACTTTCCAGTTTCCTCTGTTTCTAGCTTCTCCCTTGATTTGGACGATGTCACCGACGCGTGGTTTGTCGTTAGATTTGACCCTAGGTTGCTTAGGAGAGTGATGACAACGTTCACGAAGACTTAGTAGGTATTGGTTTATAAACATATCTTTATATTCATTCATTATTGTTTCACCGCGTTTCCACCCTTCTACAAGCTGTTTCTTAGTTGAGGTAGTTGAAGAAGACAAATTCTCCATGAAGTTCTGCAGGTTCATACATTTACCAGGTGTTAAGAAGTCTGCGGGTTTTAAAACGTGTTCCAAATCCGTTCCCACGTAGGTTAAAGGTCTTGTATTAACCACTGCTTCAACCTCCTTCATGATGGTAAGCAACTGATTGTTACCGAGTAAATGCTTCTGTAGCGTGCGCTTTAAGCAATGCTTTACCACAGCTACCAGGCGTTCGTAGGCTCCACCATGCCAAGGAGCTAATTGTGGTATAAACTTCCATATTATCCTTTTGTCTGGTAAGCTTTCATTTATTACTTCAGACAGAAGTTTGAAATGAAGCGCATTATCAGTCAATATTAACGTAGGAACACCCCTAGAAGCTATGAACCGCCGAAATGCTAGTGAAAATTCTTCCGCAGTCATATCCTTGACTACCTCGAGATGGATGGCTCTTATCACCAGACATGTAAATAAACAAACCCATCGCTTTTCTTGGTCTTTATCTGATTTCACCAACATTGGACCGAAATAATCTATGCCTACGTATGCAAAGGCCGATTCATATCTCACCCTTTCTGGTGGTAACGCTGGAGTGGCTGGTAAAGTATATGGTCCGCCGCCGTGCTTCACACATTGAGGACATTTGCTAATTAACCTTTGAACTTGTGTCCTTCCTTGCGGAATCCAGAACCGTTGACGCACTAAGCTCAAGGTATGTGGCACTCCAACGTGATGATTTTCTTCATGAATCTTCTTTATGATATTCGTGGTAAAATTACAGTCCTTTGGCAACAGAATCGGATGTTTGGCGTCATATGACAGATCCGAATGTGTTAAGCGACCGTCACATCTAATTATTCCGTCAAAATCCGTGAACAATCCTAAATTTCGCACAAGATGAGTCGTTTTTCCTTTTGTCTCATCTGGAAAAAAATGTTTTTGTAAATTTATTATTTCTTGTACTTCAGAAGTTACTCTCATATCTATGTCTACTGGTGTCTTAGGATTTTCTAAAGTCTGATTTTCATTAGACTTATCCCAATTTATCTGTTCTTTCTCTGATATGGACGTTTCATAATCTCCTGTCAAGTCTTGCCATTCTTTCTCTAAAAGCAACTCTGTTTCCGATGTGTCGTTATTCGATAGACCCTCCCCCAGCAAAAGACAAGTGTCTCTTGTTGGTCCGACAGGCCAACCGGATGGGTCTTGCGATAAAAATTCTGGGCCTCTCAGCCATCGCTCCACATCTGCACTTGACTTGATGGGCCTGGTTGCGACGTCAGCAGGGTTGAATTCAGATGGAACATACTTCAACGTCAATGTTTTATTGCGTTTGATCTCTTCAATTCTTCGTGATACGAATGGTGTTAAAAGTTTGCTCGAATGGTACCAATCTATCACAATTTGACTATCAGACCACAGAACTTGATGTGTTACGTTCACTTGAAGGTATTTTGTAACATATTGGATCAGTCTACTCCCAATCAACACTCCTAATAACTCCAAGCGAGGTATTTTCAGGTTATGTCTATCCTTTATGGGAACTAATCTTGACTTGCCTATAATGAATTTCACATTATCTTCTTGTACAATATATACAACAGCTGCATACGCTTGGGTCGAGGAGTCAGTAAAGCAATGGAGTTGACAATCCTTGTAATTCGACATTTTCCTTGGTACGCATATCCCTTTCACTAAATTCAAATCTTCTAAGATGTCTTTCCATTTAACTGCTATACTTTCCTGTAGCGACGCGTCCCAGTGACATTTGTCTTCCCATAAAGATTGCAATAATAACTTGGCTGGTAAAATTATTGGTGCCGCGAAGCCACATGGATCGTATATTGATGCAATTGTTTTTAAAACTCCTCTTTTGGTAAACGCATTATTCATGTTCTTCACTCTTAGTTGAAGTGTATCCTTCTTTAAGTCCCAGTTCAAACCTAAGGTCTTGACAATTTCATTTGCATTAGTATCCGGCATGTGCTTCATGAGTTCCTGGGAATTAGAACTCCATTCGCGTAGATTCATGGATATTTGTTGAAATGCTGCCTTACTATCTTTGTACAAATCCCTTGCTTCCTTTATGTTACTTGTACCTGTCAAAATGTTGTCAACATATATTTCACCTGCTAATTTCCTTACATTCTCAGAATCTGCTTTCAACAGATGGTGTTTAATTGTTGCGTTCAACAGGAATGGGCTACAAATTATTCCGAAAGGGACACGAGTAAATCTGTAATGAACGATGTTATCCTCTGTGGCTGGTTTGGTAATGTCTCTCAACCACAAAAATCTAGTGACATCTCTGTCCTTTGTATGGAGCCCCAACTGCAAAAAGGCCTTTTCTACGTCCGCAGTCATTCCTATATTGTGGCATCGAAATTTAATTATAAGCCCTGTCAGATCCTCCAACATAATCGGCCCACAATACAGGCATTCGTTTAGACTTTTACTGTCCTTTGTCTTCGCAGAAGCATCATATACTATCCTTAGGGTCTTTCCTGGTGAAGAGACTCCGTGGTGAGGTAGGTAGTGTACTGGATGATCAACCTTGTTGATGTGAGATACATGTTCTATAATACCTCTATCCAATTGATCCCGTAGAGTTTGGTCGTAGACAAGCAAAGTTTCTTCATCTAGTCGTTTCAAAAGGCTTATAAGTCGGCCATGTGCTAAACCCATGTTGGAACGTAGATCAGGTGGGTACTCATTAAAGGGCCAGCTCACAAAGTATCTATTATCAATGATTGTTGTATTCTCGTTAAAGTGTTTAATTGCTTCATCATCTCTGTTAATATTAGGAGAGTCGGTGATGCCAATCGATTCCAAGTCCCATAAACATTTTGTATTCAGTATGTCGAGAGGTGGATCTGGATTATTCAACTTCGTGTCATAAGATGATTGGAAATAAGTAAGAATCGCCAATTGGTGTTCAGATGTATCCTCTACCTTACCAGATAAAATCCAACCAAATACAGAATTTATAAGATACAGATTCTCATGAAGTTGTATCTTTTCCATTGACATCATCGAAAAATAATAATCATTCCCGATTAAAATATCAACTCGATCCGACAAAGATCCATCATCAGCAAGTATCAAATTATTGCAATCGCTCCAACTTGATAGTTCTTGTCCTATACCTGGTATCTCTTGAGTAATTGAAGGTACGACATTTGCAAACAAAACTTTTGTTTTGTCAGTTCTTGTCTGTATACTAAGCCTGACTAACGGACTATCAATTTCTTGCGGTTTCTTTGCTCCAAACGTGAATACAAACAGATGATTATCTTCCTCAATCTTTAGATTTAGTTCTTTCGCAATGTTATTTGTCACGTAGCTCCTCTGGCTGCCAGAGTCCATCAAGAGTCGACACTTCTTTGTGATTCCATTTTGACCTATCACATTAACCACTGCTGTTTGCAAAACTGTAGATTCTCCGCCACGTATGTGTAAGGCGTTGACCTGTTTGTAATCTGATCCTGATGGGAATTTCTTGGGGCACAGAGCTCTGTTGTGTTGCCCTTTCATATTGCAATGTGGGCAAGTCGTGATCCTTCTACAAGTGGCGCTACGATGTCCAGTTTGCAAACAGCAGTAACAGCGGCCAATTAATTTCTTCCTCCTTTCAGCTATTGTTTTAAACCTAATGCAAGCCTCGTTGTAGTGGTCATCTTGACAAAATATGCATTCCATCTTTCTACGTTTCTGTTCACTTATTTTATGTGTGTCATCTCTCTTGAACTCGTGTTGTCTTTTCCTTGGCACAAAGTTTCCAGCAAACGCAGAAGTACTAGGTCTATTAAATCCTTGAGGATTCCTTCCATTAAGTCTAGGATTTGCTTTGTTGACAAATTTTTTTGTTCTTGTGTGCAACATTTCGGTTGTAAATTTAGTTTCTTCGCTCTTATTCTTGTTATTGATTCCTTTAGCATCTTCTCTTGTTGAAATTATGAAGTTTAGCTGCTTCCTCATCTCTTCAATTGATTCGGTACCTAACTTTAATTTCATCTCATAAATTACATCTTCGGGAAATTTTTCCATTATTAGAAACCTTAAATGGTTGTGATTGGTATCTTCGCCCAACGATTGTAGTACGCGCAGATGTCTTTCTATTTCGTCAAATGTTTTTCTGCAGTCTTCAAGTTTAACAGCTTGTTTTATCTTGTACAATGTGGAATAATGGGCGTCCACAATCTGTTCTGGCCTGCCATATCTCTGCTTCAAGGTGTCTACGGCAATCTTGTAATTATCGTTGGTAGTATCTAAACCATCAATCATATTTTTAGGTTCTCCCTCCAAGGAAGCCTTGAGATAAAGCAGCTTGTCCACATCACGTAAGTTCCGTTGTCCTATGTTAGAATTAAACTGGTCCCAGAACTGATGCCAGTTCAAAAGATCTCCTCGAAACTTTTGTAAGTTTAATTCCGGTAACTTGCTCCGGTTCTCACTGGAACGTTGTGTAAGTGTCTGAGATTCTCTACTAGTCTGGATCAGTGCATTTATTTCCGCTAACGCCTCCTCACCTCCTAACTGAAGAGTGGTCAAGTTAGATACTTCATCCGCGTTAGGATTATTAGATGTATTAAAGTACTGATAAAGGTCAGCATTAAACCTGTGTAACATGGACTGTAACTTGGACGAATTAATTGAGGCCTTCTCCGATTCAACGCTACCCCATGGACGACACACACACAAATCTCGAGCTTCCTTTGACAATATTTGAATAGTAGCCGCAAACGTAGACAGACGTGTCAACAATATTTCATCCATCTTTATTTCAATAGTGATCTATCTTTCTTCAACTACTTGAGTTTGATAATGATAATAATGACTACTCGAGTTGATGCGTCGAGACGTCGCCTGTCCCAAAGGTAAGCTAAATTAGGATCTTATTTAGCTCATGAGTTCTTGTAGTTTACCTAAGGAATGAGACAACAATTCAATGTTCCGTATGTTATTGTTATAACAAATACAGATGAAATAAAGTAGTTACTTTAAATATACTTAAAGGCAAAAATATGAAATAAATTTTTCTCGCCATACTTAAAGGTAGACTAGAACAAGAAAGTTTCAACCATTTGTTTTAATCCATTCCAATCCGACCCATCGTGGCCATCGTGGTCCACCGGTAATCTAAATTTGTAGCAGATAACCCATTTGAGTTAATGGATTCTTTAGTTTATCCAGGAATGGATACAACTTTCAATGTTCTACAGATTATTTTACGAAGCCCCCCATGTGGGTTTGGTAAATAGAAATAACTTCTTGTAACAAGACTCACCGCTAGTTTTGTAAAATCTCCATTAAACTCACTCGCCACAACTTTTATGTACGTTGACAACTGTTACGTTAGTCCCAAATTGCTACTATGAAACTTATATTAATCCGCTGCAACTTTCTTAGCCAAGGGACGCCGACGCCATTAGTCTTGTAATCAACAGAATACCATACGGCCCTAAGCCTCAATCACAACCGGAACCGGAAGTAAATAACGTATGGGAAAACTTAATCAAATACTTACAATGATTACTATTTGGTACATAAATAGCCATACCATAATATATCGATTTTCCAGATATTCATTTGCTTCATTATCACAAATAGTAACAAGAAATATTTCAAATAATTAACGAAGTTCTTATCAATGTTATCACACTTGACCTTGGCAGACAACCATTATTCGACCCTCTACAGACACTTCCGGTAAAACTAAGAACGTAAAATTTTTCATAAATAATGTCAGGAAATTATAACATTTACTCAAATGTTTTCCTTTTCCGATAAATCACAGTATTCTCATCATTTTACAACTTAAACAAGATTTAAAACGTTTGTTCAATAATATAATCAATCATATTTTTCATATTTTACACTGGCAACCCGTACTTAGTTTAGCAGTTACTTTTGCCATTCGACAACAGATGGCAGTATATATTGCTTACTAGCAACACTGCGAATTTAGTTCCGCCATCCAACACTAGATGGCAGTGTAAGTCATTTATTTAGCAGTTAATTCAAACTCAAATTTCACAACACCATAATATATGTCTAATTCATTCAATTACAATCAGCTGTATGAGTTATGTCCTCCGCAAACCAACACTACTGTCAAATTAAATTACGATACTACTAGTAATCCCTTCAACATCTTCCCCAAAATGTTGTTAGGATCCCAGCACCTTTCACCAGTTTGTCGCCACCGTTGGGGAATTACGACAGCGACAAATGATACAATAATATGGTTTAACACCTATGGTTCTAACTGTACTTTATATCTGCTTCGCAATGTCTTAATGATTTTATAAACAAATTAACTGTGGTTGTGCGGATTTAGACAAAACTCGTACATACCAGCATGAAGTATTTATTCATCTCCATCCCTTCTATGAAACGAGCTCCAGTTATGAACTTGGTTTTACCACCTGTTGAAAGATAACAAATATGACTTCCAGGTCACTTGCCCCAAGCTTCGGCCACTGATGTCTCAGGGAATAAACCACACAAAGAGATCACCAAGGCACATTGACCACACTCCAGAGGGTTCTCAGCAATGTCCCCAGGGAATACACCAGCTTACAGGGTAGCCATCGGTATGATGACCTGAGTTCCCTCTGAGAGGTCTTAGTATAGTTACAACAACATAATAGCCCTGAAGGCTCTGGACAAATGTAGGGGGCCCCCCGTGGGTACAGATTAGAAACAGGCCGTGCACGCCATGTACGCACACGTGTGATCTTAGGACCACGTCCACATCAATTAACGTCTTATTCCACCTGGCCAGCATGAAACTAAGCACGTATTAAACATCAGAAGCTTGGGCGCAATCCCTGCCTTAATAGTCAAATACAAGCCCACAGTATTAGCAATCAGAAATACTTAGCTTAAATCGATACTCCGAAACTCGAGGTCGTCTTCGTTATGCACAATCACGGAGTACTAATAGATTAATCACTTATAATGAAATAGTAAAGTACTTCAAGCTACGGGTACGTTTAAACAATGACTTAAGAAAATTCAAATATCTTACCATAGACAAGTTAAAGGAAGTGGCGTGATAGTCGAATAATTGTTGCCAGGAAAATATATATTGCATCGCGAGGCAGCGTCGCGACAAATGTAACACAATTACCTGAGAAAATACTGTTTTAAGCAGATGTAGCTTAAATGACCATTTATTACGCTACTCAATTTTATGGGAAATATTATTGATAAATAATGGATCTTTAATATCGGATTTGTGTTTAATGCCATACATACTTGTACATACTGTAGTCACTATTATGAAAATACACTCAATAGTATAAATAGACCACAATATCTTCGTCTCTTTCTTTCTGATGGCACGTCCTTTTATTATTTTAAAGTAAACCAACACAAGAAATATCATATATAATTAAATTGGCATTAAATATGAGTCACAGAACAAATATTCGGTTAAAATGTAATGACGTGTACTTTTTTCGAAATTCATGGAACCCTATTAAAAAAAAAGGGTAAATATTTCCGAATCCCACGTCCGGCGGTGTACTGTGCCAATCATTTGTATTTACGTAAAAAAATGTATACATGAACGTGTGCTTGTGTGAGTTAGCGCAGGGTTACCGCGCACCCAGTTTTTTGCTTATTATTTTTGAGTTTTGTTACATGTTTTTTGTTTCAAAATATTAGTTGATTTGATTAGTATGATTGTGGTGTTCTAGTTTAAACGTTATTTATTAATTAGATGGCTATTGCTTTGCTGGAAGGCTAATAAAAAGAATATTATAGTCATTAGGTGTAATATTTTGGTACATTTCTTCAAATACATATTTATAAGCTTAATTTGTCAATTATTACAGAATGAAACTTTTTTTTCGTTTCTCATTAAAATGTGAAAGAAAGCGATTGTAAAATTATTATATGCCGACGTTTTTGTTATTTTATGCATAATTTAATTTAATATGATTTTTAATTAAAAGTGATACATACATACATAAATCACGTCTTTATCTCTTATGGGATAGACAGAGCCTAAGGCAACAAGGCCTAAAGGCCACGTTTAGCATGATCGAATAATAAATAAAAATAATATATAGTTTCTTTTAATCTCGTCATGTTGTTACGTCGAACCTATTCAAATAATTGCGATCAACTATATGAAAAAAAACAAATAAAAGTTGTCACAAAACCATCTCCATCCATTTTTAAAAATTATGTTTCTTACATTTTAAACAGAAATAATGATAATGTAAGGATCTCACGTACCGATGCTTAGCAAGGGAGTTGAAATCCGTATCCGTATCCGTATCTTAGGTTTAAGTAAAAAATGTAAATGTATTACAAAATAAATTAATTAAACTAAAATAAATCTAAAAACGTACTCCCCCGCGGCATTGAACTAAAGATGCTGGCAGCTTCCCCGCTGTATTGCAATACTAATTCTCTGTGCGAGGAAGCTGCCAGCTCTTTGGTTTCCATGTCTTTAGATATACTTATTTAATCTCCTTTCATATCACTATCACTTCTATAAATTACAGTAAGCAGATACTTAAACAAATTAAAGACTTAAATCGCACTTTATAACAGGGTAGACACAGCCTGAGGTAACAAGACCTAAAGGCCACGTTTAGCATGATTGAAGGCGTATAAGTGGAAAAGGGAATCAAAATAGTGACGGGTTGCTAGCCGCGTCGCCTATAACGTGATTCCTAAGAATTTCGCCCATTCCCTCGATGGGCTTTTACCATATGCGCGGGACGGGAAGCAACGGTTTATTCTGGTTCATTTTTCAATTGTATTTGTTTTTAATTCCATATAATTACTTGTTTAATGTATATTTACACTTGTCACAATAAGATTCACTCCTACTTATACTATTTTTACTG
This sequence comes from Pandemis corylana, assembly GCA_949127965.1. Lineage (NCBI taxonomy): Eukaryota > Metazoa > Arthropoda > Insecta > Lepidoptera > Tortricidae > Pandemis > Pandemis corylana. The sequence goes on along the minus strand of OX421875.1, from coordinate 1,106,064 downwards.
CTTTATGATATTTAATAATATTTATTTCGTTCCATTTTTTTTTTAAAAGTACCTATAATTTATGTAAGTGTTTACAATATAGACGGTACTGTATATACAGCTATCGCAATCTCGCGCCCGCTTATATTTCTACTGTATTATGCATTTAACAATATATATTTCGTTCCAAAAATTATTTTTTCGAAATCGCCATCCCTGGCAGTGTGCGAGCGAGAGGACCGTGAGCAACCGCCATCGCCACAGATACGAGCGAGCCGCGCCCGAACCCGGTCGCGCCGCGTCGCGATGTTACCTAGACGCCATATTGTGGGGTCCATCGTAAGTCAAAACAAATAATTGAAATTACAATATCGGAACATTATTGCGTGCGACGCCAAAAGTGCCACAGGATATTTTGTGAAATTAAATTAATAGTTAAGTGTTCGCTGTTCAGTGTCCATTGTTCTGTGTAAATTGTTGTGATGTGCTAAATTTAAATTTTAAGTAGTTGAAAAAAAACTTGACCGGTTAAATTTTGTGTTATTTGAGTACTGTGATGTGCATGATTGGATTATCTTAAATATGGAAAAGCCCTCCTTCAAGGTACGTAAAGTGTTTTGAATAAAAGTTATATTTCCGGTGATCTCTTCGAACATTATTGATTTGAAAGGAATAAACGCCGAGTTTATCAAAGAAATACCACCTTAAAACTAATGACCATCTATTGTTTTACGCAACTTTGGATTCGAACCCTAACGAAACCATTGTCTTGCATTTTTTTCGTCACCTATTTGCTAGTGTCAAAATTAGGAAACGAGTTGGTGTTTCTTCTATGGCATTCTTTAGCTTTTTTTTAATTATTCGACGCCATTGTTAGTTGTAAAAACTTGATTTAAATTTTTAATGACTGCTTTAACCACAAATGAGTTGAAATGAGCTAAAGAGATTAAAAGTAAGTAATTTGATTGGCGATCGCACTATGCTGGCGTATCGGCGCTAGTGATGTGGCTAAGGTTGCGGATGGTCGATATCGATAATCGATTATTATTACATTTAACATTGTAGTGATTTGAAATGAAAGTGAAAAATGTGCTTTTGCTACAATTCAATACGATTAGTAAGAATTTGGGTTTCGTTAAATATTAAATTAGGTAGTGGAAAGTTGGCAGTGTTCTCTTGCCGTTTGGTATATATTTTATTTGTTTGTTCGGCAGCCATTTTTGTTTACAAATGTAATTAAATAATGTATAGCTATTAATTAATGAAGATTGAAGTCGAACGCGATGATTACATGATTGTACGAAGGGCATTTTTTTGTGTTTAAGGAAAATCATTCGTGCTTCATCTATTTCCTTGTGCTACTTTCAGTTTTTTTTTATTCTAACAGGTAAAATTAAAATGACTGAATACGATTGACAATGGTAAATCATTGTTCAATATTGAATATAATTATGGATAATTATGTCACTGCATATTTTTGTAGCTATTTGCGTTTTGAAATTTAAACTTTATTAATTAACTAGCTGTTGCCCGCGGCTTCGCTCCCGTTTTTTTTTCTTCTAAATTTCAATATTTTCTCACCGTTTAAACCTACCCTGGGCTTCCACGAATATTTCAAGACTAAAATTAGACAAATCGGTTCAGCCGTTCTCGAGTTTTAGCGAGACTAACGAACAGCAATTCATTTTTATGTATATAGACTAGTATGGGGTTAGTTGAGGTTATTTTTTACATTAACTTTTTTCGTACTTGTTCTTTATTAAATTTATTCATAGGCAGTTTGAGACGATGACGTCAGACTGGGGACATAAGTGCATCAATTTCTTTGTTAAGGCCGTAGGTAGGTTATTTATAACCATGCAAAATATGCTAGCACAGAATGTATGTCATTGTGACTATGTAAACAATAACTTTTAATGTGAATAAAGTTGTAATTGCTGAACCGATAAGATAAAATATCGGAGTAAGACGTTTGCTATCGAACTAAAAACGATATAGAAATTGGTTTACAAACTGCAAATCTATCGGACGTACAAAATAAAGACTTGAAATGGAAATCTTCCTTTTCGAAATCGGCTCGAAAGAACTTACCTCTGAAAGGCGCTTGATTTTAAGTTGCTTAAGTATTTTAACTTGTAATGTAACATATATGTTTGTATAGGTATGTATCTCTGTCTTACTAATATACATACATACATACATAAAACACGTTTTTATCCCTTAATCATGCTAAACGTGGCCTCAAGGTCTTTACCGTAGGCTGTTACTAATATTAAATATTATAATTGCGAAAGTGAGTTTGTTTGTTTCGTTTTCACGCCTCAACTACTGAACCTATTCGATGAAATGCATACATCAGATTAGAAATCCAAAATAAGTAATAGGATAGGGTTCACTTCAGATAATGGTATAGTTCGCGCGGGCGCGCGATAGCCGTATTCTCGCAGACAAAGTCGCGGCCAGCAGCGACATCACTACATAGTATAAAACAAGGTCGCTTTCCGCTGTCTGTCTGTCCATGCTTAGGTCTTTAAAACTACGCAACGGATTTTGATGCGGTTTTTTTTTAGTTTTTTTTAGCGGTTAGATAGAGTGATTCTAGAAGAAGGTTTAAATGGATAATAGATGCATAATATAGTAGAGAAACACTGATTCCACCCGTGTGAAGCCGGGGCGGGTCGCTAGTTATATATGTATTACCGAAGCAGAGCTAATCGCTAAATTGAAACTTGTTTCAACACAATATGTGATATTGTATCGTGTCGTGCGACAATACAATACAAATAAAACGATTACGTCACGTTTTTAGTAAACTTCTCATTTTTGTCGTTTTAGTCGAACATGGCAACAATTTTGTTTTTTTTCTACTTCCTTTTTAGTCCGTTTCATCTAATCAATTTCGTTCTTTTTCTGTTTTGTTTTCGTGTTATTTGATAACACAGATAAATGTATTCGTTTATTGTTAACTAGCTTCTGTCCGCGACTTTGTCTGCGTAGAATTATACATAAAAAGCTTCCTTTTGAATCACTCTATCTATTTAAAAAAACCGCATCAAAATCCGTTGTGTAGTTTTGAAGATATAAGCATACAAAGGGACATAAGGACATAGGGACAGAGAAAGCGACTTTATTTTATACTATGTAGTGAAACTATGGAAAAAGCTTGTGTTTCAAAACACTTCTAGTGGTTACATGTATTTAACCTTTTCGCCACGTCAAATACAAGAGACGTCGCGCATGCGCCAGACTTCTTTATTGCGATGCCTTAAGTTGAACATAAACCCAATTGAACGAAGGTTGCTTTTGCATTGACGTATTTAGGTCTTCCATGCTGGTTTGGGAGCAAAGAAAAAACATAGAATATACCAGTTGCTTCTCTACCCGGCGCAGATGGTAAAAGTTCATCGAGGGAGGCGAAAATCATAGGAATCTTGTTATAGGCGATGAGGCTAGCAACCCATCACTATTTTGATTCCATTTTCCACCTATACGCCCACTATCTTGCTAAATGTGGCCTGTAGGTATCTGTCTACCCCGTAAGGGATAAAGACGTGATTTGTGTATGTATGTGTATTTATAGGTAGTTGGCGTTCAACCTACGATGGTTATATTTGAGTCGTTTGCGTCGAAAAGGTTAAAATTTAGCATACATTTGTAGAATAGGTGACAATGGAAGTGTAGTGCAAAAAAGCTTTTTATTAAAAAGTTAAACAGTTATCGCTATCCCGCGGGAACTATGTGAATTTCCTGCATAAAAACTATCTCTGTACCAAATTTTATTGAAATCGGTTCAGTGGTTTAGGCGTTAAAGCGTCAGACTCAGACAGACGAGCCTTTGGCATGTATAACATTAGTAGGGGTTTTAAATTTAAACGTATCTATTCTTTGTGTGACGCCATCCGCTGTTGACTTGCACTGCCGACTGTATTCACGTTTATATAAGTAGGGTTGCCATCCGTCCGGGTTTTCTCGATTATAGGGTTTTTTTGGGTACGGCTGTGGTTTTTCCAAAGCGTCAGAGTTACATTTTCACTTGAAGTCTGATCTGAAAGCTACTATTTAGCGATTTTAGTCAAGATTTTGATATCTCAAAAATTTTCTTTTTTAAAGTAGGCTTTGGCTTCTGTCCAATGGGTCAATTTGCCAGTGTCAAGGTTCGAGAGGTAACCTTGTGACAGCTGTCATTAAACATAACCTAGAAGACTCCGTATTGAAGTGACACTCGCACACTATAATAGAATGTTTGTATGAATATTATTGAATATGTTTTTAATATACTGCATTTTTGGCTGTCTATCATGTTTTATAATACCCATAACTGCCCTTTTGTAAAATTACCAAGCTAGTGTGATGACGGTAAGTCGAGAGCAAAAATATCGATACAATCATCATATGTGTGTCACCGGCCTTATTGTTTAAGGCATAAAGATGTACAGATGTTTCTGAGGCCTTCATAAAGTACATATATTTTTGCCCTTAATTGTACACATATCAAAATTTAGTAAATCAAGTTATGGCTTGTTTTAAATATGTTCAATATAACTTGTTTAGACTATATTTGAAAATTGCGTAATCACTGCTCACGCGATTGTGATGTAAAACAACAGTCTAAAATATTTTTAGATTTTTGAAAAAAATATTGATTAGTAGGTATGTATGCATAACCTTGTACATAAAACATTCATTTTACAGGTAATCAGATATGTAGAGACGAACTTGTCCCTTAAAAGTATCTTAAGGGATATCTTTTGTTGGTCGAACCGGATACCTTTTAATGCTATAGTGGGTGCGTATCAGAATATGTAAAGTTTAAAATGTATAACTTTTTGATAGTGTCATCTATAGATTGGTTTAGGTATAGGTTTAGTTATAACAAGCCTATTAATATGTAATTTTTTGAGAAAATCGCATTATACATTTTGAGCCATTATGTATTTTAAGCCATTATACTTTTTAGACTTTATGTATTTTAATACGTCCCCTGCTAAAGTTCAAGTCACTATGTTGTTATATACCAACGCGTTGACTAAATATGTTATCATTAACCCATAAAAACTTTAAATAGCGCGCTATTTATAAAAACGCACCGCTCGCTACGTTTGTAGCGCGTGACGTCACACGCACGCTCGCCAGCGCTCTCGTGAAGCTAGTCACGTTGTGATAAGGTTCAGAGTCCTTAGCCCCAGGGCCTGTACCACCACTGTCTGTTAAGTTCCGGCCATTTTAACAGTCAGTTATACTTTACTTTTAGATACTAGGTCATATCTTACATTATTTAAAATTTAGACATTTAGGATTATTTTCGGTTTCGATCGGTTCTTTTACTTTTTCTGTGTGTCTACTCTTGATTAATACTCATGTCCTGTCAATCGTTCAAAGGTTAAATGGAAGAGATCCCTTTTAGGGATAAGTTCGCCCTTGTGCATGTGTGTTGTCTTGTGTTCATCTTTTTCTTGTGTTTTATGTACAATAAAGAGTTATACATACATACATACATACATATTTACTTTTTATTTTGTTGGCAATCTAAATGTTGTGAAAATAACGCAGAAACGAATATAATGACAATTATAATTTTAATAAATTTAAACTTTTAACCATCTTGTAGTCCATGCACATACACCCGATTGCTTATCTGTGGCCCATTCAATTTTGAAAAATATTATATGCCAACAAAGTTTTATTTAAAATCAACTCTCTGTTGTAAACAGATCGGTATCGGACGAATGTTTGTGCCTGAGTCATGGATGTTGTATGTATTTAAGTATGTATTTGTCTACATTATTATAAGTATGTTTATCCGTTGCCTGGTACCCATAGTACAAGCTTTGCTTAGTTTGGGGCTGGGTCAATTGGTGTAATTTGTCCCAAGATATTTATTTATTTATTTAAATAAAAAAGTCGTCTGACGATAACTGACACTTAAGATAGCTGGAACTTAACAAACAGTGGTGAAATAGGCCCATAGTGTTTTAGGGTTCTGTAGTAGAAATGGCAACGACATATACAATTCTTTTCTTGTTTCTTGGAATTGCACAGTTCAGGGATTTAATTCCCCACCCACCATGGAATCGTCACATAAAACGTCATAGAGGCATCGCGCATTACTTAACAAGGGAAATTGTTACGACGCCTACTATAGATGTTTATAATAAACGTTTCTTATTTCTTGTTATTTCTTATAAATAGGTTCCAATTAGGAATAAAAGGTTCCATTGCGGGTGGGGGATTAAATTCCTTGACTGTACCAGAATATTAGCACTACATAGTATAAAATAAAGTCGCTTTCCGCTTTCTGTCGGTCCCTATGTATGCTTAGATCTTTAAAATTACTGAACGGATTTTGATGCGGTTTTTTTAATAGCTAAAGTGATTCAAGAGGAAGTGTTATATGTATAATTCTACGTAGGTGAAGTCGCGGGCTGAAGCTAGTCCAACAAATAAGCTATCATAAAAATCGGTGCTGTTCTTTTTAAGCAATAAAACAAGCAACAACACCCCTAAAAGTAGAAAATCCTAGACCAAACAATTCTCATTTTAACAAGCAACTTTAAAAAGTACCTATCAATACTATATCGATCATTACTTATCAATTTAATACGACAACCATGCATAGTAAAATAAATCTTACCGCTTAAGCGTAAGGTGATTAATCATCTAACAATAACCTGACAATAGAACATCGATAACATTTAAAGTCTACCGGAGAGTGACGTCACTAGCGCGACTGGTTTGGTGACGTCACTAAGTGTTGACATGCGGTGACAATGGTTTGTGTTTGACTCTCGTTGAGTCCTTAGTAAACTAAAAGTTTAAATAACTGAGATAATTAATAATCTTATTCTAACTTCTTGATTTAAATGTAAAATCACTGCATAGTATAAAACAAAGTCGCTTTCCGCTGTCTATCAGTCCCTATGTATGCTTAGACCTTCAAAACAACGCGAAGGATTTTGATGCCGTTTTTTTCTATCTATACTAGTATTATAAAGAGGAAAAATTTGATTGTTTGTTTGTTTGTTTGCATTGAATAGGCTCCGAAACTACTGGACCGATTTTAAAAATTGTTTTGCCGTTAGAAAACTACATTGTCACTGAGTGACATAGGCTACTTTTTACCGCGGGAAAATACCTATTCATACGGGAAAATTAATTTATTGCGGGCGAAGCTGCGGACCGAAGGCTAGTTTATAATAATTTAAGAGGATTTTGATTTTGACTTAGTTATTTATTTTCTCCTTTATCTTGTTACTAGCTTCTGCCCGCGACTTCGTCTGCGTAGAATTATACATATAAACCTTCCTCTTGAATCACTCTATCTATTAAAAAAACGGCATCAAAATCCGTTGCGTGGTTTTAAAGATCTAAGCATACATAGGGACGGACAGACAGCGACAACGACTTTGTTTTATACTATGTAGTGATTTGTTTTGGTTCCCTTTTTGAGACAGCTGCTTGGCCGACAAACTTCGCAAGGTCTGCATGTCTCAGGGCCACTTGTTTTTCGATAATATAGTACTAGCTTATGCCCGCGACTTCGTCCGCGTAGATAAATCCCGTTTTTTTCCTTATCCCGTGGGAATTTCCAAAAATCCTGAAGTAAGTTTCTTAGTTTTGTAATTACCTACTTTTGTATCAAATTTGAAGAGTCGAGTTATTATAGTTACTGAGATAGCGTCACTCGGAATCGAATATATAATTCCCGTTTTTTCCTTATCCCGTGGGAATTTCCAAAAATCCTTCCTTAGTGGATGCCTACATTGTATAAGGTATCTATGTGCAAAATTTCAAGTCAATAAGTCCAGTGATTTGGGCTGTGCTATCCCGCGGGAACTATGCAATTTCCGGGATAAAAACTATCCTATGTCCTTTCCCGGGACTCAAACTATCTGTATACCAAATTTCAACTAAATCGGCCTAGCGGTTTAAGCGTGAAAAGGTAACAGACAGACAGACAGAGTTACTTTCGCATTTATAATATTAGTAAGGAAGTAAGGATAGACATATACACACATAAATCACGTCTAACCCTTTCGGGGTAGAGCCTAGGCCCTAGGGAAACGACCAAAAGGCCACGTTTAGCATGATTTGTTGATTGACGATTTGTTGGATTCCCCTTTACACCTAGACGCCCTCAATCATACAAAACGTGACTTTTAGGTCTTACCTTAGGCTCTGTCTACTCGTAAGGGATATAGACGTGATTTGTGTATGCCCCTCCCTTTACCATCCCTTTAAGGGATGAGTTCGCCTCTGTACATCTGCTTGTCTTGTAGCTTGTGTTTTTTGTACAATAAAGACTAGTACACACATACATGCATAGTGATGGGTTGCTAGCCGCATCGCCTATAACATGACATGGTTAGTATTTGAACGAATTAGACTTATACAACAAAGTGCATTATAATTTCCATTTTTGACCTTCAGCTTGTCCGAAACATTGTCTGACTAACAAACACCGGATTGACGGGTGCAAATCTGTACTGACGTTTAATAGTGCGAGGACACATTTAGATAATTTTATTACTTGATATCGATAAAAATGATGTGCAAACGGTAATTTTAAAAATTTAAATTAATTAGAAAACGTATTATGTAGTATAATATTTTAATATAATTTTCGTTATACATATACGATAAATACTATTTTTTCCACATTTTCAGACTTAAATCTTTGTCGCCTGGGCGACAATATCCATTTCTTGTGCAATGTTGTACGGGATGAATTCTTAAAAGTGACTCGACATCGACTCAGTCAATGTCAGATAGGTATAGGTTGTTTATACTAGCGATAAATATAAATGAAAAATGTTTGCACATAATTAAAAGTATTCTAACTTAGCCGTCAGTTATGATAATGATGGTTTTATAATTGCTTTTTATCGATGTCGATAAACTTAGTCGATTTTTAATTAATCACTAGCTCTGGTACATTTTTGATTCGTCAATCCGGAGTTCCAATTAAATAGCTATTAGTACTAATTGTTGTACAAAATATTATTATCTATAAAAGTCGATGTTTGAACGAGATATTGGTATTTGAACGGCTAGCACAAGTAGGGAGACCGAGGAGAGTTGAGACAGAGGTGAGTTGATACAAAGCCGATTTCTCTGAACTGTGACAGTTTATCGGGCTGGTAACTTCGCTAATTCGTTGCTCTTTCTACACTCCACAGTTTGTGTGAAGTTGTGACCTCGCTAACTATCATAGGTGCAGAGAAAAAGGCTTTGTATCAACTCACCTCTGTCTCAACTCGCCTCGGTCTCCCTATACGAGACAACTTTAATATTAAAACAGATAAAACCATTTTTTTTTTCATGTCTTTGTGTCTATGTAAGTAACCAATATAAAATGATTTCGCACTGTAAACGTTACGTTTAAAAGCAGAGCTCTGCTAACACTGGATTTGGAATTCACTTGCCGTAAACCCTCGGCACTCAGGTCCGACTCGCACTTGGCCGGTTTTTTAGTTGTGTTGGCATTAACTGATATATATTTATGGAAATAATTAACATGTAATGATTATTATGAATAAATGAGTATAAGTATTTCTCGTTATCCCTCGGGAAATCTGCCAAATACTCGATTAGAAAGTAGCCTTCATAATTGATGTAATATATCAGATTAGTCACGTTAATTGGATCGGATATTGGATAAAATACAACAGAAGTCGCCGGCAACGGCTAGTTATTTGATTACTTGCACGGTTTCATTTCATTTAACTTTTATTTGGAAAACGCTCATCTGTATGTAATCAAATCTTGTAAGTGAATACATACATACATACATACATTACGTCTTAACTTAAGGTAACAAGACCTAAAGGCCACGTTTACCATGGTTGTGGGCGTGTAGGTGGAAAGGGGAATCGAAATAGTGATGGGTTGCTAGCTGTATCACATGACTCCCAAGATTTTCGACCTTTCCCTCGATAGGCGTTTACTATCTGCGCGGGAAGAGAAGCAACCAGTACATCCAGTTTTTTCTTTACTCACAGACAAGCATGGAAGACAATACAATGCAGTAATGTTGAAGTGAAATTCTGGTGACCTTCTCCACGTTTTATTGTAATATCACGTCCTTTTGTAATTCATATTTTATTTAACTTTAACCGAAACTAACTATTGTATGTCGATTACTGTAAAAAGTTCGCCATTGTTTAATTTTTTTTATATTGACCATACTTGCTGGCAAATTTCTGGGAAACGGTAGAACAATAAAAAAGTCCCAGCTTTTCAGACACTGAGGCGAACCTTGGGGACATAATTTTAATCTTGTTAATTAAGGTACTAGGTATCTTTTTTTCCTAGAATTTTAACATATCCCGAGCGTGACGCAACGATTAATTGTTTCGTTTAAATTAAGACGCGATTTTCCTTTTTTTACAACTGCTAAAAACAATATTTTTATGTCTGTCTATACAATACAATACAAATACTCTTTATTGAACACCACAAATTAGTACAAAACAATACAGAAACAAAGAGCAAAGTAGACAATAGGCGGTTTTATCGCTTAATAGCGATCTCTACCAGACAACCAATACGCAGACAAATAATTTGGAGACAGTTTAAGTAGGTAGCGGAAACAAATAGACAGGATAAACGCAGGGATAATAAAAACAACAATACCAACATAAATATAATACATAGCTAAATAAATAAAATAAAATAATACATACATACACACATAACATTACTGTATAGTATAATACTTAAGATAAAATAAATGTGAGAATGTAACAATGAAAAATAAGAAGGCCATACAACAGAAAAGGATTTGATCAGAAGCAAAAAGAAAAGATAAGGTACTAAAGACAGGAAGTGGATTAAATTAGTGACAAATAGTGAGATTTGAGTTGGTTTTTAAAAATAGGTAGAGTTTTAGCTCGTCGTAGGTCCACAGGAAGGGAATTCCACAGACGGAGGGCATAGTAAAGGAGTCATGATAGAACTTAGAGGAATATGTAACCCAATAGGTCTATGTAACCCAATATAAAATAACCTTACATTGATTGCATTTTGCTTAGGAGCAAGGGCTTGTACACATACATACATACACACAAATCACGTCTTTATCCCTTACGGGGTAGACAGAGCCTAAGGTAACTAGACCTACAGGCTACGTTTAGCAAGACACTGAGCACTGCCTTACACTGCTGGCTGAACTGAAGGGCTTGTAACACTGGATTTTAAGTTCACTTGCCTAATTTGTACGGAACTGTCAGTTTGCGAGTCAGACTCGCACTTGGCCGGTTTTGTAGCTAATTAAGGTTCCGTGTAATTGAGTCGACTCACACTTCAACGAGAAATATCTTATCTTTTCATCGATTTACCATTACATTTGCCTCAAGATAATTATTGCTATGAATATGATAATGTATAACGTCAGTCTTATATTCGTTATGAGCTCATGAGGTGTAATGCAATCGAAGACACACGTGAAAGTGTAGAAATTAAATGAGGGCGCCACTTCCTACGTAGCTGGCATATTGTTATCGTACAAGTAAAATTTCAATTTAAAATTCAGAAAAACTTAGTCTGATAAATAACCCTTAATGAGTCAATTTTGTGCCAAAAATGCATTACGTAATTTTGGAAAAGAACACTTGAACATTTTTTTTTACATTGATTTTTGAACCGAAATATCGATTAACTTATCGACTCTCACCGCATCACTATCCAACGCTCTTAACGTTCGGTGTTGGCATTATTGTTTCTTTTTCCATAATGTCACTGGCCAGTGGCCAGTTACGTTTTATTTAGTTTTAAACTAAAATCAAGAGGAGTCAGCGTTACCAACATTACCATAATTAAATAAATGACGGAACATAGATTTGGCATTTCAAGATGGCTGCCTATTTATAGCTAGCCGACGAAATCGTATGGCGATTGCAAATGAAAGTATCTTTTTTCAGGGTTACGTGGCCAAATGGCAAAATGGATTCCAATCTAAATTTTCATTATATATTACAGTTTGTACGTACAATATTTGAATATGAAATTCTGGTAAATGAAAGGAATTATATATTTTCATGTAGTTTTTTTATTTCCATACTGAATACCGTAGTTTTTCAATCGTACAGAATCGGGTGTAATTATAAGGGTATTTGATGTGTGGTCATATACATATGGGAGTCATTGCCGATTAACATTCACTTTCTCGCTCGCACGTGCCCCGTCTCGCTCGCGCCGAGGGCTGTTTCAATTTTATACTTATTGATTCAAAGGTCGTGAGTTTGAACGTAGCGTCAGCAAAAGAATTGTTTTAGAATCGTACATTAATATATTCTACTGATGTTATAAATGCGAAAGTTTGTGAGGATGTGACGATGTGAGTGTGTATGTTTGTCCCTTCTTGACGGTGTAACGACTGAACGGATTTGAATAAAATTTGGAACGGAGACAGTCATTTTATCAAGGAATATTACATAGTTCCCGTGTGATAACGGTAAACTTGTCAAAGGTGCCTAGATATTTATTCGCGGCGTAAATAATTTCTGATTCTACGCGGGTGAAGCCGCGGGTAGAAGCTAGTTACGTATTCCACTGAAAAGAAAATAGGGGCCACTTGAGTTATAAAATCAAAATTTAAATAAAGTGCTTTTATTTCAATGGATACAAATAGGTAAATAAAATAAAAAAGAAAAATATGAAAGTACACAATAAAATAGATATTGTTTATTGAACACCACAAATTGGTACTGTAGCATTACAGAAATAAAAAAGACAGGGTAGACAAGCGCTCTTATCGCTTAGAAGCGCTCTCTACCAGACAATCTAATAAGTCCTCAACGTTTTAATTGATTGAATCAGGCGTCACTTTGCAGCCTAAAAAACCTATTTCTATACTAATGTTGTAAAGGGGAAAGATTTGTTTGTTTGTTTGCATTAAATAAGCTCTGAAACTACTGGATCAATTTAAAAAATTCTTTCATAAATTTTCCGTTTTTATGGGCCGCCCGTTCAGCAGCCGCTCCCGCTGTCTCGGTGGTATACGGCCAAGGTTCGAAGCAAAAGTGCTGACTCAGGTGGCGTCCCAAAGCAGGCGCTTGCCCTTCTCCCAAAGCACCTTCCATTTTTAACTTTGTCAATCTGTAGATGTATTTTTTTTAAGAATTGTAACTTTATTTAAACAAACATATTTACGAGATCTAAAAGTTGATACGAAAAAACCTTAAACTATCTTAATCTAATCCTAAATACCTATATTTACAAATATCGCCCAGATCGTTGCGGGGCAAGGTGCCCATAGTGCTGGCTACGTTTCCTCGTTGGATAGCAATGCCTATGCGTTGCCCGAGGGAAGAGCCAGCTCTATGGGATTTTGATGTTTTTTTTTAATGAATTAAATTTTAAAATTTATTGATGGATAAAGCTTGTTTTGCCGACGCTGCCGTGAGCGGCCACATCCGCCGTTCGCGGCAACAATCGGTGCCGTTGCCGCGGGATTTTAAATATAACGTTATTAGAACGATCTAGATCATACATACATAGATCACGTCTTCATCCCTTACGGGGTAGACAGAGGCTAAAGTAACTAAAGGCCACGTTTAGCATGATTGTCAACGTATAGGTGGAAAGGGGAAGTTTAGTGCTAGTTTATTACTTTATGTTTTATTTTTTTTCTAAACTAGCTTCTGCCCGCGAATTCGTCCGCTTAGCATTAGACTTGACTTGATTAGCTTTGAATTGATTTTGATAGTATATTCTGCAATAATTATTTACGTTGCGACTCTGGGCAGCTGCGGACTTTGACTTGTTTGTCGCTATCCCGCGGGAACTATGCAATTTTCCGGGATAAAAAGTAGCCTATGTGTTTATCTAGGGTACCAGCTACAGACCGCCTAAAGAGGTGCGGGTGCGGGCGGCAGGCGCACCCGCCCGCACCTCTCTCGGTCCCCTTTGTCGTCCTACCCCCCGCCCCTGTGCCGCGCGGGCGAAGACTCATTTAAGTGGTCGGCCTGTATTTTCTTTCCGAATTTTATCTAAATCCGTCCCGTCGTTTCAGTGTGAAGAAGGAACAGACAAACACTCTCACGTCGTCTCAAACTTGAATCCATCCCCATCGAGGGAGCGGGCAAAATCTTAGGAATCATGTTATAGGCGATGCGGCTAGCAACCCATCACTATTTTGAATCCCCTTTCATGCTAAACGTGGCCTTCTTACCTTAGGCTTTGTCTACCCCGTAACGGATAAAGACGTGTATGTAATGTACGAATTGCTTTACAAAGTTACTTACATACATACATACATAAATCACGTCTTTCTCCCTTACGGGGTAGACAGAGCCCAAGGTGACAAGACCCAAAGGCCACGCTTAGCATGATTGTGGGCGCATAGGTGGAAAGGGGAATCAAAATAGTGATGGGTAGCTAGCCGCATCGCCTATATGATTCCTATGCCCATTCCCTCGATGGACTTCTACCATCTGCGCGGGAGGAGAGGCAACTGGTACATTCTATGTTTTTTCTTTACTCCCAGACCAGCATGGAAGCACCACGTTGAAAGAAGTACAAAGTTGACACGAAAATAAAGTGTTGTTTACGTGTTTGTGAACTACTTAACGCAATATGCCAAGTTAATTATATTTGACCTTCCGCCTGTACGTAGGCACTTGCGTACAAACACACGTACATTTAAGTCACTGATTTTTATCAATTGATTAAGGCTTTTACTTTGTCGGCCATCTTTTTAAGAGTTATGTACAGAAAAAGAACTGGCCAAGTGCGAGACGAACTCGCGCACTGAGAGTTCCGTGCAAATTCGCCAAGTGAATATTTATTTATTTATTTAATGGGACAAATTACACCAATTGACCCAGCCCCAAACTAAGCAAAGCTTGTGTTATGGGTACCAGGCAACGGATAAACATACATATACAATATCCATGACTCGGGCACAAACATTCCTATTCATCTTACAACTAGAAAGAAAGAAAGAAAGAAAACATTTATTCGTGACATAGATAATGGTTACATAGACAAGAAAAAGACGTAAAAAACATAAGGACATATATCACGAAATGGTCCCATCTCAGCATAATGCTGGCCTTGCAGCCAGCGCTGGTCTTCCGATGGGACCATTTCGCCTGCCCCTACCGGGATTCGAAGCCAGGACCTCTAGCTTTATAGTCAGAGTCACTAACCACTACGCTATCCGGTCGTCAAAATTATCAAGTCATGTACATACATATGAAGATGTTAACATTGTTCTAAGTCAGTCCATGACGCCCTGCAAGGGCACACAATAGTAATTAATATCTAAATCTAGGATTGTAATATAATGTCAAATCAAAACATGCCAAGAAATTCTAAGTACATTAAACTGTACATTGATATTATTGAATTCATTAATGTTATTCTATTCTAGTTAATTATCACTATCACTACATAGTATAAAACAAAGTCGCTTTCTCTGTCCCTATGTCCCTATGTATGCTTATATATCTTCAAAACTACACAACGGATTTTGATGCGGTTTTAGAAGCGAGTTCAATTAAAAACAAACCTTCAAAAAATGTTAACATGTAAGAAGTCATTAGAAACCTTTAGAAACATACATACCGCCACGCCCTTTTCCCACAGGGGTGGGCAGACTACTTTGATTAGATTAGTTTTGATTTAATTTTTTCTTCTTTTTTCTTAAATCTTCTTCTTCTTTGCAGTTGGTGGGCGCTCCTTGCGGCCAGCACGGCCAGTACACCTTCTATAAGGCCCTCAGGATAACGGGGGAAAGAGAGCGCATCATTGCCATCGGGGACTTCTTTTTCGTGAGGATATGGCAGGACTCCGAGCTGGTCTCCATAGGTAACTGGCACATAAACAATGCCTGGTTAATAACGCCCATTGTGGTTAGGCAAGGATGTGTGGTCGACCAAGAAAAGCCTTTTCTCAAACATTGTCGTAAACGTCGTCATTGTATTCTAAGTGATAACACGAGGGGCCTTGTTGACGGCCGCATTACATTGCAGGCGCGATTTTCTGACCATAAATCGGATTGCTGGACTGTTTTTCGTTTGTTTTTAACTTTCTTTAAAGTCAAAAGAGACTAGAACGATGAACAATGGCATAGGAGTGCGCGTTTTGTTCGAGTCTAACGTTTTTATCAATGTCTCAAATAGCTTACGGTGACAGATGACGTAAAAAAAATTGAGAAAAAAAGCGGGAACGTGAAAACCGCGTAAGTTGCGAGGTAGTTTAGTGCGAAATTTATTTTGGTTTCCTCTCAATGTTTGAGACAATATCTGCCTCAGCTGGAAGAGCAATCGCTGGATTCGTAACTTTAAAAAACACTCACCTGCGGTTCGTGCCTTGGTATTAATCTACTATTACCACCTCAAGGATAAATGTCTTTGTGCGGTTTATGACATTAAAGCCTATTTTCACTCGCAATTCAATGTGACAATCAGCTTTATGAGTTCAGTGAGCCCTGGTTCTGGAGGCACTTACGTCTCCACTTGCGCGGTCTCAGACCGAGGCAGCCGCTAGACCTGAGGCTGCCTCTAGTGGATAAGCATCTTAGTCATGTTAGCCTCTTTAAAGATATTTCGAAGAGGCTAATAGACGCTACGGGTGACCGCACTGCCGTGTCATGCCTATGTCAGTTAACTTGAGATACATGAGATATGCGTAACAAGTCTGAATCGTATTTTTTTGGGTGTCTTTACCTACCAACAAAACATTTTTTTTAATTTTGCTTACCAATTCCTTGTACGAGCCTGTCTCAATAGTCGTGTAACTCAGTTTTGGCCACAGCTAATATGGCTACATACTGTATCTAGTAGTTACACGACTTAGGTGCGACAGGCCTTCTACTATGCTGCCGTGTCATGCCTATGTCATGTAACTCTAAAAGCATAGTTTTACTCAAATAGATTTCTGTTAGACTTATGCACATTATGTAATACCTAGATTATTCGTGTTTTGTATATTATATAAGTTATAGGCTACAAAGGAGTTAAACATAACAGGTTCGCCATACAAAGTCTGTTTTGCGGTGCCCTGTATCTCACAAGATACATGACTTAGGCGTAACACGTTAAATATAAATATTTCTTTCGGTTGTCTACCAGTTTACTTATATAGTCGTATATATACCATAAGGATATATAATTATGTACCATGATAAAAACTTTTAGTAAATAGGATAAACAAAGAAAAAAACACCCCAAAAATAAAAATAAAACAACTGTAAATCTCTATATTTATGTTGAACAATTTTATTAAAACAGTTGTTTTATTTTTATTTTTGGGGTGTTTGTTTTCTTTATTTATCCTTTTTACTAAAAGTTTTTATCATGGTACATAATTATATAGCCTTATGGTATAATTACGACTATATAAGTAAACCGAGAGAAATATTTATATTTAACGAGTTACGCCTAAGTCATGTATCTTGAGATACAGGGCACCGCAAGACAGACTTTGTATGGCGAACCTGTTAT
Organism: Pandemis corylana; assembly: GCA_949127965.1. Taxonomy (NCBI): domain Eukaryota; kingdom Metazoa; phylum Arthropoda; class Insecta; order Lepidoptera; family Tortricidae; genus Pandemis; species Pandemis corylana. The sequence goes on along the minus strand of OX421875.1, from coordinate 1,088,638 downwards.
GCCTAACTCCTTTATAGCCTATAACTTATATAATATACAAAACATTAATAATCCAGGTATTACATAATATGCATAAGCCTAACACAAATCTATTTGAGTATTTTGATTTTTGTTTTTGCTGCTTGATTTCAAAATAAACTACGAATTACGAAAAAAACTTTAAACAGATTTTACTCAAAACTATGCTTTTAGAGTTACATGACATAGGCATGACACGGCAGCGCAGGGCTGGCAGTTTCCTTGGACAGCGTATTAGTATCGCTCTCCAAAGGGGGAATGCTGCCAGCGTTTGTGGTATGTCGCGGGGGCCTCTCCTTTTTTAATTGTTTTATTTAAATTTGTTTTTTTTTATTCATAATCTTATGTCTATTCCAATCAGCTTTATTGTGTTTTTGCTGATTGAAGAACTGTCATGATAAATGATAAAGCGCTTTCTTTGTCGACTATGCATTGGTCTACTGCTCGGCTGGCACCACTGCATGAGAGACTACAGTGTGCCTTATTACCTCTTCATACAAAACATACAACTGAAGCATTTCTAAAAGACTGTAGTTACAGTCTTTTACGTGTAGCAGTCCGGCACTTCCTGGCCTGTGGAAGACGTAAGTGTGCACACCTTGGGCGGTGATAAAGAAAGCTTCAGGTCGCACGTTTATAGCCCTCACCTTTGGTTCGCGCGACAATTTCCTGTGATCTGAAACTTTCTTTATTTCACTACCCTCGGCGTGTAATGTACTATTGTGCAACGGCCGTGTTGTTGTTATAAGACGTAGTAATTCCAACGTTACACGACCCAAGCTTTCTGTATTAACACAGAATAGACGAAAGACGTTGGCCCTAGTATTAACACTACATTAAAATCTAACACGCCTTAAAGCCCTGCACACATTATACAGCTGCTTTTTAAGGAAGTGCCGTCATTGGTTCTTAACCCGTCAAGCGTCCAAGCGACTACATTAGTCCCTAACTTTTTCGGGCGGGAGGCTTAAAGAGAGAGCGAGAAGCATATATAGCGAGTTGTGAGCTCTTCCTAGGGAGGAAGACCTGGCCAGTGGCGTGAATGCATAATGCAGTCCCTAGGACATTTCCCGCCCGAAAAAGTTAGGGACTACTGTAGTCGCTTGGACGCTTGAAGGGTTAAGCCAATGAGGCGTGGTATCCAAACGTGTTGACACGCGCATAAATATCTTAGTGAGGGTACCTGCAGAATCTGTTTCGTCCAACCTCTTTCTTCTATTTTGTGGATGCAATGTTGTTGGTTTAGTGATTGAGGGTTTTGCAAAAAAATGTCCACATGTACAAAAAAATGTGTCCCAGATTTTACTATGGATTTTTTCCTGTTCGTCACGTTACATGCATATGAAAAAAAGTGACGAACTGGAATGGAAATTTTGGGACACATTTTTTCTTATACAAGGATCGATAGGGCGAAGTGATCATGTGAACTTTTTTTTTTTGGAAAATGCTCGATTATAATAACTTTATCTACACGCGGCAGCGTGTCCAGCCAAGTTCAAAGAAACTGGCGACATCAGTCGTGTGTGTGTGTGTATATTAATAATTGAAATAACTTCTCTGGGTGCACTAAAGCTCGGTATCACGGACCTGAATTGACTTAAAGAGGACTTATTGTGTAACGATTTCGGTATCACAAATGTACTCGCCATCCCTTTCTGTTATACGGTGAAAGCGAGGGTAGAAAGGGATGGCGAATGAGCCGCGCATTAGACAATATGGCCTTAGGTCTGCGCTCATTATTGTGTGTATAGATAGTGCGACTTTGTCTTACTAAAGTTACAGTCATGCTAGTCCTTCCGAAAGAGACAGCTATATGCTAGAATACAGATGCAAATTACAGCCAATTATCACAGTATATATATAAGCTAAAGCAGTAAGGAAACTACGAACAAATCGGTTGAAACGAAACACGCACACAGGCGCGCGCTTTACACGGCCCCTAAGCGGACCTGAGCCTGAGCGGAGTGGACGAGGTCCGCTTAGGGGCCGTGTAAAGCGCGCGCCTGTGTGCGTGTTTCGTTTCAACCGATTGCAATTATTAACATAGCCATTTATGCATAATGTGCGTATGGAAAACTGGAAGGCGTGTGTAAGTACCTAACATTGTATTGTAGTATTTGTAACTAGCTTGGGCGTCTGTTTTGGGTGGACTTGCATATTTGGATAAAGTTCTATGTTTTATCGCGATGTTGTAGCAAACAAATGAAATGAACAAATTAGCTGTGATAATGGTGCTTCGTTGTATCCGTCTCACTGGTGTGGGAAAGGGATGCAAGAGAAGCGGTTAAGTGCAGTGATGACGTCACGCTTTGCAAGTGTGGCTGGGTTTAATAAAGATCCGTTAGGACTAATGTCATAAGTCACATTTAAATGTCGTGTGACGGATTTGTGATGAATTGTGTGTGACATTTATTACTAACAGACTTTTATGTGACTTGGTAAAAGAACGGCTTGTCGCTTGTTTTGGAAAATTGTGTAGAAATTTTAAAAAAAAAAGAGTTGATTTGAATCGTCAAGCGAAAAGTGGTTCTGATGCTGGAAAATTTTATGTCATCTCATCAATAATTAATGTAATGTGATAATATAACAGAATAAGTGAAGGCGAATCACGGGGACTGGTTTACACGCCGTTGTTTAATTTTTTTTTTGAAGAAATCTCGATTTGATCGTGTAAATAGTTTGCAAATTCTACTTAACCGCTGTTACAAACTCTTGTGGGATCACCTGTGGTTGGGTAACCAGGGGTGGGGACAACTATCTCACTCTACCTAACTCTTGCCTTGTCATATTGTCACATTATCCCATGCCTTTGTCAGATTTAAAACAAGCTGCCGTTGAATATGATTGGTTCTAAAACTTCAGACGAGACCAAAAAACGTCGTAACCAAAACAATCTTTACTCTTAGTTTAAAATTCAGTATAGATCGCCCGCGCGGTGTAAGGGCGCGGGGTGGGGCGACAAAGGGGGCAGAGGTGCGGGCGGCAGGCGCACCCGCCCGCACCTCTCTCGGTCTCCTTTGTCGTCCTACCCGCGCTCCTGTGCCGCGCGGGCGTGGACTCATTCAAGCGGTTGGCAAAGAAAAAACATAGAAAGAGAGCGAGAGTCGCGTCGCGCGCGTGAAAGACTACCTGTCTCTTTCTAGAAGGAACAGTAAGAAAGAGACGGGTGATTTTTCGCGCGCGACGCGACTTGTGCGTACTTGTGCTAGACTTGAAGCTGCTTCTCTATCCGCGCAGTTTTCGGTTCGCTCGCTGCCAGATCCATACTAAATTGACAGCTAAAACCTGAACTGAGTCGGAATTGAATCGCATTAAGACGTCAATACCAATACCCCTGGTCGTAAAAGCCCATTGATAATGGGAGAAAATGTCAGGAATCGTGTTATAGGCGACCACTCACTATTTTGACTCTAATTTCCTATACGTCCACAATAACACCAAATGTGGCTTTTACCTTTAGAATTTGCATACCTAGGCTCGGTTTACTGTCTAGTGCAGGGGTGGCCAACAGGTCGATCGCGACTGTTAGTCCAGTCGATCGTGGCAAGGCAAAAAATATAAATACGTAGACCCGACTGCGCAACGTAATCACCAACTGATTTAAGATTTCATGAAGTATGTAATTGGTAGATCGCACAGGGTTTCGTTAGTAAACAGGAGATCTTGGCTCTAATCAAGTTGGCCACCCCTGGTCTAGTGTCTACCCCGAATATGATAAAGATGTGATTACTATAGACCACTCGCTTAAATGAGTTCACGCCTGCGCGGCACAGGAGCGCGGGGTAGGACGACAAAGGGGACCGAGAGAGGTGCGGGCGGGTGCGCCTGCCGCCCGCACCTCTCGGCGGTAGAGTCCCACCCCGCGCCCCGCACCGCGCGGGCAAGAACTCATTTAAGTCATATGTGTCTATGGATTCATAAGAGCGTTTAAGGTCTCGTCTATCTCGTTCTAGCCTCGATATACCTGTCGCTTTCATCGCCAATCTTGACGGTAGTATGTTCTAAGTCTCTGGTTTTATATCATAACCTAACTCATCTCATAAAACACTTTCAACAGATAAAAAATACCCCGAATGGCTGCCACCACTTCATGACCAACTTATCATAGGTACTACTAAATTTGCAGTTTACCAACAAGTAGCCTAATAACCTCGCATAGAGGAACGAACCGATAGAGTGGAAATGCTATGCAATTTAACAAGGTGTCTCAGATTTTTGCAAAATATTTTAGCAGGTGCTCCAGTTGCTTTGACTGAACGTGAACACCCCTACAAAGATTTTTCACTAACATTTTTGATTTTTTTTAGGGCCTTTTTCACCACTCTTAAGTTCCAAGTTCTTAAATGTCAGTTATCTATGCTTCCGTCTCTGTTTATTACTACGAAACAGACAGAGATGTATAGATAACTGACTTAATATTACTGAGGTCTTCCCATCGAGTTACGACCTGGGTGCCTTTAAGAAGCGAGTGTACAATTTTCTGCAGGGCCGTCAACGCACTGGCATCGCGTAAAGCGCTGCGGGTGTCTATGGACAGTGGAGATCACTTACCATCAGGTGACCCACTAGTTCGTTTGTCTGGCCTCTCTAACATAAAAAAAAGGCACTTAACAGAGAGTTGTGAAACAGGCCCCTAGTCCCTAATAAAATATTGAAAGGGTTATTTAGTCAAACTACTTGTAATCCCTGCTAAAAGATTCCGGACAAAAAAGAACCGCCAAGTCTGCGCCGGTTGCTGTACTCTGACCAGCCGAAGGTCAAGTCGCTTGAGTTGAAGCAGCTATTAAGAATGAGATAGCTAATGTTTAGTCGTTGCGTGCACATGTCAGATATACCATAAGTTACGCAAATGCATCTACTTCGCGTCCGAACCCGGACCTAGAGTCGGAGTTTGTTCCATACATTTTGAAAATACAGAATCGTTTCAATCGTGACTGGGCAGAGCATCGGTGTTCTTGAATCGGTTTGCATTTCCCGTCACTAAAAGGAAGAGGAAGTATTAAACACATAGTTTGTGGAAGCGGAAGAGGAAGAGAAGATTTTTATGAGAATGTGAATGCGGAAAAGGAAGAGAAAGAGTGATAGCATTTTGTGAGAGTGACATATTACTAGTTAAAAATTAAATATTAAAATAGATGAAAGCAGACATTTTTTGTTTATTTATTTATATAATGATAGAACACATAAATAAAGCATATAAAGTTTATTTTAATAATCGAAATTGTCTGCTTGGAGGTTTATTTTAATGAAAATGTACGAGCGCGCGAGTGAATACGCGATATGCGCGGCGTAATGAAAATTCCTCTAAATTTAAGAGGAAGCGGAAGAGGAAGAGGATTTTTTGAATTTCGTTAATGTGAAAGCCTACCGCTTTAAAGTAGAGGAATTTGAAAAAATTGCGGAACTTCCTCATAATGCGGAAGCGGAAATCCATATCAATATTAAGTAAAATGTCGGCATGCTTGGTTTTAATACGGACCGTGATATTTGCCTAATCTATGGTATATCTGATTTAGTGGCATATTTAATAAAACTGGATTTAAAAAATGTTAATGTGTTCTGAAAATTTTAATAGTTTAAGGGCCTATCTCACCATTCTCTGTAAAGTTCTTATTAAGTGTCAGTTTTTTTTTTTTTTTTTTTTTTTTTTTTTTTTTTATATGAATAGGAAGGCAAACGAGCAAGTGGGTCACCTGATGGTAAGTGATCACCACTGCCCATAGACACCCGCAACCGTGGAGGGATTGCAGATGCGTTGCCAACCTAGAGGACTAAGATGCAATGCCTCTTGTGCCCGTAATTTCCCCGGCTGTCTTACTCTCCACACCGGAACACAGCAGTGCAAGCACTGCTACTTAGCGGCAGGATTAGCGAGTAAGATGGTGGTAGCGATCCGGACGGACCTTGCACAAGGCCCTACCACCCGCAAAAGCAAGTTATCTATACATCTCTACTATAGACTAATAGAATTTCAGGCTCGGGGACCTTATACGTCCCTTTTATAAATGACTTTCTGCCAAGTTTCTTGCGGCGCATTCTTGGCAATGATGGTCTTTCCGAGTGCGCTGGTAGTTTCAAAAAAGACATGTAAAAGAGACAAATTTGCAAAAATAAATTTGGAATTTGGAATTTTGAATGATTCCCTTTCTATTTCTTAGTATACGAAATAGAAAACGTTGCCGACATTTTGTCACAATATTTTTGAATATATTTTATTACTTTGCAATTAGCGACGTTGTCTGGAAGAGATCGCTATTAAGCGATAAGACCGCCTATTGTCTACTTTGTTCTTTGATTCTGTATTGTTTTGTATTGATTTGTGGTGTTCAATAAAGAGTATTTGTATTGTATTGTATTTGTATAAGAAGATAGATACATCATAGATATCTGACACTTAGTAGGGACTTTACAGAGAGTTGTGAAACAGGCCTTAAAGGCTTTGTTCCAGGAGACAAAGGAAAGACAATTGATATATCACTATTGCAGGATTGGACAGCGAGTTTTTCCACTCTGTTAGGTTAATTGCTCTATGCAACCTCGCAACACTCATGCTAGCATTTTTCAAAAATGTCGCTCGTCTTATTGCTTATACGACCTGGCGCCTATTTCACCAACATGACAACTGTCGGTGACAATTGTAGGTGACATGTGACGATTGTCGGTGACAAGTGACAATTGTCAGAGACAAGTGACAATTCTGTTTAAGTACATTGCTAACTTGACTGGATAGATTCCGTTGGCTTCATATTGACAACGCCTTGCATTTTGAATTGTCATATGTCGCCGACATATGTCAAGTTTGTGAAATGGGGCCTGGAATATAAGGACGGGGGTACACTGGCTTGCGACGCATGACATAGCCCTCAGTGTATCTCCGGCCTAACGGTACGCTTTCAAAAAAGCTGTTTAAAAGATATTCTGTTGAAATTTTTCATCGTAATTTTGGATTAAAAAGTTATTTCGAATTTCCACTAATTTACAGAGGGATTGTTTAAAGAATCATGTCCCTGCTCGTTTCAGCTGCAAGCGTTCCTTCATCAGTGGTTTTAATATTTTTTCATTCATTTGAATTGATGAGTGTTGTCAGGTTAGGACAGAGGTAGCATGCCAGTATTTAGTATCAGCATCTCTTTCGCTCTTTGACTCTGAATAACTTGTAGCTTGTAATAAATAAATCCCTATCCCTATCCCTACTATCCCTACTTCCCTACTAATATTATAAATGCGAAAGTAACTGTCTGTCTGTCTGTCTGTCTGTCTGTCTGTTACCTTTTCACGCTTGAACCGCTGGACCGATTTTGCTGAAATTTGGTATACAGATAGTTCAAGTCCCGAGGAAGGTCATAGGATAGTTTCTGTCCCGGAAAATTGCATAGTTCCCGCGGGATAGAGATAAGCGAATTCTGCGCAGACGAAGTCGCGGGCAACAGCTAGTAATAAATAAATAAATAAATAGCTTAAATTGTTGAGCCACTATGGAACGCTGTCATAGTGACATTGGCACACTTTAGCACCGTGTTTTAAACACTAACAAACAATCATGTCACTACATATTATGACAACGTTCTATCTATGCTCAATAATTTAAGTCATTGACCGTACAACACAGGTTTGTATGGGAACATCTTTACTAAGACACTAAACGTTCCAGAGAGTAAAATGTAATTTTTTTTTCCATACAATTTTCCTGGATAAAAACTGTCACAATGGTGTGTGATGTTCCCGATAATCCCAATCCGCACCTGGCCCTCGTGGGAACTATAGCCCAAGCCCTCTCACTGTGAGTGGAGGTCTGTGCCCGAAAAACTATGCTATGTCCTTCTCCGGGACTAAAATTCTGTACCAAACTACAGCCAAATCTGTCTAGCGGTTTAAGTGTGAAAAGGTAACAAACAGACGGACAGATAAACAGACAGTTACTTTCGCATATAGTATATGCCATATACAATAATATTAGCAGGGATTTACGAAAAAAAAAATCGTATCCAACGCCATCTCTGACGACATGACAGAAACTAATTCTAATGCCAAATTAAGTATCATCTAGTCATCTTGTATTAAAATAAAATTGTATCAGTATTTTTATTCTTGTTTACGTAAACGTTTTCTTGTATTTGTTTTAATGTCGTATTTTGTCGCTTTCGCTGCATGCTTAGTTGAGTCACCGCTAGATGTCGCTGTTCGCCACGTGCTTGCTACTGATTGGCTTATAAACGCGCCCTCTGATTGGCTAATGCTTTGCATAGTTGCTTTCGTAACGTCTCGAGTGTGGGGACTACAGTCCAAGCACTCTCGTTCTAAATTCTCCCAACAGTGGGACGTAGGAATATTCTGAGAAAAGCGCCATCTAGCGGTTTCCTGATTATCATAACTAATGTACAGTCGAGGGCACCAATATTGATACAGTCGTCATGTCAAGTGTATAGATCAGGGGTTCCCAAACTTATTCACTACGCGCCCCCCTTCCAAAAAGAAAAAAATCTATTCCCCCCTTAGCCCAGCCCGTAAGCCGTAGGGCGGAAACCGGTAATTTGTTAATAAGGTTCTAGGTCGTAGCCCATAACCCCCTTTCACAGGCCTCTGCGCCCCCCTCGGGTGGCGCGCCCCCCACAAAATCACTGGTATAGAATAGATGGTTTTGACGTCTTGGTAACGTACCTATATTTATGCCCTTTTTACAGAAAATCCTTACTAATTACAAATGCGAAAGCAATTATGTATGCCTGTCTGACATCACGCCTAAACCACTGAACCGAATTCAGTTGGAATTTCATACATATACATAGATTCAGTCCCGGGGAAGGACATGGGATAGTTTTATCTCGCAAAATCACAATGTTCCCCCGGGATAACGATAACCGAACTCTACGCGGACGGAGTCGCGGGCAATTGCCAGTTCACAATAATCTCTTAGGCGTATCTGAACGGTATCGATGGTATGTCAATACGACACTTACTATGTCAAGGTTCCACGGTACAGTTGGGGATAAAAATGTGTAGTCATAAGACAGCATATCTGTCCTCGACTGTACTGTTAAATTTCTAAATGTCACTGGAAATTAGAACACAGAAAACTCCGAAAAGTAAAGCTATGGCCGGGAACCGAACCGTTGAACATATACATGATGTGGATGTACTGACTGAATAATAAATAAATAAATTATTGTATCCATATTTATGCTCTCGACTGTACTTATTATATTGTATTTCGTAGATTGGGTAGTCGGGTAGTGTAGTCATAGCGTATTTACAATAATGGTAAGCGAACTCGGCGGTGTAGTATAAGCTACTACGGTATGCATCAGTTCAGTAGGCTTACCTTAATAGCTCGCAATCGCCATCGTGTTCATTTTGACAGTTAAGAAAGAAAGAAAACCAACTTACAAAAACAAAAAAAGAAGTAAATAAAAAACATAAGGACATCACGAAATGGTCCCATCTCAGCATAATGCTGGCCTTGCAGCCAGCGCTGGTCTTCCGATGGGACCATCAAATGCTACTGTAAGCACATATTAAAAAATATATCAATGCAAAACAGTGATGAACCGGTATTACAAACCTTTATTACTGGCTGAATGGACAATAATTCCTTTACTTATCCCACAAGGGTGAATTTTATAAAATTAAGTGCAGTTCATGTGTGGGCTGACAATTGACATCGGAGTCAGCTAGCTGTCACATTCGCACGAGAACTGTCAAAATGAACAAGATGGCGATTGCGAGCGAGTTAGACAATAAGCCTACAGTTCCATTGATGGTACCACTTGCATAGATAATGGAGCTGAGACGGTGCGTCATTATTTGATTGTGCGCAAAAAAAACGTGGTAATTTTGTTTATTGTCTACGTGATAGGATAGACAAAGAGTATGTTTCGATGCTAGTGCGGAAAGTGTGTCATTACTTCACGAGTCTCGTGATACCGGGACGAGCGAATGACATTTCCGCGCGTGTATCGAACGACGTTTTTTAATACAGTTGCGAAAAAATACAACACAATAAAGTAAGCTATAAATTTGACAAGTTAAAGGCGCTTTTGCTGTTGAGCCAACTAAATGACAGATTTTTTTTTTTTTCAAATACATTTTACTACAACACTACTATTATTACCTTGGTATCATTATGTTCGATCATTCGTGTTAAGAAATATTTAAATTGTATAAACACAAAAACTACTGTTGCCTTTAGAACCTTGAAAGCCATGCTTGCAGTTGGAAAAACGCCTCCACTTTGACAGGCGTTTCGGCAGCTATTCCCACGCTATTCCGTTCCATTCAGACAACTTACTAAGAACTGTTTTTAGGAATACAATATTTAAAAAACTGATGAAGAGGCCTAATCACTACATAGTATGAAATAAAGTCGCTTTTTCTGTCCTCATGTCCCGATGTATGCTTATATCTTCAAAACTACACAACGGATTTTCATGCGGTTTTTTTTAATAGATAGAGTGATTCAAGAGGAAGGTTTATATGTATAACACATGCATAATATACCGTGCGAAGCCGGGGCGGGTCGCTAGTAAAATATAAAATCTCAATATTTTGATGTTTTTATATTAATACTTAATAGGTTTTTAATTTTATTACGTCTTGGTACAAACTAACATTATAATAACTCTTTGGTAAGTAGTCGTGAATTGGAACAAGTACAGACAAAAAAAAAATAGAAAAGTAAATCGCACTAGTGCGCAAAAACGTACTTTGCGCTCGCAGAACAGCCAAACAAAGGCCACTTTTTGAGCAACTGTATTGAAAAATAATATGTTAGATGGATGCCACGAACGTCATTTTACAGTCAGTGAGCTCTTAGAGCCATTCGGTGTCTCGCTCACTCTAATGGGTTTGATACTTACCGGCCGATGGCATTGTAAGTGATCAATTTTTTTTTTTTTTTTATTACGAACTGACCAGTGATTGACCTCTATCTCACTTGGTGGAAGGTGCAGATGAGGCCAAAGGTGTACAGTTTGACAACAAAAATAATGCTCCACAATGTACCTGCGCTGTATACCAATTTTAGTAGCGCGGGAAACTCTGGCGCTGTTATTGGTCGATCGATTTCGTACCAACAATGGCAAAAAGTGTAAGCGGGACAGAGCTAAGAATGCAAAGCAAGCAATACTCTGCCAGTTGCGCTTGCAAATAAAGTTCAATATAGATTATTTACACGTTCGGCTACCATCGGAAACTGGTCTGCGCTTCTCTGCGCAAACGAATACTGGCGATGCGCATTATATTTGTTGTCAAACTGTAACTCACTAGTCACGGGTTGTTGTCGTGTTATCAGTGCATGTGTGTCTGTCTGCAGGGGAACTGCAGCTGCTGTGGACGGACCGCGTCTCCGACCAGACCCTGGTCAGCTTGAGGCTGTACTTCCTCCCGGAGAACACACCTGACGGCAGGAACCACCATGGCCAGGTCAGTCGCATTCTCACCTCGTAAAGAACAAACGAGTAAAATTAAATTAAAAACGTCATCATCATCATCATCAGCGTCAGAAAGGCCCCTGGAGGGTTACCATGAAGTCTTAGTGCGGTTCAATTCCGATTCAGCTTAGGTTCGCTCGCTGTCAGATCTAATAGTTAAAACCTGAGCTGAGTCGAGATTGAGTCGCGTTCAGACGACATGGTACGCCCCCTGGGGGGTTACCATGAAGTCTTGATGCGATTCAATTCCGATTCAGTTAGGTTCGCTCGCTGTCAGATCCGTATTAAAAATGACAGCTAAAACCTGAACTGAGTCGGGATTGAGTCGCGTTAAGGCGACATGGTACGGCCCCTGGGGGGTTACCATGAAGTCTTAATGCGGTTAAATTCCGATTCAGTTAGGTTCGCTCGCTGTCAGATCATTACTAAAAATGACAGCTAAAACCTGAACTGAGTCGGGATTGAGTCGCGTTAAGGCGACATGGTACGGCCCCTGGGGGGTTACCATGAAGTCTTGATGCGATTCAATTCCGATTCAGTTAGGTTCGCTCGCTGTCAGATCCATATTAAAAATGACAGCTAAAACCTGAACTGAGTCGGGATTGAGTCGCGTTAAGGCGACATGGTACGGCCCCTGGGGGGTTACCATGACCTCTTAATGCGGTTCTATTCCGACTCAGTTAGGTTCGCTCGGTGTCAGATCAATACTAAAAATGACAGCTAAAACCTGAGCTGAGTCGGAATTGAATCGCGTTCAGACGACATGGTACGGCCCCTGGGGGGTTACAATGAAGTCTTGATGCGATTCAATTCCGATTCGGTTAGGGTCGCTCGCTATCAGATCCGTATTAAAAATGACAGCTAAAACCTGAACTGAGTCGGAATTGAGTCGCGTTAAGGCGACATGGTACGGCCCCTGGGGGGTTACCATGACGTCTTGATGCGGTTCAATACCGACTCAGTTAGGTTCGCTCGCTGTCAGATCCGTATTAAAAATGACAGCTAAAACCTGAACTGAGTCGGAATTGAGTCGCGTTAAGGTGACATGGTACGGCCCCTGGGGGGTTAGCATGACGTCTTTATGCGATTCAATTCCGATTCGGTTAGGTTCGCTCGCTGTCAGATCAATACTAAAAATGACAGCTAAAACCTGAACTGAGTCGGGATTGAGTCGCGTTAAGGCGACATGGTACGGCCCCTGGGGGGTTACCATGAAGTCTTGATGCGATTCAATTCCGATTCAGTTAGGTTCGCTCGGTGTCAGATCCATATTAAAAATTACAGCTAAAACCTGTAGGCTTATTGTCTAACTCGCTCGCAATCGCCATCGTGTTCACTTTGACAGTTCACGTATGGGCCGACAATTGGCATCGGAATCAGCTAGCTGTTACATTCATACAAGAACTGTCAAAACTGTTTTGCGGGTGGTAGGGCCTTGTGCAAGGTCCGTCCGGATCGCTACCACCATCTTACTCGCTAATCCTGCCGCTAAGTAGCAGAGCTTGCACTGCTGTGTTCCGGTGTGGAGAGTAAGACTGCCGGGGAAATTACGGGCACAAGAGGCATTTCATCTTAGTCCTCTAGGTTGGCAACGCATCTGCAATCCCTCCGGGGTTGCGGGTGTCTATGGGCCGTGGTGATCACTTACCATCAGGTGACCCACTTGCTCGTTTGCCTTCCTATTCTCATAAAAAAAAATGAAGCGATTGCGGAGAGTCAGGTCCTTACAGCCGCCATTAAGGGAGAATAGAATAGAATAGAGAGTTAGGTAATAAGCCTACTGGACTGAGTCGGAATTGAATCGCGTTAGCACATCACGGTGAGCCGCTGGTCGTTATATAAATCCAAGTGACCTTGGACACGTGTATATCTGTCTTGTATCAGTAGTTATATAGCTGTGTACACATAGTCATCGTTTTATGTGAAAAATATGATAAGTTTTTATCGGCGATTAATTGAGAAACGAAATGTATACCTACTGATAGCCCGTTACACCATTCCCTGTTAAGCTCCAGCTATCTTAACTGTCAGTTATCTATTGGTAGCCTAGTAGTTTGGCCTGTGGCTCAAGCAGAGGGTCGTGGGTTCGAATCCTGGGTTCGCACCTCGTGAGTTTTGCGGAATTTATGTGCGAAATTACATTTGAAATTTGTTTGACAAAATCTTAGGGATCATGTTATATAGGCGATGTGGCTAGCAACCCATCACTATTTTGATTCCCCTTTCCACCTATGCGCTCACAATCATGCTAAGCGTTGCCTTTAGGTCTTGTTACCTTAGACTCTGTCTACCCCGTAAAGGATAAGGACGTGATGTATGTATGTATGTATGTATGTATGTATGTATTAACAAAAAAACCTTTTAGGGATAAGTTCGCCTTTGTGCCTTTATGTGTATTCATCTTTTTCATTTTATTTATGTGTACAAAAAAGAGCTATACATAGCTACATACATACATACATACACTCGAAAAACGTAACCGTTGCTTCTGGCGCAGTCGGGTAAAAACGAATGTAGATTATGCGTTTGATCGAATGACTTTTAAATATATCACAAAGTGTCAAAATCGCGCGGTCGCCGTACAGGCCGTTCCTAAAAAACGTCTTTATCTAAAACGTCAAGTAAAGTTTAAAAAAAAACAACTCGATGCACGGAAACCTCAAAAATCGAGTGGCGTCGTCGCCGTCCCTCTTGCACTCGGTGCTTGGAGTGCTCCGTCCCGCTCTAATCCCTATTTGGTAACGCCAACTATTTCATGGATGAAATTACGGTCGGGTTGCGGTCCAAGTTCTAGAGGGAGCGGGAGCGGAACTAAAATATAAAATACTAGCTATTACATGCGACTTCGGCCGCGCAGAATTAAATATAGCCTATGGCATTCGCAAATAATGGCATCGCATGGTTGTCAATAGTGTATTATTTGTCTATAGTTTGGGACTAAGTTAATTGGTTTAAATTATACTGTTTCTCTTTTTTTTTTAAATGCGTGTGGATTCGGGAACTTCACACAAAGCATTGAACGGCTTTGTAGCTTATTGCGGGTTTCTTCACAAGAGATTCTTGCTCGGGTTCGAACCCACCATTATAAACATACATACATACATACATATATCACGTCTTTATCTCTTACAACGGGGTAGACAGAGCTTAAGTTAACAAGACCTAAAGGCCACGTTTAGCGTAATTGTGGGCGTATAGGTGGAAAAGGTAATCAAAATAGTGATAGTTTGCTAGCCTCATCGCCTATAACATGATTCCTAAGATTTTCGCTTATTCGATGGGCTTTTCTTTTACCATCTCTGCGGGAAGAGAAGCAACTGGTACGTATATTCTAAGTTTTTTCTTTACTCCCAGACCAGCGTGGAAGAGAAATATAAATAAGTTAAGCATTGACATTGTATTGTATACCCTAAAAGAGTGTCAATTACTTACCACCTAACTATGTCACATCTATGTTAATGATCATGACATGACTTTCAATACATAAATATATAAATAAACTTGGTTGTAATTAAAACACAACTAAAAACTAACAACAGGTATTTTCATCAATTGAATCTGATGACATTACTAATGACTTACAATCGCCTAATTTAACCTAAAAAATAAAACGCTAAAAAACAATATCTCCAAACAAAAGTAATTAAATTTTAAAATTTAAAATGCGCATAATTTATTGTTCAAATCACTTGCACCACACACCAATGCTGCCTAGGCGTGCAAATGTTCCCGTGCCGCCGGGCTGACTCTTATTGTAAGGGCATAACCGTGCTTTTGCAACGGCGCGCCGGTATGGTAACCTTGTAGTACTTTATGGCTCTCTATAGCGACCGAGAGGATTTGATCGTTGCGTTTTGTTTTTTAATTTCTTATTTTTTCTAAATGATTTTATTCGCGTCTTTATTTTATGCGATCCTTTGTTTGTTTAGAACTAGCTTTTGCCCGCGGCTTCGCTCACGTGAATAATGAGAATTTCATCTCCTGAGAATCGGGATCAAGTGTGGCCTATGTGTTATTCCAGACAATTGGCTATCTATATACCAAATTTCATCTATGTCTGTCCAGCCGTTTTAGCGGGAAGGACACAAAATTTAACATTTGTAATATGAGAAGGATAAAAATGTAATTATGATGATATTGATTCTTGAAACTTTAAATGAGCTTAATTAATACACACACTTTACAGATAAAAGTTATCAGTATGCGTATTACGCTATAAAGTTCTGTAATAAAAGACTGTGAGAAACTCTGATTTCTCAGAATACGTGGGACATAGCTACGTCAAAACAAAGTTTAATGTAAAGGAAGTTCTATAAATAATAAGAAAATGAAGCGGAAAGATTTTATTATTAGAACCCTACATTATTTCTAATGAACATGGCTATGCTTATTCTACGCGAAGTTGCGGGCAATAGCTAGTCTTAAAATCTCATTCTGTTATGGCCGCATATCACCAAAGCAAATTAAAAAAAAAAACATTATTTATCCTTTGCCAATATGACTTTGTCTATATTTTTGTGAGCACGCATTTAGTACATTTTTGTTTGTGTGTGTAAAAAATAAAAAGTAATAATAATAGCAAGTATCAAGTGGTGGGCGCGCTACACACAATACATTTGCTGCGACGTGCCATGTGACGACTTTAGCACATCGAGAGCTATGGAGCCGATGTAATATTAAAAAGTTTTATTTTTATTTTTTTTGTAATACTTTTGGGGAAAACGAGCGTTCGTGTCGCACGATGGTAAACAATTGATATTGACATACGTAACATAGGGGGTGCCAGCCGTGTAAGAAAATAGACTGGTATTTTTTTTTACTGTTACATATGTGTTAGTATTGTATTTGTACGTATAGTTTTTCTTTTGTATTTTCTAGTCTAGAAGAGATCGGTTTGAAGGCGATAAGGCCACCTATTGGCTCCCTTGTAATTTTCTCTATATGCCTGTTTTCTGTATTGTTGAGTATGTGGTGTTCAATGAAGAGTATGTATGTATGTATGTATGTAAATAAGCACAAAACAAATACAATTGACAAACACAGACATACGTACACAAAGGCGGAGTCATTGTGGAGTTAAAATTTATTGTGAAATGGATTTTGCACTCTGCTCTGTATTGAGTAGAAATATTTGTTTTGCTATAAATGATAGATTAATGTTGTGTAAATTATACAATTTATAAAGTAAAATAGAATTTACCAGTTGCTTCTTTCCCGCGCAGATGGTAAAAGCGCATCGAGGGAATGGGCGAAAATCTTAGGAATCATGTTATAGGCGATGCGGCTAGCATCCCATCACTATCTTGATTCCCTTTTCCACCTATACGCCCACAATCATGCTGAACGTGGCCTTTAGTTCTTGTTACCTTAGGCTCTTACTACCCTGTAATGTAATGATTAACATTATGTATGTATGTGTGTATGCATACGGGAAAGAACTCTTACACAGTTACAGAAATGTCCTCAAATATATATTTCCCTGCATTCGGGGCATTAGTTTCAGTTATTCGACTATCTTATCTCGGGTTCAGTCTCTGTGTAAATAACTGATAAGCGGTATCGGGTACCGGCGCGCGCACAAGCGTTGACTGCTGTATTGATTACCTACGGGGATCATATGCGAGGTAGGTGGAGATAGTTATTTGTATAGATTTGACGCGCACAGAAAATGAGATCAGATGACTTCTATGCTGGTATGGGGGTAAAGAAAGGCGTAGAATGTACCAGTAGGTACTCTTCCCGCGCAGACGGTAAAAGCCCATCGAGCGAATGGGCGAAAATCTCAAATCTTTCTTTCAACTAACTCTTCTTTATTCCACTTTTTACCTATATGCTAGCAAATTATGGTAAACTTGACCTTTATGTATTTTTACTGTAAGCGTTGTCTACCTCGTAAGAGACACAGACGTGATTTATGTATGTATGGTACATTTGAAAAACGAATGTAATAACTACTCCCTCTGTAGCCTGCTTTATCAACATTCACACAAGTGGGAAAATAAAAAACGTTTATTTTGCAAACAGGCCGCTAAGGGCTCCTTTTTTAATATGTCTTTTTGAAACTACTGCCACGCCACTTTCGCAAATACCATCGTTGCCAAGAGAAACGCGCCGCAAGAGACTTGCCAGTATTTTTTTTTAACACAAACACATTATGCACGAATTTAATTCTAATTACATATAAACGGATAACGCACGTATAAAAGTCGAGTGATGCTCATGCGATGAAAATTTAATTCTACTTAGAATTTACGTACCTTTAAAAATTAAAGTACTAGCTGGTTCCGGAATAAGAAGTAGTCTGTGTGTTATTAAAGACTATAATCTATCTCTGTACCAAATTATGATTCAGATATGTCCAGCCGTTCTGACGTGAAAGAGTAACAAACATCCATACATCTATACTCGACTTTCGCCTTTGTAGTATTAGTAGGATTAGAGATGTGTTAAGGTAACAAGACCTTAAGACCATGTTTAGCGTGATTGAATAAAAATGGATGTCATCACTATCACTATCACTATATAGTATAAAATAAAGTCGCTTTTTCTGTCCCCGTGTCCGTATGTATGCTTATATCTTCTCAACCAGTCAACGGATTTTGATGCGGTTTTTTTAATAGATAGAGTGATTCAAGAGGAAGGTTTATATGTATAATACATGCATAATATACCGTGCGAAGCCGGGGCGGGGCGCTAGTTAAAAATAAAATACTATTTTATCACTTTCGCTAGCGAAGGTACCGCAAAGTAATAATAATGTCGTTTCTGCGCCCGCGACGAACGTTTCTTAATGTCACAGATAAGCTTTCAAACTTCACCGGATACCTTTTTGTATGGAATTCCCGTTTCTACATACATTCGGCTCCAATTAGTGTTTATCCTTGTTATACACATATAAAAATATTTGGCTCATGTTTGTACGTAAAACTACGTTAACGGAAATTCGACTCGGGCGTATTTAAATTAGGCATACGTTTTATTTACATTGTAAACTAGCTTCTGCCCGCGACTTCGTCTGCGTAGAATTATTATGCATATAAAACCTTCCTCTTGAATCATTCTATCTATTAAAAAAAAAAACCATCAAAATCCTTTGCGTTCTTTTAAAGATCTAAAAAAGCGAGTTTGTTTTATATTTATTGTTGGAAATGTAAATGCGAAAGTTTGTGTGTCGATGTTTGTTAGTCTTTCACGCCAAAACGGCTGTTCAGATCTTTGTGAAATTTGGAATACTTTTTATCCTGGAAAACTGTGTAGTTCCCGCGGGATAGCGATCAACGATTTATTTTCAGTGAAATCGCAGGACACAGCTAGTAACTAATGAAAACGGAAAAATATGGTAAATTGTCAAAAAACTAAATATTTCGTATGCAGCGCCATCTCTGAGGGCATGGTAGAAACTGATTCTATAGCGAAACGAAACGAAGTCTGCCTGGTCAGCTAGATTGTCCTAAAAACTGGTGCCGTAAAACGTTTTTGACGTGACAACGTCTAATAAATCGATGAACGCTGGCTGCATGCACGAAAAAGAATGAGTCATTGTCCCATTACGCTCATTGTACGCTTGCGCCGCATCTATCTCTCTTCTACTCGACTGGCCTCTCCTCTTGAATCACTATATCTATTAAAAAAACCGCATCAAAATCCGTTGTGCAGTTTTGAAGATATAAGCATACATAGGGACATAGGGACATAGGGACAGAGAAAGCGACTTTGTTTTATACTATGTAGTGAACTGAAAAGTCAATGTGGTTTTCATTGCTTATGACAACATTTTTTTTATGTTACCTACGCTCATTCTTAAGGTATGCAATAATTCAAAAAAATGATTCAATTTTATTCATAAAAGTATGCAGTCATTTCATCAATGTTTTGTTATGACGTTGTCACGTTAAACTATCGCCCGTAAACCGACTTTATAGACAACCATTTTTTTAATTGCTTTTTTTTCCAAACGTCGTCTCCACGCGTTTCAGTTTTAGCAATTATTTACCAGAACGGGGCAGGGTTGCCAGCTCAGTATTTTAATGATGCCATATTTAAATATCGACGAAAACGTTACTATGACGATGGTTGTCTTATTCAATACTAGCTGTTGCCCGCGGCTTCGTCTGCGAAGGATACGTTTATTGCTATCCTGTAGTAACTTTGTGATTTAGATTTAACTTCCGAACGACACTGAAAAATAGAATAGAAAAATCCGAAAAGTAAAGCTATGGCCGGGAATCGAACCCGGATCCTCGTTATTCCTTGACGCGTGCTATACCCTACACCACCCATGGGTAAGCCTTCGAATGTTTTTATCTGTTACTAGTTGTCACGTGACCTTGTTACTTTGTTTATTGTAATAAAAACTAGCCTATGTCTTTTTACGGGACTGGAACTATTACTACATACATACACATATACACAAATCACGTCTTTATCCCTTACGGGGTAGACAGAGCCTAAGGTAACAAGACCTACAGGCCACGTTTAGCAAGACACTGAGGGCGTGGAGGTGGAAAGTGGAATCAAAATAGTGATGGGTTGCTAGCCGCATCGCCTATAACATGATTCCTATGATTTGCGCCCATTCCCTCGATGGGTTTTTACCATTTGCGCGGGAAGAGAAGCAACTGGTACATTCTATGTTTTTTCTTTGCTCCCAGGCCAGCATGGAAGTAACTATTACTAAATACATCAAATTCCAACTAATTCGGTTCAGTGGTTTAGGCGTGAAAACGTAACAGACAGACGGGCAGAGTTACTTTCGCATTTATAATATTAGTAGGGACTAGCTATTGCCCGCGACTTTGCGCAGAAATCGGTCTAATCATCGAACCGCCGCATTGCATAACGGCCCTGTCATTCAAAACGGCTAGCCGTAATGTGACCCGTGAAGAATATTTTATTTTTACAATCGCGTCTCCATCCCTTTCCGCTTGAGCAATTATTTAAGTACTGGGTTGCCAGTTTATGTTTTAATGACGGCACATTTGAATTCCGAATACCCTTCATTGGAGACAATGGGGTATTATTTTTACGTCGGGCAATACATTAATTTGGTGATTTGCCGTTTAGGCGATTTCGCTACAAACGTGCTAAAGTGGAACAGACAGACATCGTGTTTTACTAGATGTTGCTCGCGACTTCGTTAAAGAAAAAGAAAGAAAGAAATATTTATTTCTCAACAACAATAATATAAGTACAGTTTGTATTCAAAAGAGCTTAATATCTAATAGATAACAAAATTGTTCCCACAGAATCAAACATACCTATACCTACTAATATTATAAACGCGAAAGTAACTCTTGTCTGTCTATCTGTTACGCTTGGACGCCTAAACCACTGAACCGATTTTGATGAAATTCGGTGCAGAGATAATTTTAGTCTCGGGAAGGTAGTGATAAGCGAATTCTACACAGGCGGAGTCGCGGACAACCGCTTGTTAATTATTATTTTATTAAGTGTTAATACGATTGTCTGTCAGTCAGATTGATAGATGGCAGTAGTAACGCCCGTTTCATGTGACAAATATGTCACATGCAGTGTTGGGTTGTAAAATGGCCATTTACCAAGCGTGACATATCTGGTACTGCATTTGTTGTACTTACATTAACGCCATCTACCGATAGTTTTTTGTAGTAAAAAATGGAATCTGGCGAACAGTTGTAATTTTATGGTTTTTGAATTGGGAAAAAAAATGTTTTGTCTTACTAATCAGTAAGTAGTAAGATTTAGGGTCTCTTTCACCAATCTCTGTTAAGTTCCAGTTATCAGAAGTGTCAGTTATCTATGATGAGTAGTGATGTTCCGGATATCCGTAGAGGGAAAAGAAGAATCCGTATCCGTATCCGTGTCCGTTACTTTTCACGCGGATCTTTTACAGGTGATTAGGAAGAATTACTATAAAATTCCATTCAGAGTATTTTTATTTCTTAAAATCAAATATTTGGCACCTTTATATTGCAAACATTTATCGCAGTAAGTTGCCATACCAATACTACATAACTGAAAGAATCTTTCGTCAACTATCGCTTCAAAGTCGCGGGTGCCGACACCAATCGAATGAAAAAATAAAGATCCGTATCCGTATCCGATTTTATAATTTGTGACAAACAACAATAACTATTAAATTCGTAAAATGAGTTATTTTCTGTCGGTGTATTTTTTATCAATTATTAAATAAATCTTAAATAATGTTCCATATATGGCACATAATGAAATAGAGAGCGTCAAGGCGTTAGTTACTATTGTAATTGTTACCTCGTATCCCACCCTTCACAGCATTTCTGTTGTTGCATCTTTTTTGTACCATTGATTGAATAAATCTTAAATAACGCGCCACCCTTCGTAAAAAGAGTAAATTTCAATTTTAATGTATTTTTTTTAATGATTAAACATATCTTGAATCATGTGCCATATATGGCACGTAATGAAATAAAGGGTTATGCCAGGGCGTTAGTTAGTGCTGTAATTGCGCGGCTAGCTGAGATATCCTTCAGAGCGGCCGTGCGCGCGTCCTCTGTCCGCCATTTTGAATGCGTACCGTCAGCAAACACAACGGGTAATTATAATATTCATTTTTTTTTGGCAAAATTAACTTATGTTTTTTTAAAATAATATGTAATGATATGACATATCCACTCTTTTAGTGGTTTTATCAAGCCAGGTAAAGGACTTTCTTGACCTAAAATTAATTAAGATTTCCGCCGATTTACAATATCCGCGGGACGAGAAGCAACTGGTACACTCTATCTTCTTCCTTTTGGGGGAGGAACAGACAGGAAACCTAAAACAAATAACACGTGTTATGGACGGTGGACGGTACAGACAACATAAGACGTTTGACAATTTTTTTTTTTTTTCATTGTGAGGGTAAGTGGAAAAGGTGAGGGTAAGCGTGGGCTTATTGTCTAACTCGTTCGCAATCGCCATCGTGTTCACTTTGACAGTTCATGTACGGGCTGACAGTTGCCATCGGAATCAGCTAGCTGTCACATTCATACAAGAACTATCACTTCAATCCGATGCCGAGTGTCGAAATAGTTACACAGCACGTCTAGCACGAGAGCGGCGCAAGAGTCGCGTCGCGCGCGAGATAGATTGCCCGTCCTTTTCTTACTGTACCAACAAGAAAGAGACGGGTAGTCGAACTCGCGCGCGACGCGACTTTCGTGCGCTCTCGTGCTAGGGGGCAGTTACCCTGCGGGATGGAAGTTAAATGAATTCATGAAATATTATTTATAATCCCTTGAGGGATGAGTCGGGTTACCTCCGCGTGTGGTCAAGAGCTGCGGTCCGTTTTTGGATCCGGTGCACCCTGGGCATCGGCTAATGATTTCCTGGCAGTTTCTCAGGTATTGACCGTTGGCTGAGAGCCCGACACGGTGGTCTTTGACCGTGTTACCGTACGTTGCCGACGTTTTGTCACAAGATTTTTGAATTATACTTTTGTTAGTTACATTGGCGATGTTGTCGTTGCTGTAACGGCTTGATACGCCACAGATGAGAGGGAGAAGGAAGAGTAATCGCTTTGTCTCTTCTTGCTATGATGGCAAGTGATAGCAGTGGCGGATTTACCAGCAGGCTGAATAGACTCGAGCCCAGGGCGGCAGATTTTGGGTGCGGCAAGTTTGGGGAACGAATATATCACTACATAGTATAAAACAAAGTCGCTTTCTCTGTCCCTATGTCCCTATGTATGCTTATATCTTCAAAACTACACAACGGATTTTGATGTGGTTTTTTTTAATAGATAGAGTTATTCAAGAGGAAGGTTTTTATGTATGACTAGCTTCTGCTCGCGACTTCGTCCGCGTAGAATTAGACTTAAGAACTGATGTTGATAGTATATTCAGCAATAATTATTAACGTCGCGACTCTAGACAGCTACGACCTTTGCAAACTTTCATTCCCTATTTGATCCCCATAGGGGTGGAATTTATCAAAATCCGTTCTTAGAAGATGCCTACGTCATAGTAGCTTTATGCATGCAAAGTCTCAGCCCGATCGGTTTAAAATTGACAAAGTTTCATACAAACTTTCATCCCCTATTTTATCCCTTTGGGGGTAGAATTGATTAAAATCCTTTCTTAGCAGATGCCTACGTCATAACATCTACCTGCATGCCAAATTTCAGCCCGATCCGTGCAGTGGTTTGGGCTGTGCGTTGATAGATCACTATGTCAGTCAGTCAGTCAGTCAGTCACCTTTGAGTTATATATATTTAGAAGATTCTACGCAGACGAAGTCGCGGGCAGAAGCTAGTATAAAATAAAGTCGCTTTCTATGTCCCTATGTCCCTACGTATGCTTATATCTTCAAAACTAAACAAAGGATTTTGATGCGGTTGTTTTTTAATAGATAGAGTGATTCAAGAGGAAGGTTTTTATGTATAACTAGCTGTTGCCCGCAACTTAGTCTGCATATAATTCGTTTATCGCTATCCCGCGGGAATTACGCAATTTTCCGGAATAAAAAGTAGCCTATGTGTTATTCCCGACTATAATCTATCTATGTTTCAAATTTCATCCAGATCTGTCCAGCCGTTCTGGCGTGAAAGAGTAACGAACATCCAAACATACTCGCAAACTTTCACATTTATAATATTATTAGCTTCTGCCCGCGACTTCGTCTGCGTAGAATTATACATTAAAACCTTCCTCTTGAATCACTCTATCTATTAAAAAAACCGCATCAAATCCGTTGTGTAGTTTTGAAGATATAAGCATACATAGGGACATAGGGACGTAGGGACAGAGAAAGCGACTTTGTTTTATACTATGTAGTGATATGTAGTGAAGTAGGATAGGATATATTTTTTTTACCTCATAGAAATCAAAAAGATTTTTCTATGTCGGTTTTCTGATGTCCCACAGATAGAAGTCTGCAACTGATTTTGTCGATGACTTTTCTCTCTCACTGTTGAGGCAAGGGCGGCAAAATGGTCCAGTCATTATAGCAAGTTCACCTCGGAATTCGAGATACCCAGCTGTAAGTCTGTAAATACTTGTATATTGACACCCAAATTGTAGTTTTTGTACCCTTTATTCCACTTTTTTACTTTAGTAAAAATAAAACGCTCTCCGCCCTCTATCTCGAAAACGGTTCACCGTATAAAAAAAATTTTTAACCAAATTTTGTGGAGAATTTTGTATTCTACAATATTGATAATAAATACAAATAGCAAAAACAATGAGATATTTACAAAAAAAGCGCAAAAAACCGATTTTTGTGACCTTTGACCTTGAAATTTAATAGTTGCGCACACCCTACCATATGTAGGTTTTGAGACAACTTTTAGGGTGTCAATATACAAGTATTTACAGACTTACAGCTGGGTATCTCGAATTCCGAGATTCTTACCTAATCTAAGCTTAAATGACTGGACCAAAAATTCAGTCTATACCTTGAAAATTTGTAAATCCGCCACTGTTGCTATCGCTACAGCAACAATCGATTCGAAGGAGTTGTATCCGTTCTTTTCGTAAGGCGGCTTCATTACGTATTGCTAAGGAAAAAATTGCTATACTTAGCTAAAAAAAAATAGCTACAGAATAACAATTAAATATCCTAAATTATAAACGCGAAAGTTTGTAAGTATGGATGGATGTTTGTTGCTCTTTGACGCCGGAACGGCTGGACAGATCTGGATGAAATTTGGTACGTAGATAGATTTTACTCTGGAATAACACGTACGCAACTTTTTATCTCTGAAAATTGCGTAATTCCTGCGGGATAGCGATAAACGAATTCTATGCAGACGAAGTTGCGGGCAACAGCTAGTATATAATATATTTTTATATTATGTAGTATATTTATTTATTGTGTATTAGTTTATCTATCATATGTATATGTGTAGTTTATTATTATATGTTACATAATTATTTTTTTTGCATTTATAGGATTATTTTAGGTTTCGATCGGTTCTTTTACTTTTTCTGTGTGTCTACTCTTGCTTAACTTATGTCCTGTCAATCGTTCAAAGGTTAACTGGAAGAGATCCCTTTTAGTTGCTTCTCTTCCCGCGCAGATGGTAATCGAGATGGGCGAAGTTCTTAGGAATCATGTTATAGGCGATGCGGCTAGCAACCCATCACTATTTTGATTCCTTTTTGCACCTATAAGCCTACAATCATGCTAAACGTGGCCTTTTAGGTCTTGTCACCTTAGGCTCTGTCTACCCCGTAAGGGATAAAGATGTGATTTGTGTATGTATTAAATAATGTTTTAATGGCAGTTTTAACCGATTTAGGATAAAATGACAGCCGTTAAAGTGAAACGTCGCCGTTACGGGTCGCTGGACGCTTTCTACGGCGAATTACGTTCCCAACTACGTTACTTGATACACAAGTTACGTCTATCCCTTACGGGGTAGACAGACCCTAGGTAACAGGTACCTACAGGCCACATTTAGCAAGATTGTGGGCGTATAGGTGGATAATGGAATCAAAATAGTGATGGGTTGCTAGCCTCATCGCCTATGACATGATTCCTATTATTTTCGCCCATTCCCTCGATGGGCTTTTACCTGCGCGGGTAGAGGAGCAACTGGTACATTCTATGTTTTTTTCTTTAACTGTCTACCCCGTAAGGGATGTAGACGTGATTTATGTATGTATGTCATCTAAATCGGTTCCGACTTTTGAGCGTTGCAGATCGACAAACATAGTGTGTGATATATTACTTTTTTATTAAGATTTTTTGATTATAAATGCTGTATTTATATTAACCATTAAAATATTTTCATATATAGTACATTACTGCAGAGGCCGTGAAGTAAGGGATTGCTGGACGAGTTTGGGGTAGGTGGCCGAGTCGAAGACGAGGCCAGATAGAACGAGTCCTGCAATCCCTGTTCCGGCCAAAGCTTGTATAGTGCTTTTCTCAAACAATGTGAGGAAATATTAAAATTAAAATAACTACTAGACAATCAAGTAAATCTCTTTACGTTTTTCCGGTAGCATATTTTGCATAGCTAAATTTGCCTCCTCTTTTAAATGAGGCGGAGTACAGTTCATAAGTTCCCCGTCACTTTCATCACTAGAAGTCATTTTTATTTCTGTTAAATTATAATAACAATCACTACGAAATACGCATAAGCAGAAAAAAAGATTTTCGATTTGCCACCTTTTTTATTTTTTAAATGTACTAATTTGATCCAGCTATTTGAGCACCATGTTTAACCGCACATAAATATATTACCGTAGATTTTTTTTTTATGTCGCAATTGTGCTTAGGTACAGATTGTGGTGGTGGTTGGCTGTATGTAATTTTTTCCTTTGCCAATTTAATTTTAGTATAGAAATTTAAAAAATTAGAGCAGCGGACAAAAATGGATTTTCATACTAACTTTTGTGGCCTAAGCCAAGAAGTAATGTAGGGAGCCATAAACGAGAAACTTCATGTCCTCATATCGGGACATTAACGCATACATTTCCGAGCATGTTTGAGAAAAAAAAATATTTAAAATAAAGTAGTAACTCAACATAGCCAAGGAATATCTCAAATTCAGCATATTTACAATTTGGACCTTAACGCTACAGTAATACGGAGCATATTACTCTGAATAATTACAACGAATAAAATTTGCCTAATTATCGTCTTAATACCCAAAGGAATAAAGTTCAAGTTTAAATAAACGCACGATTTAAACGAATTCGTTTCACACTCATATGTAGCTTGTGTAAATGCGATGCGTTTCGAATACGAAACGACTTAACTCCCGCTTTTTTTGCTATTTCATTTTCAGTTTTATTGGTTTGTGGTAAAGTTGAAATTCTAATGCTCGCTGATCTATGTGTGATCATAAAATTATTTGTACATGTGTGCGTATATTAAAAGGTTGTGTTGTGTGGGAAGCGATTGTAACTCGTAATGTGGTATTGATTTTTAATTATTCTAGTATCTAGTGGCTGATAGAGATCGCTTTTGAGCGATTAGGTCGCCTATAGTTGATCGTTTTATTTTTAAACCTGACGACCGGGTAGCCTAGTGGCTAGTGACCCTGACTATGAAGCTAGAGATCCCGGGTTCGAATCCCGGTAGGGGCAGTCAGTTGTGTGATGAATACGAATGTTTGTGCCCGAGTCATGGATGTTGTATGTATTTAAGTATGTATTTATCTACATTATATAAGTATGCTTATCCGTTGCCTGGTGCCCATAGTACAAGCTTTGCTTAGTTAGGGGCTGGGTCAATTGGTGTAATTTGTCCCAAGATATTTATTTATTTTATTTATTTATTTAAAATAAAATAAATAAATAAAATATCTTTATTTCTAGTGACAAGGTACGGTCAAGTGCAAAAATAAGTATCGATAGGAACTTCTCAAAAATATGTCCCACGACCTTATTACGCCGGTGTAAGAGCGTACTTATGGTACTTGTTTTTGAAACTTTGTCTGGATACATATTATTACACTTGACTGTACATAGAGAAACAAAAATGACATGCTATAAACTTAAAAGTAACAGTACATGAGTTTAGCAATGGGTACCAATCTCAGCGTGTGCTGGTCTCGAGAGCTCAGTTTTGTGATATTAACGTGCTGAAGTTATATTCATGACTAGCTTCTGCCCGCGAATATAACTTCAGCACGTTAATATCACAAAACGTCTGTGTAGTGTAGAATTATACATAAACCTACTTCTTGAATCCTATCTATTAAAAAAACCGCATCGAAATCCGTTGCGTAGTTTTAAAGATATAAGCATACATAGGGACAGACAGCGGAAAGCGACTTTGTTTTATACTATGTAGTGATGTTCAATAAATGCCTGTATTTGTAAGAATTGTATGCTGATATCACATACTGACCAAGAGGACAAATCTAGGTAGATTTTATTTGTATTACACATGACATGAGTTATGCGCAAATTTGTGTTTTTTAGGGTTTTTGAAATGTTTGTTATTTTTCTCAATAATAAACATTAAAATTATGTGACACCTTCTATTTAACTACACTTAGTGTCTTTCCCGTAAAATAAAGATTGTCGTATTAAAATTAGAGATAGCGTAATTTAATTACTGAAAAATAGATGTTACTGTCCCATCGAGGGAACGGGCCGATGCGGCTAGCAACCCATCACTATGTTGATTCCTCTATACGCCCGCAATCATGTTAAACGTGGTCTCAACTTTTTTACCTTCGGCTCTGTCTACCCCTTAAGGGATATAGACGTGGTTTGTGTATGTGTCTGTACATTTATAAATATTATATGTCGCGTAATAGTACTGTGCATTAAATATTTAACGAGTTGCAACTGCACGGGTGGCATTACGTTCCAAGTCCGATCGTTCTTGAATAAGCTAGTGTTTATTCTCTGGCTTTGCCTCGTTTTTTAGGGTTCCGTACTAAAAGGGTAAAAACGGTACCCTATTACTGTGACTTCGCTGTCCGTCCGTCCGTCACCTATCCGTACATAAATCACGTCTTTGTCCCTTACGGGGTAGACAGAGTCCAAGCCAACAAAGACCTAAAGGCCACGTTTAGCATGCTGTGGGCGTATAGGTGGAAAAGGGAATCGAAATAGTGATGGGTTGCTAGCATCGCCTATGACATGATTCCTTAGATTTTCGCCCATTCCCTCGATGGAAATAACTAATGTAAAATGACCTCCAGATTGGACCAAATAGGAGACGTTTTGGAAAAGGTCGGGTCAGGTGTACCCGAAACCGACGAGCATGTATGAAGAGATTGATGAACGTGGAAAAAGCGAAAGAGGCGCGTCAGGATCGTAGCCAGTGGAACAAAGTCTCTGCCTACCCCTGTGGGAAAGGGTGTATGTATGTATGACGAACCCTAGCGGAGAATTAATTTAATTGTTCCTTATTGTTTCATTATTATTGTTGTTCATGTCATGTTTTTGATTTTGTCATTTTTGTAATATTCAATTGATTTGTATTATTTAATTTTATTTTATTTAATCTTGACGATTTCAATCTAAATTCTTCTGAATTGACAATGAACAATATGATGTAATTTTTATTGAATGAATAAATAATCTAAATCTAATCTAAATCTATGCAAGGTCCGTCCGGATCGCTACCACCATCTTACTCGCTAATCCTGCCGCTAAGTAGCAGTGCTTGCACTGCTGTGTTCCGGTGTGGAGAGTAAGACAGCCGGGGAAATTACGGGCACAAGAGGCATTTCATCTTAGTCCTCTAGGTTGGCAACGCATCTGCAATCCCTCCGGGGTTGCGGGTGTCTATGGGCAGTGGTGATCACTTACCATCAGGTGACCCACTTGCTCGTTTGCCTTCCTATTCATATAAAAAAAAATGTATGTTTGTTCGCGAATTTGTACAGAACCCTCTTCTTTCTTTTTTTACGGTAGACTATACGTAGTCTAGATTGTGATTTCTGCCTAGTTTTTTTTTTATGTCCGCGTCGGCCGAGTCTGATAACACACTATGGGTGATAAGGGAAGCCTAGCTATACCTTATCATAGTGTTCGACATACTGTAGTACATACATACATACATAAATCACGTCTCTGTCGCTTACGGGGTAAACGGAGCCTAAGGTAACAAGACCTAAGGGAACGTTTAGCATGATTGTAGGCGTATAGGTGGAAAGGGGAATGAAAATAGTGATGGGTTGCTAGCATCGCCTGTAAAATGATTCCCAAGATTTACCTACACATGCATAGGTACATACTGAACCGATTTGGCTGAAAATTGGTGGGGAGGTAGCTTAGAACCAGGAGACGGATATAGGATACTTTTTATCCCGATTTTCTTGCGGGATTGCAAAATCCCGAAATGTTGTTCCAATAAAGCTACAGACATTAAATTTGGCATACTTACATTATTAGTCCTTGCTTAGTATAAAGGTGGCGCTACCAAGGAATTTTTCGAATTTCCCATGGGATAAAATGACGAGTTTAATAATTAAGACACTAATTAGATAACATTCCTAGAGGATCACGTAGGTGCTCTAATAAGGGATTTTCCGAATTTCCCACGGGATAGGAAATAAAAACCTTATAGGCACTTGGAGACACGACTGGATGTATGAGGTATATCGTCACGTCACTCTGACGTTATGTGCGCGGACGAAGTCGCGGGCAAAAGCTAGTAGAGTAATAAAAAATGAATTTTGTTAAGCTCAAAACTCGAGAACGGCTGGACCGATTCGGCTTATTCTTTTTTCGTGTGTTCCTGAAGTTGCAATGGATGTTTTTATGGAGAAAAAAAAAAGTTTTTTTTTTTTTTTTAATAATTAATGTACACGCCAATCGACCTTATGGTGACCGCTGATCTCATCAGATACGTTTTGCGTGTGTAGCTCTGTCGGTACACACAGCTGTTCAATTGAACGTAAATTATTAAGTTTCAGGGTACCGTGGATTTATAGAAAAACGTACATCTAAATATATATAACTCAAAGGTGACTGACTGACTGACTGACTGACTGACTGACATAGTGATCTATCAACGCACAGCCCAAACCACTGGACGGATCGGGCTGAAATTTGGCATGCAGGTAGATGTTATGACGTAGGCATCCGCTAAGAAAGGATTTTGATCAATTCCACCCCCAAGGGGATAAAATAGGGGATGAAAGTTTGTATGAAACTTTGTCAATTTTAAACCGATCGGGCTGAGATTTTGCATGCATATAGCTACTATGACGTAGGCATCCTCTAAGAACGGATTGCGTAATTTCTGCGGGATAGCGATAAGCGAATTCTGCACGGACGGAGTCGCGGGCACCAGCTAGTTCATACATAAAATTCTTCCATGCTGGTCTGGGAGAAAAGAAAAAACATAGAATGTACCAGTTTGCTTCTCTTCCCGCGCATGGTAAAAGCCCATCGAGGGAATGGGCGACAATCTTATGTGTCATATTATAGGCGATGCTAGCGACCCATCACTATTTTGATTCCCCTTTCCACCTATACGCCTACAATCATGCGAAACGTGGCCTTAAGGTTTTGTTACCTCAGGCTCTGTCTACCCCGTGAGGGATAAAAACGTGATGTATTTATGTATGTATGCAGTGGTACTAAAGTTTAAAATCAACGTCGAAACGTAAAGGTGAACTCAACTTTACCCGTGAAATAGTATGTTATTTTATTTACTATAATGGCGGCTACTTACCGCGGGAATAAAAGTATAAAACCCTTCGTGCGAGCGAGACGCAAGATGGACAGGGAAAGGCGTGGAGAATGTTGCGATGACTTTAAAAAAAAATACAATCATGATAAGTGGCATTTCATCTTAGTCCTCTAGGTTGGCAACGCGTCTGCATTCCCTCCGGGGTTGCGGGTGTCTTTGGGCAGTGGTGATCACTTACCATCAGGTGACCCACTTGCTCGTTTGCCTTCCTATTCATATAAAAAAAAATGTAGCTTTTAGGTCTTGTTGCCTTTGGCTCTGTCTACCCCGTAAGGGATAAAGACGTGATTTATGTGTGTGTAATTTAAATTCAAGTTATCGTCATTCGCTCCCGTGGTTATCCTCTAATGGTTAGAAAGAGCCTTGTCAATACTAAAAGCGAAAATCTTAGGAATCATGTCATAGGCGATGCGGCTAGCAACCCATCACTATTTTGGTTCGCCTTACAGAAAATATCGCTTGGGAATTTTGCGACAGCCTTTCATTTTCATTGTCCACGTAATGATACAATGATTCTTTACTGAAGACCACATAACAACATGTAAAACAGGTACATACATACACATACACAAATCACGTCTTTATCCCTTACGGGGTAGACAGAGCCTAAGGTAACAAGACCTACAGGCCACGTTTAGCAAGACACTGAGGGCGTAGAGGTGGAAAGTGGAATCAAAATAGTGATGGGTTTTTACCATTTGCGCGGGAAGAGAAGCAACTGGTACATTCTATGTTTTTTCTTTGCTCCCAGACCAGCATGGAAGTATAAAACAGGTACATAGAGAGAAAATTACTAGTTTTTTTTTAATTCATAGATGTTCTAAGGTAAGCAATAAACGGCCTTATCGCTACGGAGCGATCTCTTCCAGGCGATTAATACGAAATACGTTTATTACACGTACGTACGTTTATTATAAGTTAATTCGGACGACCGTAAATTATTTATAGAACAAAAAAAATTATAGCAATGCGACTCCTTGTACGTTTTGTTCTGCAGTGAAAAAATATCGGCCCCGCGCATACTTGCCGTCAGGGCTGCCCCCGAGCCGTTATTATTATTATTATTACTTATTTTCATTTACATAGGGGTAGACAGGGCCTAAGGTAACAAAACCTTCAAAATCATAATCAAAATCATTTATTTGTTCAACACAGGTAGGTACATGAGGTCTTGCAAATATTCAAATACCTTAAGTCCACGTTTAGCATGAAAAGGGAATCAAAATAGTGATGGGTTATTATATTAGCCACATCGCCTATAACATGGCTGCCCAACCCTAGGCCCGCGGGCCAAAATGTGGCCCGCGGACGAATTTTAAACGGCCCGCCGCCCGCGTGAGTAAGTTTCAAACTTGCAAAATCATTCTGCACTAAAAACCCTTTTTACTGAAAAAATATCTTCAAAGTCAGAAATTTCTTCAGAATAATTTGTAGATCTGGAAGTTGGTACCAAAAGAAGATGATATGATAATATAAGAAACTAGCTTTTCCCCGCGACTTCGTCCGCGCACATAACGCCAGAGTGACGACACACCCCATACATCCACTCATGTCTCCCAAGTATAAGGTTTTTATTGCCTATCCCGTGGGAAAATCGGAAAATCCCTTCTTAGAGCACCTACAGATCTTCTAGGAATATTATCTACTAATTATAGTCTTAATTATTTACCTTGTGTTTTTATCCCGTGGGAAATTTGAAAAATTCCTTTGTAAGTGCATCTTTATACTAATCATGGAATAATGTGTAGGCATGCTAAATTTAATGTCCGTAGCTTTATTAGCACAACATTTCGTAATTTTCCAATCCCGTGGGAAAATCAGGATAAAAAGTATCCTATGTCCGTCTCCTAGTTCTAAGCTAGTCCCCACCAATTTTCAGCCAAATCGGTTCAGCTGTTCTCGAGTTATAAATAGTGTAACTAACACAACTTTCTTTTATATATATAGATAATAATAAAACTACGAACTGTCAGTGGTCAGTGGCCCTCCTGTGATTTTTGAATCATCCAATTTGCCCGAATGTTGAAAAGGTTGGGCCGCCTTGGCCTACAACATGTTTCCTAAGTTACGTATGTATTGTATTTATTTAAAAAATCGGGCCCCTACTCCGTGTGGTGACGGAAATCTAATGCAGATAAAAATCTGACATCTCATTTTAATCATTGATGGATATTGTGCGACGTTTTCGTAGAAATGATTAATTATGTGATGTGTTGTTTGTTAATTATGATTATTTATCACTACATAGTATAAAACAAAGTCGCTTTCTCTGTCCGTATGTCCCTATGTAAGCTTATATCTTCAAAACTACAGAACGGATTTTGTTGCGGTTTTTTTTAATAGATAGAGTGATTCAACAGGAAGGTTTTTATGTATAATTCTACGCAGACGAAGTCGCGGGCAGAAGCTAGTAATTAATAAACTTAGTGAGATTCAAGATTTAAGACTATGTTCCGATCTTATAAAGTCACCTTTGACAGCTATATCTTACCTTAGTCGACAGTGGCGCTAACTGGTGAGCAAAACGATAGTCCGTTGTTCCGTTATATTTTTTTATTTATGTTTTTAAAGCCCGTGGTAGTGGCAGCCCTGTGCCCTCCAGTTTGCTTCGTTTGCTTGCTTTGCTTAGCACGCCCGAGCCGCAGAACGTCGCTGCTGAAACTTTTATGCGCTAATTTCCCTTCCGTTCGTTAAGTTTTGTAATTTATCTAATTTCATCTACTACTCATATTATAAATGCGATGCGACAAAACCCGACCGCTGATACATACACAAATGACGTCTTTATCCCTTACGGGGTAGACAGAGCCTGAGGTAACAGGTACCTACAAGCCACATTTAGCAAGATTGTGAGCGTATAGGGATAATGAGATTTTGCGCACAAATACCTACAAAGGTGCTTGCCCGGATGCGAAACCACGGTCCTCTAATTGAGAGGCCATATGTCAAAACCACAAACCATGGATAGGTATATAAACCCAATGACCACGTTTAGCATGTTTGTATGCAATCAAAACAGTGATGAGTTGCTAGCCACATCGTCTATATAACATGACTAGCTGTTGCCCGCAGAAATTACGCATTCCGTTCTTAGAGGATGCCTACGTCATAGTAGCTTTATGCATGCAAAGTCTCAGCACGATCGGTTTAAAATTGTCAGTTTCATACAAATTTTCATCCCCTATTTTGTCCCCTTGGGGGTAGAATTGATCAAAATCCTTTCCTAGCGGATGCCTACGTCATAACATCTACTTGCATGCCAATAATTTCAGCCCGATCCGTCCAGTGGTTTGGGCTGTGCGTTGATAGATCACTATGTCAGTCAGTCAGTCAGTCACCTTTGAGTTATATATATTTCGATTCCTAAGATTTTCGCCCAATTTTCGTTGGGCTTTTACCATATATATGCTCTGGAAGAGACTGGTACATTGTTTGCCTTTGCTCCCAGACCAGCATGGTAGGTATTTAAAAAAATTAGTAACGTAAAAGTGAGTTTCGGCCGTATCCGCTAGCACCGAGCTAACATTTCGTAAGCGACGCGCGACGCCGGATTCCGTCCGCTGTGGCGCGACCGAGCCCACTTGATACTTTGCTAATATATTAATTAATATAATTATTATGTGAGAGTGAGCGGAATGACAGAATGAATGACTGCGATGGAAGAATGAGTTGATGATTTAGCGGGTGGTAGGGCCTTGTGCAAGGTCCGTCCGGATCGCTACCACCATCTTACTCGCTAATCCTGCCGCTAAGTAGCAGTGCTTGTACTGCTGTGTCCCCGTGTGGAGAGTAAGACAGCCGGGGAAATTACGGGCACAAGAGGCATTTCATCTTAGTCCTCTAGGTTGGCAACGCATCTGCAATCCCTCCGGGGTTGCGGGTGTCTATGGGCAGTGGTGATCACTTACCATCAGGTGACCCACTTGCTCGTTTGCCTTCCTATTCATATAAAAAAAAAAAATGAGAGAGTGAATGTGTTAGAGAAACGTCAAGAGGACGGACGGCGGCCGTGAGAGCGCTGATTTGTGTTTATTTGATTTGATTTTAATGTTTCTATTCAATACAGTGCTACAAGAGTTAAATGAATCTTTACAATGCAATACAATACAAATACTCTTTATTGAACACCACAAATCAGTACAAAACAATACAGAAACAAAGAACAAAGTAGACAATAGGCGGTCTTATCGCTTAATAGCGATCTCTTCCAGACAACCAATAATAGAAATAAGTTGGAGACAGTTGAATCTTTTATTATGAATGCTACATATATTTGAATAGATGACACTAATAACGTTTTTATGAATTACAATGTATTAGCTCTTCTATTAGTTCTTCTATGCTGGTCTGGGAGTAAAGAAAATACATAGAATGTACCAGTTGCTTCTCTTCCCGCGTCTGGTAAAAGCCCATCGAGGGAATGGGCGAAAATCTTAGGAATCAAGTTATAGGCGATGCTGGCAACCCATCACTACTTTGATTCTCCTTTCCACCTATATGCCAACAACCATGCTAAACGTGGCCTTGTTACCCTACCCCGTAAGGGATAATACACATACACATACTAAAACCCCTTACGGGGTAGACAGAGTCTAAGGTAACAGGTACCTACAGGCCACAATTAGCAAGTTGAGGATGTGTAGATGGAAAATGGAATCAAAATAGTGATGGCTTGCTAGCCTCATCGCCTATAACGTGATTCTTATAAGTTTCACCCATTCCCTCGATGGTCTTTTACCATCTGCGCGGGTAAAGAAGCAACTGGTACATTCTATGTTTTTTCTTTGCTCCCAGACCAGCATCCTTACTAATATTATAAATGCGAAAGTAACTCTGTCTGTCTGTCTGTCTGTTACCTTTTCACGCTTAAACTGCTGGGCCGATTTAGTTGAAATTTGGTATACAGATAGTTTGAGTCCCGGGAAAGGACATAGGATAGTTTTTATCCCGGAAAATGGCATAGTTCCCGCGGGATAGCACAGCCCAAACCACTGGACTTAGAGACTTGAAATTTTGCACATAGATACCTTATACAATGTAGGCATCCACTAAGGAAGGATTTTTGGAAATTCCCACGGGATAAGGAAAAAACGGGAATTATATATTCGATACCGAGTGACGCTTTTGATTTTGGAAATTCTTTTGCCAATAGAAAGCCACAGTATTTGTGAGTATCATAGGCTATATTTATAATAATTCTGCGCGGACGAAGTCGCGGGCAACAGCTAGTAAGGGATAAAGACGTGATTTGTGTATGTATGTATGTTTTTGTCTGTAGCAGCACGCTTAGATAGATCGCCGGTCTCTTTCTTACTGCTCGTTCTAGAGAGAGACGGGTGGTCTATATCGCGCGCTCGTGCTAGCCGGGCTGGTCGAAGGAAAGTCTTACGTAGAAAATTATACTGATGTTTGTAATTTAAAGGTCGGTTGCGGATTTCGTCTAGTTGTAGCGCGACTGCGACGAGTTGGTACTTGATGTTGTTAGGGTCCCGTACCGAGTGTGTTAGGGTCCCGTGCCGAGTGTGTTAGGGTCCCGTACCGAGTGTGTTAGGGTCCCGTACCGAGTGTGCTAGGGTCCCGTACCGAGTGTGCTAGGGTCCCGTACCGAGTGTGTTAGGGTCCCGTGCCGAGTGTGTTAGGGTCCCGTGCCGAGTGTGTTAGGGCTCCGTACCGAGTGTGTTAGGCTCGCGTGCCGAGTGTGTTAGGGTCCCGTGCCGAGTGTCTTAGGGCTCCGTACCGAGTGTGTTAGGGTTCCGTACCGAGTGTGTTAGGGTTCCGTACCGAGTGTGTTAGGGTCCCGTGCCGAGTGTCTTAGGGCTCCGTACCGAGTGTGTTAGGCTCGCGTGCCCAGTGTGTTAGGGTCGCGTGCCGAGTGTGTTAGGGTCCCGTACCGAGTGTGTTAGGGTCCCGTGCCGAGTGTGTTAGGGTCCCGTGCCGAGTGTGTTAGGGTCTCGTGCCGAGTGTCTTAGGGTCCCGTGCCGAGTGTGTTAGGGTCCCGTACCGAGTGTGTTAGGGTCCCGTACCGAGTGTGTTAGGGTCCCGTGCCGAGTGTGTTAGGGTCGCGTGCCGAGTGTGTTAGGGTCCAGTACCGAGTGTGTTAGGGTTACGTACCGAGTGCGAGAAGGTTCGTTACTGTGAACAAAGAAAAGTTGAAATGTTTTGCATTTTTTTCTACTGACTCAATATTATCGTTCAAAGGTTAACTGGAAGAGATCATTTTAGGGATAAGTTCGCCGTTGTGCATTGGTGTGGTCCTGTATTCTTTTTCTTGTGCTTTATGTACAATAAAGAGTTATACATACTTACTTACCAGTGGCTTGGCGTCTAGTATATCAGAAGGCAAGCCGAAGGGAATCTAACTAGCCTTTTCCTCTAATTCTGCACAATAAAAATGCCCGACTGCCTTAAAATAGGCAAGCCGGTGGGATTCTATGGATACCACGCCACTGATACATACATATAGCCAAGCAAGAAATACTTAGTTATTTTATTGATTACTAGCTTATGCCCGCGACTTCGTCTGCGTAGAATTATACATAAAAACCTTCTTCTTGAATCGCTTTAGCTATTAAAAAAAGCATCAAAATCCGCTGTGTAGTTTTAAAGATATAAGCATACAAAGGGACATAGGGACATAGGGACATAAGGACAGAGAAAGCGACTTTATTTTATACTATGTAGTGAAGGCGTAAAGTAACCCTGATTATTCAAGTGCACATATCTTCTATCCCTTTCGGTGACACGCTCAGCCGTCTTTCTATTCTACGTCTATTGGTTCTCCATAGTATTTGTCAGTTAGTTGCCGTTTCGATCCGCAGGTGGCGCTGTAAATTTTTTCATAGGAATTGGGAATATTCATGATGTTTTCATGGCTTTAATTAAAAGGTGATTTTTGTAAAAAACATTAAAATAAAATGCTTCCATGCTGGTCTGGGAGTAAAGAAAAAACATACAATGTACCAGTTGCTTCTCTTCGCGCGCAGATTGTAAAAGCCCATCGAGGGAATGACCGTAGGAATACTGTTATAGACGTTGCGGCTAGCAACAGCAACCCATCACTATTTTGCTTCCCCTTTCCACCTATAAGCCCACAATTATGCTGTTGTTGGCGTTTGGCTCTTGTTACCATAGGCTCTGTCCGCCCCGTAATTGAAAGACGTGACTTATGTGTGCAGGTATAGGTGTGGGTCCGTGCCCACTCGCCCACAAGTGGGAACGGTGTGGCCAGAGCCGTCACATTAAGCCCTGATATCGATTGGGGACTAATAATAGAACGCGTATTGACGCGCGCCCTCTGTCGTGAGAGGCGGCGGTTGAAGTAATACACCGCCATTATCTAAATACGCTACATCTTATAACTTACTACTGTACCGTAGCTATGATACTTTAGTGTAAAAAAAAACATGTCATTAGGGAATGTGCAATTAAAAAAAATATCAAATACATGCCAACAATCATGCTAAACGTGGCCTTTAGGTTTACCTTAGGCTCTGTCTACCCCGTAAGGGATAAAGACGTGATTTATGTATGGACGTTTGTATACATGCATACACTAGCGGTTGCCCACAATTTCGTCTGCGGGAATTACGCAACTTTCCGGGATAAAAAGTAGCCTATGTGTTATTCCAGACTATAATCTGTCTATGTTCCGAATTTCATACAGATCCGTCCAGCCGTTCTGGCGTGAAAGAGTAACAAACATCCATCCATCCATGCATATTTACAAACTTTCGCGTTTATAATATTAAAAAGTAGGATAGGTACACAAATAACGTCTTTCTCCCTTATGGTGTAGACAGAGCCTAAATATATTAATATATTATATTCTAAATTGCACCACCTGCTAAGATCTGTTCTGTTCTCCAGTCCATTATGGTTGCCTGGTAGAGATCGCTCTGTAGCGATAAGGCCGCCTATTGTTACCTTGTAATATTCTGTATACCTTTTTCTGTTTTGGTTGTTATATGTGGTGTTCAATAAAGAGTTATTGTATTGTATTGTATTAAAACAAGAGCTACAAGCCACGTTTAGCATGATTCTGGGCGTATAGGTTTAAAATGGATTAAAAATAGTGATGGGTTGCTAGCATCGCCTATAACAATGGGCAAATTCCCTCGTTGGGGTTAATTTGGTATATAATTTAAGACCCGGGGCAAGACAGGATAGTTTTTATCCCGGGAAACAGCATAGTTCCCGGTATAGCGATAAGGGAATTCTGCGCAGACGGAGTCGCGGGCAACAGCTGGTTTACAATAAAAACCCTGGATAAACTAGAAGAGATCCTTTTGACGACCGGATGGCCCAGTGGTTAGAGAACCTGACTGTGAAGCTTGAGGTCCCGGGTTCGATCCCCGGTCGGGGCAGATATTTGTATGGAAAACACGAATGTTTGTTCTCGAGTCTTGGATGTTTAATGTGTATTTAAATATGTATTTAAGTATGTTTATCCGTTGTCTAGTGCCCATATTACAAGCTTTGCTTAGTTTGGGGCTAGGTCAATTGGTGTCAATTGTCCCAAGATATTATTATTATTATAAGGGATAAGTTAGCCTCTGTAGATCTGCTTATATTGTTAACCTGTAAAATTATCGTGTTTTTGTATCAATAAAGAGTTATACATACTTGCATACAACCGGAACACACACTTACACATACTTCCATGCTGGTCTGGGAGCAAAGGAAAAACATAGAATGTACCAGTTGCTTCTCGTCCTGCGCAGATAGTAAAAGCCCATCGAGGGGATGGGCGAAAATCTTAGGAATCATGTTATAGGCGATGCGGCTGGCGACCCATCACTATTTTGATTCAATTATCCATCTACGCCCACAATCTTGCTACCGTAGGTCTTGGTCACCGTAGGCTCTGTCTACCCCGTAAAGGATGAATACGTGATTTGTGTATGTTCGTAGGAATTATAGCGCACAATGTCCGTCAATCCGTAACGTCCTAACTCAAAAACTGTTATCACAAAAACTATATTTGGACAATAAGCAAAAAGACTTGCACAAAAAAAAGGTTTCTAATCTCCAAATTGTATATAAACCTATATAATAATAATAATATATCTCCACCTACAATCTAAATTGAACCATATTCTGCTGGTATAAGGTTGCTTTTCGCTCTGCGCGGAGTGTTACCAGTTTTGTACATATAACCTTTTGAATTCATTAGCGTTGAAAACTTCGTGAACTGCTTTGTAGCGCTTCCGAAAGGTTTTGAAACTTGATGTATTTTATTTTTGTATGAAGGTCGTTTTTATTGTTTGTATGGAATTGTTTGTTGGTGTAAGTTTGTATGGTTTCGCGGCGAGTGTTTTTACAAGCTTTTATTCGAGTTTTGGCGATTGTGAGGTTTATTTTTTGTGGGCCTAGTTAAATTTGACAAAGTTCTAACTGTCACATTGATTTGATATTTGACATGAATGTCAAGAAAAAGTTAAGATTTTTCGTGACGCAAACAAATTTAATTATTTAAGTATGTTCAACATGAAACTACCGTGAGACTCAATCATAATTACACATAAACGGATAACTCACGTATAAAAAGTCGAGTGATGCTCGACATGTTGCACTCAGTGCCACAGTCAGTGCAGTGTCAGTGTCAGTGTGGCGCGCAGTGTTCGTTTCGCTGCCGCCGGGGCGAGCGCTCCAGGAAGAAGGACTACGAAATAGTCCGAAACATGTCGAGCATAGTGAAGTCGAGTGCGACTTTTTATACGTGAGTTATCTGTTTATGTGTAATTGTAGTTTAAGTATGGTTTGCCTTTGTATAATTAGTGTCATAGAATAATAAATAATTAAAATATATTTACACATACATACATACCGTCACGCCTCTTTCCCACAGGGGTAGGCAGAGACTACTTTGTTCCACTTGCTACGATCCTGACATATTTCTTTCGCTTCATCCACAGTCATCAACGTCTTCATACGTGCTCGTCGGTTTCTTGTGCTCCTGACCCGACATTTATAGTTAATTTATAGTTACGAAGCTTTCCATGCTGGTTTGGGAGCAGAGAAAAAACATAGAATATACCTGTTGCTTCTCACCCGCGCAGATGGTAAAAGCCCATCGAGGGAATGGGCGAAAATCATAGGAATCACGTTATAGGCGATGCGGCTAGCAACCCATCACTATTTTGATTCCGTTTTCCACCTCTACGCCTTCAGTGTCTTGCTAAGCGTGGCCTGTAGGTCTTGTTACCTTAAGCCCTGTCTACCCCGTAAGGGATAAAGACGTGATTTGTGTATGTGTGTATGTAATAAAAAAAAGTAAAACGTAACACGTTTTGATAGAAAACGTGTTTTTCTAGATTTTTTGAATCATAGTTGACAATTGTTTCCATACAGTGATTGTATTGATCGATGTTCAAAGAAAACCGCGTCAAGGGCAGGACTTAATATTGAATTAGACCTTAGGCTCTTTCTGCCCCGCAAGGGATAAAGACGTGACTCATGTATGTATGTATTCGGTCGAACTCCAACCACCCGCTAAAATACTTAGGAGCAATTTTAAGTGAAATATACATTTTGTATGAAACCGATAAGAATTGAAGTTTTTTATGCTAATTTTGTTTGTTTACGTCAGTTATCATTAACCATACAAATAGTCATACAAAAGTTACGTAACGCTAGTATCAAGTGGGTTCGGTCGCGCGCGCCCGGCTCTCATCTTTCACCGGGCCAGGGCCGGACTGCGGCCCGGGTAATTGGGAATCTTTAGCCGACATAAGAAAAGAATAGTATTACAATTAGTTTTAAAATTTAGCTTTGCTTCATTATTTTTTATTTTTATTACTAAGTGCTTACATAAGCGTGAACCGAGTGAAAATATTAGGTGATAGGCGATGTGGCTAGCAACCTATCACTATGGTAAAAATCTATGTATTGTGCTAAATAAACACAGTTCAAAATAATTTTCCTATTAGTTGAGAAAAAAAGAGATTCAATTGTCATTTTAATCGCCATTGTGCATATAT
Organism: Pandemis corylana; assembly: GCA_949127965.1. NCBI lineage: Eukaryota > Metazoa > Arthropoda > Insecta > Lepidoptera > Tortricidae > Pandemis > Pandemis corylana. The sequence continues at coordinate 1,046,103 of OX421875.1, read as the reverse complement.
TTAAGTCCTTTTTTTGTGATTTGTCTCTGCTTCTTTGTATTTGTACAATAAACTTACTTACTTACTTACTTAATGGGTTTTTCATTATTATTTATTTATTTAATGGAATGCACATGTCATAGGATCAGTAAAATGATAGCGATATGCACATTAAAACATATTATTATTTAGTTTCCCTTAGATAGACTTAATTTGGAAATGTTTGTGGTTCTGCTATACATAAATAACTTATTTATCTCCTACGGGGTAGACAGAGCCTAAGGCGACAAGAACTACAGGCCACGTTTAGCAAGATTGTAGGTATAGATGGAAAATGAAATCAAAATACTAATGTGTTGCTAGCCGCATCGCCTATAACATGATTCTTATGATTTTCGCCCATTCCCCTCGATGGGCTTTAAAAAATAGGTATAAAATTTAATAATAATAATAATTTGGTGCCGAGTCCGGCCCCGCGCCCCCGCGCGCCCCTCTCCGCCATTTCGTGTTATTGAGAATTTATGTCGGTAAGGCCGGGGGCACACTGCCGGGAGATTATTTTATATTATATTAATTTATTAACGAATTTTTAATTTTGAATGTCAGTAAGTAAGTAAATGCTTTATTGTACAAATATAAAGAAATGGACACGATTCACAAAAAAAAAACATTAATATATGCACAAAGACGAACTTGTGCCTAGGTATAAGGGATCTCTGCCAGTTAACCTTTGAGTAGATGAGAGGAGCATTGAACGTAGTTTATAAAGTATTAATAGGACCACATCTCTATATCCATATGTATGCTTAAATCTTTAAAGCTACGCAACGAATTTTGATGCGGTTTTTTTAGTAGATAGAGTGATTCGAGAGGAAGGTTTATATGTATAATACGCAAACGAAGTGCGGGCAGAAGCTAGTTAAAAATAAGAAAATGGGATTAAACATTTTCAGGCATAATTGTTGCAATTTTCAAACTTCTCACATGAACTCGTTTTCTTATATCAGATGAGAAATAATAATATCGTTGTTTGAATAGGTACATGACATATTTTATTTATTAAATTTACATAAATTAAATATTTAATGCGTAGAATCAGACTGGTATTGTCTAAAATGTTAAGTGTTCACATTTAAAATTCGCAAACCTTATACAAACACTTAATAAACTGTTGTAGTGACGTTTTTACACCTGTTAAATTAAAACTGTTTAGGAAATATTGATACATGTGCCAGTGTCACGTTGAATTGTCTTTTATAGCTTCAGATATTGACAGTGTTTCAAAAGGTTCCATTTGTTACGGCGCCGCGTCGCCCGTTGGCAAATATGACAAGGAAATGTGGATTCAATGTCAAATGACAATTATTGGTTAATGGTTCTATTGAAACTGTTGCCAAGGAAAATTATTTTGTAATCTACACCTTACTTGATGTTATAATTATAAAGAGAAAACATACTTTTGTATTTATGTATGTCACTACATAGTGTTGCAATCTACATTGTTTTTGTTTTTTTTTTTGCCTATGGCAACTCTGCCCTTGTCTGCCGGTAATATACGAAGACACGCACCATCCAGTTTTTTTATTTCTAAATAAATAAAGAACCATGCTGAATCAGACCTCAAACCAGTGATTTGTTCACAGAGTATAAAACAAAGTCTCTTTCCGCTGTCTGTCTATGTATGCTTAGATCTTTAAAACTACGCAACGGATTGTGATGCGGTTTTTTTTAATTCAAGAGGAAGGTTTATATGTATAGTACATGCGTAATATAGTAGAGAAACACTGATTGCACCCGTGAAAAGGCGGCAGGGTCGCTGTTAGTAAATAATTTCAAAACTACTGGTTTTTTTTTGTCTTTTCACAAGATGCTGCGTTATCTCTCAGTAACATAGGCTATATTTAATTCTGCACAGACGAAGTCGCGGGCCGATCCACAACTAGTTATAAGTTACTTTCTTGCACCAGTGGCTATCTACCCATTACAAAAACCTTAGGAATTTCCCTAAAATTCGTTCTTGCATTTACGCTGAATCTTTTGATAATTTTTTGTCCTTTTTCAAGCACTTTCGCGAAAGCTATTTTTAACTCACTTCAAAAAAAGGTTTCTCAGTACTTTGTAAACTTAAAGTTTTGTCTAACAATATTAAGCTTTAACGTCATTTCATTGTGTATTTTTATTAATAACTTGCACAAATAATGTGACTTTGTATTGGTAAAAGAATTTTCAAAATCGCTTTAGCAGATCCTGAGATTACGCTCTTTCTTACAAACTTTGCCTCTTTGTAATGTTAGTATAGAATACTATAGATGAATGCATGTGTTCGAATTGGTGAACAAAGAATAGCCCAAACATCATTTTAAAAATGATTGCAAATCACGTTTGATGTCCTATAAATGACACTGACGCATCAATATAATGTTAAATCAGCAATTGCTTTTAATTACTGCTTCTTTAAGATATTTGTACGTACTAACTATAATTAGACATCTGTTATGTCGTCTCATCATAGTTAATTATTATTTATTTATAAAAATCTCTACCTACTATAAATTCGAAAGCAACTGTCTGATGTTACCTTAAATTTAGTACAGATACAGTTTCAGTCTCGGGGAAGGACTTACTTAAAATATTTTTTTTCCTAACGAATTATTTGCAGACGAAGTCGTAGGCAACAGCTGGTAAATAATAATTGCTATTATTGTTTATGTAATCTCCTTTTTTTGAGTCGGTAAAAGGAGCAGAGCTCAGTGTACACCCGGCGCTAGCACAGGGGCGTTGCACCGACTAGATCCGACGCGCTATCAATTCCGCGCGCGCGTGTGCGTGCCGCTGGCTGTGTGAGTGTGTCACATGTGCTGATACAGGCTGATGCCGTTGCTTTATGAAGGGATTAGATTTTTTTACGATTTTGACATAACAATTTAGATTTTGGCAATGATGCTTACGCTTTGTCTACCCCGTCACGGATAAAGACGTTATAATAAAAGTCGTGTTGGTAAATTGATGTTATTAGTGGTTTGTGAATTTTGGATTTTGCCGAATTGAGTTTTGTTTTAGTATTGTATAGTAATTTTTTTTTTTTATTACGAACTGACCAGTGATTGACCTCTATCTCACTTGGTGGGATTGGATAACTAAATGAAATAAAAATACGATATTGACAGAGTAGTCCAAAAACGAACTTATTTTTAGACATGGATCTCTTCCAGTTAACCCGACCATTTCGTTGTGTGTATTGTTTCGAATGGAGATCCGGCCATGTGTCATCATTTGTAGCACTTTCCGTGTATTTAAAAAAAATCTGAAGCCTTGCGAAATAAACTTGTTAAGTCGAGTAATGTTTGTCATCTGTTAAAAGTAGGTTTTTTACGACAATTATTCTAAAAGGTTAAAATTATTGTAATTTTTTTTCACCAATTTGTTATTATTTTACCGATTAATTGTGAAAATAAAGCTATCTTAAACAACAACTTAAACACACAACTCTCTTTCCATCCTCTGCGTGGTCTAGCAACAATTTGACCCAAATTTTAATCCTTCACAAAAAACAGCACCCTCTACGTTCACCTTGTTCGAGCACTCACACACTCGCACTTGTGGCCAGGGCTGTGCCAAAGCCATTTCGGGAATAATTGTTTTTGCATATTTTTCATTTGTATGGAAATTAAATGGAAACGTTGTCGGGAAAAGGTTTACTCTATGAATGGATATTTGAACAATATGCGAGAAAGATGGCGCTACATATAAGGTATTTTTTTTAGTCCTACTAATATTATAAACGCGAAACACCTGTGTGAAATATATATATTTTTCATGCAACCTCTCCACTCATGTCAATAAAACACATATAAATCTCACAAACTTAATTATCCCTTACAGCACACAAACACTGACGCGTTTCGATCCCTCTACGGGATCATTATCAAAGTTTAATGACAACTGTTACACATGCAAACCAACGTCGTACTGGATGGATGGATGGATGTTACTCTTTCACGCCAGAACGGCTGGACAGATCTGGATGGAATAACACAAATAAATTTTATCTTATTTATAAATAATAATAAATATCTTGGGACAAATTACACGGGACCTCTAGCTTCATAGCCAGAGTCACTAACCACTAGGCTATTCGGTCGTCAAATTTGTAATTAATAGTTAATTGTGGGCGAGCGGCAGCCCTGCCGGTTTATGTGTGCACTCACACAGACGCAGCGTGTTTGTATGCTAAGTTTAATTGTAAACAGAAATCGGGGTGCGCGCGGCCGAGTTAGCGCGAGGGTTCCGTCGCCTGAAACGAATTATTTTTCGGGGTTCCCTGTAATAATATTGTTTGTTCTTCTTATGTATGGAAACTCTTTATTGTGCGAAATAAACAATTAGTATAAAAAATACATCCTACTAATATACTAATATTATAAACTAGCTTCTGCCAGCGACTTCGTCTGCGTAGAATTATACATAAAAACCTTCCTCTTGAATCAATCTATCTATTAAAAAAAACCGCATCAAAATCCGTTTTGTAGTTTTGAAGATATAAGCATACATAGGGACATAGGGACAGAGAAAGTGACTTTGTTTTATACTATGTAGTGATGAAGTGATGTGAGAGTTTGTGAGTATGGATGTTTGGATGTTTGTTACTCTTTCACGCCAGAACGGCTGGACAGATCTGGATGAAATTTGGAACATACATAGATTATAGTCTGGAATAACACATAGGCTACTTTTTATCCCGGAAAATTGCGTAGTTCCTGCGGGATAGCGATAAACGAATTTTATGCAGACGAAGTTGCGGGCAACAGCTAGTTAATATATATTCTAAATTGCACCAACTGCTCAGATCTGTTCTGTTCTCCAGTCCATTATGGTTGGCTGGTAGAGATCGCTCTGTAGCGATAAGGCCGCCTATTGTTACCTTGTAATATTCTGTATACCTTTATTCTGTTTTGGTTGTTATATGTGGTGTTCAATAAAGAGTTATTGATTCGTTTCCACCTATACGCCCACAGTGTCTTGCTGAACGTGGCCTTTAGGTCTTGTTACCTTAGGCTCTGTCTACCCCGTAAGGGATAAAGACGTGATTTGTGTATGTGTATGTGTATGTCAGGATCGTAGCAAGTGGAACAAAATAGTCTCTGCCTACCCCTGTGGGAGAGAGGCGTGACGGTATGTATGTATTTGTGTGTCGATGAATGTCAAAGAAGGTAAAGCAAGGATTTATGTATGTAATGTACCTATGTTTGTAAACTCTTTATTGCACATAAAAATTTAAAAATACAAAGAAAATAGTACAAAGGCGAACTTATCCCTATGAATGGATCTCTTCCAGCTAACCTGATACAGAAAGGAATAGTTTACAAAAAAAAGGCAAGCAGTCATTATTATGCGCAAATAAGTAGTATTAATACTTAATCACTACATAGTATAAAATAAAGTCGCTTTCTCTGTCCCCATGTCCCTATGTCCCTATGCCCCTATGTATGCTTATATCTTCAAAACTACACAACGGATTTCGATGCGGTTTTTTTTAATTGATAGTGATTCAAGAGAAAGGTTTTTATGTATAATTCTACGCAGACGAAGTCGCGGGCAGAAGCTAGTTATTTAATATGTGTGTTTGTGTGTATACATGACGGGATAGACATATCGGAAGAGTCGAATAACTGGGCCGCTTTGAGAATGCCTGACGTAAATTGAGCGTCTTATTCTGATTCGGTGAGGCGATAACGCTTTTTGTTAACTATATAGCCGTTGCCCGCGGCTTATCGGCGCAATGGGGACTATCGTATCTTTGCTCACCAGTTGGCGCCACTGTCGACAAAGGTAAGGTATAGCTGTCAAAGGCGACTTTATAAGATCGGCGTCGAAACAAAGTTTTAAATGTTGAATCTCATTAAGTTTATTAATTATAAATAAACTAGCTTCTGCCCGCGACTTCGTCTGCGTAGAATTATACATAAAAACCTTCGTCTTGAATCACTCTATCTATTAAAAAAAATCGCATCAAAATCCGTTGTGTAGTTTTGAAGATATAAGCATACATAGGGACATAGGGACGTAGGGACATAGGGACAGAGAAAGCGACTTTGTTTTATACTATGTAGTGATAACTATCATCATATCGAGTAGCTATGCCGCAATGTTGTGCAGTTCCGTATTGTTCGAAAACAAAACTGCATTCAAAGCGTTCACATTCATCGCCAAATAATCCATATTTGCGATAATTTCACAAAGGAGATTACTTTTCAACAGGTAAATGAGAGAAATTATAATTTGTGTCACGAAGGTTAACCTGCTTTACCTGGGGGCTTTACCTGCTATGGGTGTAGGGGTATAGCACGCGTCACGGAATGACGAGGATTCGAGTTCGATTTCCGGCCATAGCTTTGCTTTTTGGGTTTTTCTATGTGTTCTAATTTTCACTGTCGTTTAGAAATTAAATTTCTAACGGTGAAACCGTGAAAGTAAACATAAAAAAACAACAAAATAAAAACTGTTTGATAGTAGATACAATACAAATACACTGTAGATGGCACCACTGTCGAAAGGAGTTTCTTTTGACATTTATAACAACAACTAGCGGTTGCCGGCGACTCCTTCTGTTCGGAATTCGCTTGTCGCTATGTCGTGGGGACTGTGAAATTTTCTGGGACTAAAACTATCTCCGTACCAAACTTCATTAAAATCGGTTCAGTGGTATAGGCGCGAAAGCGTAACAGACAGACAAACTGACAGTATTACTTTCGCATTTATAATTATTAGTAGGGAAGTAGGGATAACATTAACAACAAACGACGTTTTTGACATGTATTTCATAGATTTTCTGTCGAATATTCGTTTGCCAGGCGATATCGCTTCTGTATCGCCCCGGCGTCGCCTGCCTCGCAGAATACGCGCGCGGGTTGGTTACTTATTTGAAAGCAATTTTAGTTCGCTCCCCTTCATTTAGAATGCGACCAGGGACGGATTTGGGGGACCTTTTAACGAGGATTTATTTAATTTGATAATGTCTGTAAGTATGTATGTATGTGCAGGTCGAATTTGGTCAATTTATAATGAACTGGCTGTTGCCCGCGACTTCGTCTGCGAATAATTTGTTTATCGCTATGGCGTGAGAACTGCGCAATTTTCCGAGATAAAAAGTAGGTTATGTGCTTTTCCAGACTATAATCTATCTCTGTTCCAAATATGATCCAGATCTGTCCAGTTGTTCTGACGTGAGAGAGTAACAAACATCCTCACAAACTGTCGCATATAATTTATGTGTATATAAAAAAACGTTTATTTTGCAATTTGGCCGCCAAGGGCTTTTTTACACGTCTTTTTTTAATTTACCAGCGCATTCGGAAATACCACCATTGCCAAGAAGAACGCGCCGCAAGAAACTTGGCAGTATTTTTTTTTTCAAAACTAATACATTATGCAATAATTAAATTCTACTCAACACTAATATATTATCTATTTCTGGGACGTATAAGGCCTCCAAGTTAATAACATACATACATAAATCACGTCTTTATTCCTTACGGGGTAGACAGGGCCTAAGGTAACAAGAAATAAAGAACACGTTTAGCATTATTGTGGGTGGATTTTCGCCCATTCCCTCGATGGGCTTTTACCATCTGCACGGGAAGAGAAGCAACTGGTACATTCTAGGTTTTTTCTTTGCACTCAAACCAATATGGAAGTGAATTACCTACAAAATAAAAATACATATTTGGTAAAATATATGGTCTTAATTTTTTTAAATCGAATGTGTAAACAATAGTAGAAGCCGTGTCGTTGTGTAAGTAACGCCGGGTATTTGAAGCTAGTCTCGCTCGCCGAGTGCGTGCCTGCCCCCGCCCCTCCCCCCCGCCGGCAATTTCGCAGGGTCGCCCGCAGCGGAGCAGGCACAGTAGGCCAAATACAACATTGTAATGAAATAAACGAAATACGTAAATAATGCATACAGATATATAGTGCAAAATGGTTTTCCATGACATTTATGTATGTATGTATGTATGTAAACTATTTATTGTGCAAAATAAACAAGAGAAATACAATTGACAAACATTGAGATATATGCACAAAGGCGGATATTACGTTGAATTCCATGCGGTTTTCAAATTTAACGACGTTTGAATGAGGTTCTTCTTTTTTTTTTTATTAATATGGCCCTATCTATCTATCTATCGATGCGATGATTTCGCCAATGTCATCTACAAGGGAAGGGAAGGGAGGGGGGGGGGGGGATGGATGGCCTTGGGAGCAAAGAAAAAAATTGAGGGAATGGGCGAAATTAGGAATCATATCATAGGTGCGGCTAGCAACCCATCACTATTTTGATTCCATTTTTGCCATAATACGCCCACAATCTTGCTAATCGTGCCCTGGGTCTTGCCACCTTAGGCTCTGTCTACCCCGTAAGGGATAAAGACGTGGTTTATGTTCACGTGATCCCGCGCTGGCCTACTGTCCCCCTCCCCGCTGCGTGGCCTGTGTGCTTTATTCAATTACCCCCCCCCCCCCCCCCCCCCCTCCCGAAAGCGCCATAAAAAATGCAGCCCACTGCTGGCCTTAGCAATTAAGCCTTATTGTTAATTAGTTTTACTTTAATCTACTATTAGGGTGGGTATTATAAACGTATTCTCTAAAGTCTCGTCTGTGAAGTCAGCGCTGCACTCGCGAGACCGGCATGGCTTGATAGCGTTTTCAAAAAAACAGTCTACATGAACATTTTTTTCTGAATTTAAATATTTTGGCTTTCTCTTACTCGGAATCGTTTAGCTTATGGATTCTCATACAAGAAAAATTGTGTGAAACAATTAATTAGTCAGTGAATAGAAAGAGAGATCCGATATGACATGTGATGTCATTTGTCACAGCGCCCATGTAAACTCTGTATTAAAATTCCGTTTTTCTAAAAGAGATAGTGATACATCTTTGATAGCGTATATCTCGGTTGTTTTATTATCTACATAAATGGGTTTTTAATGAAAGCCCTGAAAAAAACATAAATGTTATATTACAGAGCTATTTGGTCAAATGACCCACGCAACTAGCAGTTTGAAATAACGTTACCTAAAAATTTCATTTTGGATACAAGCTTTTTTGCTGACTGTACTTTTTGTTAACTGTCCTTTCATTGCTTCCGTCCTACATATATGTACCAAACATCAAGTCAATCGGACCAACCGTTGAAGAGTTCCCTCCTGCGGAGACAGTCCTGGCTGGACCACCAGAATTCTGCTGCCAGATTATTGTATTGTCACCTGACTTACACAAGCATGCAAAATTTCAGCTCAAATGGATGAATGCTTCAAAATTGAGTCGCCAGATTCCACCCGGACAAACATACATACATTGCAAGCTATTGTAAAGCTTGTAACTTGTAAATAAGAGACCCTGTATGCAGATAATAAAGCTTCTCAAATGATGATCCTACAATGATGTAACCGTAACAAAAAAAACTCACTCATCCCCCTCCTCTTTCAGGATGAAGTCCTGGCTATAAACGACAAGGTGGTCCTCCGTGCCGAAGACCTGCTCTCGTGGCTGTGCGTGGGCACGGCGTGGGAGTGGGGCCTGCGGGCCGTGTGGCGCGGCGCGTGCGCCCCGCCCGCGCAGCCGCGGCGCACTCAGCCGCTGCACCGCGCGAGGCTCGACTTCAGCGACGTGGAGCGGGAGAAGAGCGCCATCAGTGAGTAGTGGACCAGTGGTCGGTTGTAGCGAGCCGGTGGCCGAACGGTGGACCAGTGGTCGGTCGTAGCGAGCCGGTGGTCGAACGGTGGACCAGTGGTCGGTTGTAGCGAGCTGGTGGCCGAACGGTGGACCAGTGGTCGGTTGTAGTGAGCCAGTAGCCGTACGGTGGACCAGTGGTCGGTCGTAGCGAGCCGGTGGTCGGACGGTGGACCAGTGGTCGGTTGTAGCAAGCCAGTGGGCGACTTGTGGCGACCTAGTGGTCGGGCGGTATTGCCAATGGTCGACTTGTACTGAACTGACCCAGTGGTTGGTCGGTGGTTGTGGTCGTTATTCAAAAAATGAGTCTAGTTTGTTGCGACTTGTCCTTCCGTTGTGGTATTAATAAAATTTATTATTTATTATATTTTTTGAATTTTATAGCGCATTGGTTTCGACTGTAATGCTGTATTTTTTTATTGACTAAATAAATAAATAAATAAATAAGTAAATAATTAATATTGGGAGGATATTTAGCTCTCAGTTGTTGACCAATTGCGATACAATGTAAACAGTAATTGCTTAGCTTAGTCACCTTCACCTAGTAGTTGTCCAGTGATCAACAATTAGTGGCTTAGTGGTCGACGTATAGTGACCCAGTGGTCGAACGGTACTAGTGACTCGGTGGCAGGTTAGTAAGTTAAGGTCATTACTCATTAGTGTTGCCTTATATACAAACTGCAGCCAAAATGTGCGAGAAGCTTCGAAGTTTCTGTAAACCCTTGTTACATGCTACCCCGTATTCCAGATGAGGACGTGGACAGTCCAGGCGTGGTGGTGTTCTCGTACCCTCGCTACTGCCGCTACCGGGCGCTCCTCTCGCGGCTCGAGGGCATCCAGGGCGACTGGCTGCGGGACAGCCTGGTGGCCGCACTGGGAGGTTACGCCGCGCCCACGAAGAACACCAGGATACTGTACTGCAAGGTTGGCCGATTTAGATGATTTGTCGCCAGTAATGGCCATTTTTGCTTAGGAATTAGCCACAAAAAAGTTTTGGTGACTTTTGGGGTCACTTGTTTTTGCAATTTTTATAACAAACTTCTGGGTGGAATTTGGCACCTCAATTTTGAAGCAAATAATATTCAACCGTTAGAGACCAGATTTTGCATGAAAATGAAAATGAACATTTATTTGCAAATTGGTCGTCAAGGGCTCTTTTACATGTCTTTTGAAACTACCAGCGCATTCGGAAACACCATCACTGCCAAGAAGAATGCGCCGCAAGAAACTTGGCAGAAAGTCATTTTTTCAAAATAAAATACAGTAAGAATACTTAAATTCTACTTAAATTAAATACATTTATAAAAGGGATGTATAAGGTCCCCGAGCCTTAAATTATATTAATCTATAAATAGTAGAGATGTATAAAGTCTCTACTAGTCAAAACAACAAAATAAAAAAAAAATAAGTTCAGTGGTGTAAAACGCCTCCACCGTCAAACAAATTAATTGGAGATGTCTCCAATGTCGAAGAGAAAAGAAATAATAAAAAAAATATGAAAGCATACTTGTGTAAGTATATGATGACGATACAACAATCTGGTATTTGGGCCTTATTTTTAAAAGCACATCACAGGAAATTACCACTCGAAAATGGTATAAATCTGTTTACATCTTCAAAACTACAGCTCTAAACAAATTTTTGCCTAAGTCACAAGATCAATGAGAGATTAATGAGAGCCCTAATTATCTTCTATGCTACTAGTATTTCAAATTCAGCACAATTTTTCACATGTGCTTTCAAAAATAGAGCCCCTTGTACAGTATACATAATTATATCTATTAATTAGCATAGCAACCGATCGCGCATTCCAGGACACGTTCGAGTACCCCGAGCTGGAGGGGCACGAGTTCGTGTGCAACCAGCTGGCGCCGAAGCTGAAGGGGCGGCCGCGCGGCCGGCGCCGGCGCCGCGCCGGCAAGCACTCCCCCTCCCCCTCGTCCCGCTCCTCCGACAGCGACGGCGCGCGCCAAGTGCCGCCGCCCGCCGAGGTCAGTGCTGCCGAGGTTTTTTTTTATGTTAAGAGAGGCCAGACTAACGAACTAGTGGCTCACCTGATGCTAAATGATCACCAATGTGATGATCACCATAGACACCCGCAACGCTTTACGCGATGCCAGTGCGTTGTTGGCCCAAGGTGACTCATAGATGGCGCTGACACAAATACGTCTGTTGCTTTGGCATTGACAAAATTAAATTTCTAAATGTCACTGACAATTAGAACACAAAAAAATCCGAAAAGTAAAGCTATGGCCGGGAAACCCGGATCAGAGTCAGAGTGACGACATACCCCATACATCCATTCGTGTCTCCAAGTGTAAGGTTTTTATTTCCTATCCCGTGGGGAATTCGGAAAATCCCTTCTTAGTCACCTACGTGATCCTCAAGGAATATTATTTACTAATTATAGGTACTCTTAATTATTTACCTCGTGTTTTTATTACGTGGGAAATTTGAAAAATTCCTTTGTAGTGCACCTTAGCTTTATTGGTACAACATTTCGGTATTTTCCAATCCCGCGGGAAAATCGGGATAAAAAGTATCCTATATCCATCTCCTGGTTCTAAGCTGGTCCCCACCAATTTTCAGCCAAATCGCTTCAGCCGTTCTCGAGTTATAAATAGTGTTAACTGATACGACTAGAATTTATAAATATAGATGTTGAATGTGTTCCAGCCGACCCCGCGCCGGCTCTCGCTCCGGAACGGCGCCCCCAAGTACAGCGACGACGAGGAGAAGGAGCAGACCCCCGAGGACCGCGCCTTCCTCCAGCACCTGCGCCAGTTCTACCGGGACAGGAAGGAGCCCTTCAAGCTGGCGCACTCGCTCAAAGACCGTGAGTAGCGAGCCCTGAACGCCTGATACTTCTTTTTTTCTTCTTTGACGACCGGATGGCCCAGTGGTTAGAGAACCTGACTATGAAGCTTGAGGTCCCGGGTTCGATCCCCGGTCGGGGCAGATATTTGTATGAAAAATACGAATGTTTGTTATCGAGTCTTGGATATTTAATATGTATTTAAGTATGTATTTAACTATATAAGTATGTTTATCCGTTGTCTAGTGCCCATATTACAAGCTTTGCTTAGTTTGGGGCTAGGTCAATTGGTGTCAATTGTCCCAAGATATTATTATTATTATGTATATTTATTTTTGTCTCAAGTTAGGTTTTTACAATATTCATATAAAAAGTAATAAAACAATATTAATACAAAATATAAAAACATTATAAAAACCTAAAACCTAAACCTTATATTATTATTATTAAATAGTGATGGGTTGGTAACCGCATCGCCTGTAACATGATTCCTAAGACTCGCCCGTTCCCTCGACGGGCATTTACCATCTGCGCGGGACGGGAAGCACCTGGTACATTCTATGTTTCTCCTTTGCTCCCAGACCAGCATGGAAGTAAATATGACGTAAGTAAGTAATTCTAATTAACCAGCTCTTATGTCTTTTTGTCTTTATGAAATGCACGCGATTGACGCGATCCATGGGAATATATATATTTATAAGGTTAACTGCAAGAGATCCCTTTTAAGGATAAGTTCGCCTTTGTATATTTTGATTCCTCTTTCCACCTATACGCCCACAATCATGCAAAACGTGGTCTTTTGGTCTTGTTACCTCAGGCTCTGTCTACCCCGTAAGGGATAAAGACGTGATTTGTGTATGTTCCAGTGTCGCTGCGCTCTCTGTACCTGTCGGTGCGCGTGGTGGGCGGCTACGAGGCGGCCTGCAGCCACAAGCTGTGGCGGAGGCTCCACGCCGCGCAGCCCAACACCGCCCGGCGGCACTACGAGAGGTACAGCACACACACACACACACGCGCACACACACGCACACACACACACGCACACGCACACACGCACGCGCGCACACACACACACACACACACACACACGACACGCCCCACACACTGCACACACACACGCACACACACCCCACACACATGACACGCCCCACACACTGCACACACACACGCACACACCCCACACACACACACACACACACACACACACACACACACACACACACGACACGCCCCACACACTGCACACACACCCCACACACATGACACGCCCCACACACTGCACACACACACGCACACACCCACACACACACACACACACACACACACACACACACACACACACACACACACACACACGACACGCCCCACACACTGCACACACACCCCACACACATGACACGCCCCACACACTGCACACACACACGCACACACCCCACACACACACACACACACACGACACGCCCCACACACTGCACACACACACACACCCCACACACATGACACGCCCCACACACACACACACCCCACACACATGACACGCACCACACACTGCACACACACACGCACACACCCCACACACACACACACCCCACACACATGACACGCACCACACACTGCACACACACACGCACACACCCCACACACACACACACCCCACACACATGACACGCCCCACACACTGCACACACACACGCACACACCCCACACACACACACACACACACACACACACACACACACACACACACGACACGCCCCACACACTGCACACACACCCCACACACATGACACGCCCCACACACTGCACACACACACGCACACACCCCACACACACACACACACACACACACACACACACGACACGCCCCACACACTGCACACACACATACACACGACACGCCCCACACACTGCACACACACACACACCCCACACACATGACACGCCCCACACACTGCACACACACACGCACACACCCCACACACACACACACCCCACACACATGACACGCACCACACACTGCACACACACACACACACGCACACACACACACACACCCCACACACACGACACACCCCACACACTGCACACACGCACACACACACACCCCACACACACGACACACCCCACACACTGCACACACACACACTCACACACGCACACACACACACACACGACACACCCCACACACTGCGCACACACACGCACACACCCCACACACGGCTGCCCACGAAGAGCAGGCAACCTAGTAAAGAGAATATGCCACGTCACTACATCTAGACACACACACAAGCGTGGGCGCATTCTCCTGTTGATTAAAATAAATTTCTAAACTACACTGAAAATTAGAACAGAAAAATCCAAAAAGTAAAGCTATGGCCGGGAATCGAGCCCGATGCTCGTCATTCCGTGACACGTGCACCCCTACACCACCCATAGCAGGTGGGTAAGCCTTCGATTTTTTCTATCTGTTACTAGCTGTCACGTGACCTTGTTACTATGCGAATCTTTGTCGCCAAGCGTCATCTGTTCGAATGATGTAATGATGTGCCTGTACGACACAATTACAAACTCCCATGGAACATCTGCTGCTCACCAGGCACGAGAGAAGGCGCTGTTTTTCAAATCTTTTCAACTATTTTGATTCTCCTTTCCACCTATACGCCCGCCTTTAGGTCTTGTTACCTTAGGTTACCTTGTTACCGTGTATATATATGTATTTTACAGGTTCCTACTGCCACTAGAGAAGCACGAGATCAAAAATGGCCTCCGCCCCCTTCAGAAAGCGAACGGCAAGCTCGACTCCCCCCAGACCATAGACACGATCGAGCTGCCCGACTCGCCGCTGCGCTCCCCCCCGCCCCGCGAGCGCGAGGCCGAGATAGACAACGAGACCGGCGAGAGGGAGATAGCCAAGGACTTTAGCGTTACCTCCAAGCCGGCTGAGGAGTTGAATAGGGAGTTCCTGGAGTCCCTGCCTAAGGAGGAGAATAAGGTATGCGACAAATGTAGACAGATCTATGTGGGGAGGGTGAATGGTTGCGTTGGGAGGGAAAGGCCTAGACGGACGTTCCGAGACCAAATATGAGACGTTTTGGAAAAAGGTCAGTTTCAGACTTATTACTTAACTCGCTCGCAATCGCCATCGTGTTCATTTTGACAGTTCTTGTATGAGTGTGACAGCTAGCTGATTCCGATGCCAACTGTCAGCCCATACGTGAACTGTCGAAATGAACACGATGGCGATTGCGAGCGAGTTAGGTAATAAGCCTACAGGTCAGGGTACCGACGAGCATGTATGAAGAGATTGATGAATGTGGAATGTGGGTGAAGCGAAAGGTATGTCAGGATCGTAGCATGTGGAGCGAAAAGTAGTCTCTGCCTACCCCCGTGGGAAAGAGGCGTGACTGTATGTATGTAACCCCGAAATCACCGTAGTCCGGCCCTGTCGCAAAATCATGCATAATAACTCGTTCGCCCCCTATCGTATAAAAAAAGAAACAATGTAAGGGGCCTTCCATTAATCATACGATGTTTTTTTTTTGCACTTTTGCAAGGTATGTATGTATGTATGTAAACTCTTTATTGTGCAAAATAAACAAGAGAAATACAATTGACAAACACTGAGATACATGCACAAAGGCGGAGTTATCCCTTTAAGGGATCTCTCCCAGTCAACCTTTGAGTGGATGAAAGGAGTATTATATTAGGGATGGACAGTTCACGCCGCTTTTCGGTTTAAAAATCGCGCGTTTGACGAATAAATAAATATACGTGATATTTTACTACACCCCCCCACGCCCCCTTGTGATATTTCGTGATTTTTGCCTAACCCCTTCCCCCCCCCCCTTTCGGAGCCTCACGTGATTAATGAAATGAAATGAAATGAAATGAAATGTTTTTATTCCAGACTTGCATCCATATTACAAAATAAAATATTAAGTGAAAATTTAAATTAATTAAATGTTTTAAAATCAACTATGTTAAATCAAATTAAATTAAATCAAATAAAAATTAAAATTAAAATCAAAATCAACTTATACTTTTACACTAGGACTTAGGACTTTTAATGGACGGCCCCTAATTAGAATTTAGTTAATTTTTTTTTTTATATTCGTAAATGAATGTGTTTCAGATGAAAATAAGCGTGAAGCCGGTGGAGAAGCTTCTAGAAGAAGGCAAGCAGGACGCCAAGCGCGAGCCGCTAGAGGGCGCCGTCTACAGCAACCTCGCGCACAAGCTCAACCTCGGTCGGTCTCACGCGCATGCTATACCATCACCAGAGTTGGGCGTTATCTAGATAACTTCTTATCTAGATAATTATTTCAAATAAATTTATTCGAAGATAAATTCAATCTGCAATCCCTCCGGGGTTGCGGGTGTCTATGGGCAGTGGTGATCACTTAACATCAGGTGACCCACTTGCTCGTTTGCCTTCCTATTCATATAAAAAAAAAACACAAATAGTGCGTTGGCAACTTTTTTATTTAGATGAATTATCTAGATGAAGATAACCGACCTCGTTTGTTATTGAATAATTATTATAAGCTTATAATAATAAATGTATACAGAATGTCACGTCGGGTCAAACCGTCACACTGACATTCATCTTTTATTTGAAATCCCAACTAATTTATTTAGATAAAATGAAACTGATCTAGATAAATTCAAAATAACAAATGACGGATTATTTAGTTACTTCAAATAAAAGATGATTTAGTTATCTTCCCGGTTTTTATAATAGATAATTTTTGCCCGTCAGAGTTGGGCTATCCTAGCTATCGACTCTCTATTGTTATTCTAGATGTGCCGTGATATTTATTTGTTACTAGCTGACCCGGCGAACTTTGTTCCGCCTTAAATTTGAAAAATTCCAGTGGTTTGGGCTGTGCTATCCCGCGGGAACTATGCAATTTTCCGGGATAAAAACTATCCTATGTCCTTTCCCCGGAACCAAAATATCTGTATACCAAATTTCAACTGAATCGGCCCAGCGGTTTAAGCGTGAAAAGGTAACAGACAGACAGACAGAGTTACTTTCGCATTTATAATATTATAGTAAGGCTTTGTTAATTGGTTATTGTTATGTTATAATTGTATTCCAGGCAACGCTGACACGAATATCCTGAACGATATAGCCACGGCGCAGCAGGATCTGGTGTCCGGCAGCGCGCTCAGCTCGCTCTCCAACCTGGTCAACGGCCACGGGGCGCCCAAGGACCAGGTGAGAGCCCGCACGCCCCGCACACCCCACACACACTCACACACGCGCACGCGCACACACACCCCACACACACACCCCACACACACACCACACACACACACCACACACACACACCACACACACACACACACCCCACACACACACCACACACACACACCCCACACACACACACCCCACACACACACCACACACACACCCCACACACACACACACACCCCACACACACACACACACACACACACACACACCCCACACACACACACACCCCACACACACACACACACACCCCACACACACCCCACACACACACCACACACACACACCCCACACACACACCCCACACACACACACACCACACACACACCCCACACACACACACACCCCACACACACACCACACACACACACACCCCACACACACACCACACACACACACACCCCACACACACACCCCACACACACACACACACACCCCACACACACACACCCCACACACACACACCCCACACACACACCCCACACACACACACCCCACACACACACCCCACACACACACACCCCACACACACCCCACACACACACACACACCCCACACACACACACAAACACACACACACCACACCACACACACAAACACACACACACACACACCACACATTAATCAAATACAAGTTCTAATTTTCAAGATCAGAACATTTGTGGAAAATAGACATAGACATAGACATAGACATAACTTTATTCGACATCAAAAAATACACAGACTCTTAAACTAATACAAAAACATACTGAGTTGATGATGCCGAAAAGGTATTCGACTACAAAATATATCTTAACTTTGTAACAAACAGTTTAAATTACAGTGAATTATGCATGCAAACGAGTACATTGTAATAGGTGACATCTTTTATTTCGGCATGGCGTATGAGCCATATTTGTATTTGTTTGAAATTCGAATCTAGTATTATCTATTACTAGCTGTTGCCCGCAACTTCGTCTGCATAGAATTCGTTTATCGCTATCCCTCGGGAATTGCGCAATTTACCGGGATAAAAAGTAGCCTATGTGTTATTCCAGACTATAATCTGTCTATGTTCCAAATTTCATCCAGATCTGTCCAGCCGTTCTGGCGTGAAAGAGTAACAAACATCCAAACATTCTCACAAACTTTCACATTTATAATATTAGTAGGATTATATGCGTAAGGTTTATTTCCCACAAATGTTCCGATATTTATGATCAACCTGACTGCGTAACTTTGACGATCTGTGCCTTCTGGTATTTGTACCTCATTGAACGTCCCGAATTTATTGAAAAGTCTCTGCTCTTATAATTAAGAGGAATTGCGTGTTCTGATGTTATTAAGTAACCTTATCGTGTAACGAATTTAGAAAAAACATAGAATGTACCAGTTGCTTCTCTACCCGCGCAGATGGTAAAAGCCCATCGAGGGAACGGGCGAAAATCATAGGCATCATGTTACAGGCGATGCGGCTAGCGAGCCGTCACTATTTTGAGTTCCCTTTCCACCTATACGCCCACCATGCTAAACGAGGCCTTTAGCTCTTGTTACCTCAGGCTCTGTCTACTCCGTAAGGGATATAGACGTGATTTATACGTGTGTGTGTGGTGTGTGTGTGCGCGTGTGTAATGTTGCTCTGAAATATTTGAGGATGCCCGCTACGATATGTTTGATGGCGATTGTAGGTAAGTAATCAATAAACGCCTTCTAAATCTTGTTGTAGTTACCTCTCATTCTGGTAGATGGCGCTGTACGTGTCAGAACGTGCCAGCGTTGTGCCCTCTTAGAAAAGTTAAGTAATGTCTTTGTTACATGCATGGGTCATGTTCACGTTTTCTGTAATTGCTATTTTATTTAACGAATTTTTGGAAGGCGGCTTGTTCAAGCCGTTCCTCATTGAGCACAGATGTACATACATACATAAATCTTGTCATGAACCCCAACGCAGTGGTTCCTAACCTTTTCAATGTCACTACCCCTGTGAACAAGTATGGGAATTGAGTTTACCCCTATCTAATTTAAAATAATTAAAACCACACAAATTCGAACGAAAATATGTTTATTATGTAAGAAATTGCACGTTTAGGTAAGTAGTAAGTAAAGTAATATATAAATCTCGGAGTTAACCGTACTATTATTTTGTTTATTGCTATTTTAATACTATTTCGTGCCATCCCGTGTTACCCCCCTAGAATCTCCGTTTTACCCCTGCGGGGGTAATTACCCCCAGGTTAGGAACCACTGCCTTACGGGGTAGACTAGACAGAGCCTAAGGTAACCAGACCTACAGGGGCCCGATTTTTGAAAGCACATGTGTGAAAATACCACTCGAAAGTGGTGAAAAATTGTGCTGAACTTTAAATACGAGTAGCTTAGAAGATACTTAGGGCTCTCATTAGCCTTGTGAACTTGTCAAAATTTTGATTAAAGCTGTAGTTTTGAAGATATAAACAGCTTTATACCACTTTCGAGTGGTACTTTCGAGTGATGCGCTTTCAAAAATTGGGCCCCAGGGCCTCGTTTAGCAAGATTGTGGGCGTATAGGTAAATGGAATCAAAATAGTGATGGGTCCGCTAGCCGCATCGTCTATGATTATGATTCCTATGATTTTCGCCGGTTCCCTCGATGAGCTTTTACCATCTGCGCGGGAAGAGAAGCAACTGGTACGTTCTATGTTTTTTTCTTTACTCCCAGACCAGCGTGGAAGCAACTTGACGAACTGCTGAAGTATCCTTGAATTAATAATAGCTATGCAGTATTGTCAGTGTTTAGATGTTTCATTGTACCGGTAGATGGCGCTGTACGGGATAGAACGTGCTAACGTTGTGCTCTCTTGGATAACTTATATGATTTCTTTGTTTGTTTGCTGCAAATTGAAATTATATCAAATACTCTATTTTTGGATAACGACGATATTATAAAGGGGCTTCTAAACGGGCCATGTTTTGCTGCAATTTGTGGCTGCAACACAGTGGCCCGGCAACATTGCAGGCAATACCAGCCAGACTACGCAATATTGCAGTAATGTCCCGGCCATATAGCCAAACATGTTTCGTATTGACACTTATGGCCGATATTGCCCCGATGGGTTGCCGGACGATCGCTAGGCGATCGATTTTACTGCAATATTGCTCGGCCAGTTCTATTGCTGTTTCAGTCGCTCTCTTGGTTTATGACACAGTGTATCTTTTTCTACGCGACATGACATGAAGTTTGCTGTGAATGACGCCGTGATGCTATGTTCAGTGCTTTGCGATCAGCTGCATGAGTTGTTATTGTTATTTATCGAGGGTATGCTGCAAAAATGACTTCTACGTGGTCTAATGAGATAACTATTGACTTCATTAATGAAGTACATTTACACCCTGAGTTGTGGGATATAAAAACCGGAATATACAATTTGCTGTCCTCATATTTGTATCTTTTTTTTTAATATTTGGTCCTATTTTATTTAAAAGAAAGTCGAAATCACCCTTTGACATTCTCGTAAAGTTTTTAAATAATTTACTATCAAGGCTTACTCTAGACTCAAATTATCCAAAGTTTCACGCCTATTTAAATAAGGTCTAATCCACAACCTCTCGTTTTTCTTTTGCTTCTTTTTTAAAATAATATAATCTGCCGCCACAAGTGTTATCTCGTCAGCCATTGTTGCCGGTTTGTGTAGCCCGTTTAAAGCGTCTGCATCATGAGCCATACTATTGCAGACATAAATGCACACGTTGCCCAGCCATACATTGCTCGGCCATCAGTTGCAATAAAATATTTTTGTGATGGCCGGGAAATTAGTTGCCAATAGTGCAGCCACAAATTGCAGCAAAACATGGCCCGTTTAGAAGCCCCTTAAGTCGTTTAGTTATGCAGTATTGTCAGAGTCTAGATGTTTCATTGTCCCGGTAGATGGCGCTGTACGGGATAGAACGTGCTAACGTTGTGCTCTCTTGGATAACTTATATGATTTCTTTGTTTGTTAACAGCAAATTGAAATTATACCAAATCAAAATACTATAATTTTGGCAAACGACGATAATTAGATCTCGTTATATATGTTGTAAATGTGACATTAAAAATTACCAGCGATGTTTTTTCGATTTAATGCATCGGATAGTGGTATCGATGTAATCTATATAATTAAAAATGAATTGCTGTTCGTTAGTCTCGCTAAAACTCGAGAACGGCTGAACCGATTTGTCTAATTTTAGTCTTGAAATATTCGTGGAAGTCCAGGGGAGGTTTATACGGTGAGAAAATATTGAAATTTAGAAGAAAAAGAAACGGGAGCGAAGCCACGGGTAACAGCTAGTATCGATATAAAAAAAATACATCGATGTTATCCAAACATCGATTGTAAGTAAGTAAGTAGATGCTTTATTGTACAAATATAAAGAAACAGATACAATTCACAAAAAAATAAAAATAACATTAATATATGCACAAAGGCGAACTTATCTCTATAAGGGATCTCTACCAGTTAACCTTTGAGTAGATGAGAGGAGCATCAAACGAGGGACCGACAAAGTGAAAGTTTAAAATTCCAGATAGTGAAAGCCACAATAGAGCCGCCAATAGAGATTGTTTTTACACAACTGTGCAAAAGTGGAGAGTAATGTGTTCAAAGATACACGATTGTCCAAAAATGCAGTGTGTAATGCGTACAGACCTGATCCGAGTGCCTTTGACTTGACTCACCCACCATTTTCTAAATGGCTGAACTGATTTCTTTGAAAAAACTAGTTTAGATATAGTACGGCCGCCGTAAGAAGTCCTGTTTGACAGTTGTTTTTAGTATCGATGCATCAAAATCCTATTCCTATTATATATCTACGTGTATCGAATGTGTGTAAATAAATGTTTCTCTCTCTCTCTCTCTCTCAAAATAGTAATGGGTGGCTAGCCGGCTTTTGCCATCTGGGTGGGAAGAGAAGCAACTGGTACATTGTATGTTTTTTCTTTGCTCCCAGACCAGCATGCAAGAAGGAAGGGTGAGGGGAAGGGAGGTGGTTCAATAAAGTGTTTATAAATGTGGTCCCCGAGCAAGAGTAGGTTGGGAAGCCTCGGTAGAGTTGCGAGGGTGTTGACAGTGTTGCGGTTGCAGGGCTCCCGGCCGGCGGGGCGCAGCTCCCTGCGCGCCGTGCGCGTCAAGCCGGCGCGCGCCGCGCCCGCCGCGCCCGCAGCGCCCGCGCACACACGTAAGCACACTATATATATACTTATAGCTCACATAGAACTCACAAGCCTTGTTGCTAAATTGATAGTGTTCTGTCGATATCGATACCATCGATGGTTTATGAGCGTTTTCGAAAAAGAAGTCCCCATGATCACTTTTTCCAGAATTGGCATTGTTAATTTTTTTTAGTATGCTCCAATTCGAAAACCGTTTCGAGGAAAACCATCAATTATCCGATTTATCTTGTCCGATTTCAAAAATACTTTATGATTGCAGATATTTTTGTAAAAGTACTTTGAACCTTTGTTTGACCGAACGACCGGGTTTTTAGACAGAATCCAGCATCGAATGTTTGCCACAAAAATAAAAAAATAAAGTTTGGCTATGACAACTGTCACGTGTCACTGTCAAATCTAACAAAACCATAGACAAAGCCGTTTTTTTTTATAGCCAGCCGAACGAAGGCGATTGGGATTCTGTCTTAAATTCACGAATTATCAAACAGCGAAAAAATATTTATTATTAATCAACAAAGCTACGTAAAAGCATAATATTCAAATTAGTTGCTTGAAATAGTCACAGCTTAAAAATAATGAACAATGCCAATTTTAATATTTTGGTTTTTTTTTTACTCAGTATTGTTTCGTCGATTCTCATAAAAGAAAAAGTGTATCCCAGACTTTACTATGGATTTTTTCGCCTGTTCGTCACATTCCACATACTTAGGTATATTAAAAAAAGTGACGAACTGCAATGGACATTTTGGGTAAATTTTTTTCTTGTATAGCAGGGGTGGCCAACGGGTCGATCGCGACTGTTAGTCCAGTCGATCGTGGCAAGGCAAAAAATATAAACACGCAGACCAGACTGCGCCACGTAACCAACTGCTGATTTAAGGTTTCATGGACTATGTAATTGCTACATCGCACAGGGTTTCGTTAGTGAACAGATCTTTGCTCTGATCAAGTTGGCCACCCCTGATGTAGAATATTCGGGACACGTGTTCCACCTCTCTCCGAGGCATCCTCAGCGGATGTCGACGCTTCGACGAACAGACGGTTGGTGTCTTCGACCGCTTCAACCGCATAGTTCCAGGCCTGTGTAGTATTAGGGGCCGTCCATTAATCATGTGATGTTTTTTTTAGCACTTTTAACCCCCCCCCCCCCCCTCCCCCTTGGTGATACGTGGTGAGGTTTAAAACTCCCCTTCCCCCTCCAAAATCACATGTATTTTTAGTACCTACAAGGATATTTTAAATTTTTAGAATACATACACATACACACATACACAAATCACGTCTTTATCCCTTACGGGGTAGACAGAGCCTAAGGTAACAAGACCTACAGGCCACGTTTAGCAAGATTGTGGGCGTATAGGTGGAAAAAGGAATCAAAATAGTGATGGGTTGCTAGCCGCATCGCCTATGACATAATTCCTAAGAATTACGCCCATTCCCTCGATGGGCTTTTACCATCTGCGCGGGACGAGAAGCAACTGGTACATTCTATGTTTTTCCTTTGCTCCCAGACCAGCATGGAAGTAGAAGTATTTTTAGAATATTATCTTTAAATACAGATAATCTAATTTTATTGTACAATATTAAGGAACATGATAAGAATGTCTAGACAGAATGATTGCGAGTTGGCAACGGCGAGTCAAGGTCACACTATTTTTCGGTTTAAAAATAGCGCGTTTGACGAATGAATAAATACACGTGATATCATACTACACCCCCCCGCCCCTCTTGTGATATTTCGTGATCTTCGACGAAACCCCCTTTCCCCCTTTCCTCGCCTCGCGTGATTAATGGACGGCCCCTTGTTTTTTTTGTTACGAACTGACCAGTGATTGACCTCTATCTCACTTGGTGGAAGGTGCAGATGAGGCCAAAGGTGTAACTCACTGGTTCAGTATTAGCCTATTCACTCTAGCCTTGAAGAGAGAGAGAGCTTGTTAGGTTTCGCTTGTGTGTGTTAACATGTGTGTGTGCGCAGCGGGGCTGTGCGCGGCGCGGGGGGAGGGCGGGGGGGCGTCGCCCGCGCCGGTCACCAACTTCGGCATCCACCGGCCGCCCGCCAGCAACAGCGACGACGAGATCGTCGAGGTGAGCGAGACTACATCCTTACTAAGCCTATTACACGATAAGGTTACTTAATAACATCAGAACACGCAATTCCTCTTAATTATAAGAGCAGAGACTTCAATAAATTCGGGACGTTCAATGAGGTACAAATACCAGAAGGCACAGATCGTCAAAGTTACGCAGTCAGGTTGATCATAAATATCGGAACATTTGTGGGAAATAAACCTTACGCATATAATCCTACTAATATTATAAATGTGAAAGTTTGTGAGTATGTTTGGATGTTTGTTACTCTTTCACGCCAGAACGGCTGGACGGATCTGAATAAAATTTGGAACATAGATAGATTATAGTCTGGAATAACACATAGGCTACTTTTTGTCCCGGAAAATTGCGTAATTCCTGCGGGATAGCGATAAACGAATTCTATGCAGACGAAGTTGCGGGCAACAGCGCTAGTCTTCTATATATATAAAAGAAAGTCGTGTTAGCTACACTATTTATAACTCGAGAACGGCTGAAGCGATTTGGCTGAAAATTGGTAGGGAGGTAGCTTAGAACCAGGAGACGGACATAGGATACTTTTTATCCCGATTTTCCCACGGGATTGGAAAATTCCGAAATGTTGTACTAATAAAGCTACAGACATTGAATTTAGCATGCCTACACAATTATTCCTTGATTAGTGTAAAGATGCACTTGCAAAGGAATTTTTCAAATTTAAGGCGGAACAAAGTTCGCCGGGTCAGCTAGTGTATCTATAATATAATCACGTCTTTATGCCTTACTTTGTTAGACAGTGCCTAAAGTAACAACAGCTAAAGGCCACGTTTAGCATGCGGGCGTATAAGTGGAAGGGGGAATCAAAATAATGATGGGTTGCTAGCCGCATCGTCTAGAACGTGATACCTTTGCGGGTGGTAGGGCCTTGTGCAAGGTCCGTCCGGATCGCTACCACCATCTTACTCGCTAATCCTGCCGCTAAATAGCAGTGCAAGCACTGCTGTGTTCCGGTGTGGAGAGTAAGACAGCCGGGGAAATTACGGGCACAAGAGGCATTGCATCTTAGTCCTCTAGGTTGGCAACGCATCTGCAATCCGTCCGGGGTTGCGGGTGTCTATGGGCCGTGGTGATCACTTACCATCAGGTGACCCACTTGCTCGTTTGCCTTCCTATTCATATATATATAAAAAAAAAAAGAACGTAAGATTCTTTGGATTATTTTTTAAATTTGCGACCTAATTGCGAAATTAATCTATTTTGTTATGTAATAAAACTTTTTCAAGTTATTGCCAAGGTCTTACCCCCTTATTCATAAACGCTCTGTAGGCTTCTGCTAACTTAGCAATCGTTTGTCCTTATCTGTCACTTTGACATTTACGTTTCACAGATAAGGACAAACGATCGCCAAGTTAGCAGAAGCCTATAAAGCGTTTATAAATAAGGGGATTATACTCTGCAAACCAAATTTGGCAAGATCAGTTGAGTACATCCAGAAAGCGCAGCAAACAAACTGACATTGGCATTAATATTATTAATTAAGATCACACGTAGATTAATGAATTTGTTCGTCCTCAGGTGCCGTACAAACCCAAAACCCCAGAGATTATAGACTTGGACGAGTACCCGGAAAGCCCGCAAGCGGTCAAGAAGAAAAAGCTGGACATCCTGAAGGAGCGCGGCCTCGAGGTCACCGCCATCCCCCCCGCGGCCTGGCCCGCGCCCCCCCTGGCGCCCCCCCTGCTGCTCCCCGCCGTCCAGCACCAGATCATGACGCAAGCCCAAATATTCCAAATGTACAACATTATCCCCCCCAATTTCTCCAACGGTATACAACCCCCCAAGGTGATCCAGGCGACTAGCGCGTTCGGATCCTCGGGGCCCGAGAGGACGGTCTACGGGAACCCCAAGGACCCCTTCATGCCTCCCCCCCACGTCATGATGGGGACCCCGGTTAAACCGCAGCGGAGTGTGCAGACCTCCACCCCCCCTCAAGACATACTAGACTTGACGTGTAAGAGCCAATCCCCTCCCAGTCAGAAGCCCGCAGTTGAAATAGTCAGAATCCCCACCGTACCATCACCTTCTAAACTCTCGTCAGCGCAGAATCTAAGTAAAAACTACACTCTAGTTGACGGCAAGGCTGTAGTAGGTTCAAATCTAGAAATAACATTAGTTAATCCCAAATCGATGACGCCCACCAAATCTAAAATACCGCAGAAGAGATCGTCCAACGGTAAATTCGTGTCGGCCAAGACCCCCACCCCCCCTAAAGATTACCCCAAATTTAGTTCCAAAAAAGCACCTATTGTTGTACCTAATTATCATGTCAACGCGAGAGACGACGTGTCCCCCACCAGCTCGACGGGCTCCAGGGACTCCCAAACGAATTTACAGAACAACATGCTGCAGAACGCTATCAAAAGTCAAGGTCAGAGCCAGAACAGTTTGCAGCATATGATGGATATGCAGAAGAACGTGAACAGCATGCAGTTCATGGATCCTATGTACATGAGTGCGTTGTACAGCAGCTTGGCCGGCTCCATGGACCAGAGGCAGCTGGCTATGTACAGGGATTTTATGGCGAGCCAGTTCCGGGGCTACTCCGGGCTGCTGGGGGTTACGCCGACAACGAAGAATTGAGTCTAGTCTGAATGTGATAGGGTAAGGCCTGGCTGGTGTCGTGTGCCACTAAGTTGATTCGTTTTTTTGTCAATCGATACAAGTTTTTATCTCGCATGTCATTGGTGCTCTATAGTTGGGATATTGTAGGAAGTGACCAGCGTTGTTACACGTTTAAATAGTATTACTGTCTAGGCCAGGAAGTAGGCAGTTGCTGGCTGAGTGGTTTGAACGGACGAGCTTGCGAGTCCGTTTAATAATACGAAGCCAGCAATGCTATTCTGGCCGAGGCAATAGTGCTTTTCTCAGAAATCGAAAAAGAAAACAACAACAAAAATAAATGAAAATGTAATTGACATAAATTATTAATTAGTTTTGCTTTGCCGCCTTTTTCTATCAATGGCATTTGAAGAGAGTATTTTTCTACCCAGAACATTTAAAACTTATTCAGACACAGATGAACACGTTGTCGTACTAGCTTTTTTTTAATTTGGTGTTTTAAGTCTTGTGCCTTTTTTTTTTATGTAGGTGATTTGTATTTTTAAAAAGTTAATAACTAGACAGTAATGGAATTTGTATGCAACATTACTGGAGAGTTTAACGCGACAGTAATGTTTTTTTTTTTAATTTTGGACTGACCGGCAACAAATAACTTCCTGTTTTGATACGTAGTTAACAATGACGACTTTAATGATCATTTTTGAGAAATAGTGCATTACTGCAGAGGCCGGGAAAGAAGGGCTTGCAGGCTGTGTATGCATAGGAATACGAAACTAGCAAGCATTGATGGCCAAGTAGGCCTAGACAGCCGAGCATAGCGAGGTATACGAGGCTGGCGAGTTCTTTCACGCCGAGGCTTGTATAGTGCTTTTCTCAAACATGCACTGAAGTAAATAAAATATTCTAGAAATCTTTTTTTTTTATTCGTAAGACAACTAAAATTGTGCTAGACTTAAATTATAACTAGGTACCATGACACAGTCAAGGAAACTGAATTATTTTAATGTCATGTTGACATCCCATGCATCTGCCAAACAAATAATAACATTACAGTACAAATATCTATAAATCTATACATTAAATCATACATTAAAGTACAGATTTTACCTAGGACCACAGACAAGAAAGTACTTACATAAATCACGTCTTTATCCCTAACGGGGTAGACAGAACCTATTGTAATTGATTGTAATAATGCTGGTCATATCCCTACTGCTTCTGAACCCATCTTAGAGTACTTATGGATGTGTGTTTAGATCAAGTAACGTATGCAACTGTACACAATTAGACATTAAAACCCTTGTGTTTTAATGACCCTCATTATGTAACGGTTGCATAAAATACTATTGTGGGTGTCACAGGGTGTTACGATAATAATCTTGTTGCAAATGGCTGATTTTAATATGATGATTCTCCTGGCATTTTCTGCTGTCATAGGGACTTGTCGTTTATCGACTTCCGATGTTTCATATATCGATACATCGCTGAACCCAACATAGTAAGTGGGTGACAGACGGGCGAGTAAGTACGCGTACTTACGGCTAGACGACTTCACTCGCCTGCGTCAGTCTAAGTACACGTAGTTTGAGAGTAAAATACAGGCGAGTGAAGTCGTCTAGCCGTAAGTACGCGTACTTACTCGCCCGCCTGTCACCCGCTTAATGAATATTGAATGTAAGAAGTAGAATTTGGTGAAATTGACACTAACATATGAAATACTTGACTTCTGTTAAAATAATTCTATGCCAATTAAAGTTGACTGATTGATACATCCTGAATTTTATGGTTTGAAACACTGTATAGTGTGTATCCAGGACGTGCAGTGGACGGCCGGCGGGATAGGCAGAGGCAGCTGCCTACCTTCCACTGCACGCCACTGAGTGCCATGCTTTGTGGCATGCGGCATGCGGCATGGTTGTGCCGCACGGGCCTTTAGGCTAGTACCACTGGGTCGCCAGTGCTGATCTCTGGAAAGCGGCTGGACGCGTTTTGATGAAACCGGGCACCGGGGGACATTTAATTGACACTCAGAGACGGGATAAACGTCAATTAAATATTAGTATTATTAGGATGTTTCACAAAAGGCGTCCTGTTCGCTGTTTTAACGAAAAAGTGGGAACAATTTTGATTTTTTCGTTTTTTGGGCGTCACTTGTAAATATTGTAAAGGCGTCGGCTGCGGCGGCTGAGCCTTAATGAATACAGGGTGTTCCAAAACTAACTCGAGGTTTGGTATACAGTGTGTTTAAAAGTTACACCGACAAGTTTAAGACCTACGTGTATTGAATTTATTAACTTATGAACAGCCATCATTAACTATATATTTTCTTTATAATTCCCAAAAAAAACTTACCCATTTTGAACTTTTGCAAGGTTGGGTCAGCTTTCGGAACAGCCTGTAGATGCAGCTCAGAAGCTTAAAGCTCAGCCAGCCGGTTAAAGCTGCGTCTGATAGTAATGCTTGTTACAAAGCTCTATTGGCTCGCTTAAGACTGTAGTCAAGATATTATAACATATTCTGTTATTTAAACTCGCCCCGGGTCGTAAGTATCAATTTACCGCTCGAGTCGTGTGTAAAATTGTGTGATAAATGACTCGGGTCGCATGTTTGTCACCCTCGCCGTTGACTCGTGCGATTTGTTTTACCCTCGTATACGTTTATTGGAACTTTACAGAGAGTTTACAGTTGTAGCTTTCCAAGGAACTGGGGGCCCGATTTTTGAAAGCACATGTGTGAATCACTCGAAAGTGGTGAAAAATTGCGCTGAATTTGAAATACGAGTAGCATAGAAGATGATCACAGCTCTCATTGCTCTTGTGAACTAGTCAAAACTTTGATTAGAGCTGTAGTTTTGGAGATATAAGCTGATTTATACCACTCGAGTGATGTGCTTTCAAAAATCGGAGTTTAACCAGTTTTTATTGTCTATGCCTATTTAGTCTATGGTTTTGAGCGAGTCGCGGCGCTTGTGCTAGCAGGTCATAGATTCCATTTTCTTAAGTGTTAATAGATTAATGTTTTGAATTTGCGATGTAAATATTTGTGAAGTTGATTTGTGGAAACGTAAAAGTTAAATATTGAAAATTAGTTTATTTGTTTTATTTTCCCTCTTCCATTGAAGTGCAATGAACAACTAGACTGTTTCAATGAGGAAGGTTTGGCTGTGGCATATACGTTGACAAATCTTGAGGCCGCCATGCCGGTCTGAGAGCAAAGGAAAAATATAGAATGTACAGTTTGACAACAAAAATAATGCTCCACGATGTACCTGCGCAGTATACCAATTTTAGTAGCGCGGGAAACTCTGGCGCTGTTATTGGTCGATCGATTTCGTACCAACAATGGCAAAATCGTGTAAGCGGGACAGAGCTAAGAATGCAAAGCAAGCAATACTCTGCCAGTTGCGCTTGCAAATAAAGTTCAATATAGATTATTTACACGTTCGGCTACCATCGGAAACTGGTCTGCGCTTCTCTGCGCAAACGAATACTGCCGATGCGCATTATATTTGTTGTCAAACTGTACCAGTTGCTTCTCGCCCCGCGCCGATGGTAAAAGCCCATCGAGGCAATGGGCAAAATTCTTAGGAATCATGTTAGGCGATTCCTTTTTCCACTTGTACGCCTACAATCATGCTAAACGTGGCCTTTAGGTTATGTTACCTCAGGCTCTGTTTACCCCGTAAGGGATATAGACGTGATTTGTGTATAGTGCTAGACGTGCTGATACGTGAATCACTTTTGTCTGTAACTAGCGACCCGCCCCGGCTTCGCACGGGTGCAATCAATCTCTACTATATTAAGCATGTATCACTATCACTACATAGTTTTTTTTTTATATGAATAGGAAGGCAAACGAGCAAGTGGGTCACCTGATGGTAAGTGATCACCACTGCCCATAGACACCCGCAACCCCGGAAATAAAGTAATTAGTATAAAATATCATCACTACATAGTATAAAACAAAGTCGCTTTCTCTGTCCCCATGTCCCTATGTATGCTTATATCTTCAAAACTACACAACGGATTTTGATGCGGTTTTTTTTAATAGATAGAGTGATTCAAGAGGAAGGTTTTTATGTATAATTCTACGCAGACAAAGTCGCGGGCTGAAGCTAGTTATACATATAAACCTTCCTCTTGAATCAAAATCCGTTGCATAGTTTCAACGCATTCGCTGCCAGCTGTCAAACCCGAGACTTCAAGTGCCACGCACGCACATGTGCGTTCAAATGCCTGTAAAATAATGACGGCGGCACTGGGCATACATAGGGACAGACAGACAGCGGAAAGCGACTTTGTTTTATACTATGTAGTGATTATTGATCGGTACCTGATATTTGTAGTCAAGTATAAAGTATGTATGTATGTATGTAAACTCTTTATTGTGCAAAATAAACAAGACAAAATACAATTGACAAACACTGAGATACATGCACAAAGGCGGACTTATCCCTTTAAGGGATCTCTTCCAGTCAACCTTTGAGTGGATGAAAGGAGTATTATATTAGGGATGGACGAGTGAGTTTAAAAATTGCAAACACTGAGAGCCACAATACATAAGTTTACCGAATGTAATACATAAACTCCTAAAACCTACCAGTCAATAAACTACTTTATACTACCTATAATATATATCAATAAAATATACTACATAAAATAAATAAATAAAGAGCTCAATAAACAAAGGAATATTTACCATTGATTTATGAAGATGGTGCGAGCCACATCTTCAAACCTTCCCTGAACGACACTAACGATAATGTGTATCTAGACGAAGTTTCAAAAATAAGTAGCTCTTACACCAGCGTAATAAGGTCGTGGGACATATTTTTGCACTTCTGTACACCAAGTTTCTAACTATGTAGTCTTACGTCACCAACAGATGGCGCTGTACAGGATGTCAGATGGGTAACGTTGTGTCTTCCAAAAGTTTGTATGTATGGGTTATGGATCAATGTTTATTTGCTCATTGTAGAAGTTCCGTTAGGGTTACGTCGACGTGACTCACGGAAGAATTTGTATGGAAGAGAGCGTGGGATATTCCTTTTAGAATATTCCATATTTTTGGAAACGACGCTTTCCTTATTGAGAGTGTCGTTCTATTGTAGCACGTGACAGACGGACAGTACCTTTGGGTTTGATGCACAGATCACGTCTTTATCCCTTACGGGGTAGACAGAGCGTAAGGTAACAGGTGCCTACAGGCCACATTTAGCAAGATTGTGGGCGTATAGGTGGAAAATGGAATTAAAATAGTGATCGGTTGCTAGTCTCATCGCCTAAAACATGATCACTATGATTTTCGCCCATTCCCTCGATGGGCTTTTACCATCTGCGCGGGTAGACAAGCAACTGGTACATTCTATGTTTTTTCCTTGCTCCCAGACCAGCACGGAAGTTAATAAATATATATATTTTTTAAATCTTGAAACACTTAACAAATCTGTCTATATATAAGCTATCAAACGACACTTGTGAGACACTACGATCTTGTACAATAGTTGCTAATTAAGCTGTAGTTAATTAGCTATTTTGTCTTATTGTGGTATAGTTCCACTATTCCCCAGTAGATGGCGCTTTTCATAGCAATACCATTCAAGCGTTTTGATCATAGAATAAATTCTAACTAAATTACTTCTTTCCCTACAACAAATCTCTTCCAGTTAACCTTTGAGTATTGAGAGGAGCATTAATAAGGTACCGACTAAGAGCGAGTTTAAAATTACAGATTTAAAAAAAAAATGTTAAAGTACGTAGGTAAAATGATAAATACATTCGATATTTTATTTTGCACTAGGTCTGTGGGCCGATTTTTGAAAGCACATACACATACATACATACACAAATCACGTCTTTATCCCTTACGGGGTAGACAGAGCCTAAGGTAACAGGCACCTACCTTGAAAGCACATTGTGTGAAAATACCAGTCAAAAGTGGTGAAAAATTGAGCTGTATTTTAAATACGAATAGAACATACTTACGGCTCTCATTAATCTTGTGAACCAGACAAAAATTTGATTAGAGCCGTAGTTTTGAAGATATAAACAGATTTATACCATCGAGTGGTATTTTCATCACGTACTTTCAAAAATCGGGCTCCTGGACTTTGGACTCACTCAGAAATGTAAATGACATTTTAAAAATTTGTGCCTTAAATAACTACTTTTTAGCCCCCGACGCAAAATAAGTTAGACGTCAATGTGTCTGGCTGTGGCATCGTAGGCACAGTATCGTAGGGATGGACCGATTTCGATGCGTTTTTCATTCGAAAGTCAGTTTCCTTGCGGTGTTCTTAGAAAAAAAGTAAGTTACCTTATCCGTCTGGAATCTGATATCCAATATGGCGTTCTTCATAACGAAAACGCCGTTCAAAAATTTTTCTTTACACATTATTGAATTTACGACGTTTGCTAGATATATTAGTCTCAGATTATTCAATCGAAGTATTCTAATTAGTATTTATTCTATGATCAAAACGCTTGCATGTTTCTGCTATGAATAGCGTCATCTACCGAGGAATAGTGGAACTATACCACAACAAGACAAAATAGCTAATTAATATATGTGTGTTACATACAGACAGACAGACAGAATTATAAAATCTACTTTTTTGTGTTTTATTACTCTTCCCTAATCGTTAGCACTCTATTTTTGATGAATTTATTTATTGAAAGTTTAGTTTAGTTCAACCTATTCAAGGATACATGCCTGAGTGATTTGACTTTGATTTGATTTGAATGAACTAAGAATGAGTGGGTTAACCATCAAATGCCTCCTATACGCCGACGACCAAGTGTTGTTGGCATCGTCGGAGGAGGAGTTGCAGATGATGACTAACATTTTATGTGGTGCATTGGAAACGAAAGGTATGAATGTTAATGTAAGCAAGACGAAAGTTATGGTGTTTGAAAAAGACGATAGTATGACTGAATGTGAGATTGTGATTGCGGGTAAAAAAGTCGAACAGGTAAAAGAGTTTGTATATCTGGGATGGGCGTTTACGAAAGATGGGAAGTGTGACAGTGATATTGAAAGAAGAGTGATTGCAGGAAATATGGTCAATGGGGCGCTGGGCGCCTTTGTGAGCAGTGAGAAGGAGTCGAAGAAGGCGCGTCTGGCTGTCCACAGTGGGGTGCTCGTTCCAACATTAATGTACGGTAGCGAAACTTGGGTATGCCAAAAGAAGCATGAAAGTAGAATAAATGCAGTAGAAATGAGAGCGTTAAGGAGTATGGAAGGTGTATCACTGAAAGATAGAATCAGGAACAGTGTGTGTGATAAGGGAACGTGCGGGTGTGAAAGAGGATATAGTGACTAGGATAGAAAAAAGTATGCTTAGTTGGTTTGGGCATGTAGAGCGGATGGATGAAAGTAGACTAACTAAACAGATCTACATGGGGAGTGTGAATGGTTACGTTGGGAGGGGAAGGCCTAGACGGACGCTCCGAGACCAAATAGGAGACGTTTTGGAAAAAGGTCAGGTCAGGAGTACCCGAAACCGACGAGCATGTATGAAGAGATTGATGACTGTGGATGAAGCGAAAGAAATATGTCAGGATCGTAGCAAGTGGAATAAAGTAGTCTCTGCCTACCCCTGTGGGAAAGAGGCGTGACGGTATGTATGTATGTATATGTATGTTTATTTAATGTACAGAAACGAACTTCCTACTGATTTATTATATGTATAGACTAGCCACTGCCCGCGACTTCGTCAGCGCAGAATTAAACATAGCGTATGACACAAATAGGGGCCCGATTTTTGAAAGCACTTGTGTGAAAATACCACACGAAAGCGGTGACAAATTGTGCTGAATCTGAAATACGAGTAGCTTAAGAAGACAATCACAGCTTTCAACATGAAACTACCGTGAGACTTAATCATTATTACACATAAACGGATAACTCACGTATAAAAAGTCGAGTGATGCTCGACATGTTTCGGACTATTTCGTAGTCCTTCTTCCTGGAGCGCTCGCCCCGGCGGCAGCGAAACGAACACTGCGCGCCAGCGCTCTGTTCGCGCGGCTGCTCGACGCAACTGACAGCGGCGCACAACTACCCTCCGAATAAATAAACAAATAAATAATCCGAAACATGTCGAGCATCACTCGACTTTTTATACGTGAGTTATCCGTTTATGTGTAATAACAATCACAGCTCTCATTAATCTTGTGAACTAGTCAAAACATTGATTAGAGCTGTAGTTTTGGAGATATAAGCTGATTTATACCTTCGAGTGATGTGCTTTCAAAAATCGGGCCCCTGTAGTGGTATAGCTCCGTTGTTTCCCGGTAGATGGCGCTTTACCTAGAAGAAACACGCAAGCGTTTTTTCTATAGAAAAAATATAAGTGTGCTTCGTACTTCATCTATAGTTAACAAAACAATTCTCACTTTCTTGAGTATAAATTTTTGTCGACGCTGTTATTATTAAACATCGTTCAACGTTCAACGTTCCTTTGCTATGCTTAGATTTTTGAAAGCACTTGTGTGAAAATACCACTTGAAAGCGGTGAAAAATTGTGCTGAATCTGAAATACGTGTAGCTTAGAAGACAATCACAGCTCTCATTAATCTTGTGAACTAGTCAAAAGTTTGATTAGAGCTGTAGTTTCGGAGATATAGACAAGGACCCAGTAATGGACAAGTTATTTATTTTTTTCCATGCTGGTCTGGGAGCAAAGAAAAAACATAGAATGTACCAGTTGCTTCTCTTCCCGCGCAGATGGTAAAAGCCCATCGAGGGAGGTGGGCGAAAATCTTAGGAATCATGTAATAGGCGATGCGGCTAGCACTAGCAACCCATCACTATTTTGATTTCCCTTTCCAGCTATACGCCCTTATCATGCTAAACGTGGCCTTAAGGTTTTGTTACTTTAAGCTCTGTCTACCCCGTAAGTAAGGGATACAGACGTCATATCGTATATGTGTGATAAGATTCTTAATCCTTTTATCCTATTTCTTCTGACTGAAATCCACTGTGAGACGTTTTCCAAAACGAAAACGCCGCTAAAAATTGTTTCATACATATTTAATGTATGACGACATCTTCTAGAGATATAGTAGAGATATAGTAGGTGTAATTCTTACAAACGAAGTATTTTAATTAGTATTTATTCTATGAACAAAACGCTTGCATGTTTCTGCTATGAATAGCGCCATCTACCGAGGGATAGTGGAACTATACCACAATAAGACAAAATAGCTAATTAATATTACAGCTTTATTAGCAACTATTGTGCAAGATCATAGTGTTTCACGGGTGTCAGGATAGCTTCTAAGAAGCCAAATGCAACAGTGATTTGTCACGTGTTTCAAGATTTAAAAAAAAGGTTATATGAAATGAATGAAATGAAATAATTAATTTTGCTTTAGACATGGTAAAAAAGTGATCTAGTATTTAGTATTGATGTTCGGCGACACGTCTAACCAAATAAATTGGCATGCAAACATTAACTTATTTTCTAGTTGTTTTTGGTATTTTGAATTAGCGCATTTTACAGTTTTCATTTTTATTATACAAAAAATAAAATATGAATATTACTATAAATTATTAGTATTGCAGTTATTTATTTTAAGTACTCTTTGATTGAATAAAATGCTTTGTCCTTAAGCCATTGAAGTAATTTAAATCTGAATTTGCTTTGGGGCAACTCTGCTATGTTCCTAGGCAGCTTGTTAAATATCCGTATTGCCGTTGGAAAACAGTTTCTGCGATACAAAAGCGTGTTCGTTTTAGGATATATTAACTTATTTGGGTATCTAGTATTGAAATGACACACTTGGTCTTTCCTTTTAAAATATTCTAGAAGAGATTTTACAAAGCTACACATTTCAAATATATATAAACAAGGAACTGTCAATAAATTTAATCTTTTAAAAAGTGGTTTACAAGATGCTAAAGGGGGAGCATCACCTATGCCACGTATACATTGCTTTTGCCCAATAAATATCCTGTTTATATCTACTGAATTACCCCACAACAGTATACAATATTCTTAGTATAGAACCAACATAACCATGATAGGCTTTTAGAGCTGTTGGTTCGTTCGCAATATTCGTATATTAATCAAATCCAAACAGTGGCGTAGCTAGGTAACCAAGGGCCCTGGTGCAAATAAAAAAATGGGGCCCCACTACTATCTAAACTGGTTACGCTTTAATAATAATAGTTCGATCAAGATTTTCTGGTAAGGATTCGAGGGCCCTCTGAGCTCGAGGGCCCCGGGGCACTGCACCACCTAGTCCCTAGGTAGCTTCGCCACTGAATCCAAAAATGGGTGGTAGCAGGCTGTTTACACAATTTAACGTCTCGATCCCAAAGCCCGCCGAAATGGGGTGAACACGCAGGCAGTGGTATTTCCACACAAGTGCTTTCAAAAATCAGGCCTCTGGTCGTGTTGCAAGAACAAAATTTTGACTTGTATTTTTTATGTTGTGATGATGTATTGCCGTTGTCGCTATAACATCAAAAACTAAAATCCGAAAATGTTTGTCTGTCTGTCTATGTAAGCAGAGATGCGATTTATTTGATTTTTTTGTGTTTTATTACTATTCATTGATCGTTAGCACTCTTTTTTATGAATTTATTTAACGTACAGACACGAACTTTCTACTGATTTGTGCTGAATTTGAAATACGAGTAGCTTAGAAGACAATCACAGCTCTCATTAATCTTGTGAACTGGTCAAAACTTTGATTGGAGCTGTAGTTTTGGAGATATAAGCTGATTTATACCTTCGTGTGATGTGCTTTCAAAAATCGGGCCCCTGTAGTGGTATAGCTCAGTTGTTTCCCGGTAGATGGCGCTTTACCTAGAAGAAACACGCAAGCGTTTCTTCTATAGAAAAGGTACAAATTGTGCTCCTAGTTATTTCAATTAGAAAACAAGTCGTAGGTTATTATGTATTTTAAAATTTTTGTCGACGCTGTATTTACTAAACAGTGTTAAATTTTTCCATAGATTCGCTTGAAATTTTGAACTCTAGCTGCAAATTACTTCGTCGCTTAATATGAAGTTAACCAGGTAGCATTTTACTGTGGGGCCAGGCGCGCGAGTTCTCTCCGGGGAAATATCTGGGAATTACCCTCGCGATTCAACGCTGCCAGCCTCCTGGGCACAATGAGCAGCGACAGTGCCCTGGGAGGGGTGTTTTATTTGTAGTTTAAGTTAGGCTTCACTATCACTATCACTACATAGTATAAAACAAAGTCGCTTTCTCTGTCCCTATGTCCCTATGTATGCTTATATCTTCAAAACTACACAACGGATTTTGATGCGGTTTTTTTTAATACATAGTGATTCAAGAGGAAGGTTTGTATGTATAATTCTACGCAGACGAAGTCGCGGGCAGAAACTAGTTAAGTATACTTCAACAAATAATCCGGTACAACAATAAAAGACTCATGTTATACAGACAAATTAAATTATATCAAATGAAAATACATTGAATTCAATAAGTATTTATTTGACAAAATACCTACATTTATTTAACACCTTACAGCAAACTATGACATATATCTAATAAAATACATTTCTTTAGTTCAAAATCTTCATCTCATTGAAAAGTAATACAAGCAAATATCAAATAAGTCTATATTAAACATTTAATCCCTACTAATAAATACGAGGGAGCCGGCGAAAATCAAAGGAATCATGTTATAGGCGATGCGGCTAGCAACCCATCACTATTTTGATTCCACTTTCCACCTCTACGCCCTCAGTGTCTTGCTAAACGTGGCCTGTGGGTCTTGTTACCTTAGGCTCTGTCTACCCCGTAAGGGATAAAGACGTGATTTGTGTATGTGTATGTAATAAATACGAAAGTAACTGTCTGCCCTTGGCTGGACCGATTTAGTTGAAGTCCCGGGAAAGGACTAGGATAGTTTTCATCCCGGAAAATCGCAAAGTTCCCGCGGGATAGCGACAGCGAGCCGCGGACAGCAGCTTGTTTATAATAAACATCTGTTCTGCTGACTGTGCTTGCATTATCATTTCCCACGGTGACGGCACCAGTAATGGACAAGGACCCAGTAATGGACAAGTCATAATAAAACATCATAATATTTCATCATCATTTTATTTATTTTCTTCCATGCTGGTGTGGGAGCAAAGAAAAAACATAGAATATACCAGTTGCTTCTCTACCCGCGCAGATGGTAAAAGCCCATCGAGGGAATGGGCGAAAATCTTAGGAATCATGTTATAGGCGATAAGGCTATCACTATTGTGATTTCATTTTTCACCACTTTCGAGTGGTATTCCACACATGTGCTTTCAAAAATCGGCCCCCTGGCCTGGGGAGGACGTAAAATTGTGTACACCTCGGGCGTGACAAAAACAAGCCTCAGGTGGCATGTTTATCACCCTCACCTTTGGCTCGTGCGCCACGTCCCCGCGATCGGCGTGTAATTGTACCATTACAACAGTCAATTTATAACCATGTTATCTTTAAATTAAGAATCAAGTGTCCATTAGGGTGCCACGCACCAGTAATGGACACTTCATTAATTTAAAGATGATACGCTTTAAAATTGATTTTTGTAAAATAAATGACTATGCCTTAGCGTCTTTTAAATAAGAGTTATTGCCCATTACTGGGCCATGTCTATTACTGGTACCGTCACCTACTAGTGCTTGTCAGCTTAGTGTCCAACACAAGGCCAATTTGCAAAAATACATTTTTGGTTTGAAACTTGAATCGTACGAGTTTGGGCTCGAACCCAGGACCACCAGCTTGACAGGCCACAAATCTAACATGCACGTCGCACTAGAGCGCACAAGAGACGCTTAGATACATTGCCTGCTACGAATAATAATAAGTCAAGAAGCGTAATTCCCTAACAGTTGCTGCTTCGATTGTCATTCCACTTACGCACACAAACTAACAGCAATGCAAACGTAACACCTGTCACTCAGCAGACAATACTTGCACGCGATTAGTCCGCGCGTCGTGATTGTGTCCGCCCACTTGCGGTAAGGGAAGGGTGCGTGGATCGCATGCATCCAGAGTCGTCAAGTATGGTGTCCTAAAATATTTATTTACTTACATATGAAAGGTGAGTCCTCTATTTTTCATATCTGAATGGCTTCTACACCACTTCACACAACACGATGGCATATTTTTCTAATGTATTAGCGCAAAAATACAATGATAACGTCACGATAACGGCTCGAGCGTCCCGGCCGAACTAATTCGCTGCGCGGTACATATTTTAAGCCCCGCCCCCTGCGGTGCACTTCGCGTGGAATGATTTTTCGGGCTTAGTTATAATAATAATCATAATCATAATCATTTATTTGCATAAAACATGGTACATATATTGTTCCGCTTCTTGAGTTATTATTATTCGTAGATTGCCTGTCTTTGTCTTACTGTTCGTTCTAGAGAAAGACGGGTAGTTCTCGCCCTGTGCTAGCCGGGCTGCGCAGTCTTTGTTACAACTACCATGGCATATATAGATTATTATTATACTAAAACTGGGGTAGCGGCGTGCAGTTAGGCGGCGGTAGGCGTACAATGCTCTGCCTACCCGGCCGACCTGCATGCACTGTGGGATCAGAGGCCCGATTTTTGAAAGCACATCACTGGAAAGTGGTATAAATCAGCTTATATCTCCAAAACTACAGCTCTAATCAAAGTTTTGATTAGTTCACAAGATCAATGAGAGCTGTGATTGTGTTCTATGCTACTCGTATTTCAAATTCAGCATACTTTCACCACTTTCGAGTGGTATTTTCACATATGTGCTTTCAAAAATCGGGCCCCTGCTAGATAATTTTCTCTAGTAGCAAAATTTCTATTCGCTTTTTTTCCCAAATGCTTTTTTTCTGCTATACTCCTCGCGGCGGATCCTCGTCATACCGTGACGCGTGCTACCCCTACACCACCCATAGCAAGTCAGGTAAAACCGTAAAAGTAAACATAAAAAATCAAGAAGTAAAAATTCTTGGTTCATTTGATAGTATGACTAGGAATATCACTACATAGTATAAAACAAAGTCGCTTTCTCTGTCCCTATGTCCCTTTGTATGCTTATATCTTCAAAACTACACAACGGATTTTGATGCGGTTTTTTTAAATAGATAGAGTGATTCAAGAGGAAGGTTTTTATGTATAATTCTACGCAGACGAAGTCGCGGGCAGAAGCTAGTAAATAAATAAAATAAATAAATATCTTGGGACAAATACATGTTAACATCTTCATATGTATGTACATGACTTGACAATGAATAAATAAATAAAATAAAATAAAATACAAATTAACACCAACTGACCTAGTCCCAAACTAAGCAAAGCTTGTAATATGGGTACCAGACAACGGACAAACATACTACATAGACAAATACTTAAATACAATATTAAACATGCAAGACT
This sequence comes from Pandemis corylana, assembly GCA_949127965.1. Classification (NCBI taxonomy): domain Eukaryota; kingdom Metazoa; phylum Arthropoda; class Insecta; order Lepidoptera; family Tortricidae; genus Pandemis; species Pandemis corylana. The sequence goes on along the minus strand of OX421875.1, from coordinate 1,004,090 downwards.
CGAGAACAAACACGTATTTTTCATAAAAATATCTGCCCGACCGGGAATCGAACGCGGGACCTCAAGCTTCATAGGCAGGTTGTCTAACCACTAGGTCGTCAAATCTCGGTAAACAGATGTCGTTGTTTGAACAGAATGGAAGGAAACTGGTTCCCGGGGTTGAAACTGGGCTCCGATTTTTGAAAGCACATGTGTGAATCACTCGAAAGTGGTGAAAAATTGTGCTGAATTTGAAATACGAGTAGCATAGAAGACAATCACAGCTCTCATTAATCTTGTGAACTAGTCAAAATTTTGATTAGAGCTGTAGTTTTGGAGATATAAGCTGATTTATACCACTTTCGAGTGATGTGCTTTCAAAAAACGAGCCCCTGGGGCTAGGCGAAAATAAAACAAATGCTTTATGTTATGACAGACTTTACTAAATGTCAAAAGACCTGATCGAACGCAAGTCATTGTCAGACCCTACGAATAATAAATAATAAGTCAAGAAGCGTAATTCCCTAACAGTTGCCGCTTCGATTGTCATTCCACTTACGCACACAAACTAACAGCAATGCAAACGTGACACCTGTCACTCCACAGACAATACTTGCATGCGATTAGTCCGCGCGTCGTGATCGTGTCCGCCTACTTGCGGTAGAGTAAGGGTGCGTGGATCGCATGCATCCAGAGTCGTCAAGTATGGTGTCCTAAAATATTTATTTGCATACATTATGAAAGGTGAGTCCTCTATTTTTCATATCTGAATGGCTTCTACACCACTTCACACAACACGATGGCATATTTTTCTAATGTATTAGCGCAAAAATACAATGATAACATCACGATAACGGCTCGAGCGTCCCGGCCGAACTAATTCGCCGCGCGGTACATATTTTAAGGCACGCCCCCTGCGGTGCACTTCGCGTGGAATGATTTTTCGGGCTTAGTTACGCTTCTAGACTTATTATTATTCGTAGGTCAGACCCCGTTATCTTGTCGCTCAGAAATTATTTCTCATTAGAGCGTGAACGTTTTTTTTATCGACCTTTTCGATATCGATGTTTTATATAATGCAATTTAATTTTCGCCTTATAAGTCTATGTACAGTTTTAATGAAAACCTTATTGGTCTTACGTCTCTATCCCTTAAGAGGTTGACAGAGCCTAAGGTAACGGCCTAAAGGCCACGTTTAGCTGGTGGGCGTATAGGTGGAAAGCTGAATCAAAATAGTGATGGGTCGCTAGCCGCATCGCCTATAACATGATTCCTAAGACTTTCGCTCCCTCGGTGGGCTTTTACCATCAGCGCGGGAAGAGAAGCAACTGGTAAATTCTATGCTTTTTAAATTTCTAAATGTCAGTGAAAATTGGAACACAGAAAAATCCGAAAAGTAAAGCTATGGCCGGGAATCGAAACCGGATCCTCGTCATTCCGTGACGCGTGCCATACCCCTACACCACCCATAGCAAGTGGGTAGTCTCCGAATTTTTCTACCTGTTACTAGATTGTTACTATGCGAATTTTTGTCGCTAAGCGTCATCTGTTTGAATGATGTGTCTGTACGACACAATTGCAAACTCCCGTGGAACATCTACTGCTCACCATCCAGAGACGAGAGAAGGCGCTGTTTTTCAAATGATAGGTACTATCAAATGAATCAAGAATTTTTATTTGTTTTACTTTTACGGTTTTACCGTTAGAAATTCAATTTTTAAATGTCAGTGACAATTAGAACACAGAAAAATCCGAAAATCTATGCTTTTTCTTTGCGCCCAGACCAGCATGGTACTCGTGCAACGCTATTAGATATGTCAACGGAACTGTCATAGGGAGCGTTCAAGTATTACGTAACGCAATTATTGAAGATTTTTGACCCTCCCTCCCCCCCCTTGTAACGCGCCGTAACGTTTTTCTGTACCCCCCCCCCCCTCTAAACGTTACGTAACACTCAAGTGTCCATTTTTACCCAAAAGTGTCAAAACGTATGTTGCGCAAAGTACAAGAAAGTCGCTACAATATCCAAGAGATGTTTTAATTCCATATTTTTTTATTTAAAAAAAGAAAACGCTACGTAACATGTTATAAGAAAGAATGTGTAACGCATCGTAACGTTTTACGATACCCCCCCCCCCCCCCCCCCCCCCAAATTGCGTTACGTGATACTTCAACGCCCCCATAGGGATCATGACTCGCCGCGAGGAGTATATAATATTCTTGAAGCTTATTTTGACAGTAGCGATTAGTACCCGATCCCAGATGGCACAGAAACTGTGTCACCCGCGGAGCTCCTATTCCCATGTGGCGTAACTATAACGTCTGGGGCCCGCGGCAAATTCGTCAGAGCTCCTTCCTCAATATAAAGTGCATCAGCGTCCCTTCTGTGCTCTAAACCAAGCCAGTTGGGGGCCCCGTAGAGCTAGGGGCCCCTGGCATTTTGCCCCTGCCACCCTATAATTACGCCACTGCGTATGGCTATTCCTGCGTGGTTCCGGCCCTTCGAGGGAACGCATAACTAACATATCCTAAAGCTAGATGTGTGGTTTAGATACACCATCTTACTCGCTAATCCTGCCGCTAAGTAGCAGTCCTTGCACTGCTGTGTTCCGGTGTGGAGAGTAAGACAGCCGGGGAAATTACGGGTACAAGAGGCCATTCATCTTAGTTCTCTAGGTTGGCAACGCATCTGCAATCCCTCCGAGGTTGCGGGTGTCTATGAGCAGTGGTGATCACTTACCATCAGGTGACCCACCTGCTCGTTTGCCTTCCTATTCATATAAAAAAAAATACATAGAATTCGATGGGAATGGGAACCAAGAGCTCTGTGATGCCAGGGCTCCATCGACACTGTTTCTGCGTCTATTGGGATTGGGAAAAAAACCGGGGAAAAAATCATACATAAATCGAGGGAATGGGCGAAAATCTTAGGCATCATGTATAGGCGATGCTAGCAACCCATCACTATTTTGATTCCCCTTTACACCTATACGCCCACAACCATGCCAAACGTGGCCTTTAGGTCTTGATACCTTAGGCTCTGTCTACCCCATAAGGGACAAATACATATACATATACGAAAATCACGTCTTTATCCCTTACGGGGTTGGAAAGGGGAATCAAAATAGTGATGGGTTGCTAGCATCGGCTATAACACGATTCCCACGATTCTCGCCCGCCCTCGACGGGCTTTTACGAGAAAATGCTAAAGTAAAAATAAGCTTCGTTAAAAAAACAGACACAAAAGTTGCATTCGTGAAAAAACGCAAAAAGATGCTACCAAGAAAAAATTATCTAACAAGCCGTGTGTATGTGGTGTGAGCATTATTTATTATTGTAAAGAAAAAAAGTGTCCATTGGTTTTTTTTTTTAATACAATTTATATGGGGCGTCACAAAACTGACACGAAAAAGTTGTATGGGAAATTAAGGTAACCTTGTTGTGTGTATGTGTGTGTGTGTGTGTGTGTTCACGCGTCGTTGGCGGCGAGCACGGCGCCGCTGTACGCGAGGTCCCAGTAGTGCTCCACGCCGTGCTTCTGGAACACCTCGCGCGCCTGCTTCTCCGTTGGTAGCACCTGGAATTCCAAGCATGAAGCTACACAAACTAAGGCAACCAAGTTTCAGGGTCGGCTAGGTGATTGTCTAGTCACGGGTGGGTAAGTGTTGTGAGCTTATAGCGAAGTGCTAGAAGTGGTAGTGTTGTGACCGTATAGCGAAGTGCTAGAAGTGGTAGTGTTGTGACCGTATAGCGAAGTGCTAGAAGTGGTAGTGTTGTGACCGTATAGCGAAGTGCTAGAAGTGGTAGTGTTGTGACTGTATAGCGAAGTGCTAGAAGTGGTAGTGTTGTGACCGTATAGCGAAGTGCTAGAAGTGGTAGTGTTGTGACTGTATAGCGAAGTGCTAGAAGTGGTAGTGTTGTGACCGTATAGCGAAGTGCTAGAAGTGGTAGTGTTGTGACCGTATAGCGAAGTGCTAGAAGTGGTAGTGTTGTGACTGTATAGCGAAGTACTAGGGGTGGCAAAGAAAGTGTTGTGACCGTATAGCGAAGTGCTAGGGGTGGCAAAGTGTTGTGAACGTATAGTCAAATGTTAGGGCACTAAAGTGTTGTGACCGTATATAGCCAAGTGTTAGGGACATTAACCCGTCAAGCGTCCAAGCGACTACAGTAGTCCCTAACTTTTTCGGGACTGCATAATGCAGTCCCTAGGACATTTCCCGCCCGAAAAAGTTAGGGACTACTGTAGTCGCTTGGACGCTTGACGGGTTAAAGTGTTGTGGCCGTATAGCGAAGTGCTGGAAGTGGTAAAGTGTTGTGGCCGTATAGCAAAGTGCTAGACCGCATAGCGAAGTGTCAGGGGTGGCAATGAGTTGTGACCGTATAGTCAAGTGCATGGGGTTTTAAAGTGTTTTGACCATATAGCCAAGTGTCAGGGGCATTAACGTGTTGTGACCATATAGACAAGTGCTAGGGGTGGCAAAGTGTGCTGACCTTGAACTTGATGTCCCCGAAGGCCCTCGCGGGCGCCACGCCCTCCCACACGAGGCTGCAGCTGTTGGGCACGTCGTTGCCCTCGCCGTCCTTCACCATGTCGTCCTCCCACTTGATGCGTTGCAGCATCAGCCTGTAACATCACACAATACAATACAACACAATACAACAACTCTTTATTGAACACCACATATAACAACCAAAACAGAAAAGGTAACAAATAGGCGGCCTTATCGCTACAGAGCGATCTCTACCAGGCAACCATAACGGACTGGAGAACAGAACAGATCTGAGCAGGTGGTGCAATTTAGAATATATATTAATCCATGCTGGTCTGGGAGTGAAGAAAAAACATAGAATTTACCAGTTGCTTCTCTTCCAGCGCAGATGGTAAAAGCACATCGAGGGAATGGGCGAAAATCTTAGGAATCATGTTATAGGCGATGCGGCTAGCAACCCATCACTATTTTGATTTCCCTTTGCAGCTATACACCCTTAGTCATGCTAAACGTGACCTTGAGGTTTTGTTACCTTGGGCTCTGTCTACCCCGTAAGGGAGGAAGACGTGACGTGTGTATGTATGTATGTATGTATTAATATACTAAATACTGAATATACATAATATATTATACATGAAACACACATGGAGATATAAATAGACACATACACACATACCTAAAAAAGCCAGCTACAAGATTCATGCACAAGATGACAGATAGTGCTCCTTCAACATAGATTTAAATATGGGTAAAGATTTAGACACTAACATTATAAAGGCGAAAGTGAATGTTTGCGTGTATGCATGTTACTTCTTCACGCGGAAACGGCTAAACGGATTTGGATACTTGGAACGGAGACAGCTGGCACCCTATATTAACATATTGGCTACTTTTTATCCCGGATCCAATCAGCAATAGGTCCAGCCCTACGAATAATAATAAGTCAAGAAGCGTAGCCTTAACAGTTGCCGCTTCGATTGTCATTCCACTTACGCACACAAACTAACAGCAATGCAAACGTAACACTCTCACTCAGACAGACAATACTTGCACGCGATTAGTCCGCGCGTCGTGATCGCGTCCGCCCACTTGCGTTAAGGGAAGGGTGCGTGGATCGCATGCATCCAGAGTCGTCAAGTATGGTGTCCTAAAATATTTATTTACATACATATGAAAGGTGTGTTCTCTATTTTTCATACCTGAATGGCTTCTACACCACTTCACACAACACGATGGCATATTTTTCTAATGTATTAGCGCAAAAATACAATGATAACGTCACGATAACGGCTCGAGCGTCCCGGCCGAACTAATTCACATTAGTACATTTTTTAAGCCCCGCCCCCTGCGGTTCACTTCGCGTGGAATGATTTTTCGGGCTTAGTTACGCTTCTATACTTATTATTATTCGTAGGTGCAGCCCTAAAAGTACCTCTTGTACTTGGCGTGCTGGCGCGGGCCGCCCTCGCAGACCACGACGCAGCAGCCGCGGTGCAGCACCACGCAGCCCGACATGTGCAGCTGCTGAGCGTTCACCTCCACCTTGAACTTGGCGGACGCGCACTCGAACAGGTCCCGCACCCTGGAACGGGGTAAATACCACTTCTCTCAAACATTGTCGTAAAGCGCCCTGTAAACGATCAAATTGTTTGTCAAACTTTACGTGTTTGTCAAACAATTTGATAGTGTACGGCTGTCTTTGAGGCGTTTGTCAAACAATCTACGTGTTTGATGCGTTTGATGAAAATCTGGATTGATGTCGAGTTTGACAAGCAGGTTTGAACGTGTACGACGGTGTTTGTCAAACAAGATCTCGGTAGAACAAGTTTGTCAAACAAATTTGATCGTTTACAGGGCGCTTAAGTCTTCCATGTAGACTACAAGCCCATGGAAAAAAAAAAGTGAAATGAACCAGCGTGAAACACGCTTAGAAGGCTGTTACTATATCATAAAATAACTCTGAGCGCTATGCCGTCATTTCTGAGCGGTACATTTATGGAAATTCTCAGGTACAAGTGAGGAATTACGACTAATTATTAATGTACGGCTTTTTTATAGCTTATAGATGATTAAAAATAAATTTCGAAAAACCTAGTGCCGCTTTAAAGTGGTGGTGGCGGAAGAGAGTGCAATTTTATTTTAACATGTGTTTTTTTTGTTCCAGAGACGCGAGCCCGGGATACGAACCTACGACCTTCTACTTGAGAGGCCACGGGTCAAACCTATGACATATTTCCGTCACAATAGGCTAGAGAAAGAAAGAAAGATACCCCTATCTGGGCAGACGGATAGCCTAAAGTTCCGGGTTCGACCCCCGGTCGGGGCAACGTACCTGTAGACCGCCACATGGACGCCCATTGTTGTGTCCTCTCTTATTTTGCGGTCCACCTGCAATTCATTGAACGCATGTTAAACAGCAAATATGCATAAAAAAAAACTACATAGTATAAAACAAAGTCGTTTTCCGCTGTCTGTCTGTCCCTGTGTATGCTTAGATCTTTAAAACTACGCAACGGATTTTGATGCGGTTTTTTTTTCATAGAGTGATTCAAGAGGACGGTTTATATGTACTTATATAATTCTACGAAGACAAAGTCGCGGGCAGAAGCTAGTTTCTTAATAAAATATGAAAATATCGTAAAAGAGATGAAAAAAGTGAAATTAAAAACGATATCGATCAAGAAATAAAACCAAAGGTTAACTGGAAGAGATCCCTTTTAGGGATAAGTTCGCCTTTGTGCATATGTGTTATCCTGTATTCATCTTTTTCTTGTGTTTTATGTACAATAAAGAGTTATACATACATACATACAATACGGGCACTGAACGAGTTTTAAACTACTAATAATTAGTCACCGATTAGAAAGAGAGATCCGATATGCCATGTGACGGCATTTGTCACAACGCCCACATAAACTCCATATTAAAATACTGTTTTAATAGAGAAGTCTTTGAAAACACAGTATTTGCTTATTTATTAATTAAATGATAGAAAACATAATTATGCGCATACAATTTAAGAGGAAGCGGAAGAGGAAGAGCATTTTTTTTTTTAATTTCGTGTATGTGGCAGAAGTAGCGGAACGAAAGATTATGGAACTTCCTTTTTTAAATAAATAAACAAATAAATAAATATATTGGGACAAATTACACCAATTGACCCAGCCCCAAATTAAGCAAAGCTTGTACTATGGGCACCAGGGAACGGATAAACATACTTATATAATGTAGATAAACACATACTTATATAATGTAGATAAACACATACTTAAATACATACAACATCCATGACTCGGGCACAAACATTCGTATTCACCATACAACTGTCTGCCCCTGCCGGGATTCGAACCCAGGACCTCTAGCTTCACAGTCAGGGTCACTAACCACTAGGCTATCCGGTCGTCAAAAGTTTGGAGGCATTGGAAATGGAATCCACATCAACCCTAGTCTACACTGTAGATTAGTAATGTGTAGGGTAGTATTATCATACCTTCTCCCTCTTCTGGTCCTTGGTGAGCGCCCGCGCCTTGTTCGCGTCGAGATGAGTCTTCTGCCGCTTGGCGATCTGCTCGCGCACCTTCGCCTCTATCGCGGTCGGATCCTGGACTGCCTCCGTGCCGAGCGCCCGCATCAGGTTCGATATCCTGATGGGAGCAAACGTAGCGACATGAGAAATGTTAGGGGTTGCCGTGCCAACCAAATTATACGAGTACAGTCAAATTTTTTAAATGTATTTTTTAAATGTATTCCTTGCTGGTCTGAGACTGAACAAACGTAGAATGTACCAGTTGCTTCTCTTCCGGGGGCGTTGAAGTATTACGTAAGCGCTTGAGGGGGGCGGGGGGGGCTTTGCTTTGCTTATTTTTGATGACATGGGGGGGGGGGGTCGATATGGTGATTACGTCAGCAGCTTCGATTCGAACTGCTGCTCACGAATCAATAAAAAACAGAATCCATTAAAAGATAAATGCATATAGGTACCAATGATTACGTAAGCATGGGATGGGGGGTAAGAGGTTTGCTTACTTTTGCTGACAAGGGGGGGGGGGGGGGTAAATTATTGTAAAAAAATCTGCTTACGTAATACTTGAATGGCCCCTCCCGCGCTGATGGTTATCATCGAGGGAATGGGCGAAAATCTCGCTCGTTCCCTGTACGTAACTATTTTACATTACCAGAACATTCTAAGGAAAATAAAGACTATTTCTAAATTAAAACAAACATGTTCGCGGCTTAGGGCTGGCTTAAGCCACTCCCGTCGCACCTAAACCTAGATTAATCCAAATTAATCATCCTACATTGGTTTCACCAGTGCCGGTTATCTAACTTGGTTATGTTCGGGGGACAAGCTGAAAATCTTAGGAATCATGCTATGGCTATCACCCGCCAATCACTATTTTATTGCCACCTATTTCCGGCATTGTTCATTTTTTTTAGTATGCTCCAATTCGAAAACCATTTCGAGGAAAACCATCAATAATTATCCGATTTATCTTGTCCGATTTCAAAAATACTTTATGATTGCAGATATTTTTGTAAAAGTACTTTGAACCTTTGTTTGACCGAACGACCGGGTTTTTAGACAGAATACAGCATCGAATGTTTGCCACAAAAATGAAAAAAAAAGTTTGGCTACTGCAATTGTCAGGTGTCACTGTCAAATCTAACAAAACCATAGACCAAGCCGTTTTTTTTATAGCCAGCCGAACGAAGGCGATTGGGATTCTGTCTAAATTCACGAATTATCAAACAGCGCAAAAATATTTATTATTAATTAACAAAGCTACGTAAAAGCATAATGTTCAAATTAGTTGCTTGAAATAGTCCATTTTATCAAATAAAGATGTTAAAAGCACTGCTTAAAAAAATGAACAACGCCAATTTGCTTCGCAGATGTGCACTGACCTGAGCTTGGGTTCTGGCGGCGCCTCCAGCCCGAGCCTGACGCGCTCCTGCTCCTCCTTCCAGGCCTCGCGGCGGCTCTGCCGGCGCAGCTTCTTGCGCTCCTTCTTCGTGAGGAACACCGGCATGTACGTGGGCTTCAGAGGCTCAGCTGAGGACAAGGAAACAGAATCTAAATATGTAATAAGTTGCAAAAAAAAAATCTAAATGTCAGTGAAAATTAGAACACATAGAAAAATCCGAAAAGTAAAGCTATGGCCGGGAATCGAACCCGAATCCTCGTCATTCCGTGACGCGTGCTATATACACCACCCATAGCAGGTGGGTAGTCTTCGAATTTTTCTACCTGTTACTAGATGTCACGTGACCTTTGTTACTATGCGAATTTTTGTCGCTAAGCGTCATCTATTTGAATGATGTCTGTACGACACCAAATTCCCGAGGAACATCTACTACTCACCAGGGACGAGAGAAGGCGCTGTTTTTGTTTTGTGAATTTTTATTTCTTGATTTTTATGTTTACTTTTACGGTTTTACCGTTAGAAATTAAATTTCTAGATGTCAGTGAATTATTTTGAAATTTAACAAGCTGCGTCAGGAACTGGTGTCTAACTACAAACTAACTACCTATAAGATCTCTCAGAATGTTTCAACAGCTAGGTTAGTTCTACTGGACACTCCTACAAAGATTTTTCCACCTCACTAGTTCGAAAAGGCTGTCTTTCGCCTTCAAAATCAGCGTGGCAAAGTGCTTTTTACCGTCTCGGCTGGAAAAAGTTTTTGAAATTCGAAGGTGACGAATGACCACCTATGTCCACCTCTTCATATGTTGCCGTCCTGCTTACACGAATAGTACTTAGGTGAGTGAGAGGCACAGAATAATACGAACTTCAAACGTAGAATTTGTTACCAGACTCCCTAACTTTTTCATACATACACATACATACATACACAAATCACGTCTTTATCCCTTACGGGGTAGACAGAGCCTAAGGTAACAAGACCTACAGGCCACGTTTAGCAAGACACTGGGGCGTATAGGTGGAAAGTGGAATCAAAACAGTGATGGGTTGCCAGCCGCATCGCCCATAATATGATTCCTATGATTTTCGCCCATTCCCTCGATGGGCCTGTACCATCTGCGCGGGTAGAGAAGCAACTGGTACATTCTATGTTTTTTCTTTGCTCCCAGACCAGCATGAAAGCACTTTTTAACCTTTTCATTCGATTAGAAAAAAAAATAATGTCACGTTCAGAAACGCGATCCGTTATTCATTATTAATTTACTTAAAAATCCGTTAATTCCCAAGTTATTTACAAGATTTGCTAAAGTTCGTTGCTATATAAAACTGATTTACTTATTAGCAGATTGAGTTTTTAATAGAAGAGGAAGGTTTATATGTATAATTCTACGCAGACGAAGTCGCGAGCAGAAGCTAGTATTTTTATAAAGCGTTCCCTTATGCCTACAGCCATGCTAAACGTGGCCTTTAGGTCGTGTTACCTCAGGCTCTGTCTACCCCGTAAGGGATAATGAAATGAAAATGAAAATAAAAAAAATATTTTTGCAAATTGGCCGCCAAGGTCTCTTTTACATGTCTTTTCGAAACTACCAGCGCATTCGGAAAGACCATCATTGCCAAGAATGCGCCGCAAGAAACTTGGCAGAAAGTCATTAAGATAAAGTTTGATTTGTGTATGTGTATGTATGTGTGTTCCATTATAGCTATGTAACCACAGAATGACGCCATGTTGTTAAATTAAGACGTAATTCCCTAGAAGCTAAATTACTAATTTTGCACCAGAAACCGGCGAGATACGCGCACGAGTTCACAATTATTGTAATTACAAATTATTGGAATTACCAATTATTTTTAATTGGTGTTATTGTTATATACAGGAAGCGGAAACAATGAATAAATTAAATCTATAGGTACGTATAAAGCTGAAGAAGATCAAAAGTCTGTATAGTGTATTGGGGTAAATTCGAAATTGGGGGAATTACGAAACTCTTGGATATCCACTAACAACCACACACACACACACACACACACACAAATCACGTCTATATCCCTTACCGGGTAGACAGAGCCTGAGGTAACAACACCTAAAGGCCACGTTTAGCATGATTGTAGGCGTATAGGTGGAAAGAGGAATCAAAATAGTGATGGGTTGCTAGCCGCATCGCCTATATGATTCCTAAGACTCGCCCATTCCCTTGATGGGCTTTTACCATCTGCGCGGGACGAGAAGCAACTGGTACATTCTATGTTTTTCCTTTGCTCCCGGACCAGCATGGAAGTATATCCACTAAACGGGGAACAATTCCATAATCTGGCAACGCTTATCTAGAAGCCAAAGACAATGGAGCTTCTAGGTACGAGTATGTTATTGCTAGATGTAATTGGCATTGTTCATTTTTTTTAAGCTGTGCTTTTAACACCTTTATTTGATAAAATGGACTATTTCAAGCAACTTATTTGAATATTATGCTTTTACGTAGCTTTGTTAATTAATAATAAATATTTTTTCGCTGTTTGATAATTCGTGAATTTAGACAGAATCCCAATCGCCTTCGTTCGGCTGGCTATAAAAAAAACGGCTTTGTCTATGGTTTTGTAGATTTGACAGTGACACGTGACAGTTGCCGTAGCCAAACTTTTTTTTTCATTTTTGTGACAAACATTCGATGCTGGATTCTGTCTAAAATCCCGGTCGTTCGGTCAAACAAAGGTTCAAAGTACTTTTACAAAAATATCTGCAATCATAAAGTATTTTTGAAATCGGACAAGATAAATCGGATAATTGATGGTTTTCCTCGAAATGGTTTTCGAATTGGGGCATACTAAAAAAAATGAACAATGCCAATTGTTCCCCGTTTAGTTGATATCCACGAGTTTCGAAATTCCCCCAATTTCGAATTTACCCCAATGCACCTTACACATGAAAGATATTTAAAAAAACTGCTACTTAGAATCGATAACAGAACACGTTCAAACAGCTTTCAGAATTTTTGTCTGTATGTTTGCGAGCGTATCACGTGAAAACGGCTGAACGTATTTTGATGCACTTTACTAATCTGGGACCCGAATTTTGAAAGCACACCACTCGAAACTGGTATAAATCTGTTTATATCTCCAGAACTACAGCTCTAATCAGAGTTTTGACTAGTTTTCAAGATTAATGAGAGCCGTAAGTATCTTCTATGCTACTCGTAATTCGAATTCAGCACAATTTTCGACCACTTTCGAGTGGTATTTTCACACATGTGCTTTCAAAAATCGGGGCCCTGTTGAGAAAATCACCGGCCAGGAGGCCACTTCTTGTTCCGGAAAATTGCATAATTCCCGCGGGATAACGGAAAACATTTGTTTTGTATGGATAACTTTCGTGTCACAATGAAAAAAGTTAGCGCATTTTAAACACCTTACCAACGCAACTTTAACGGCGTGTAACTTTTTGGTACTCACCGTTATCGATATCCAGCGGGAACTTTCCGGGATAAAAAGTAGCCTGTGATTTATTCCAGACTATAATCTATATCCGTACCAAATTCCATTCAAATCTGTTCAGCCGTTCTGGCGTGAAAGAGTTACAAACATCTTTACATATTTTATTGAATCAGGCGTTAATTTGCGAAGGTCCATTTTACGTACTCAACGACGCTGGTACGACATTGGTCTGCATGTGTAACAGTTGTACTCATTAAACTTTGATAATGATCCCGTAGAGGGATCGAAACGCGTCAGTGTTTGTGCGGTGTAAGGGATAATTAAGTTTGTGGGATTTATGTGTGTTTTATTTGGCAGTAGTACATGGAGAGATTGCATGAAAAACATATATATTTCACACAGGCTTGGTTATCTTGCACGTGAGTAGCGGGTAAACATTTTACATCCATAACTATTTTTCATAGATACATACACATACACAAATCACGTCTTTATCCCTTACGGGGTAAACAGAGCCTAAAGTAACAAGACCTACAGGCCACGTTTAGCAAGACACTGAGGGCGTAGAGGTGGAAAGTGGAATCAAAACAGTGATGGGTTGCTAGCCGCATCGCCTATAACATGATTCCCTCGATGTGTTTTTACCATTTGCGCGGGAAGAGAAGCAACTGGTACATTCTATGTTTTTTCTTTGCTTCCAGACCAGCATGGAAGTACTAAGTCAGTAAGTAAGTCACTATTTTTCGCAATTATAATATTAGAATTGTTTTGTAATGTTTATAAAAGTTGAGCCAAAGTTTGGGAACCGACGTAACAAACAATGAGTCACAGCAAAACCACAAAAGTATGGGACGCAGCGAGTCATGATAAAGGCATTTTAAGTATAAAATATAATGAACAACAAGCATTAAAGGCAAACCTTTAAACAAAGCCATACAGTAATTTAAATACTCATTTTTATAACAGTTAATTATACTTAGAATGTCACAAACAGTACATTCGATAGACAATTATAATTACTAGTAAAAAGTGACAGTAAAGTTTATATCTGTTATTGCACTGACTTGTATTCTATTTGCAGTGACAGACAATCGAACCTCCATCTGGCCAAGCGAGAGCAAACCTGACATATTTCAAAATACAACATTTTTAAATTGTTGCAAGGCGATTTCGAGACATTACCCCAAAGGCAAAAGGGAATAAGTCCATAAATCACAAGCGAACACGCTCGTACATCAAAGGTGATATGTCACAAGATAACAATTTTATAGCTCCGATATCAAACATATATAACATATAAAGTTACGTCAAAAACAGTTCAGGATTTATTATAAAAACAACGAAATTCGAAGCGAATTTAAAGCGTTCACAACAACGTACAGTTCAAAAAGTGATATAAACATATATATAAAAGTTCATAATGTTACTACCCGTATATGTTCTGGTCGGCATAATAAATATAGTGGCGAAAAGAAATAACTATGACATACGCATTGAAAATAACACAGAAATGGATATAAGGGTGAAGAGGAACGCGATAGAAGATATACAGATGGTCAACGAGAACGAGATGCAAAATGACTCAAGACTAATGGATATATTGAAAAAACACGAACGAGAAAGGAGAGAAATCAACACAAACCACAATTATAACTTTAATCAATTGAATAAGCCGTACAGCAATATAAATTCTAATTATGGCAATCAGAATACAGCGAATTATAACGATAATTATAATAGTAACCCATACAATGGCAATTATAATTACGACAATGGCAACACGTATAATCCATATTATAACGTCGAAAACAACGCTACCATAAGAAATTTCAATAACAACATGAATTATAACGACGGATACGCAAGAAATTCTGAAAACAACAATGATTATTATAATGGTAATAATTATTATTATGCACCGAATAATAGTGGCACAAGTGATTATAGGAGTAACAATGGGGATTATAATAATAATAATGTGAGCAGTACAACAGAGACAACCACACCAATAATTCTAGAGGGCAATATATTTGGCGTTGGGTGTCCGAAAGGCAAGAAAAGGGTTGGATGGATTTGCGTAGGGTAACCATGACATATTGTCTAACCTTATTACCCTTGGTATCTTCTATTTGTCTATAATTAAATCTTGCAAGTGAATTGGCATTGTTCATTTTTTTTAGTATGCTCCAATTCGAAAACCATTTCGAGGAAAACCATCAATTATCCGATTTCAAAAATACTTTATGATTGCAGATATTTTTGTAAAAGTACTTTGAACCTTTGTTTGACCGAACGACCGGGTTTTTAGACAGAATCCAGCATCGAATGTTTGCCAAAAAAATGAAAAAAAAAGTTTGGCTACGGCAACTGTCACGTGTCACTGTCAAATCTACAAAACCATAGACAAAGCCGTTTTTTTTTATAGCCAGCCGAACGAAGGCGATTGGGATTCTGTCTAAATTCACGAATTATCAAACAGCGAAAAAATATTTATTATTAATTAACAAAGCTACGTAAAAGCATAATATTCAAATTAGTTGCTTGAAATAGTCCATTTTATCAAATAAAGGTGTTAAAAGCACAGCTTAAAAAAAATGAACAATGCCAATTTTGACACACTATAGTCGGATTGACGTGAAAGGCATATTTATGTAAGTCCAGTGACAATACAATAATCTTGTAATGAAATTCTGGTGACCCAGGACCGTCTCCGCAGAAGGGAACTCATCAACGGCTGGTCCGATTGAAGATACATACATACATATATCACGTCTTTATCCCTTACGGGGTAGACAGAGCCTAAGGTAACAAAACCTTAAAGCCACGTTTAGCATGATCAAGGGCGTATAGGTGGAAAGGGAAATCAAAATAATGATGGGTTGCTAGCCGCATCGCCTATAACATGATTCCTAAGACTTTCGCCCATTCCCTCGATGGGCTTTTACCATCTGCGCGGGAAGAGAAGCAACTGGTAAATTCTATGTTTTTTTCTTTACTACCAGACCAGCATGGAAGCACACAGCATTGAAAATACAGTCAACAAAAAGTACAGACAGTAAAAAGCTTATTAAAGATGACATTTTAAGGGTGCGGCTCCACTGAGGCGGAGACGAGCGGAGCGGAGAGGAGACGTGTGGGGATCGACCAATCATATTACATTCATATTACATGAAATCCACATCGCGTCTCCGATCTGTAATATGATTGGTCGATCCCCACACGTCTCCTCTCCGCTCCGCTCGTCTCCGCCTCAGTGGAGCCGCAGCCTAAGGGTAAGTTATTATAAAACAAAGTCGCTTTCCACAGTCTGTATGTACATATGCACGCTTAGATCTTTTGAACTACGCGACGGATTTTAACGTAGTTTTTGTGAATAGAATGATTTATAAGGAAATAAATATACGTGTAGTTTAATATTGTTTTGTATAAATTTGTTGAAATATGTCAATTGGTTAAGTAAAGTGTTTTGAAGAGGTTAGAATTCTGTTTTTTTCCGTCAATCGACGTCTTAATGATCGAGGAACTGCGGCTCTTTTATTTTTATTTCCTACTAGCTGTTGCCCGCAACTTCGTCTGCATAAAATTCGTTTATCGCTATCCCGCGGGAATTACGCAATTTTCCGGGATAAAAAGTAGCCTATGTGTTATTCCAGACTATAATCTATCTATGTTCTAAATTTCATCCAGATCTGTCCAGCCGTTCTGGCGTGAAAGAGTAACAAACATCCAAACATTCTCACAAACTTTCACATTTATAATATTAGTAGGATTATTCATTAGTAATATTTGTTTAAGCGGTCGATATGACATTTGTCAGATTTAATGGCTGAATAAGCTTCGTTCCTAGAACTAGCTTAGAATTTTAAAAAAACTACGTCTACTGTCACGTTTGATATTGTCAAAAAAAACTGCTAACATTGATTACACGGAAACGTAAATAAACAGAACGACAATGATTTTTGACAATGTAAAAGTGACAGTTGAGTTTCCTTGTTGATTCAACACATTCGTTTAATGCTCCTCTCATCTACTCAAAGGTTTAGGGCCGACAACGCACTGGCATCGCGTAAAGCGCTGCGGGTGTCTATGGACAGTGGTGATCATTTACCATCAGGTGACCCACTAGTTCGTTTGTCTGGCCTCTTTAACATAAAAAAAGGTTACCTGGTAGAGATCCCTTATAGGGATAAGTTCGCCTTTGTGCATTATATTTCATGTATTTTTAAATGATTTGTGTCTGTTTCTTTTTATTTGTACAATAAAGCATTTACTTCACTACATAGTATAAAATAAAGTCGCTTTCTCTGTCCCTATGTCCCTATGTATGCTTATATCTTCAAAACTACAGAACGGATTTTGATGCAGTTTTTTTTTTAATAGATAGAGTGATTCAAAAAGAGTTTATGTATAATTCTACGCAGACGAAGTCGCGGGTAGAAGCTAGTACTTACTAATTCAATCGTCACTATGACATTTACTGTGAGATGGTTCCACTGTGGTCCAGAAATCAATTCGTAAGATGGTACATGCATTTCGGATTAAATTTAATTCACTTCCAGTAATCAGATTAACTTAAAATTTGGTATACATATGTAGAATACATGTAATTTATTTATATAACTACGAAGGCAAACGAGTAAGTGGGTAACCTGATGGCAAGTAAGCACAACCACCCTGGACACCCGCAACACCAGATTACAGATGCGTCACCAGCCAGGAGGACTAAGATAGAATACTTCGTGTGCCAATAATTTCACAGCGTGTCTTACTCTCCACGCCGGAGCAGCAGCGCAAGCATTGCTGCTTGGCAGCAGGATTAGCGAGTAAGACATACATACGTAATACATATATCACGTCTATATCCATTACGGGGTAGACAGAGCCTAAGGTGACAAAACCTTTTTATTTTTTTATAACTTAGGTATGGATCAAAAACATAAACAAACTTATCTCACAAAAAAATGATAAGAAAGGTGAGAGCGGGTCGAAAGATAAGTTATTATCTAAATGTACTTTGTCTGAATACGCTTTTAGAGTCCTTATCAAAGACTTACAAGTATATATTACTGGTGTAAGCCACAAAGATCTTATGAAACGAGTAGGCAACGGGCACTTTCCACTCTAAAAAAAAAAGAAAGAACACATTCATCTTATCTTATCCGCAGACAATAAAAAATGTGTCCCAGATTTTACTATGGATTTTTTTCCCCTTCGTCACGTTCCATTATATTCAAAAAAGTGACGAACTGGAATGGAAATTTTAAAACACATTTTTTCTTGTACAAGGATCGATAGGGTAAACGAGTCTGAGTAAGAAAAACCCAAAACAGTTAAATTCGGGAAAAAATGTTCGCAGACTTTTTTTGGAAAACGATCAACCTGTAATTTTCAACATATATTTTTGCGGTGGTTCAATCCTCTTCTAGAAATTGGGTATCTACTAAGCGCGTTAGTATAATCAGACACAACATTTCTTCTAACAAACTGAAGCACTTTTCTTATTTTATAACTCATTTTCTGCCACAACTGCTCATTGTCTGGCTGTCCACAGAGGGGTGCTCGTTCCAACATTAATGTACGGTAGCGAAAGTTGGGTATGGCAAAAGAAGCATGAAAGTAGAATAAATGCAGTAGAAATGAGAGCGTTAAGGAGTATGGAAGGTGTATCACTGAAAGATAGAATAAGGAACATGTGATAAGGGAACGTGCGGGTGTGAAAGAGGATATAGTGACTAGGATAGAAAAAAGTATGCTTAGTTGGTTTGGGCATGTAGAGCGGATGGATGAAAGTAGACTAACTAAACAGATCTACATGGGGAGTGTGAATGGTTACGTTGGGAGGGGAAGGCCTAGACGGACGTTCCGAGACCAAATAGGAGACGTTTTGGAAAAAGGTCAGGTCAGGAGTACCCGAAACCGACGAGCATGTATGAAGAGATTGATGACTGTGGATGAAGCGAAAGAAATATGTCAGGATCGTAGCAAGTGGAATAAAGTAGTATCTGTCTACCCCTGTGGGAAAGAGGCGTGACGGTATGTAAGTATTTTCTGCCAAGTTTCTTGCGGCGCATTCTTCTTGGCAATGATGGTCTTTCCGATTGCGCTGGTAGTTTTAAACGAGACATATTACAGAGCCATTGGCGGCTTATTAGCAAAACAAAGTTTTGTTTCTGATGATACTGAATAACAAGAAATAGTTGACCCGCCCAGTTAAGTCCATGCATTATCTCTGAGTGAGCCAGTTAGCGTTAATAACTGTTTTAATTACAACTCGAACCTCTGTCGAGGCACATTGTCGTGATATCCGCGTACAGAAACACTAGTCCACTTGGAACTGATAATAATTATAATTAAATAATAATTATAATCATAATCGTAACATTATAAGCAACAACGTTGAAAGGTCACACGTTCCCTCGTTGATTGGAGATTATAATAATCTAAACGGGGCTGAAGACAGAACTGAAGAGAGATCTTACAAGAAAGAAGAAGCAGCTGACCAAGTGATTTGCAAAGACAATAAAGAAGCTGAAGTATTAACACAAAGGAACAAGAAGCAAGAAGCAAGAGAAGTTACTCAGCAAATTATCTGTATAATTGAGTGATTGAAGAAATTATATAGAGCATAAAATGTTTTTGATGCTAATATTTGTGGTCGGATTCGCGAGTGTAATAGGAGAGAGAAATTACAATATTATAGTCGATGATAATCCACCTGTCATTGATTATCTAACTAACAATATGGTGAAGATAAACAAGGAGGCGCCAGAAACGCACATTGTTTTAGAACAAGTTGATTCTGACGATAATAATGCGCATAATTTCGATTATAAGAATAATAACGCTAATAAAATGTTAATAAGAAACATAAGGGGACTTCCTACAGACACCGAGGAGGCTAATATTTTCCCGTTGAAATGTCCCAAAGGAAAGATTAGAATAGGGATGAAATGTATCACACCGAGCCCACCGAAGAAGTTAATATAAACACTGTTCTGATTAATTACCTGTCATACAATTATAAGATATTAACATAAAAGTCATTATTATTTTGCTAGCCTGCGCCCGCTCCATGTCCCCAGGGAATTTCGCCAATCTGTCCTTTTTCTTTGTCTTTACAAGGTCTCTTAATATCGTTCCGGAATACATCGGCACGTGCTTCGGTTAGTTGAACTGTACGCCCCTAACAAGAATTTACAATACATTTTTACATACAAACATAAATCACGTTTTTAATCTTACGGGGTAGACAGAGCAGGGTGTTATAACAAGACCTACAGGCCACGAGTACATCCCTCCCTACTAATATTATAAATGCGAAAGTAGCTCTGTCGGTTTGTTACGCTTTCACGCCTAAACCACTGTACCGATTGTAATGTTTGGTACAAAGATAGCTTCAGTCCTGGCCTTCCCCAGGATAGTTTTTATCCCATAAAATCGCATCCTGCGCAGACGGAGTCGCGGGCAACCGCAAATTTAAACTAATATTGTAAATCCAAAAGTGTCTCGTCTATTACTTTTCCACGCTAAAACCGCTGACCCGTTTTAGTTATTGGTATACACATAGTTTCAGTATCGTGAAAGGACATAGGATACTTTATATCAGGTAAAATCTATGGCGATTATACACAGGGGCGTGCAGTGGATTTTGACAGAGGGTAGGCATATTGCCAACAAAATCCGTATTGGTACGAAGCGTGTCGGGCACATTTACGTATGCTTACAAGCACTGCTTATATGCCTGTAAGGGATGAACGCGTCTGTTATACATAGCTACTTATTATTTTATTGGTTAGCTAGACTTTTTAGTCGAAACTATTTTCATTGACAAAGCCGAGCGCTTCCGAGCGCCGGCCGAGGACTGCCGGCCTCAATGGTAGAGTGCGCATGTGCGGTTTCAAATAGCAACTGTCAAACATTTTCTTGCCGTGGTGATCTGTCATCCTTACCACACGCCTATTCCTTATTGTTTATCTAGTTTTCCTATTCCTTGTGTATCTAGCCATTTCCTTCCTGTATATATTATTTTTCAGTGTTTCCTTCTTAATATACAGTTATATATTTTATTGTGGAGTGCCTTGTTTCCTTGTAGCGTCTGTAGCACCCCACAAATCCATAGCTCCCGCGGGATAGCTAGAAGTGAATTCTGCATAGACGGAGTCGCGTGCAACAGCTAGTATGCATATAAATTGTACAGATACCAGCCATATTTGTATTAAGTGTATTTCCATAAAGGAAACAAACAAAACCAGTCGCCAGTCTATCCTCAAACCGTGATTGTCGCAATTACAACTTTAAACACAAGTAGCTAAGTCTCAATTTAAGCCGCAGCTAAATGGCAATTATGACCTTTTGCAAGTCATTAGTTGACATTTTTACTTTTTGTGGTAAAGCTTTAGATGTTGCCAACCTAACAGGCTTCGCTGTATCACGAGATAATATAAAACAAAGTCGCTATCCGCTGTCTGTCTGTTCCTATGTACGCTTAGATCTTTAAAACTACGCAACGGATTTTGATGCGGTTTTTTTTAATAGATATAGTGAATTTCTAAACGACACTGAAGATCAGAACACATGGAAAAATCCGAAAAGTAAAGCTATGGCCGGGAATCGTACCCGGATCCTCGTCATTCCGTGACGCGTGCTATACGCCTACACCACCCATAGCCAGTGGGTGAGCCTTCGGATTTTTCTACCTGTTACTAGCCGCCACGTCACCTTGTTACTATGCGAATTTTTGTGTTGCGATACAGTGATTCAAGAAGAAGGTTTAATTTATATGTATAATATATCATCACTACATAGTATAAAACAAAGTCGCTTTCTCTGTCCCTATGTCCCTATGTCTAAACTACACAACGGATTTTGATGCGGTTTTTTTTAATAGATAGAATGATTCAAGAGGAAGGCTTTTATGTATAATTCTACGCAGACGAAGTCGCGGGCAGAAGCTAGTGCATAATATAGTAGAAAAACAGTTATTTCCCTGAAAACACTGATTGAAGCCGGGTCGCTAGTATAAACTAAATAACAAGTTCTAATTTAACCTGTAACATTTTTTTTTTATTATTATTACGAACTGACCAGTGATTGACCTCTATCTCACTTGGTGGAAGGTGCAGATGAGGCCAAAGGTGTAACTCACTGGTTCAGTAATAGCCTATTCACTCTAGCCTTGAAGAGCCCTAGGTTGTATCTGTCCGGAAATACAGACGATGGGAGCGAATTCCATTCCCTAGCAGTTCGCATTAGGAAGGATGAAGCGAACCGCCTCGTGCGGGCCAATGGTATGTTAAATTAGAGAAACAAGTGGTTAGTGAAAGAAAATTAACTAAACAGATTTATTTGGAGAGAGAGAGAGAGAGAGAGAGAGAGAGAGAGAGAAACATTTATTTACACACATTCGATACACGTAGATATATAATAGGAAGAAGAAATACAATATACTTAGCAACAGTACCGATATGGTGTAAAATGGGCCCCACTCAGCATAATATTGCGGCAAGCCGCAACGCTGTTTTTCAGTAGGACCCAGATAAAATTAAAAAACTAAACATATAAAATACACATACACTGTGGCGACACGAACGCCAGTGGAAAGCGCTATACAAACAAGCTGACAAATATCGAGAGTGTGAGGTGCGTTGACAAAAGGTCAGGGAAAGAGTACCCCAACCCAACGAGCTTGTATGAAGAGATTGATGAATGTGGATGAAGCGAAAAAGGTATGTCAGGATCGTAGCAAGTGGAACAAAGCAGTCTCTGCCTACCCCCTTAGTCATTTGTCAGTGTTGATCAAATGTAACCCACTTCTAGTGTAGGGATTTGTTTAAAATTTGATACAGCGTAAGTTTGGATGAAAATGCAAGTTTAGCAAAAAAATGTTGGATGAAAATGTTAGTTCGTGCACTCAGCAAAAAAAAAAACCTGAAATGTCTGTTAATTGGTTTTACACCCGCTTCTAATGGAAAATCTGATGGATGTTTCGATCAGATTAAATGGAAATAAAACGTCAAATAATGTGTAGAAATCCAGTGCTAAAAACTACAGATTTTTAATGTTTGTTCCAATATATACTGAACTATGCCCTGGCAACACTCCCGAGCCGCACTCTACAGCCCCACCACCAATAAGCTGTCGTCTGTCACTTCAGCGCATCAATATAAATTAAATAAAACAATATTTTAACGGCAGAAAGAGTGAATTACGAACAAAAACAAGAAACCAGCTAAGAATAAGAGATTTGCAAAAAAGATCGAGAATCAGTGAAAAAAGCGGCCCGCAAACCGGAAGACGGCGCAGTGTGAACACAAACATTAATTCTTCGATTATTAATACGTTCAGTGGATATATATCAAAATCTAACAGTGTATTCTAAAGCAGTTTGATAAGATCTAAGTTTTATACGAGCAAGTGTTGAAAAAAAACTGTCAATTATAACAAATTCTGAAAAATTATAACGAACATAAAATGTTTACGGTGCTGTTATTTGTGGTTGGACTAGCAAGTGTGATGGGGGAGGTAAACGTTTTGCAAGAAA
Source organism: Pandemis corylana (assembly GCA_949127965.1). NCBI lineage: Eukaryota > Metazoa > Arthropoda > Insecta > Lepidoptera > Tortricidae > Pandemis > Pandemis corylana. The sequence continues at coordinate 980,727 of OX421875.1, read as the reverse complement.
AACCGACGAACTATATTGGTTCCGCTTTTTTATACAAGGCGAGCAGGATTACGGAATCAGCGGACCCGGCTGACGAAGGCTTTGATTTTAAACAAGATTCTGGCGATAATAATCTGTATAATTTCGATTATAAGAATAATAATGTGCATTATAATAATATTAAAAGGTTCATAAGACAAGCAATGGATGTGAAAGTGCCTATGGACACAGAAATGGCTAATATATTTCCTGTAAAGTGTCCTAAGGGTAGACTGAGAGTAGGTATCAGGTGTATTCCTAAAACCAAGCGCACTGGTTAATTAAGTATTTTTATCGCCTGGGTTTATAAGAAACTGTATTTTCTTTAGGAATATAACAATTTTTTATACAAAATGCCCTTAATTTTATGATATAAATATATATTTTTTACGAAAACGTATTTTATTGTTCCATTTCCAAGTCTAATTCTAATGTCAGAAGTGATACATAATTATGTTTGACAAATAAATGATTTTGATTCTGATTTATTTGCAAATATAGGTAACAAGCTGTAGTGGTCAAAAACTAATAAAAAAATAATATCTTGGGATAAATTAACACCAACTGACCTAGTCCCAAACTAAGCAAAGCTTGTAATATGGGCACTAGACAACGGATAAACATACTTATATAGATAAATACATATTAAACATACAAGACTCGAGAAAACATTCTTAATTTTCATAAAAATATCTGCCCCGACCGGGGATCGAACGCGGGACCTCAGCTTCATAGTCAGGTTGTCTAACCACTAGGCCATCCGGTCGTCAACTCAAATATAGGCTTACTGGCTTTTGCCCGCTACTGAACTAAACAATTTTCCGGGATTAAAAGTAGCCAGCAGATTTGCAGATCTGTTCAGCCGTTTTGGCGCGAAAGAGTAACAAACATTCATACATCCATATTATACATATATATTAGTAGAATTCATTTTTGTCTGAAGTCTATTAAAATACCTACTAATATTATAAACGCGAAAGTTTGCAAGTATGGATAGATGTATGGATGCTTGTTTGTTACTCTTTCACGCCAGAACGGCTGGACAGATCTGGATGAAATTTGGAGCATAGCTAGATTATAGTCTGGAATAACACATAGGCTATCTTTTATCCCGGAAAATTGCGTAATTCCTGCGGGATAGCGATAAACAAATTCTATGCAGACGGAGTTGCGGGCTAGTAGAGCAATAATGTTACAATAGGAAATAAGTTAGAATATTCTCAGTAACTTACATACTGGTCTGGGAGTAAAGAAAAAAACATAGAATGCACCAGATGCTTCTCTTCCCGCGCATATGGTAAAAGCCATCGAGGGAACGGGTGAAAATCTTACGACCCATGTTATAGGCGATGCGGCTAACAACTCATCACTGTTTCGATTGCCCTTTCCACCTATACGCCCACAATCATGCTAAACGTGGCCTTTAGCTTTTGTTACCTTAGGCTCTGTCTACCCCGTAAGCAGTGCCGTCAATAGCCATTTCTGCGCCCTGTGCGAGCTTCTATAACTGCGCCCTTGGTTTTTTTAGATATTATAGGTACCCTAGAGCAATGCTATGTATAGGCCTACGTTGTCATTCAGGGTGATAAAATAAAGCACAAGGAACTTGGTGTTACATACATACATACATAAATCACGTCTTTATCCCTTACGGGGTAGACAGAGCCTAAGGTGATAAGACCTAAAGACCACGTTTAACATGATTGTGGGCGTATGGATGGAAAAGGGAATCAAAGCCGTGATGGGTTGCTAGCCACATCGCCTATAACATGATTCTTATGCCCATTCCCTCGATGGGCTTTTACCATCTGCGCGAGAGAAGCAACTGGTACATTCTATGTTTTTCTTTACTCCCAGACCAGCATGGAAGGAACTTGGTGTTGGTGGACCAATTATCTAATATTGTCTGGCCAGCCTGGTCTGGCCATTTAATTCTTGCGCCCCCCAGAGTCTACGCCCTGTGCCTGGGCACCGGTGGCACCGCCATATTTACGGCACTGACGGTAAGGCTTCGTTCCCACTATGCCGGACCGGTGGATTTGCCGGGTCGGTAAAACTGCCGGACAGGCTAATGGCTGTACAATTGGCATTGTTCATTTTTTTTAGTATGCTCCAATTCGAAAACCATTTCGAGGAAAACCATCAATTATCCGATTTATCTTGTCCGATTTCAAAAATACCTTATGATTGCAGATATTTTTGTAAAAGTACTTTGAACCTTTGTTTGACCGAACGACCGGGTTTTTAGACAGAATCCAGCATCGAATGTTTGCCACAAAAATGAAAAAAAAAGTTTGGCTGCGGCAACTGTCACGTGTCACTGTCAAATCTAACAAAACCATAGACAAAGCCGTTTTTTTTTTTATAGCCAGCCGAACGAAGGCGATTGGGATTCTGTCAAAATTCACGAATTGTCAAACAGCGAAAAAATATTTATTATTAATTAACAAAGCTACGTAAAAGCATAATATTCAAATTAGTTGCTTGAAATAGTCCATTTTATCAAATAAAGGTGTTAAAAGCACAGCTTAAAAATAATGAACAATGCCAATTTATATGAAGCTCCGGTTCTCCTGCCGGATCAAGGTGTAATGTGAACCAGGGATGTAACGGAGGTAGTTTTATCGGAACCGAAGGCGGAGTCGGAGTTATTAAATTTGCTTTATCGGAGTCGGAGTCGGAGTCGGAGTCGGAGGCAGGGTCGGATAATTGACGATAGAGTGCACGTAGTGGGAGTCGGGGGGATTCCACGCGCGACATGTATGAACCTGTTCATAACAGTCGACACAGGCCGCCGCCGCCGCTATGTTATGCTTCGACCTCCGATTAAAACCTTCGATTTAAAAGTGTCGGAGCCGAAGTCGGAACCGAAGGTGTAATAATAATCGGAAGTTCCGACTTAACGGAACCGGAGTCGAAGCTCCGTAACATCTCTGATGTGAAAGCCCAGTTCCGCTTTGCGGTTGCCGGTAAATCCACCGGTCCGGCATTGTGGGAACGAAGCCTAAGGGTGCGGCTCAACTGAGGCGGAGACGAGCGGAGCGGAGAGGAGACGTGTGGGGATCGACCAATCATATTACAATCATATTACATGAAATCCACATCTCGTCTCCGATCTGTAATATGATTGGTCGATCCCCACACGTCTCCTCTCCGCTCCGCTCGTCTCCGCCTCAATGGAGATGCAGCCTTAGGAATAAAGACGTGATTTATGTATATATGAATTTATATTCTCAGCGACATTTAATAGGTATTTACTTCAGTTATTAATAACCGGTTCTATATGTCTTGTAACACGTTTAGATTTATAAATAGTTATTATACTTATACAGTATGTCATTGGAGTTTTATTTGTTCAGTAGCCTTTTCCTCGTCTGCAAATTATGTGATGCTGTTATCACGTGGAATTTTTATGTGATCGTTTGTCTGTTTGTACGTACGCTATACCGTAATTTCAGAAAATTGTAACTATTTTTTTTTTTTTTTTTTTATGTGAATAGGAAGGCAAACGAGCAAGTGGGTCACCTGATGGTAAGTGATCACCACTGCCCATAGACACCCGCAACCCCGGGGGGATTGCAGATGCGTTGCCAACCTAGAGGACTAAGATGAAATGCCTCTTGTGCCCGTAATTTCCCCGGCTGTCTTACTCTCCACACCGGAACACAGCAGTGCAAGCTCTGCTACTTAGCGGCAGGATTAGCGAGTAAGATGGTGGTAGCGAACTATTTTACTAAAGTGAAATATGTTGTTAAAAGCTAAACTTATAAAAATAAATCTACATACAGGGTGGTCCAAACACTGACGTCCAAAAAAAAAATTTAGATGCCTCACATCCGGGGCTATCCGAATATACCCCATGTATGTTGGCCGATTTTTTGTAGTTTTCGAGTAATTAATTTTTAAAGATTTTTTCAAGAATTTTCGGGTTGAGCAGTTTATCATCATGTAACTTTTTTTGGTTACGTTTTTTTGAGTGTTTTTTTTTATAACGTTATCCTCACAAACTGCACTTTCACACGTAAAATAATCAGCTTCCCAACTTTGAGCCAAGTTACAATAAAATTGACCGAAAGTGAAAGTTTTACCTTTGAGCAAATCGAAGTTTTATTTTGTAAAAAAAAAAAAATTAAAAATCTCAGGATTCAAAGACCACAAGTAATTTTAAAAACTTCGCCAGTCTCTAAACTTGCAGAATAATACAAAAAAAGTGACACTTAATAGGGCATAATTTGCTGGATTCGACTTTCAAACGTACGAAGGTAGAATGTTCGTGGATCAAATAAAACAATACAATTGAATTTAAACACGTTATTTATAAAAAAAAAATCAAATGTTCTGCCGTCAACTTTGATACTTAGCGTACATCTCCTTAAAAAAATCGTTCCTAGTCTCCGGAATGCATCTCTATTTTCTTGTATTGTCCTTTTGCTTTCTTCTAATTTTAAGCGAGAAAAATTCAGAATTAAATCGGAACGAGAGCAGAAGTAACTATTAGTTATTTCACAATAAAAGACGTGATTCCTTTGACACTTATCTAATTTATCCATATTTTTTACTATTATTTTTTGGATAAAATGGAAATTATCATTAAAAGTAACAAAAAATAATAGTAAGTAAGAAAGCAAAAGGACAATACAAGAAAATAGAGATGCATTCCGGAGACTAGGAACGATTTTTTTAAGGAGATGTACGCTAAGTATCGAAGTTGACGGCAGAACATTTGTTTTTTTTTTTATAAATAACGTGTTTAAATTCAATTGTATTGTTTTATTTGATCCACGAACATTCTACCTTCGTACGTTTGAAAGTCGAATCCAGTAAATTATGCCCTATTAAGTGTCACTTTTTTTGTATTATTCTGCAAGTTTAGAGACTGGCAAAGTTTTTAAAATTACTTGTGGTCTTTGAATCCTGAGATTTTTAGTTTTTTTTTTTTTTACAAAATAAAACTTCGATTTGCTCAAAGGTAAAACTTTCACTTTCGGTCAATTTTATTGTAACTTGGCTCAAGGTTGGGAAGCTGATTATTTTACGTGTGAAAGTGCAGTTTGTGAGGATAACGTTATAAAAAAAAAACACTCAAAAAAAACGTAACCAAAAAAAGTTACATGATGATAAACTGCTCGGCCCGAAAATTCTTGAAAAAATCTTTAAAAATTAATTACTCGAAAACTACAAAAAATCGGCCAACATACATGGGGTATATTCGGATAGCCCCGGATGTGAGGCATCTAAATTTTTTTTTTGGACGTCAGTGTTTGGACCACCCTGTATATAAAAGAAAGTCGTGTTAGTTACACTATTTATAACTCGAGAACGGCTGAACCGATTTGGCTGAAAATTGGTGGGGAGGTTAGAACCAGGAGAGGGATATAGGATACTTTCTATCCCGATTTCCCGCGAGACTAAAAAAATCCCGAAATGTTGTACCAATAAAACTACATTACATTTGGCACCTACATATTATTCCTTGATTAGTATAAAGGTGGACTACAAAGGAATTTATCAAATTTCCCACGGGATAAAAACACGAGGTAAATAATTAAGACTATAATTAGTAGATAATATTCCTAGAGGATCACGTAGGTGCTCTAAGAAGGGATTTTCCGAATTTCCCACGGGATAGGAAATAAAAACCTTATACTTGGAGACATGAGTGGATGTATGGGGTATGTCGTTACTCTGACGTTATCTGCGCGGACGAAGTCGCGGGCAAAAGCTAGTAAATAAATAAATATATTGTTCTAATTGATGTTTGACGACCGGATAGCCTAGTGGTTAGTGACCCTGACTATGAAGCTAGAGGTCCTGGGTTCGAATCCCGGCAGGGGCAGACAGTTGTATGATGAATACGAATGTTTGTGCCCGAGTCATGGATGTTGTATGTATTTATCTACATTATATAAGTATGTTTATCCGTTGCCTGGTACCCATAGCACAAGCTTTGCTTAGTTTGGGGCTGGGTCAATTGATGTAATTTGTCCCAATATGTTTATTTATTTATTTGAATGATAATTACTTCAAATCTCTCTTCAATATCTCTACATAGTATAAAACAAAGTAGCTAGTAGATCATTAAAACTACGCAACGGATTTTGATGCGGTTTTTTTAACAGAATTCTTCCATGCTGGTGTGGGAGTAAAGAAAAAACATAGAACTTACCAGTTGCTTCACTTCCCGCGCAGATGGTAAAAGCCCATCGAGGCGATGCGGCTAGCCCAACACTATTTTGATTTCCCTTTCCACCTATACACCCTTAATCATGCTAAACGTGGCCTTAAGGTTTCGTTACCTTAGGCTCTGTCTGCCCCGTAAGGGATAAAGACGTGATATATGTTGCAAAACATATCAGATTGTTTTTTTAACTTGCGAAGCATCCTGTATCTCAAATAACCGTAATATACGTATGTTTATCCACAACCAGTTATTCGACTTACAAGCCATATTTATTGGACAAAAAATAAACACAAATGAAACAAGTTTAGCTCCATTATTGACACCACTAGCTGCGCCCGCGACTTCGTCTTCTAAGAATAAGTTTATCCTTATACCAAACTTTTGAATGTTATTGTTAACTAGCTTTTCCCCGCGACTTCGTCCGCGCACATAACGTCAGAGTGACGACACACCCCATACATCCACTCATGTCTCCAAGTATAAGGTTTTTATTGCCTATCCCGTGGGAAATTCGGAAAATCCCTTCTTAGAGCACCTACAGATCCTCTAGGAATATTATCTACTAATTATAGTCTTAATTATTTACCTTGTTTTTATCCCGTGGGAAATTTGAAAAATTCCTTTGTAAGTGCATCTTTATACTAATCAAAGAATAATGTGTAGGCATGCTAAATTTAATGTCTGTAGCTTTATTAGTACAACATTTCGGAATTTTCCAATCCCGTGGGAAAATCGGGATAAAAAGTATCCTATGTCCGTCTCCTGGTTCTAAGCTACCTCCCCACCAATTTTCAGCCAAATCGGTTCAGCCGTTCTCGAGTTATAAATAGTGTAACTAACACGACTTTCTTTTATACAGGGTGTCACAAAACCCTTTAACGATAATTCACGAGCTTGTTCGCTATATTAGTTCGAATACCCCTGCAAAGTATGAGACCCTAATTGCAACTAAAAAAAAAAAATTATAAAAAATAATTTAATAGCTTTGCTCAGTGTACCACAGGCTTAAGCTACTCACATTCCTACTCATAGTTCTACACGTCAAACTATTGTTGGTGACTACTTCGGCATACGGAAGTTTCGTAAATCAGCCAATCAGCTATCAAGCTTTCGCAACATAAGCGACACACAATGTCCGGTAGCGTAACTAGTGTTATACCGGGAAAATTAAACTTTTGCTGTGAATATTTAGAAGTACAAGCCAAAAACCTAAAGTTGTGAGCATTCGCATATTTTGTACTTCTTGCTAATCTTATGAAGTAGGTACCTTAGTACTTAGGCATTGATTACAGACCTTCAGTTATTGTGTCCGTTTTAGTCACTCACAATGTCAAATCACATTACCACTCAACGTGAAGTACCCCGTAATCACACACAGTACACACTCAAACATCATTTCGCTTTACTATTTTAATACAAATATTTAAACTAAACTCGTCGCAAAATAAAAGGCCCGTTTTGACATTTGTCTTCGCGACGTAAATAGTGATGTAACCATACGACTCGGTACTCGATACTCACGATAAATCGATTCAAGTTTGCATGAGTACTTGATCGATTTGAATATATATTGTAAAGTGCATTGGATTAAAGTTCTGTTTAGAAAATTTTACTTACACTGATGTTGTGGATTTTGAAATGATACAATGTTACAAAAGGTCAATTTTGGAGCTCCAAGCTCATAATTTTCAGTAAAGATCACTAAACAGCTGGTGAAATTCAGTAATTAATTGATTGATGAACACTAGTATTTAAATAAATAAAACCGGCCAAGTGCGAGTCGGCCTTAAAAAAATATCTTAATCGATTTTTTTTTTCTTTAACCGATTATTATTAGTCTGTGGACAACATGAAAAAATCGTTATGCACAGCACTTAGCCGAGTGGGCGGTACCCATCAATGAAAAATGTAATTACCTTCAGAACATTTCGATCGGTAAAAATAGAGAACTTCATAGGCGTGAACTGTCAAAACGGGCCTTTTATTTTGCGACGAGTTTAATTACCAAAAATAATAGACATTGCCACTCAATATCAACTGACGGCCGTCAGTTTTATTTGGTTTTATAATCTTCTCCACTAAGGAAAGGCGAAGGGATCAAAGCCCGGCAGCCATGTCTGATGTAATAGTGTTTTTGTCAAGTCCTGTCACAGTCCTGACACTACTAGTCGTATCCTAACAGCTCTTCATGCCTTCCCTAATTGTCAAATTCAACATTTTTCAAGTTATTTCAAACTATTTTTAATTTAATTGTCGACTGTGTAACAAGACTAACTATTTTCAATATGATAATTTTTCTAATTCAGCAGTATTCTCGCTTGTCTATAATCGATCGCCTGCTTGCACCCACTAAAAGGTAAACTGGTAGAGATCCTTTAACAGAGATAAGTTTGTCTTTGTTGATGTATCTTATCTTTCTTTGACAGTTGTTTTTGTTTCATTATTTTTGTACAATAAAGCATTTACTATTTACTACTACTACTACTACTAAACTCTGGACCATAAATCGACAGTAAAGGACATAGTGGACAGCGCGCATATTACATAGTGATAACGGTTCGCAACCGGCGAGCGACCCTTTGATGTAGACGCCCAAAACTGACTGGGTGTAAAGGACAACTATGCGATTCTCTAAACGAGACTCATGATTATGAGTGAACGGATAAATGAGCTTATTGGTACACAATAATGATTTGATTCTTTCGGGTGCCACACGCCTGATAACAAGCAAGACACATTGTCTGCCAAGCGCAGTGATGACTTCATGAATCAGAAATTGAGGCGTGAAAATGGGTATGAATAAATAAATAAGAGACTCAAAAGCCATCCCACACTCACATTCATGCTTAAGTGTTCACGTCCCACAAGTAGAGAGTGAAACTACCATAAACAAACAGCCACCAACCTCTTACAGAGGGCGCGGGCGATCACGCGGTATTCACTCAAATATGAACAGTCAAAAAAACATTTGTCAAAACATCGTGTTTGTAATTTTCGACGTAGAATTCAATTTTAGTTTATTTTATGTAAAAAAGAGAAATAATCTAAATGAAACTGTGATTCTGTGCCGATATCCGCTCAACAATTAATGTGTGTGTTTGAAAGAGAGTGTTTTATAATTGTGGCTTTAAGTGTATTACGTGATTTCGTATTGATACAGAATAATGTAAGTATAATCATAAGCCACAATTACAGATATCCATTTTATTCCATCTCCTAACACATAATCCTTTTAAAATCATCTCTAGGTACTTTTTTAAAGCATACAAAGAATTGTAATTAGATTACAATTATTTTCGCAATTCACTTCACACGCACGTTAACGTTTGCCAGGTCATATTGTGGATTTTCAGAAACGAATCTAGAATAATTTAAAATGATCATTTATCATTAAGGAAATCCGATCAAAGTTTTATGGTACCTAGTTAGTTTGAAAGTAAGTGCTAGTGAAGTTTTAGTTACAAACAATATTAAGGTTTCAAGTAGCGCTACTCACGAAACTTATGAATGAAAAGGTACACCTAGAGCATAGTCCTAAAATGCATCTTAAGATTCGTTAATTAAAGGGTCAATTAATTAACCACGAGCGTCAAACTTTGCCAGGGTGTTCAGGTAGACTTACCTGACAATTCTGTAAAAGGACGTTAAAGGGTTTTCTGACACCCTGTATATATAGATTTTGCAAAAACGAATTAATCATTACTTGAGCGCTTTCCAAAAAAAAGTCATCATGAACATTTTTTTCCAAAATCTGTCTGTACATTAAATAAATTCATCAAAAATAGAGTGCTAGCGATTATGGAAGAGTGATAAAACACAAAAAAGTAGTTTTTATAATTTTTGCACATGCACACATGCACAAATCACGACTTTATCCCTTACGGGGTAGACAGTCTATGGTAACAGGTACCTACAGGCCACATTTAGCAAGATTGTGGGTGTATAGGTGAAAAATGGAATCAAAATAGTGATGGGTTGCTAGCCTCATCGCCTATAACATGATTTCTATTATTTTCGCCCATTTCCTCGATGGGCTTTTACCATCTGCGCGGGTAGAGAAGCAACTGGTACATTCTAACGAATATCTTACTAATTATAAACGCGAAAGTTTTTAAGAATGGATGGATGGATATTTGTTGCTCTTTCACGTAAAAACTACTGAATGGATTTGGATAAAATTTGGAACGGAGACAGCTGATACGCTAGATTAACACATAGGCTATTTTTCATCCGGGAAAATTGCATAGTTCCCGCGGGATAGCTAAAAACAAATTTTTTGAAGACGAAGTCGCAGCAGCAGCTATTAATACATTAACTCATAAAACCTACCAGACAATAAACAAAGGAATATTTTAAGAAGAGTTAAGTTCTTTCACACTGATCTGGGAGTAAAGAAAAAAAACATAGAATTCACGTCTTTATCCCTTACGGGGTAGACAGAGCCTAAGGTAACAAGACCTACAGGCCACGTTTAGCAAGATTGTGGGCGTATAGGTGGAAAATGGAATCAAAATAGTGATGGGTCGCTAGCCGCATCGCCTATAACATGATTCCTATAATTTTCACCCATTCCCTCGATGTGATTTCACCATCTGCGCGGGAAGAGAAGCAACTGGTACATTTCTAAATGTCAGTGAAAATTAGAACACATAGAAAAATCAGAAAAGTAAAGCTATGGCCGGGAATCGAACCAGGATCCTCGTCATTCCGTGACGCGTGCTATACCCCTACACCACCCATAGCAGGTGGGTAGTCTCCGAATTTTTCTACCTGTTACTAACTGTCACGTGACCTTTTGTTACTATGCGAATTTTTGTCGCTAAGCGTCATCTGTTTGAATGTTGTGTCTGTACGACACAATTACAAACTCCCATGGAACATCTACTGCTCACCAGGGACGAGAGAAGGCGCTGTTTTCCAAATGATAGGTACTATCAAATGAATCAAGAAATTTTAACTGCAACTGGTACATTCTATGTTTCTTCTTTGCTCCCAGACCAGCATGGAGATTGAGCTATTTTTGTATCACCATTGTTTTACCATCACCAAAAAACACAAAAAAAAACTAGCTAATGTAGAAGCAGTGCTGCCTGGCGGCATTAAGTACTCACTGGGGGGCCGCAGCCTCTGCGGGTGCTCCACCAGGTTGGTGACGGCGTCCACGTTCAGGTTGCGCACTATGTCGCCGCTGCCCGTGTTGCAGGAGCTCACGTCGTCAGCGCTGCAGCCGGCGGCCTCCCGCTCCTCGGGGGTCATGAGGATCACGCTGTCCCACCTGTGGGCAGGTTGGGACCTTTATAAACTGCACGTCTAGCACGAGAGCGCGATACTTTGGGTTTTTCTTACTCTGAATCGTTTGAGTAAGTAAGTAAATGCTTTATTGTACAAATGTAAAGAAGCAGAGACAAATCACAAAAAAACCTTATCGATCCCAACACAAGACAAAATGTTTTTTAATATAGGTAGGTAGTATGGAATGCAACCAGGAAGATAAATTCCATAGTTAAATCTGGTACACACTTTTTCTTGTATGAAAATCGATAGGGTAGTAATATTTAAATTCTAGAAAAAATTATCAAGTCAACTTTTTATTGGAAAACACTCTAATACACCAAAAATAGTCAGCAAAAAAGCTTCTATCTAAAATGAAATTTTTAGGTTAGGTTAGTTACACTCAAAATCAGGAGCATCTTCTCTGTAGGAGAGGAAAGATGCCTGCGTGCATGTGCGTGTGCGCGTGTGCGTGTGTGTGTGCGTGTGTGTGCGTGCGTGTGTGTGCGTGCATGTGTGTGTGTGCGCGTGTGCGTGTGACTGACCACTCGATGTCGGGCACGCGGTCGCAGTCGGCCTTGTCGGAGGCGAGCAGCGCCAGCTTGGTCGCCGACGAGATGCCGGTCTTGCGCGCTATCTGCGATATCTCGTTCTGCAGCTTCTCCAGTTGGGCCTGACAAACACACATCTAAATTGTCACACCCGATATTTATCAGATATTTATTTTATCATAAAGTATTGGACATTTTTTTTTTACAAAATCAAAACATTACGCATGCTATTTGGGTTGAAATGTCGCGTGCCTTTCCACGCTGGTCTGGGAGCATAGAAAAAACATAGAATGTACCAGTTGCTTCACTCCCAGACTAGCACAGTGACAGGACCTTAGAGCGGGGGCCTCGAGCGCCACGCGGGGGTCCATAGCGAGCAGCACTGTACCTTCATGCGGAGCCGCTCGGCCTGCTGGCGGAACTTGCCGGGCTCGTGGAAGCGCAGCGCGCGGCGCGCCCGAGTGGGGGCCTTGAGCGCCACGCGGGGGTCCATCCAGGCCGCGTCCGTGGGGGGCTCCGACGTGGCGGCGCCCGACAGCTGCGCGCGGAACTCCTCGCGCCGCTTGGCGCGGATGTTGGCCTGACACACACCATTATTATAAGTACTGACACTTTCAGGGTTCCATAGGCAAAAACGGAACCCTTACAGATTCGTAGTGTGTAGAGGGGTGGGGAGTGTAGCGAGGTGGGTAGAGGGGTGGGGAGTGTAGGAAGGTGGGGTGAGTGGGGTGTGTAGAGGGGTGGGGAGTGTAGGAGGGTGGGGTGAGTGGGGTGTGTAGAGGGGTGGGGAGTGTAGGAAGGTGGGGTGAGTGGGGTGTGTAGAGGGGTGGGGAGTGTAGGAGGGTGGGGTGAGTGGGGTGTGTAGAGGGGTGGGGAGTGTAGGAAGGTGGGGTGAGTGGGGTGTGTAGAGGGGTGGGGAGTGTAGGAGGGTGGGGTGAGTGGGGTGTGTAGAGGAGTGGGGAGTGTAGGAGGGTGGGGTGAGTGGGGTGTGTAGAGGGGTGGGAAGTGTAGGAGGGTGGGGTGAGTGGGGTGTGTAGAGGGGTGGGGAGTGTAGGACGGTGGGGTGAGTGGGGTGTGTAGAGGGGTGGGGAGTGTAGGAGGGTGGGGTGAGTGGGGTGTGTAGAGGGGTGGGGAGTGTAGGAGGGTGGGGTGAGTGGGGTGTGTAGAGGGGTGGGGAGTGTAGGAGGGTGGGGTGAGTGGGTGGGGAGTGTAGGAAGGTGGGGTGAGTGGGGTGTGTAGAGGGGTGGGGAGTGTAGGAAGGTGGGGTGAGTGGGGTGTGTAGAGGGGTGGGGAGTGTAGGAGGGTGGGGTGAGTGGGGTGTGTAGAGGGGTGGGGAGTGTAGGAAGGTGGGGTGAGTGGGGTGTGTAGAGGGGTGGGGAGTGTAGGAAGGTGGGGTGAGTGGGGTGTGTAGAGGGGTGGGGAGTGTAGGAGGGTGGGGTGAGTGGGGTGTGTAGAGGGGTGGGGAGTGTAGGAAGGTGGGGTGAGTGGGGTGTGTAGAGGGGTGGGGAGTGTAGGAAGGTGGGGTGAGTGGGGTGTGTAGAGGGGTGGGGAGTGTAGGAGGGTGGGGTGAGTGGGGTGTGTAGAGGGGTGGGAAGTGTTGGAGGGTGGGGTGAGTGGGGTGTGTAGAGGGGTGGGGAGTGTAGGAAGGTGGGGTGAGTGGGGTGTGTAGAGGGGTGGGGAGTGTAGGAGGGTGAGGTGAGTGGGGTGTGTAGAGGGGTGGGGAGTGTAGGAAGGTGGGGTGAGTGGGGTGTGTAGAGGGGTGGGGAGTGTAGAAAGGTGGGGTGAGTGGGGTGTGTAGAGGGGTGGGGAGTGTAGGAGGGTGGGGTGAGTGGGGTGTGTAGAGGGGTGGGGAGTGTAGGAAGGTGGGGTGAGTGGGGTGTGTAGAGGGGTGGGGAGTGTAGGAAGGTGGGGTGTGTAGAGGGGTGGGGAGTGTAGGAGGGTGGGGTGAGTGGGGTGTGTAGAGGGGTGGGGAGTGTAGGAAGGTGGGGTGAGTGGGGTGTGTAGAGGGGTGGGGAGTGTAGGAAGGTGGGGTGAGTGGGGTGTGTAGAGGGGTGGGGAGTGTAGGAAGGTGGGGTGAGTGGGGTGTGTAGAGGGGTGGGGAGTGTAGGAAGGTGGGGTGAGTGGGGTGTGTAGGGAGGTGCGGAGTCTAGGAAGGTGGGTTGAGTGCGGTGTGTACGGAGGTGGGGTGAGTGGGGTGTGTAGGAGTGGGGAGTGTAGCGAGGTGGGGTGAGTGGGGTGTGTAGGGAGGTGGGGTGAGTGCGGTGTGTACGGAGGTGGGGTGAGTGGGGTGTGTAGAGGGGTGGGGTGTGGGGTGCGTAGGGAGGTGGGGTGGGTGGGAGGTGTAGGGGTGGTTTTTTAGAGGGGTGGGGTATGTAGGGGATGGGGTGAGTGGGGTTTGTAGGGGGTGGTGTGAGGGGTGTGTAGGGGTGGGGGTGTAGAGGAGTGGGGTGTGTAGGGAATGGGGGATGTAGGGTGAGTGGTGTAAGGGGGTGTGGTGAGTAAGGAGGTGTGGTGAGTGGGGGGGTGTAGGGTGAGTGAGGTATGTAGAAGGACGGGGTGTAGTAGGGGGGAGAGTGGGCTAAGTAGAGGGGTGGGTTGAGTGGGGTGTGTAAAGAAGTGGAGCGAGTGGGGTACGTAGAGGGGTGGGGTGGAGTGGGAGTGTCGTTGTGTGGTGGGCTACCTTGAGCGTGGGCGCGACGTGAGTGAGCTGCACGCGGCGGCCGCTTGTGTCGACGGTGCGGCCCTCGCGGTCCAGGATAAGCGGCGCCGGCCCGGTGGCCGCGCCCGCCGGCAGGGCTCCGCCTGCGGACACGAACACGACCACACATGTAGCAGCGCTCCGCTACGGACGTTACGTTTTGGTATTTCACTATAATCTAAGGCACCACTGACCGGCTAGTTTCTTCTGTATCCTGGCCTGCAGCTCCGCTATCTTCCGCTGCTTCTCCATCTCGTCGGCTGTCACACCAGCAGAAACGGCTGGAAAAAACAACTTTATAAGTTTCACAAAGAGACGAGGCCAAGGGTATTTATACTGACAATATTAATATGAAAGCGCGACCAAAATTTGAGTTTAGGAACTATAGGCAACGGATGTTTCGAGGAATCATGTCTTTGATAGCTGATGTTTTAACCTTTTCGCCACCACGTTAAATACAAGAGATGTCATCCATATGTGTTTTGAGGTCAAATGTTTTTGGTAACGGGTGTTTTGAGGTAAAATGTCTTTGGTAACAGATGTTATTGAGAATCAGTCTTTGGTAATGGATGTTATTGAAAAACTTTTGGCAATGGATGTTATAAGGAAAAATGTCTTTGTCAACAAATGTTTTGAGGAACAACGTCTTTGGTAACAGTTCTTTGAGGAACAATGTGTTAAGTAAGGCCGTGGTCGCTTTCACCCGCCGCACGCGGCCGACAGCGGCCCGCCGCCCGCGGCGTCTGAATGGTGTGTTCGGGAATGCTCGGGAGTGGTCGTTTTCGCCCGCCGCGTGCGTTACGCCGCACGCGGCGGGCGAAAACGACCACTCCCGAGCATTCCCGAACACACCATTCAGACGCCGCGGGCGGCGGGCCGCTGTCGGCCGCGTGCGGCGGGTGAAAGCGACCACGGCCTAAGAGATGTGGCACGGACCGGGCTTGGAGTAGAGCACGGGCTTGATGACGCTGGGCGGCGGCAGCGAGCGCGGCGGCAGCGCGGCCTTCAGCTGCTGCGCGGCCGCAGCGGCGGTGCTGACCGGCCCGGAGCCCTTCATGGCCATGAGGGCGCGCTTGCGCTCCTCTATCTCCTTTTGGGCGTTAGCCATCATCACCTGGAACGAGAGAGTTGACATTTCCCATCAATACTTACCTATAAATGTAAAAGTAACTGTCTGTTACGCTTTCACACCTAAACCACTGAACCGATTTTCATGAAATTTGGTAGTGATCATTTCAGTCCCACGGGAAGACATATAATAGTTTTTATCCCAGAAAATCCCATAGGTTCCGCCAGCGATAAGTGAATTCTATGCAACCAGAGTTACGAGCAATTGCTAGTATATTAATATTTCCAAATTGTTATAATGCCTTTTTGTTATTGTTCCTCTATTTCTGCACACCAGTTGCTGGTTAAGCGTGGGAGCAACTATTTCTGACAGAAAACCTATAAAATATTATGACAGAATCATGATAAAAGTAACCTAGCTCAACTCAAACATTTAAATATTTTCATATATTCAATTCAATTCAATTTTTAAAAAGAAATAGCTCCATCGATACTGTTGATGATTCCGCCAATGTTGAGGTTGAAGAAGACAGTGTCGTTATTTATTTAACCATTGTTCGATATTCTTATTTTATTTTTTTTTCTTCATCGAGCGACTGTCACTTATTGTAGGACTAGTTATGTAATTAACTAATTAGTATTTGTTTAATTAAAATTCTTCATCACTTCTGGGTTTTCTTTGGAGCCTCTGGCTGCTGATCCATAACTAATTCATAACATGATAATTAATATTTGTCGTACCTTGATCCGATCGGCGCTAAGCCCTGTAATCTTCGACCCGATAGTCTCCCCAACAGGCAACACCAACGGCGTCACCTCGTTTGTCTCCCCATTCCCGTTTTTCTCTTTCTCATCCTCCTTCTTCTCTTCTTTTTCCTCTGGCTTTGACCGTTTGCTGTCCCTCTTCTCCTCAGGCTCATGTTTCCGTTTCGTAGACTTGGACGAAGATACAAGTTCCTGAGCCAGAGCAAGGACCTTGTCAGCGAGTTTGCTAGCCTTCTTCGAGTCTATGTGGGAGGAAATTTTATCGATGATCTTTCGACGCTCATATCTGGAAGTTTGTTTCGTATGTTAGAGTCTTACAAGAAAATTTTGAGAGTGGTAGGACCTTGTCTTTGACTTACCCGCTAGTAAGGCAGTAGGAAACTGTGGACAGCAAAGAGCTATCCGACTTCCCGATGGTTCTGTAAATGGCGCGGTCGAGGGACGGCCGCAGCTCTTCCGTCTCCCGTCGCGACAGCTGGTGCGCCATCACTTCAAGCAATACAAAATCACCAAAACACTGGATCGAATACGATACGACAAAATAATTTTGAGGTTATGCTGCTAATACCTTCGCATCGCTATCAAGGCCATTGAGTTGGAGCTAGTTAGGGTTTTTGGTGAGGTGTTTGCGATTTTATTGTTGTTTGAATCAAAGTTTCTTGATCTATGAGAAAAATGCACAAATTACTTCTTGAATCTGACGTAAACAATGTCTATGAATAGTTTTTTTTTTAGCCAAGCGAAGCGACCACAGATAATCAAGCGACCACAGATAATCTTTCACTCACTGATTTCTCATCAGATTTGGTGAAATTTGTAAATCAAAGGTTTCATAAACTTGCAAAAGTAACGCTAATTGAAAATTACTTTATCAGCTTTTATATGCGAATTCTTGCATTGGTAGTCTAATTTATTTTATTTTGAAAGTCATAATGTGACTGGCATTCCGAGGAATCATTAACTTAAAATAGAAGCTGTACGGGATTAGTTGCTTTTGCCTTTTTTGCAGTTAACTAAAAATCTTTTTTGTTTGTTGACATTGTTGGCGAGCCGATGTTGTTATTTTCCAATTTAAACAAACTTGTACAGAGTTAGATACACTGAATGATTACAATCAAAACGCTCGAAAACCTGAAGTTTACGATATTCAAATAACAACAGAGTTCTAATTAGTGTTTTGAAAACATAACCTCAAAATGTCAGACGACGATGATGTGATTCTAGTGAAAAGAAGCAAACAGGTCCACTATGGGTCTCTCGAAGAACAGGAGAAGGCTCGCCTGGCGGCCCTGGCAGCTGCAGCTAAGGAGGGCACCGAAGATGTGGGAGGAAAAGAGTTGGGAGACATCCAAGTATCCAACGGTGAGCGTTTTGGTGTAATACCTGTGTTTTCATTGCTTATAAATCATAAAGCATTTGGATGAACAGGGTTAATAATTTAAAAAATATGAAAAACAGATTTATTTGATTTTTGATAAATCAGATCTTATCCCTTATGGGACAGAGCCTAAGGTACATACATACATACATACCGTCACGCCTCTTTCCCACAGGGGTAGGCAGAGACTACTTTATTGCACTTGCTACGATCCTGACATATTTCTTTCGCTTCATCCACAGTCATCAATCTCTTCATACATGCTCGTAGGTTTCGGGTACTCCTGACCTGACCTTTTTCTAAAACATCTCCTATTTGGTCTCGGAACGTCCGTCTAGGCCTTCCCCTCCCAACGCAACCATTCGTACTCCCCATATAGATCTGTTTAGTTAGTCTACTTTCATCCATCCGCTCTACATGCCCAAACCAACTAAGCATACTTTTTTCTATCCTAGTCACTATATCCTCTTTCACACCAGCACATTCCCTTATCAGACTGTTCCTTATTCTATCTTTCAGTGATACACCTTCCATACTTCTTAATGCTCTCATTTCTACTGCATTTATTCTACTTTCATGCTTCTTTTGCCATACCCAAGTCTCGCTACCGTACATTAATGTTGCCTAAGGTAACAAGACCTAAAGGCCATGTTTAGCATGATTGTGGGCATATAAGTGGAAAGGGCAATAAAAATATTGACAGGTAGCTAGCCGCATCGCCTATAACATGAACTAAGATTTTCGCCCATTCCCTCCCTTTTTTCTTTGCTCCCAGACTAGCATGGAAGCAGACCGTTTATAATATAAAGGCTTGAGATCAGCTGTCTTAATTACTGCCCCGCAGTTGTGTGTGCAGTTTCATGTTGTGTCTTGTCTTTTTTAAAGAATACATGGATCTGGAGGAGGAGATGTCGCGGGACAAGAAAGCACTGCTGGAGGAGTTCGAGCGCCGGCGGAAAGCCCGACAGCTCAACGTCTCCACAGATGATGACGAGGTAAGCTATGCATCATCTCCGGCTATGTTTGAAAACTACTTTTTTTTTAAATCTTATATTTAAAGCAGTGGCGTAACAATAGGCTGGCAGGACTGGCAAAATGCCAGGGGCCCCCGGCTCAAGAGGGCCCCGGCCCAAGAGGCCGCAAGCTCAAAAATATTAAAATTAAACAAAGTACAACGTGACGATTTTTACTGATAGGGCCCCTTCAAAAGAATTTGCCATGGGCCCCATGGTATAATTATGCCACTGATTTAAAGAGGTTTTAGTGCACAGGGTTGACTATGTCAGCCTCATGGGAGGACTCTTTTGATAACTATGTTTTGGAGTATTTTCCAACCTAAGGTAAAATAGATATAGTACATTGAAAAAAAATGTGTTGAAAAAATTCAAATTCAAAATTTATTTTTGCAAATTGGCCGCCAAGTGCTCTTTTATATGTGTTTTGTGAAACTACCAGCGCATTCGGAAAGACTATCATGGCCAAGAAGAATGCGCCGCAAGAAACTTAGCAGGAAGTAATTACAATACAATAACTCTTTATTGTACACCACATATAACAACCAAAACAGAAAAAGGTATACAGAATATTAAAAGGTAACAATAGGTGGCCTTATCGCTACAGAGCGAGCTCTACCAGGCAACCATAATGGACTGGAGAACAGAACAGATCTGAGCAGGTGGTGCAATTTAGAATATATATTAATATACTAAGTACTACAATTAACAATTTTTGGGATGTAAGGTCCCCAAGTTGAAAATACCTTAAATTATATTAGTCTTAGAGATGTATAAAGAACAAAATTATGAAATATACATTTCATGTCAAGTAAGTAACCAATAAGCTTTTGGATTCCAAAGGCAAGGTTATGTCTTTGTATAAAAAAAATGGTCTTACTAAACGGTTTGGCTGCCGCCATGTTCCAGGTGCGCAGGAGTCTCCGCCAGCTGGGGGAGCCGGTGTGCCTGTTCGGAGAGGGGCCCGCAGAGCGGAGGGTCCGGCTGAGGGACTTGCTCAGCTAGTAAGTGTCACAAAGCTGGTCGATTGGGAGTTGTAGGAACTTGCGCAGGTCCGTCCGGGGCGCTACCACCGTCATACTCGCTAAGGGTTGTTTCGCACATACGTAAGGGGCCGTCCATTAATCATGTGATGTTTTTTTAGCATTTTTAACCCCCCCCCCCCCATCCCTTGGTGATACGTGGTGAGGTTTAAAACTACATAAAGTATATGATTCTCTGAAGACACTGCGCCCGTGCGAAGCCGAGTCGGGTCGGTAGTTATAGATAAAAGAACTCTCCACAGTTGATTAAAAAAATAGGTATTGCTTTTATTAATTGACATCCTTATTCATAAACGGTCTGTAGGCTTCTGCTAACTTAGCAATCGTTTGTCCTTATCTGTCACTTTGACATTTACCTTTCACAGATAAGGACGAACTATTGCTAAGTTAGCACAAGGGGTGCGAGTCGGGTTACCTCCGCGTGTGGTCAGGAGCTACCGTTTTGTTTATGGATCCGTCCGAGGGGAAGAGCAGTGCTTGGTCCGGTGCACCCTGGGCATCGGTTAAGCCGCCATCAAGGGAGAATCCTTACTAATATTATAAATGCGAAAGTAACTCTGTCTGTCTGTCTGTCTGTCTGTTACCTTTTCACGCTTAAACCGCTGGGCCGATTTAGTTGAAATTTGGTATACAGATAGTTTGAGTCCCGGGAAAGGACATAGGATAGTTTTTATCCCGGAAAATTGCATAGTTCCCGCGGGATAGCACAGCCCAAACCACTGGACTTAGAGACATGAAATTTTGCACATAGATACCTTATAGTCCTTATACAATGTAGGCATCCACTAAGGAAAGATTTTTGGAAATTCCCACGGGATAAGGAAAAAACGGGAATTATATATTCGATTCCGAGTGACGCTATCTCAGTAACTATAATAACTAGACTCTTCAAATTTGATACAAAAGTAGGTGATTACAAAACTAAGAAACTAATTTCAGGATTTTTGGAAATTCCCACGGGATAAGGAAAAAAACGGGATTTATCTACGCGGACGAAGTCGCGGGCATAAGCTAGTAGAGAATAGATTGCTAAGTCAGCAGAAGCCTATAGCGCTTTTATGAATAAGGGGGTAAGTGATGGGTTTAATGCCTGACCTATAGTAGTTTTTTTTAATAACCTATTCCAGTCTTGGGGAGGACGCGATACACAAGAAGTTAGAAGAGGAGGAAGCGAGGATAGAGCGGGACAGAGGCCGCGAAGGGACCTGGTACCACGAGGGGCCGAAAGAGTTGAAAGAGGCGCGGCTGTGGATTGCAAAGTATTCCCTACCACGCGCTAAAGATAGGTAAGTCTGAATATGTATAACTCAAAGGTGACTGACTGACTGACATAGTGATCTATCAACGCACAGCCCAAACCACTGGACGGATCGGGCTGAAATTTGGCATGCAGGTAGATGTTATGACGTAGGCATCCGCTAAGTAAGCTAATTCTGCCCCCAAGGGGATAAAATAGGGGATGAAAGTTTGTATGAAACTTTGTCAATTTTGAATCGATCGGGCTGAGACTTTGCATGCATAAAGCTACTATGACGTAGGCATCCTCTAACAACGGATTGCGTAATTTCTGCGGGATAGCGATAAACGAATTCTATGCAGACGAAGTTGCGGGCAACAGCTAGTTCATAGATAAAAGAGATAGTAGAAGTTATAAGTCGCTGTCGCTAGGGAAACTGGTGTCGCCAAACTTTGAAGTTGACAGTTTACTCATACCTTGAGATCTTGGCAATTATTGGTCTTAGCTTTTCTATTACAAAAATGTAATAAGTTCTGAAGGCCGGTTTTTGGAAAGCACCAAGTAACTATAGGGTGGCAGGGGTGGCAAAATGCCAGGGGCCCCTAGCTCTACGGGGTAGAACTGGCTTGGTTTAGAGCACAGAAGGGACGCTGATGCACTTCTTTATATTGAGGAAGGAGCCCCATCTGACGAATTTGCTACGCCACTGAAAAACACATGTGTGAAAACACCATTCGAAAGTGGTGAAAAATTGTGCTAAATTTTAAATACGAGTAGCATAGAAGATTCTTACGGCTCTAATCTCTGTGAACTAGTCAAAAATTTGATTATTGACAGAGTGCAAAGCGGGTGGAGGGGGTAGCCTAAACGATCACAGCGCTCGCTACGGCTAAAATTGCCATTTTTGTCGCTGACTTGAGCTGTCAAATCCATATTGCAGTAAACATTTTCTAATCGTTTTTGAGATAAAAATATGGTCCTGGTAAGATGTGTTGTTGTGAATTGTAATAACACCAAGAAGAATAGCGACTGTAAATTTTACCAATTTCCAAGACCATGGTGGAAACGAGACCAAAGAAATAAGTGGATATTTGCCGTAAGAAAAAAAAAGTAAGTTACCTAACCTCTAAAATTTTACTTAAAGTACGTTATCATTTGATACAAGTATTTGAAAAGTTACGGTGAATTGTAATAGTAAAATAACACAAGATTTCATTAATATTTTTCACAATATTTTCTTACTTCTTGTTTGACAGCGGTGACAATATTGTCCATAATGGCCGCCTGTCACGTGGCGCTATCGTCGCGCTCGGTGCCAATAGCTGTAGTTTTGAAGATATAAACAGATTTATACCTCTTTCGAGTGGTATTTTCACACATGTGCTTTCAAAGATCGGGCTCCTGAATCGGTATTATAATTTGAACTTTCCACCCACAAAACTTAAAGTTACAGGTATATTAACACCATCTAGCGTGAAGTAGCCAAAAGATAGCGAGTAGTCTGAAAATGACAGTTGTTTAAATAATAGTTCTGCCATTGCACAATAGATGTCGTTAAAATAACTGCGTTGCAAAATGTACTCTGCTGAATGGGATTTAGGTTTACGTGATTGAAAATCTACCTTGTGACAGCGGAACACTCGAGAAAATCTGATTCTGGCAGAATTATTCTGCTACTCGAACCGTCAAGTTCAATTGGCATTGTTCATTTTTTTTAAGCTGTGCTTTTAACACCTTTATTTGATAAAATGGACTATTTCAAGCAACTAATTTGAATATTATGCTTTTACGTAGCTTTGTTAATTAATAATAAATATTTTTTCGCTGTTTGATAATTCGTGAATTTAGACAGAATCCCAATCGCCTTCGTTCGGCTGGCTATAAAAAGAAACGGCTTTGTCTATGGTTTTGTTAGATTTGACAGTGACACGTGTCAGTTGCCATAGCCAAACTTTTTTTTTCATTTTTGTGGCAAACATTCGATGCTGGATTCTGTCTAAAAACCCGGTCGTTCGGTCAAACAAAGGTTCAAAGTACTTTTACAAAAATATCTGCAATCATAAAGTATTTTTGAAATCGGACAAGATAAATCGGATAATTGATGGTTTTCCTCGAAATGGTTTTCGAATTGGAGCATACTAAAAAAAATGAACAATGCCAATTAGACGTTGTTTAACGTCAAGTGACCCACTAGTTCGTTTCTCTGGCCTCTCTAACATAAAAAAAAACATAAAACGTTCATACATGCAATTTTTCGCATATAGATGGCACGCGTATCGCGTTCACGTCCCACTTCCACTACACGCTTTTTTTTCTATGGGTAAGTTAGGAACACTAGCGCCATCTAGTGTGGGGTAAATGGACTGTTAACATATACGAAAGAGTTAAATACCTAGAAATGTTTGTGAGTTAATTTTTAACCACTTCCACAGGGGACAGAGGGATATGGAAACGGCTGTCTATATCGAAGTACTCTGTTCGTGCTGAGTTTAGGCTAGTTGTGAATACTAGCGCCATCTAGTGTGGGGTAGGCGTACTTTTACGATGAATGGACGAGTTAAGATTTTTGATTAGAAATGTTTTAAAATTAATTAAAAAGGTGCCGAGAGGGACTGTAGTCGTTAAATGCGTGGCTTTGCATTGACAAGTAGTCTCCACTTTTAACTAAGATTAGCGTATTTCAGAAAACTAGCGCTGTCTAGTGTCGGATAGATGAACTGTTACGACAAATTGAAATTAATGAGTATTCACCTGTTGCAAACAATATACCGTCTGCATAAAGCTTTTTAAAAGGCATTTCAAAAGGCTTAGCGAAAAATTCTCTACTCTGTGAAAATCAGGTTCGTTAATTTGTGCACACTAACGCTACCTAGTATTGTCGATCTAACTTTGTAACTAGTGCCTGATAGCCGTTTGTCCGCAGACTGAACAAGGCGCGCGAAGAGCTGAAACTTGCGGGGAGCGTGCGCGCCGCATCAAAGCAGGAGTCGCAGCGGAAAGCGTCCGCCATGTCAATATACTGCAGCCAGATCGGCGACAACAGGCCCATCTGCTTCTGCCGCTTCAGCAGCGATAGCCAGATGCTGATCACCGCTAGCTGGTACTCTCTCTCCCCCCCCCCCCTTCTACCTCTCTCCCCCCCCCCCCCCCTGCCTCTTCATTCCACTCTCTCCCTCCCTCTCTTTCCCTACCTCCCTTCCGCATCGCCTATAAAATGAGCCATAAGATTTTCGCCCATTTCCTCGATGGACTCACCGTCTGCGTGGGAAGAGCAGCACCGAGTACATTCTATGCTTTTCCTTTGCTGCCAGACCAGCATGGAAGCAATTCTTTAATACATACATACATACCGCGACGCTTCTTTCCCACAGGGGTAGGTAGGTTATTCCACATGCTACGATCTTGATATATCTCTTTCACTTCATCACCATTCAACAATCTCTTCATACATGTTCGTCGGTTTTGGGTACTCCTGATCTGACCTTTATCCAAAACGTTCTTTGATATTAGATTTTATTCCTTTTTCTGTAATTATTATGCGTTTTTCTATAATAATTTGAAATGGGCTTTCTAAGCGACACTGAATATTAGAACAGAAAAATCCGAAAAGTAAACCTATGGCCGGGAATCGAACCCGGATCCTCGTCATTCTGTGACGCGTGCCCCTACACCCATAGCAGGTGGGTGAGCCTTCGAATCTTTCTATCTCTACCAGCTGTCACGGCCTTGTTACTATGCGGTTTAGTAGTGTGTGTGTGTGTGTGTGCGCAGGTCGGGGCTGTGCAAGGTGTGGTCGGTGCCGGGCTGCCGCGAGCTGCAGGCGCTGCAGGGCCACACCTGCAACGTCAGCGCCGCCACCTTCCACCCCCAGGCCCGCATGCCGCACCACTTCCAAGAGAAGGTACTCTAACAACTTGAGCTTGTTTATACAAAAGTTTGTATGTATATACAAATAAACTTGCTGGCAGATAATTCATACATACATACATAAATCGCGTCTTTATCCCTTACGGGGTAGACGGAGCCTAAGGTGACAAGACCTAAAGGCCACGTTTAGCTTCCTGATTTAAAAGGAAGGTTTATTTGTATAATACATGTCAACCATAGCCGTATATTTCATAATTTTGTTTTTTTATCTTCGACATTGGAGACGTCTCCAATGAATTTATTTGACGGTGGAGACGTTTTACACCTCCACTCAACTTAAATTATTTTTATTGTTGTTTTGACTAGTAGAGACTTTATACATCTCTACTATAGACTAATATAATTTAAGGCTCTGGGACCTTATACATCCCTTTTATAAATGTATTTAATTTAAGTAGAATTTAAGTATTCGTACAGTATTTTATTTTGAAAAAATGACTTTCTGCCAAGTTTCTTGCGGCGCATTCTTCTTCGCAATGATGGTGTTTCCGAATGCGCTGGTAGTTTCAAAAAGACATGTAAAAGAGCCCTTGGTGGCCAATTTGCAAAAATAAAATTTTGATTTTTGATTTTGATGTCTTAAGTTATTTCCAATACCTGTTGCAGCTGAAGGAGAAGGAGTCTGAGGATGCTGAGGCCATGGAGACGGACGGCGGTAGCTCAGAACTAGTCAGCGAGGACAGGTCTGAGGCGTGCGCCATGGCTTCCTGCGCATACGACGGCACGGTGCACCTTTGGAACTTTGTCAGGTTAGTTACATACATACATATATTACGTCTTTATCCCTTACGGGGTAGACAGAGCTGAAGGTAACAAGAGCTAAAGGCCACGTTTAGCATGATTGTGGGCGTATAGGTGGAAAATGGAATCAAAATAGTGATGGGTCGCTAGCATCGCTTATAACATGATTCCTAAGATTTTCGCCCATTTCGATGGGCTTTTACCATCTGCGCGGGAAGAGAAGCAACTGCCACATTCTATGTTGTTTCTTTACTCCCAGACCAGCATGCAAGTCCATTTTTTTTTGCTGAGTAAATATTTTTTGTTCATTCACTATTTTGACAAACACCCCTAAAGATGAGTTTGCGAGATGGCGCTACTATCGTGCACGGCGCCAATGCGACTACTAACGCCATCTAGCGTGGAGTGGATGAACTGTTTGGAGTGAACCCGTGTTACTGTTGCAGCGAGTCGCCGATGGCGTCGCTGCCGGGGCACGGGCCGTCGCGCGTGTCCCGCGTGGAGTTCCACCCCTCGGGCAGGTTCCTGGCCGCCGCGGTCTTCGACAGCAGCTGGCGGCTGTGGGACCTGGAGACAGGTAAGCCCGTGTGTCCTCTAAGGGGTGGACAGATCCTAGAGTGACTTAACGCGACATATGAATCACTTAAAGAGGCAGAGGTAAATAACATACATACACAAATCACATCTTTATCTACGGGGTAGACAGAGCCTAAGGTAACAAGAGCTACAGGCCACGTAAATAAATAAATAAGAGGTCACATCAGGTCAGGGCCAGGTAAATAACACACACACACACAAATCACGTCTTCATCCCTTACGGGGTAGACAGAGCCTAAGGTAACAGGTACCTACAAGCCACAACAGGTAAATAACAGGTTGTAATAAAGGTGACATTACTGTTCTGTGTATAATTTTCTTTTGTATTCGTTCATGTTGTGTCGATTTTATTATTATACATACATACATAAATGTCACGTCTTTATCCCTTACGGGGTAGACAGAGCCTAAGGTACCAAAACCTTAAGGCCACGTTTAGCATGATTAAGTGCGTATAAGTGGAAAGGGAAATCAAAATAGTGATGGGTCGCTAGCATCGCCTATAACATGATTCCTAAGACTTTCGCCCATTCCCTCGATGGGCTTTTACTTGCGCGGGAAGAGAATCACTATTTTGCTTCCCGTTTTCACCTATACGCCCACTATCATGCTAAACGTGGGCTTTAGGTATTTTTACCATGGGCTCTATCTGCCCCGTAAGGTACATAGACGTGATTTGTGTTGTGTGTAATTTTTGATTTAGATTTAGATTATTTATTCATTCAATAAAAATTACATCATATTGTTCATTGTCAATTCAGACGAATTTAGATTGAAATCGTCAAGATTAAATAAAATTAAATTAAATAATACAAATCAATCGAATATTACAAAAATGTCAAAATCAAAAACATGACATGAACAACAATAATAATGAAACAATAAGGAACAATTAAATTAATTCTCCGCTAGGGATCGTCACTGCTTATAAATAATGAAATAATAAAGGGTGAATTTAATGTAATGTCAAAATAAATCGAGAAAACAATGCAATTAAATAAATAAATCAAAATGTCATAGCCAGAAACTCATTTACAGAATAAAATGGATTTTTTAACAAAAGGACTTTGCAAATAAGAACACATAGAAAAATCCAAAAAGTAAGGCTATGGCCGGGAATCGAACCCGGATTATCGTCATTACGTGACGCGTATACACCACCCATAGCAGGTGGGTAGTCTTCGAATTTTTCTTCCCGTTACTAGATGTCAAGTGACCTTGTTACTATGCGATTTTTTGTCGCTAAGCGTCATCTGTTTGATGTGTCTGTACGACACAATTACAAACTCCCCTGGAACATCTACTGCTCACCAGGGACGAGAGATTTTTTTTTGATTTTGATGTTTTTTTTTTTTTCAGCCACCGAGGTCCTGCACCAGGAGGGTCACGCTAAGGAGGTGTACAGCGTCAGCTTCCAATGCGACGGCTCGCTCGCTGTCACGGGGTGAGTATCTAAATATATATAACTCAAAGGTGACTGACTGACTGACATAGTGATCTATCAACGCACAGCCCAAACCACTGGACGGATCGGGCTGAAATTTGGCATGCAGGTAGATGTTATGACGTAGGCATCCGCTAAGAAAGGATTGTGATCAATTCTACCCCCAAGGGGATAAACCAGGGGATGAAAGTTTGTATGAAACTTTGTCAATTTGAAACCGATCGGGCTGAGACTTTGCATGCATAAAGCTACTATGACGTAGGCATCCTCTAAGAACGGATTGCGTTATTTCTGCGGGATAGCGATAAACGAATTCTATGCAGACGAAGTTGCGGGCAACAGCTAGTACACACATAAATCACGCCTTCATCCGTTACGGTGTAGACAGGTAAGGTAACAAGACGTAAACTGCTGTCCTATCAAAAGGACGCGTGTCCAAATAAAACAGATATTTTTGGACAGATTAAACAAAACTTGCACAACGAACAAAGTGGCGTAACTATAACGTCTGGGGCCCGCGGCAAATTCGTCAGATGCGGCTCCTTTCTCAATATAAAGAAGTGCATCAGCGTCTCTTCTATGCTCTAAACCAAGCCAGTTCGGGGCCCCGTAGAGCTAGAGGCCCGTGGCATTTTGCCACCCCTGCCACCCTATAGTTACGCCACTGAATGAACATAAATATGGAATGGAGAATATTTAATTTCATTCTTATTTAGTTTTACTTTTGCGAAGACACACAACGCTGATGATCTATTTTTCATGGTTTTTTTTTTGTTTTACCTTGTTTATTTACTATAAAATTGAAGATATAAGCATACATCGGGATATGAGGACAGAAAAAGCGACTTTATTTTGTACTGTGTAGTGACTAGCTTCTGCCCGCGACTTCGTCTGCGTAGAATTATACGTAAAGACCTTCCTCTTGAATCACTCTATCTATTAAAAAAACCACATCAAAATCCGTTGTGTAGTTTTGAAGATATAAGCATACATAGGGACATAGGGACAGAGAAAGCGACTTTATTTTATACTCTGTAGTGATTTGTGTGTCTTGCAAAAAGGAATAAATGTGTTCTTTCTTTGTTAATGTTGTTCTAGTGGCATGGACGCGTTCGGGCGCGTGTGGGACCTGCGCACCGGGCGCTGCGTGATGTTCCTGGAGGGCCACCTGGGCGGGGTGCTGGGCGCCGACTGGGCGCCCGCCGGCTACCAGCTGGCCACCGCCGCCAGCGACCACCAGGTGCTTCTACAAGCCTAGCTCACGCACTATCAGCTCACTCGCCCGTTTGCCGCTTTATTTGACCAAAGAAATTTTAGCTACCCTAGCGCCATCTAGTCATCAATTGCATTAACATTATAAAACACTTATGAATAAATTTATCTTTATCTTTATGCCTTACGGGGTAGATAGAGCCTAAGGTAACTTTATCTTTATAACATTTGCCTGAAGAGATGTCTAGTCTTACGGCATACAGATAATGTGTTTTATGTTTGCAGGTGAAGATATGGGATCTACGCAAGCGTTCGTCTATATACACAATAGCTGCGCACACGCATCTAGCTAGCGGTAACTGACAGATGTTTTTTTTTTTTACATCGCCCCGCCCACAAATTTCCACTTCCTGGAAGGGAAGACGTAAACTTATTCGGTCGCATTATCGCCCTCGCCTGGCTCGTGCGACAGATTCCTGCGATCTGAGACGTTATATCACCACTCGGGGTGTAATGTACTGCTATAGCAATGCGCTTGATAATGCTTATGTCATTTCATACGGCCAGAGTTGGGCAAAAAATATCTATTTACGAAAAACCGGGAAGATAACTAAAACATCTTTTATTTGAAGTAACTAAATAATCCGTCATTTGTTATTTTGAATTTATCTCGATCAGTTTCATTTTTATCTAGATAAATTAGTTGGGATTTTAAATAAAAGATGAATGTCAGTGTGACGGTTTGAGCCGACGTGACATTCTGTATACATTTATTATTATAAGCTTACTTCAATAACAAACGAGGTCGGTTATCTTCATCTAGATAACTTATCTAAATAAAAAAGTTGACAACACGGCACACTATTTGTGATTGAATTTATCTTCGAATAAATTTATTTGATACTAGCTGTTGCCCGCAACTTCGTCTGCATAGAATTCGTTTATCGCTATCCCGCAGGAATTACGCAATTTTCCGGGATAAAAAGTAGCCTATGTGCTATTCCAGACCATAATCTATGTATGTTCCAAATTTCATCCAGATCTGTCCAGCCGTTCTGGCGTGAATGAGTAACAAACATCCAAACATACTCACAAACATTCACATTTATAATAATAATAATAATAATATAGCCTTTTTATTCCGAATTCGCTACAATTTCATTTTTTTTTGTTGTTGTTGTTGTTTTATTATTAAATTGTCGCGTAATTCGGCGTGCCTCATGGCATAGGCCTCCTCCGTGTATTAGAGGGTTTGGGCTATAGTTCCCACGCGCGCCCATTGCGGATTGGGAACTTAACACACACCATTGAATTTCTTCGCAGATGTGTGCAAGGTTTCCTCACGATGTTTTCCTTCACCGAAAAGCTCATGGCAAATTTCAAATGTAATTATCGCACATAAATTACGAAAAACTCAGAGGTGCGCGCCCGGGATTTGAACCCACGACGCTCTGCTTGAGAGGCCACAGGTCAAACCACTAGGCTACCACGGCTTTTTTTTTCACATTTATAATATTAGTAGGATAATTATCTAGATAAGAAATTATCTAGTTAACGCCCAACTCTGCATACGGCTTTCCAATGCAACTTGGAATGTAGGGATCGCGTGTTAAGTTGCTAGCACCACACGCCACTAGCAGCGCGTGCGACCGTTAATTTAGTGGTATAGATGTTCCACGGGAGTTTGTAATTGTGTCGTACAGACACATCATACAAACCGATGACGCTTGGCGACAAAAATTGGCATAGTAACAAGGTCACGTGACAGCTAGTAACAGAGAAAAATTCGAAGGGTTACCCACCTGCTATGTGTGTAGGGGTATAGGATGCGTCACGGAATGACGAGTACCCGGGTTCGATTCCCGGCCATAGCTTTACTTTTTGCATTTTTCTATGTGTTCTATCCGTGTCGTTTAGAAATTTTACTGTTGTAAAAATATTTTATTTTAATTGCAACATATTAGTAGTGTTTTTTGTAATCGAATTACGACGCAAAGTATAGAACCGTGTTCTCCGACAGATGTGCGGTACCAGAAGAGCCACGGCCATTTCCTGCTGACGACCTCGTACGACAAGAGCGGCAAGCTGTGGTCCAACCCCGCGTGGCACCCGCTGCGCACGCTGTCCGGGCACGACAACAAGGTAACGCAGCCGGACGACGCGCGTCCGGTGTCCGGGCATAGACAAGAGCGGCAAGCTGTGGTCCAACCCCGCGTGGCACCCGCTGCGCACGCTGTCCGGGCACGACAACAAGGTAACGCAGCCGGACGACGCGCGTCCGGTGTCCGGGCATAGACAAGAGCGGCAAGCTGTGGTCCAACCCCGCGTGGCACCCGCTGCGCACGCTGTCCGGGCACGACAACAAGGTAACGCAGCCGGACGACGCGCGTCCGGTGTCCGGGCATAGACAAGAGCGGCAAGCTGTGGTCCAACCCCGCGTGGCACCCGCTGCGCACGCTGTCCGGGCACGACAACAAGGTAACGCAGCCGGACGACGCGCGTCCGGTGTCCGGGCATAGACAAGAGCGGCAAGCTGTGGTCCAACCCCGCGTGGCACCCGCTGCGCACGCTGTCCGGGCACGACAACAAGGTAACGCAGCCGGACGACGCGCGTCCGGTGTCCGGGCATAGACAAGAGCGGCAAGCTGTGGTCCAACCCCGCGTGGCACCCGCTGCGCACGCTGTCCGGGCACGACAACAAGGTAACGCAGCCGGACGACGCGCGTCCGGTGTCCGGGCATAGACAAGAGCGGCAAGCTGTGGTCCAACCCCGCGTGGCACCCGCTGCGCACGCTGTCCGGGCACGACAACAAGGTAACGCAGCCGGACGACGCGCGTCCGGTGTCCGGGCACAGACAAGAGCGGCAAGCTGTGGTCCAACCCCGCGTGGCACCCGCTGCGCACGCTGTCCGGGCACGACAACAAGGTAACGCAGCCGGACGACGCGCGTCCGGTGTCCGGGCACAGACAAGAGCGGCAAGCTGTGGTCCAACCCCGCGTGGCACCCGCTGCGCACGCTGTCCGGGCACGACAACAAGGTAACGCAGCCGGACGACGCGCGTCCGGTGTCCGGGCATAGACAAGAGCAGGGATGTTACGGATATATAATTTCGGATCTGGATATGGATATGGATATTGGTAAAATATAATATCGGTTTCGGTTACGGTTATGGATATTAAATTATTTCGGATTATCCGATAGTTTCAGTTACGGATATTAAATTTTTAAGGAACTGTAAAATGAATTACAATACGACTAAACGCGCGCGCGGCTGGTCTGCCGGCCGGGCGAAAACGAAAACTTGTCACGACGTGTCATATTTACTAAGTAGTGTTTAGTTAGGACTCCGCCCTATCCGAAACTATCCAAAACTAATATCGGATTCGGTTACGGTTACGGATATTTTTTTATTTCGGTTATCCGATAGTTTCGGTTGCGGATGTGGATATCCATAACAACACTGGACAAGGGCCATAGCTTTACCGTGGCTATAGTTTCAGTAGTGTCGTTTAGATAGTTTTAGAAATCCATATATTCCTTAACACTACAGAAGCATTCAAATCAAATCGTCAAATATTTCGTAAAATCTAGACCATGTAGTGTCATCACCACTACATAGTATAAAACAAAGTCGCTTTCCCTGTCCCTATGTCCCTATGTATGCTTATATCTTCAAAACTACACAACGGATTTTGATGCGGTTTTTTTTAATAGATAGAGCGATTCAAGAGGAAGGTTTTTATGTATAATTCTACGCAGACGAAGTCGCGGGCAGAAGCTAGTACATACATATTTAAAATACTTAGTTTTGGTGCTAATGTAACAAAATTTTGTTCGCAGGTTATGTCCGGTGATATATCATTTGACAACAAATACATAGCGACGTGCTCCTACGACCGGACGTTCAAGCTGTGGACTCCTGATCTGGCTTAACGCACAGTCACACAAACATTTTTAAGATTAGATGAAAATAAATGGTTTTATAAGTTATTTTGAAAATTTAATTTGGCAACCCTTTCCGCGTAGACTGTAGACTCAAGGGAGTGGGCGATCTTAGCAATCATGTTATAGGCGATGCGGCTAGCAACCCATCACTATTTTGATTCAACTTTCCTATATGCCCACAATATAAGTACGTTTGGATTGTATGTTATTGAATCAGGCTTTACTTTGCAATTGCGGAGGTGCATTTCAATGAGCAATAAATATTTACCTTGCTACTCCGCTACTCACGTGCAAGATAAACAAGCCTGTGTGAAATATATATGTTTTTCATGCAATCCCTCCCTCCACTACTGCCACATGAAATGAAAATGAAAAATATTTATTTCGTTATCACATAAGTGTATGTAACAAAGGATGGTGCCTCTCTTTAAGTTAAGTAGAAACCTGTGTTGAGAGACACCACTCTTCCTAGTAGTAAGTATCTTAAATATCTTATCTTAGTGTAGACTTAAATAAATACTTAGTGCAAAGATTATGTTACGGTTCAGAGTAAAGACTGAGAAGAAATATCTTAACAGTGAGTTAGGTATTAACATTTTACAAAGTGGGCGGGTTTTGGAATCCCAAAAATTTAAAAAAAAAAATTATGTACAACTAACTACATCAAGTGAAAATTTAGTTTAATTTGAACTTGGTTCAAGTCACTGCACAATAAACGTTTAATAAACATCCTAGACTTAACAGATTTGAAGAAAGGTTAACAAAGATACTACAGACGATATCTGACGACTTGCACATAGTATAAAACAAAGTCGCTTTTTCTGTCCCTATGTCCCTATGTATGCTTATATCTTCAAAACTACACAACGGATTTTGATGCGGTTTTTTTTAATAGTGATTCAAGAGGAAGGTTTTCATGTATAATTCTACGCAGACGAAGTCGCGGGCAGAAGCTAATTTTAAATATAAATATGAGGATACCTACGCTAGTCATGACTGCGTGTGCATGCGTGCGGTGCAGGTGCATACACACACAAATCCCATAACATAAATCCCAAACTTAATTATCCCTTACACCACACAAACACTGATGGACCGAGCACTGCTCTTCCCCCCGGACGGATCCAAAGACGAACCGCAGCTCTTGACCACCCACGGAGTTAACCCGACTCGCACCCCGACTCTATTCATCTTCACTACATAGTATAAAACAAAGTCGCTTTCTCTGTCCCCATGTCCCTTTGTATGCTTATATCTTCAAAACTACACAACGGATTTTGATGCGGTTTTTTTAAATAGATAGAGTGATTCAAGAGGAAGGTTTTTATGTATGATTCTACGCAGACGAAGTCGCGGGCACAAGCTAGTGAGTAGATAAAGTTGGCAGTTACAAGTGACACTAAAGCTTACGTTACTTGGCGGCGTAAGTTTTAATGTTGGGTCTGTGCTGCCCAAATGAAAGACACACACACACACACACACACACACAAATCACGTCTTTATCCCTTACGGGGTAGACAGAGCCTAAGGTAACAGATACCTACAGGCCACATTTAGAAAGATTGTGGGCATAGGTGGAAAATGGAATCAAAATAATGATGGGTTGCTAGCCTCATCGCCTATAACATGATTCCTATTATAATCGCCCATTCCCTTGATGGGCTTTTACCATCTGCGCGGGTAGAGAAGCAACTGGTACATTCTATGTTTTTTCTTTGCTCCCAGACCAGCGTGCAAGCAAGCCAAGGTTTTTAATTACCTAACAATGAAAGACAAGGTTTTTAATTACCTAACAATAGGTATATATTTTTTATATTCATTTCTTACAAAAGCTTAACAAAATACAAAATGTCAAAACGACACTGAAAAGTTGAACAGAAAAATCCAAAAACTAAAGCTATGGCCGGGAATCCAACCCGGATCCTCGTCATTCCGTGGCGCGTGCATTCCTACACCCATAGCAGGTGGGTAACAGAGATGTACAAAATGGTTTTAAAAAAGCATTTAAATACAAAATGCAAAATACTTTTCAAATTTACTATTTCAAATGCAAAATACCAAATAGTTTTGCGTTTTGTATTTCAAATGCTAAATGCAAAATAGGTATTTTCAAAATACTTTTTCAAAATAAAATACCTTTTGATCAAATATCAGTCATTTTTATTTATTTTAGGTATTTATCATGAGAAATAGAGACACAATGGCGAGCCGAACAAAAACGTCTAATAACATGGCACCTTATGCATGACATTTTGGTCAAATTTATCAGTACGCGTATCAATAAATTCTGTTACGTTAATAATTAATAATAATAATACTCCTTCCAACATGAAACTACCGTGAGACTTAATCATCATTACACATAAACGGATAACTCACGTATAAAAAGTCGAGTGACGCTCGACATGTTTCGGACTATTTCGTAGTCCTTCTTCTTGGAGCGCTCGCCCCGGCGGCAGCGAAACGAACACTGCGCGCCAGCGCTCTGCTCGCGCAGCTGTTCGACGCAACTGACAGCGGCGCACAACTACCCTCGTTTTCATCGTCATTTTTAACGTTTTTTTGTGTTCGTTTCGCTGCCGCCGGGGCGAGCGCTCCAAGAAGAAGGACTACGAAATAGTCCGAAACATGTCGAGCATCACTCGACTTTTTATACGTGAGTTATCCGTTTATGTGTAATGAATAATAATACTCACTTAAAATAATATAAAGCAAGTAGACTAATGAAAAGAGAGCCATGGCTCCATTTTGTGAATTGTGTGGCCATTTATTTCGGTTGATTGTGCATCTAGTGCGGCAATACAAGCGTCATTCGTTCATTTCATTTTGTTTGACTGGTAATGTTGGCTAAATTTAATCAAAAAGTATTTTGCATTTTGAAATGAATATGAAAATGCAAAATACATCTCGAAAGGTATTTCAAATAAAATACAAAATGGTTTTTACTAAAAGGCATTTAAATGCAAAATACAAAATACGTATTTTGCATTTTGTATTTGCATTTTAAATAGAAGTATTTCAAATAAATCGCATCTCTGGTGGGTAAGCCTTCGAATTTTTCTGTTACTAGCTGTCACGTGACCTTGTTACTATGCGAATTTTTGTCGCCAAGCGTCATCTGTTTGAATGATGTGTCTACACGACACAATTACAAACTCCCGTGGAACATCTACTGCTCACCAGGGACGAGAACGCGCTGTTTATCAAATGATAGGTACTATCAAATGAATCAAGATGTTTTTTTACTTCTTGTTTTTTATGTTTACATTTACGGTTTTACAGCAACACATAAAAAAGTAAGTCATGTTCATATTATGCTTTGTAAATAACAGTATTTCCCGCCTTTAGGGGTTTTTGTGTGACTATCTTACAAACATGGCAGGAGCAGGGTTTCTGACACGGGTAAGCTCAATGTGCTTAGATTACACTGATTTATGTACAATTAAATTTCTCACTTGTGTGCGTTTTTTGTGTAAACTGTCTGTTGCAGACACTGCAGGAGTAGGACTTCTCAACCGTGTGAACTACTTTATGTGCAGCTAAACAAGGGGAATATTGGTTTGGAACCGTTTATTACAAACATCACAAGAAAACGGTTTCTTGTTCGTGTGATTTTTGTGCCTTGTTAGATACTGATTTAATGTAAATTTCTTCGTGCATACCCGCCATTGTACATTTTCCACTTCCATGCATTTTCTTGTGTCTATGAAAATCTATACATATAAAATTCAAAGTCCTGACTGACTGACTGACTGACTGACTGACTGACTTAACTATATATCAACGCACAGCCCAAACCACTGGACTTAGAGACTTGAAATTTTGCACATAGATACCTTATACAATGTAGGCATCCACTAAGGAAGGATTTTTGGAAATTCCCACGGGATAAGGAAAAAACGGGAATTATATATTCGACTCCGAGTGACGCTATCTCAGTAACTATAATAACTAGACTCTTCAAATTTGATACAAAAGTAGGTGATTACAAAACGAAGAAACATATTTCAGAATTTTTGGAAATTCCCACGGGATAAGCAAAAAAACAGGATTTATATATTCAGTTTAACGAAATCCTATGAACTATAATTACTAGACTCTTCAAATTTGGCATAAAGTAGGTGATTATAATAGTAAAATAATGTTTTAATGCTTTTTGGAAATTCCCACGGGATAAAAACGGGATTTATGTATTCAGTTCTACGGGATCGATTTTTCGTTTTACTGGTCGTATAAAATTGAAATTTGGCCTTCAATTTCCCTTGGGGAGTGTAGGGGAGCGCTACAAAAGGATTTCCCGAAATTCCTACGGGAACGGGAAAACCGGGACTTTTCGTTTTCTGGTTGCAGAAAGCTGAAATTCGGCATGTATGTTGCTTCGGGAGTGTAGAGGAGCATTAAGAGAGTACCTACTTTCCAAAATTCCCATGGGAACGGGAAAAAAACAGGATTTTACGTTTTACTGGTCGTAGAAAGCTGAAATTTAGCAAGTGGGTTCCTTGGGGAGTGTAGGGAAGCATTATGAGATATTTTCCCAAAATTCTTCTTCTTCGTTCCCGTAAGAATTTCGGGAAATGCTTTATTTGGCGAAATTCTTACGGAAACGGGAAAAACGAAAAGCGGGGGAAAGTTGAAATTTGTCACGTAGGTTTATTCGGGAGTGTAGGGGAACACTAAGAAAGTATTTTCCGAAACGCCCACAGGGACGGGAAAAAACCGGAATTTACCATTCCAGACGAAACAGCGAAAGAAAGAGACTTAACATTTATAACGTGTGTTTCTTTAAAGGCTTTAAGTGTACTCCGAAAGCACTCCAAAAAAATTCCACGGGAACGGGAAAAAACTTATTTTTTCATTTTACAACTTAGCGCGTACGAAGTCGCGGGCAAAAGCTATTTAGGATGTATTTTAGGACAGCCCTATAGGTTAGGTTAGGTTTGTTTTATAAAAATCCTGCAATATTTAGTTTCAGAAAAATTAAGGCAGCGGGGCAATGCGGGGGCTGGCTTGCATGCTTGCTTGAGTCCTTGCTTTGCATGCTTGCTTGCATGGGTGCTTACTTGCATACATGCTTGCTTGCACGCTTGCTTGCATGCATGCTTGCATGGGTGCTTACTTGCATGCATGCTTGCTTGCACACTTGCTTGCATGCTTGCTTGCACACTTGCTTGCATGCTTGCTTGCCTGCTTGCATGCCTGCTTGCATGCATGCTTGCATGCTTGCTTGCATGGGTGCTTACTTGCATGCATGCTTGCTTGCCTGCTTGCATGCCTGCTTGCATACTTACATGCTTACATACTTACATGCTTGCATGCCTGCTTGCATACTTACATGCTTGAAGGCTTGCATGCCTGCTTGCATACTTGCATGCATGCTTGAAAGCTTGCAGGTTTGGTTGCTCGCTTGCTTAATTGCTAGCTTCTTTGAAATGCTCATGGTTCACGCGTGCGAAGCCGCGGGCAAAAGCTAGTTTGATATATGTGTAAACTGTTTGTTGCAGACGCTGCAGGAGTAGGGTTTCTCTCCCGTGTGAATTACTTTATGTGCAGTAAAAGAAGAATTAAATGTGAATTGTTTCTTGCAAATATCACAAGAATATGGTTTCGCACCTGTGTGAATTCTTTTATGCATAGTTAGATACTGCTTCGATGTAAATTCCTTCTGACACACATCGCAGCTGTACCGTTTCTCAGCCGTGTGGGTATGCATGCGCATTGTTTTCTTTCCTGTGTGAACTACTTTATGTGCAGTTAAAGAAGAATTAAATGTGAATTGTTTCTTACAGATATCACAAGAATATGGTTTCGCACCTGTGTGAATTCTTTTGTGCATAGTTAGATACTGCTTCGATGTAAATTCCTTCTGACACACATCGCAGCTGTACCGTTTCTCTGACGTGTGGGTGTGCATGTGCAATGGCTTCTTTCCCGTGTGAACTACTTTATGTGCAGTTAAAGAAGAAATAAATGTGAATTGTTTCTTACAGATATCACAAGAATATGGTTTCGCACCTGTGTGAATTCTTTTGTGCCAACTTAGTTGCCGTTTTAGTGTAAATTTCTTCTCGCACACATCGCAACTAAACACTTTCTCACTTCTATGCGTTTTCTCGTGTCTATGAAAATTTGATATATTTGTAAACTGTTTGTTGCAGACACTGCAGGAATAGCGTTTCTCTCCCGTGTGAATTACTTTATGTGCAGTAAAAGAAGAATGAAATGTGAATTGTTTCTTACAAATATCACAAGAATAAGGTTTCGCACCTGTGTGAATTCTTTTGTGCATTGTTAGATACTGCTTTGATGTAAATTCCTTCTTACACACATCGCAGCTGTACCGTTTATCAGCCGTGTGGATGTGCATGTGCAATGGATTCGCAGCTGTGTGAATTCTTTTGTGCCGAGTTAATTGCCGCATTAGTGTAAATTTCATCTCGCACACACCGCAACTATACACTTTCTTTCTATGCGTTTTCTCGTGTCTATGAACATGTGATTTATGTGTAAACTGTTTGTTGCAAATACTGCAGGAGTAAGGTTTCTCTCCCGTGTGAATTACTTTATGTGCAGTAAAAGAAGAATTAAATGTGAATTGTTTCTTACAAATATCACAAGAATAAGGTTTCGCACCTGTGTGAATTCTTTTGTGCATAGTTAGATACTGCTTTGATGTAAATTCCTTCTTACACACATCGCAGCTGTACCGTTTATCAGCCGTGTGGGTGTGCATGTGCAATGGATTCGCAGCTGTGTGAATTCTTTTGTGCCGAGTTAATTGCCGCATTAGTGTAAATTTCATCTCGCACACACCGCAACTATACACTTTCTTTCTATGCGTTTTCTCGTGTCTATGAACATGTGATTTATGTGTAAACTGTTTGTTGCAAATACTGCAGGAGTAGGGTTTCTCTCCCGTGTGAATTACTTTATGTGCAGTAAAAGAAGAATTAAATGTGAATTGTTTCTTACAAATATCACAAGAATAAGGTTTCGCACCTGTGTGAATTCTTTTGTGCATAGTTAGATACTGCTTTGATGTAAATTCCTTCTTACACACATCGCAGCTGTACCGTTTCTCAGCCGTGTGGGTGTGCATGTGCAATGGTTTCTTAGCTGTGTGAATTCTTTTGTGCCGAGTTAATTGCCGCTTTAGTGTATATTTCATCTCGCACACATCGCAACTATACACTTTTTTTCTATGCGTCTTCTCGTGTCTATGAACATGCGATTTATGTGTAAACTGTTTGTTGCAGATACTACAGGAGTAGAGGTTCTCTCCCGTGTGAATTAATTTATGGCCGGCTAAAGAAGAACCACGTGCGAACTGTTTCTTACACACATCACAAGGAAATGGTTTCTCACCTGTGTGGAGTAGTTTATGACTAGATAAATTACGAGAGTATTTAAATATTTTGTCACAAATGTCACAGGAATAGGGCCTGTCTGCTGTGTGTACTCTGTTATGGTCAGTCAACCTTGATCGTTTTTCAAAGCTCTTACTGCATATGTCACACTTGTACAATTGTGGTGTCTTACTAACACTGTTTATCTGGTTAGCTGTTAGTCTAATCAAGTCTTGTTTTTGTGCAAATGTTTTAGAACATATGCCCCGCCTTAACAAACTTTGTTTCTTACCTGTGTGAGTAGCTGAAACAGGTTGATCTCTATGATGTGACTTTGAATTTTTGACACAAGATGGTTTTTCTGTGTTAACTAATCTACCATCATATGAACGCTTCAAATGTTTTTTAGTACCTGTTTTAACATTGTGAGCAGCTAAGTGCCTTATTAAATGCCTCTTTTGCGCACATTGTTTACCACAGTAATCACATTTAAAACATGTTCCGGCAATTTCTTCTACTGAATGTGTACAGCTGTGATTCCTAAGACTTGATTTACAATTAAAGGTAATTAAACAGGTCTTGCATGCAAGCAAGTCTTCTAAGGGGATACGCTCGAGCTGCACACTACAGCTCCTAA
This sequence comes from Pandemis corylana, assembly GCA_949127965.1. NCBI lineage: Eukaryota > Metazoa > Arthropoda > Insecta > Lepidoptera > Tortricidae > Pandemis > Pandemis corylana. Next base: position 939,657 of record OX421875.1, on the reverse strand, counting down.
GACGGAAAGGGTGCTTGTAACTCATGTCGGAGTGAGGTCCATCCCCAGGGTGGGTGTGGTTGCTCTCAGGCGCGACCCTGGCTCCATCCACCGTATTCAAATTGCATGGGTCCTTGTCTGTTCTACTCAGTGCACCTGCAAAAGGTTATGAAATATTTAGACAGTATAACAAACCACAATAACTTCCTCCGCTAAATACTCCTAGAAGGTACTTACTTTGTATTGATAAGGCGATGTCCTGTTGTTGTAACAATTCAGGTCCAAATACTAATTCGTCTTTGACCTCGTGTCCGGTGTACAAGCCTTCTGCCACGGCCGCCTCGCTCACGCCGCGCTCGTCCCACTCGGGCTCCTCCTTCACAGACCCGCCCTCCGCAGTCATGCTGTAAGCCCACGCCGACTGTTCCGCGTCAGATGACTCCATATCGCGAATTTGTCTCACGTGGCGGTGGTATTATCACAGTGGGAGTGGGATATTTACCGATATTATTACTACACGTAAAAATGTTGGTCTACTCTAGATGTTGACGTATCTAAGAAGTATACACTCCACAGAGGGTAATCAACTGAAATTAAGCAACGAGAGTTTATTGTTTGAGTTCAGGAAAGACTACAGCTCAAAGGCCAGCATCACAGCCAAGTCTAATGTGAATACCTAATATTTTTAGAATAATGGAATTTTAAGTTTAAGTACATAACTTAATTTAAGTTTCATTAACCTTTGAAAACATTGAATGAAATGAAAGAAAATAAATACTGTTGTGATGTTGTTGTTTTTAAAATTCATTCGAATAGGCGAAGGTTTTTTGCACCATACAGCCAAGTATTCATTATAAAGGTGGCGATTGACTTGTAACAATTCGGTGTAATGTAACATGATACAACCCGAGCATTACAGCAGTCAGTGCAGCGAGCCGAGCCGCTCGACGCGAGCACCGCATGCTCCACTCGGCTGTCGGTTTTTACGCGAATCCCTTTGAGTGTTACATTACAAGTCAGTACAGGTTCGCATTTTGAAACAGAATGGAGCACAAACGAACAGAGCGCTCAAGGCGAGCGTTCGACGCGTAGCTGTAATGTAACACGATCGCCGTGAACGATACATTACAACTATTACAAGCAAAGGTTACTAGTCAGTCGCCACCTTAATAATTTCATCGTTTTTGACAGTGACAGTGACAGCTCTCGGAATGAACAAGAGCGATCTATGGCTCGAGCGTGTTTGGTTGCGTTTTGTTTGCGCGATAGCACACAATAGTTCATAAGTCGTAGGATTAACTCGCTGAAAACTCCGCGAAGTTTTTAATAAAAAAAAAACTTTTCGACGCTAACGACACATATCAGCACCGCAGATTCAACGCCAACGACCCACGCCCATTACTTCAATGCAAAAGCATCCTTCGTTCAATTGGGTTTAGCTTCAACTTAAGGCATCGCAATAAAGAAGTCTGGCGCATGGGTGACTTGTATTGTGTTTTAAATAAACATGAATCACATGAATGAGAAAGTGCATTATTTATTGATGATGAGAGCGAGTACCTACCTAGTTTGGACAGTGATGCTCGATGCAGCTGTAGCACTCGCTCTCGATCTAACAACATTATTTTTCATTCATATTTATTCAGAACACGGCAACTGTCACACACATTAAGAATCTACAAGCACTGTATATCAGTGTTGCCGTTTGGTTCAGTTTCTTCCGTTTTTCGGAACTTTTGACACCCCCGCGGATCTTCGGAACTTTTCAGAACTTTTCGGAACTTTTAAGGTCACGGCAAAAGATAATTTTTTCCTGTTATTAACACTATAAACCAAAATATTATTCCTAATTCCTATGAAGATTTAAATTAAAATGGAACTTTTTAGGGATGCCAATGTGATTTTCAAGGGAAGCGACCTGACAACACTGACTGTATTTTAGCCATTCGGCTTTGTCTCGCTGTCTCCCTCACTTGGCCGATTCAAGTATCGTACCCATAAGAGTGAGGAAAGTAGCAAAACAAACCAGAATGGCTTTCAAAGAGCTAATAGACGGAGAGCTAGCGACCAAATCGGTCATGTGGCTTCAGCTGTATTGAAACTCCGTTAGCTACTTCCCTGAACAACCTTTTCCTATAATCTTCGTGCTGGCAGGCCGCGGGCGGTGGGTGCGGGTGTAGCCGCACCCACCGCCCGTTCAGGCAAGTAGCTAAAGGTCTTCGCACATTAGACCAACTCCACGCCAATCCGACACCAACTCAACTCACACTCTCGATGAGTAGTCAACTAGTTGATCCACCCAATGGTCACTAGTGGGCAATGCGTTGTCAACGAGTGGACAACGCGGTGTGCTAGCAAATGGTTGCCCGTCACGCGTCAGTCGCAAACGCATAGTCGTTGCGTGGACAACGTGTGGTCGTTGCGTGGACGACGTGTGGTCGTTGCGTGGACGACGTGTGGTCGTTGCGTGGACGACGTGTCGGGGTTGACCTTTAGTGTACGATGCGTAGGCCACTCGTTGTACACTACTTTATAATCATTTTTTGAAATTAAACCTAGAACATATGACACAGGGCTTAAATTTCAATGTCTAGCATAGAGTCGAGTCGCCGTTGAGTTGTTTTAATGTGCGAAGACCTTAAAGGAGTTTCAATACAGCTGAAGCCACATGACCGATTTGGTCGCTAGCTCTTATACTATAACGGAATGCAGTTTAGATTATATCGGCGGTGCGGTGAAATAACAGAAAAAATCGAAAGCTGACACTGCTGGCAGCGCGTGCCAAGTATTTATTTACATATAACATTTAACAACAAGCATTACGCCTTTTAATTAAGTCACTGGGTCCTCTCAGGCTCACAGCGTGTAAGAAAACTGGTATCATCTATATCTCCGACTCACGCGTACATCGTTTATTCTATTTCGATGCAGATATATTACTATATTCTATATCTATAATTTTTATACCTTGTTACGCATGTTCTCTTTACTACACCGACTTCAGATTCTGAATGAGATCTAGAAATGTTTAATTTCAAACACATTTTTGGAACAATTAAAATGAGACTTTGTTCCCATTCTGATCACTGTCTGAAAGTGTGTGTGTGTATGTCTATCGAAGTCTCTTAAGGGCGGCTGAAACAAAGCATCTGTTTGCCAAAAACATTGCGAGACACAAGCATAAGCTGAATCGATTAGGTATAAGTAATACCAGTTGCTTCTCTTCCCGCTCAGATAGTAAAAGCCCATCGAGGGAATGGGCGATCTTAGGAATGAAAATGAAAATGAAAATGAAAATTTATTTTTGCAAATTGGCCGCCAGGGGCTCTTTTACATGTATTTTTGAAACTACCAGCACATTCGGAAAGACCATCATTGCCAAGAAGAATGCGCCGCAAGAAACTTGGCAGAAAGTCATTTTTTCAAAATAAAATACAGTAAGAATACTTAAGTTCTACTTAAATTAAATACATTTATAAAAGGGATGTATAAGGTCCCCGAGCCTTAAATTATATTAATCTATAAATAGTAGAGATGTATAAAGTCTCTACTAGTCAAAAATAAAAAACAAAGAAAAGAAAATAATAACAATAAGTTAAGTGGAGGTGTAAAACGCCTCTAACGTCAAATAAATTAATTGGAGATGTCTCCAATGTCGCAGGAAAAAAAAAATATAAAACAAAATTATGAAATATACATTTCATGTCAAGTAAGTAACCAATAAGCTTTTGGATTCCGAAGGCAAGCTTGCGTCTGCCGCCCCCAATGTTGGCTTCCACGCACTCATGTCCTGCTCTGAAAGCAGAGCGGTACCGAGGGCATGTTTCGCTTCCGTCCCCACAGGCACACTATGGGAACGTTTTAGGAACTTCGACGTCGTTAGCCTGCAACTAAATAGTAAAAGAGAAAAAAAAAAAAAAAAAAAAATGAAACCGGAAATCCATAAGCTTAACAATATACCTCATGATCAAATCATGTTATAGGCGATGCCTCCAGCAACCCTTCACTATTTTGATTCCACTTTCCACCTATACGCCCACAGTCACGCTAACCGTGGCCATTAGGTTTTGTTACCTTGGCCTCTGTCCACCCCGCAAGGGATAAGGTCGTGATTTATGTATGCATGTATGCAACTTTCATATGTCTACATGAACCAACTGTTCATTTTTATTACAAATCTCTTGTCACACATATCGCAAGCGTACTATTTCGCACCCCCGTGAATCTGTAAATGCTTCGTCAACTTTGACTTGCCATTAAATCGCTTGCTACACACTTCGCAACTAAAAGGTTTCTCACCTGTGTGTATTCTTAAGTGTTCACTTAGGTGCGATTGTTGTTTAAACCGTTGCTCACACACATCGCAACCATATGGCCTCTCACCCGTGTGTAAACGTGCGTGCTGCGTCAACGTAGACCTATCCATGAACCATTTGTCACACACTTTACAACCATACGGTTTATCACCTGTGTGTGTTCGTTTATGACTAGTCAAAGTAGTTTTATGTGTAAACCGTTTGTCACACACGTCGCAACCGTAAAGTTTCTCATCTGTGTGTATACGCTTATGAATATTCAACGTCGGTTTTGCTGCAAACCTTTTGTTACACACGTCGCAACAGTACGGTTTCTCACCTGTGTGCTGTCTCATGTGCCGTGTCAAATGTGACTGTCGTGTAAACCGTTGCTCACATATACTACAACTAAATGGTTTCTCACTAGTGTGAACTCGCAAATGCTGTGTCAACACCGATTTGTTGTTGAACCGTTGGTTACACACATCACAACTATACGGTCTCTCACCTGTGTGTATTCGCACATGTCTAGTCATTGTAGTTTTAACGGTAAACCGTTTGTGACATATGGTGCAACTATACGGTTTCTCACCTGTGTGTGTTAGGATGTGTCTGGTCATTGTAATATGTTGTGAAAACTCCCTGGAACATATTTTGCAAATGTAAGATTTCTTACGCTTTTGAGTTTGATCGGGCTTAGTTAAGTCTGATTGAGGTGTAGACAGGTTGGGAGTAGGATCAGGCTGGCAGCTCGCTGGCACTTCCCCGGTTATGCTGTCCCCCACACCGCTGTGCACCGGCTTCGACCTAGATGGCGTCAGAGCCCCATGATATCGCTTGCTAATGTTCGGGTCTCCCACTAGTAGCCGCTCCAGCATGCTAGCACCACTCCTGACTTTTGGCTGCTGCTCGGTGCTCCTGTTGCACCCAGACCCCTCCCCAGGGCAGGCAGTTGCAGCACCAGCTCCATATTCTAGCTTTGGCTGTATTAAGTTTTCCTCTTTGATGAATACCACATCTGAAAAGAAAAAAACAGATGTAAGATTAAATTGCCGAACAACCAATTTTGTTTTTCTGTTCATTAGACATTTAATTTAGCAGTTTGGTGACTCAGACATGGCATACAGACCAATGGAAGACATGTGTTGGGAAAATGAACTACACAACAATTTGTGGAACTGCTACAGATAAGAAATGGCTAAAATGGGGGAGGTTTATCTCTAGAGCAGAACCTATCTAATTATCCCACATCTACCCACTGCTGGGTAGAAGCCTCTTCATTTACACACAATTTCCACATTTTCCATCCGACTGTCAAATGTCATCTGACCAATGGGCTGGTGGTCTACCTACTGACCTTCGACCTAATCTTGGCCACCATTGTGTGATCAACTTAGATCCTCTCTCGTTGGTCCATCTTGCCAAGTGCCCCCCCATTTCCACTGCAGCTATGTTAGACTATTTCCGACATCCACAACTCAACAAAAAAAAATTGGCCTGATAATTATTAAACCGGTGTGAAGATTAAGTTTATTTTGTAAAACAGCAAAAGAACAAGCAACCCCAGAAAACATTTCCTATCCTAACCGTGTTGTGAACTCGTGGAACACACTCCCCAAACTTGTGATAAATGCGCCTTCAGTGAACAGTTTTACAAATAGACTAGACATTCATTTAAAAAGTCAGTGAACACAAGTGCAGTCCTCAAAGAGCTGCTAGTGTATAATTTTAAATAATAATAATGATCATGTCATTTAGAGGTGATGCAGCTGGCAACTCATCCCTATTTTTATTCCTCTTTCCACCTATACACCAACAATAATGCAAAACACGGCATTTAGGTGTTACCTTAGGCTCAGTAGGCTCCATCTACCCTAAAATAAGTTTCCTAAGATAGCCACAATGTATTACATCTTGATATTGATAAGGGGTGCAGCAATTGTTAATCCTATGCTTCAGATTTTACTTATTTAAGAAACAGTCTTAAGTTTTAAGTATTTTCTATAATATGATGTTTGGGGCTTAATAAATTATTATCATTCGAAGTAGTATCGAAGCTTACTAAGCGTCGGAGAGGGCATATCCTGCTGTTCCACCCCCTCAGTTTCAATTATTATTTCCTTCTTTACTTTGTTTCGGGCGTACAAGCCTTGTGTCACGGCGGCCTCGCTCACGCCGCCCTCGCCCCACTCGGGCTCCTCCTTCACCCCAACAGGCTCGCACTTCACAGTCACGGCGTAAGACTGCGGCACCAGCGAGGACTGCTCCGTGTCAGAAACACGACGGTTGCAGTCGGCAGACTCCATAGCGAAGCCGGTGAAGTTTTAAGGAGCTCAATTGGATTAATATGCTGATGCTGAAGGAAAAACACAGAACGACGACAAAGAGATGTAACTATCATTCTTCTAATTTGTGGCGTATCAATTTTGTACGGTGTGACATGACAAACACGACAATTTGATTGACATTGTCAATGTTGACAATTCTGTTGACTAAAGAAATCAAATCAATAGAAAACCAATTTTACGAAGTATCTAATATTAATGCTGTCCTTAGTTAGGGGTGAGAAGGTTGCGGGCGATGAAACAAGAAGGCAATATTCGATGCAATGTCTTTAATTTTTGCTTCGTTATTCTTCGACGCTACTCTAATAATTAAACCTGTCTATTCATTAGCCAACGCAAGAACCTTCTGAAAATGATAACTAAACGCACTAGTTAAAAAATCGTACCGGAGTGCGGGCCTGCGAAGGATAGTTTAGTTTGAAACTCTCACTGTGTGTTGCTAGCCTAAATGTGTCAATGACATTTTGACATATAACGTTCAAGTAGACAATAGTAGCGAAATTTTTCCTTAGTTCTAGGAAAAATGTTACCCTGTTTTAGATCTTATCGCAATGAACTTTGAAAGCAATTCTGGTATCTACTGTAACTTTGTTATTGTAGTAGCGTAGCTAACTAAACGTCACTTTTGTTTCAACTGCGGATGAAAATGTAACGCGGGTCGCCTTGCTTGCGAGGTCACACGTACCATCCGTAACCCGTAACTGCACGCCCATCGATAGAATATAAACTCTAATGCATTTGAGAATTGCAGCAAAAATAGCACCGCAGCCTCTGAGAGCTCGCATTAATCACTCGTCGTTACCATCACTAGAGTCGTGGCATCCGTGTATGTAGGCAGTCACGCACGGCCCATCAAAGTCCGTCTATCTCAAATATTTACGATAAATACATGTTAAATTAATTAGCAGGAAGCGTGTAATCAATTAATCTCGGAGATTATCTGGATTATATTGCGTTAGCATTTGGGTTTTGTACGTCGCAGTAGTTGTTTCAGAACGTTGAAAAATGGTTATCCAAAAAATCTGCTGTCTCGGCGCGGGCTACGTCGGCGGGCCTACGTGCAGTGTTATAGCCCTCAAATGCCCTAACATTAAAGTGACGGTGTGCGACAAGAGTGTGGAACGAATTAACCAGTGGAATTCGGACAAATTGCCCATCTACGAGCCGGGTTTGGACGACGTGGTGAAGCAATGCCGCGGCCGGAATCTGTTCTTCTCTACGGACATAGCTAAAGGTATACAGGAGGCTGATCTAATATTTATTTCTGTGAACACGCCCACGAAGACTATTGGGAATGGGAAGGGGCGCGCGGCGGACCTCAAGTACATTGAAGGCGCTGCGCGTATGATCGCCGACCTCGCCACCAGCAACAAGATAGTCGTCGAGAAAAGCACCGTGCCTGTCAAGGCGGCCGAAATCATCATGAAAATATTGCGCGCCAACACAAAACCTGGAGTAAACTACCAGATCCTGTCCAACCCAGAATTTCTAGCCGAAGGCACCGCTATCGTAGACTTAGTGGAATCTGAACGCGTTCTCATTGGCGGTGAGGACACCCCCGAAGGGCAAAAAGCCGTGCAGGAGCTCTGCTGGGTCTACGAGCACTGGATACCTGCCAAGAACATCCTGACCACCAATACTTGGAGCTCTGAGCTGTCCAAGCTTGCCGCCAACGCATTCCTTGCCCAAAGAATCTCAAGCATCAACTCCTTATCAGCTGTCTGTGAAGCTACAGGGGCTGACGTGTCCGAGGTCGCTAGAGCAGTCGGCAGAGACTCCCGTATCGGTCCCAAGTTCCTAGAAGCCTCTATCGGCTTTGGAGGCAGCTGCTTCCAAAAAGACATCCTCAACCTCATTTATTTGTGCGAATGCTTAAACTTACCAGAAGTAGCGGCTTACTGGCAGCAGGTGGTCAACCTCAATGATTACCAGAAAACACGTTTCACCCGCAAAGTCATCGAGTCCCTGTTCAACACGGTATCTGACAAGAAAATAGCTATACTCGGCTTCTCGTTTAAGAAAAACACAGGAGACACCAGAGAGTCGCCAGCTATTCATGTGTGCAAGACATTATTAGACGAAGGAGCAAAGTTGCACTTGTATGACCCGAAGGTAGAGAAGGAACAGATGCTGTATGAGCTGACTCATCCATCCGTCACGATGGACCCTGAAAATGTACGGAAAAACATGGAAATCCATTGCTCAGCATACTCGGCTGTAACGGGGGCTCATGCCATAGTGTTATGTACGGAATGGGACGAGTTTAAGGAATTAGACTTTAAGAAGATTTACGAAGTGATGATGAAGCCGGCGTACTTGTTTGATGGGAGGAAGATCCTGGATCACGACGCGTTGCTGGAGATCGGATTCCACGTCCAGACGATTGGGAAGAGGCTGTCTAGAGCCAGCAGCATCCGGGCACAAGGCAGCCAGACTACGTGCTAGAGTAAGTTTTAATTCATGCTACTATCTTAAAAAGAAAAAAAATTACATTTGAAATTTGCCATGAGCTTTTCGGTGAAGGAAAACATCGTGAGGAAACCTTGCGCACATCTGCGAAGAAATTCAATGGTGTGTGTTAAGTTCCCAATCCGCACTGGGCGCGCGTGGGAACTATAGCCCAAACCCTCCAATACACGGAGGAGGCCTATGCCATGAGGCACGCCGAATTACGCGACAATTTAATAATAAAAAGAAACAACAACAACAACAAAAATGAAATTGTAGCGAATTCGGAATAAAAAGGCTATATAAATCTTAAAAAGACTATGTAGAAGCACGGATAAATAATATAGCCTTTTTTATTCCGTTCCCTTTCGGAGCCTCACTTGATTAATGGACGCCCCTCTAATCAAGTTTTTGACTAGGTCACAAAATTAATGAGAGCCCTAAGTATCTTCTAATCTAAGCTACTTGTATTTCAACCACTTGAAAGTGGAAAAATTTGAAATACGAGTAGCATACCAGACAATCATAGACCTCACTAATCTTGTGAACTAGTCAAAACTTTGATTAGAGCTGTAGTTTTGGAGATGTAAGCTGATTTATACCACTTTCGAGTGGTACTTTCTAGTGATGTGCCGGATCGTTAAAAATGTATATCCGCGGATACGGATCTGATTACGGATATTTAGTGTCAAAATCCGCGGATACGGATACGGATCTTTATTTTTTTTATTCGATTGGTATCCGCGCCCGCGACCTTGAAGCGATAATTGAAAGATTCTTTCGGTTATGTAGTATTGGTATGGTAACTTACCGCGGTAAATGTTTTCAATATGAAGGTGCCAAATATTTGATTTTAAGATATAAAAATACTCTGAATGGAATTTTATAGTTATTTTACATACATACATACATACATACATAAATCACGTCTTTATCCCTTACGGGGTAGACAGAGCCTTGATAGTTATTTTAATTCTACCTAATCACCTGTAAAAGATCCGTAAAAGATCCGCGTGGAAAGTAACGGACGCGGATACGGATACGGATTTTTCTTTTCCCTCGGATGTCCGCGGATACGGATACGGATATCCGGAACATCACTAGTACTTTCGAGTGATGTGCTTTCAAAAATCGGGCCCCCGCTCGCAAAATTCAATGAGAATCAGTTAAGAAATGCAAATGGACATACAAAAGAATATTATGAGTTGAAACGGAGTCTCGCTGAGTTGATATGGTCTAGTAAATTGATTCAACTGCAAATTGTTGCTATTGTGAGTTAAATTTAATAAGATTGACCGAATCTAAATGATTTTATAAAATAATAGCTTGATACAATACAATACACAAATCACGTCTTTATCCCATACGGGGTAGACAGAGCCTAAGGTGACAAGACCTACAGGCCATGTTAAGCAACATTGTGAGGCTAGGTAGCCGCATCGCCTATAACATGATTCCTATGATTTTCGCCTCCCTCGATGGACTTTTACCATCTGCGCGGGAAGAGAAGCAACTGGTACATTCTATGTTTTTTCTTTGCCAGACCAGCATGGAAGTGATAGCTTGATAGTGACCAGCTATATAAACACACGACCTAATCTGTTTGGAATAAAAGTGATTTCTAATGCCTATATAATTTCTGGTATAATAATTAAAAAAGTTTGCAATGGGGACTATCGTTTCTTTGCTCACCAGTTAGCGCCACTGTTGACTAAGTGGACATACATGTTGGCGGTGGCGTAACTATAGGGTGGCAAAATGCCAGGGGCCCCTAGCTCTACGGGGCCCCAACTGGCTTGGTTTAGAGCACAGAAGGGACGCTGATGCACTTCTTTATATTGAGGAAGGAGCCCCATCTGACGAATTTCTGTATGAATTGAATTATACATATAAACCTTCCTCTTGAATCACTCTATCTATTAAAAAAATCGCATCGAAATCCGTTGCGTAGTTTTAAAGATATAAGCATACATAGGGACAGACAGCGGAAAGCGACTTTGTTTTATACTATGTAGTGATGATGGTAAGTCCAACCTTTTTTCCATGCGGGTCTGGGAGCGAAGAAAAAACATAGAATTAACCAGTGGCTTCTCTTCCCGCGCAGATGGTAAAAATCTTATGCAAATCTTGAGGACAGACAACGGAAGGCGCCTTTGTTTTATACAATGAAGATTCTCTATTGTTCTATTCTATACAATGTGATTGTTATTTCTATAACAAAATGGCTGATCTAGGATACGTTTGTGTCGACGTCTACAGTGTTAATTACACATAAACGGATAACTCACGTATAAAAAGTCGAGCCCCCGAGTTGGAAAACTGTTCTAAATATTGACCAAACGGCGAGTGAGCGAACCTTTACGGAGTGACGTGATCAGTGTTGTGTGCTGCCCTACATTTGACAGTAATAAAAATGACGATGAAAACGAGGGTAGTTGTGCGCCGCTGTCAGTTGCGTCGAGCAGCCGCGCGAACAGAGCGCTGGCGCGCAGTGTTCGTTTCGCTGCCGCCGGGGCGAGCGCTCCAGGAAGAAGGACTACGAAATAGTCCGAAACATGTCGAGCATATATTTATACGCATATAATTATGATTGAGTCTCACGGTAGTTTCATGTTGAAAGTCTACAGTGTTTTTCTTTATGCTAATAGCCTATTACAATAGTGTATTGAATAAATTGTAGTGTTAATGTGTATGTTTGACTGTATACGTGTGATACTGCGAAAACATGCATTGTTCTGCGTAAAATGAGACTGTAAAATAAGGTGTCGTTAGGCGGGGGCTAGGCGCGCCGCGACTGAACTAGTGTTTGTAATTGTGTCGTACAGACACATCATTCAAACAGACGACGCTTAGCGACAAAAATTCGCATAGTAACAAGGTCACGTGACAGCTAGTAACAGATAGAAAAATTCGAATGCTTACCCACCTGCTATGGGCGGTGTAGGGGTATAGCACGCGTCACGGAATGACGAGGATCCGGGTTCGATTCCCTGCCATAGCTTTATTTTTCGGATTTTTCTGTTCTAATTTTCAGTGTCGCTTAGATTTTTTTTTAACTAGTGTTGTCGGTCGATAGTTTGAGCGAAGACAATTGGTATCGATAGTTATGGATAGTATCGATACTAGTGATGTTCCAGATATCCGTATCCGTATCCGTGTCCGTTACTTTTGACGCGGATCTTTTACGGATCTTTTGAAATGATTATTTATTCACAATGAACATATGGTTACATAAGGTCTTATAAAGTAGTATTGCTGCCCACAACATGTTCAGCCAGGTTAGGCATGTGAAAATCTGAGGTCAGCGATTTAGTCGCTCGGTCGATGTTAGTAACATTATCCTTGATAGACATAACATTTATATTCATTTTACAGGTGATTAGGTAGAATAAAATATTTCCAAATTACACTAGAAAACTTTTTAGTATAGACATTATTTTAAAGTTTTAATCAATCTTCCATGCTGGTCTGAGAACAGAGAAAAACATAGAATGTACCAATTGCTTCTCTTCCCGTGCAGATGGTAAAAGCCCATCGAGGTAATGGGCGAAAATCATAGGCATCATGTTATAGGCGAGGCTAGCAACCCATCACTACTTTGATTCCCCTTTCCACCTATACGCCCACTATTATGCTAAACGTGGCCTTTAGCCCCTGTCTACCCCGTGAAGGATAAAGACGTGATTTATGTGTGTATGTGTATCCGTTTCTTCTGAGGCACGGAACCCTGAAAGTGATCCGCCGACAATAGGTCGAGGTCGCCTTAATTAGGACCCGCGCGACCTCGCGTCTGTCAATATGGAGGACCTCGGTAAAGGTGACTCTGGAGGGGGGGGGGATCGCTACTGTGATGACACCCAGAGCGACAGTTTTTAGGGTACCGTACCCAAACGGTAAAAACGGGAGCCTATTACTAAGGCTTTGCTGTCCGTCCGTCTCCAGGCTGTAGCTCATGAACTGTGATAGCTAGACAGTTGAAATTTTCACAGATCACAGCAAATATATACTAAAAACTAATATTTTTATGTCTGTCTATCATCGTTAGGGCATTCCTCTTTGGTGTAGTTCTCTCCAGGCCAGGAATCAGGTTCGTAGAAGAACTCAGGATGATGCACAATAACTTTTAATTATAACTAGATAGGTAGGTGCATTGATTTGACAGATATGTATGTATGTCACACGTGTTGCCGCCTTGGCTGTACGATGCAGTCTAAATCGCCGCGCTCCGGGGATGAATCGTGACGTCCTCGTGACGTCACCACGGTGTGAGCTGGGCTGCAGCCGTCACGTATGTTGTGGCGCCAACAATCATGCCAGCCGAACACAGACCACCTACCATTAGACATGTAATACAAGGCGGCATTTTCTGGATCCTATTTGCGCAATTGCGCCTATAACTTCGAACGCAAACGCGCGCTCATTCAGTAGCGACCAGGAAACAGACCCGTAAGCAGCGAGTAACTGTGACCTAAAAACTACAATACTAAAAATACAAAAACTGCCAGTTTGCGCTGTAAGATGGTGTGGAAGCGACAGTCGCAAAAATAATTACAAGAAGGATAATATCACGTTTCATCGGTTAGTAGAAAGTTACGATAATACGTTAATAACAAAAAATCACGGAGTTCTAATAACACTGGTCGCTAATAAGTACCAAGTCCATGTATGTCCTTGTTTGGCACGCTTTGCGTCGCGTTACATCTCTTTCTTGCATTCAACGGCACTTGTAAGTAGAGATGCGACCAAACCGTATCGATATAACTCACAAGTTTCGGAAGCTTTTTAAAGGCCAGATATGGCAGATTTTTAGAATATTCGAAAGGTGGAGCATGCACACTGGCGCCGTAACGCGTTAAGTTACGAAGCGGTTTCCCAGTTACCTTACCATAAGAAGTTATCACTTCAAAATCTAACCGGTCAGTAACTTATCGATATACAATATCGACATACTCTCATCTCTTTTCTCTTTCTCTGTGACGTCACCCCTGCCGCCCGCTTACTTCGCATTCCGCAAATGTCGGCAGAAGTGTTTGCTTAGAAATTCGTAAAGATGACGTGTCTCTAGGGTAGGTGGTCTATGCAGCCGAAAGACGTCCACTGCTGAACATAGGCCTCCCCCAAGGCTCGCCAAACAGATCGGCCCTGCGCCATCCGCATCCAATGCGTTCCCGCTGCCCTCACCAGGTCGAAAAAAAAGAAAAAGGAAAAAAAAAGGAAAGGTTCTCGAGTGGCGTCCGCGGACCGGAAGACGCAGTGTAGGTAGGCCTCCAACAAGATGGAGCGAAGACCTGGTGTCTGTCTATATAAGTAACGAATATAACAAAACAAATTAAAAACTAAACTAAAACTGATGTTAAAATAAAACATAGAATGTACCAGTTGCTTCTCTTCACGCGCAGATGGTAAAAGCCCGTCGAGGGAACAGGCGAAAATCATAGGAATCGTGTTATAGGCGATGAGGCTAGCAACCCATCACTATTTTGATTCCATTTTCCACCTATACGCCCACAATCTTGCTAAATGTGGCCTGTAGGTACCTGTTACCTTAGGCTCTGTCTACCCCGTAAGGGATAAAGACGTGATTTGTGTATGTATGTGTATGTATTAAAAAAGGAGCGGCCTCGCGGCATAGTATCGCAGACGCTGGCAGCATTCCCCCTTTGGAGAGCGATACTAATACGCTGTCCAAGGAAGCTGCCAGCTCTGCGGTCACCCGTAGCGTCTATTAGCCTCTTCGAAATGTCTTTGAAGAGGCTAACAGCGCTAGGACCCCACGGACCAAGGTTCCAACATCAAAAGGAACAAGCACTCTCACTGACACTCCTATATTTATTTGTAAGTAAGTAAGTAAGTAAATGCTTTGTTGTACAAATATAAAGAAACAGATACTATTCACAAAAAAATAAAAATAACATTAATATATCGCTGCTTATAAACTGAAGGGCCACAAATCAAAATTGTCCAAAATCACTTTTATTTAAAAAATGTGGCCAAAATCAACCTTATTTTCATATGACACAAAGACACCGGTCAAAATCGGTCTCTAAATCGCAGTTTTATGCATGCGCCCTTTCGGCATTTTTACGCATTGATGGTTAAGTTCAGAGCAAAGCGGCCATTATTTGAGTTGCGACCCGACCAGTCGGCGCGAGCGCACCTCAGCTTGTGGATTTTATGGGTAACAGGGCCACATTTGGGAATGCAACCGTTTCGCCTATAAAGAACAAGTAAGTACTCAATTATTTATAAGACTAAGGTGCCACGTTTTGAAAAGTGTTTGTCTCGCTTATAAAAACAAAGAAGGACAGGATCATTTTTTAAGCAAAGGTGCCATGTTTCGGAAAGTGTCCGCTTAGTAATAAAAAAATCCAATAATATTATTATTGTTACAACTTTTTTTGTAAAATGTCTGTTTTGCTCAAAACATTGTTGTTTTTGCGATGTTTTCTTTCAAGACAAAAAAGGCTTTGATACAATTTTGAATTGCTGTTTGGCAGGAATCCTTTATTTTATGATATGGTATTTTATGTTGTGCAATAAAAATAGCACACATTTACTATTTATCTATATTTTAACTAACTATTCTTATAAGCGCAAATTTCTATTTCTTTTATACCATTCAAATGAAAGAGGTTTGTGACGCTCCTGAATCAACGGCACTATGCTACTCGCTTTATTATTAATTTCTGCTTTTTTCTTTCACCTTTCACCCTTTCTTCCATGTCAAAACCAACGCAACATACTTGTATCGATTCTCGCCTTGTCTTTTTCTGCCTACCTCTATCTATAGTTTGTGTAAGTATTTATTTTCACTTGCAGAATGAGTACCAGATCACACAGAATTTTGAACATGGTTCTACCTAAAACCAATAATTCCGTCCTTCAACAAATACAAGAGCCCGATCAAGATTTACCTATACCAAAGAAAAGAAAAAAAACGCTCATCAATTTACAGAAGCATGATTCTCAGTCTTTACTTAGTTATCAAAGATTCTGATGATGACTCTAGCTCAAATTCTGATAGTGATTTTGGCAAATCTGCGAGCTCAGATGGTACAGAAGATTGTTAAATATATTAAAAATTAAAGATTTGATTGTTTCTTTGTTTGATAACGTTGAATATGCTCCGAAACTACTGGGCCGATTTGAAAAATTCTTTCACCTTAAGAATCCTACATTATCCCTGATGAACATAGGTTATATTTGATTCGTCCCGGCCGAAGTTGCGGGCAACAGCTAGTCTATATAAATAAAAATGAATCGTCGAAATGCACGTAGCTACCGCTTAACTTCCGGACAACTGCACCAAATTTAATAATTATTTTTTTGCTGTGTTCTTTATTGCCAGGACATGGTTTGTAGATAGTAAAATTATGAAAAAAAAATCTAGTGGGGACAAAGCCCCAGGCAATAGCTAGTAATAAATCATTGAGAAGTTATTTAGTAATTATTGCTTAGAAATCGCATAATTATAAAAATATATTATACAATAAGTGAAAATTTTGATCTCTTGTTAGAACTAGTAAGGTACGATATTATTACAATTGCATAAGAAGCTATAATTATGGTTTTACCTATACTTATTTATGCCTGTTGAGGTTCTAGAAGCATTTATTGTTGTTAAATATTTATTTTGTACGGTGCCAAAACACTTTTTATAATTAAAATTTAAGTTTTTGATTTATTTTAAAAGATAGCAATTTGCAAAGATAAGTTTTTTTTTCATGCTTTTTTTAATTATAATATTGTATTGAATCAGGCGTTACTTTGCGGAGGTCCATTTCAATGAACAAAAAATTTTTACCTTGCTACTCCGCTACTCACGTGCAAGATAACCAAGCTTGTGTGAAATATATATGTTTTTCATGCAAACCCTCCCTCCACTGCTGCCAATAAAACACACATAAATCCCACAAACCTAATTATCCCTTACACCACACAAACACTGACGCGTTTCGATCCCTCTACGGGATCATTATCAAAGTTTAATGAACACAACTGTTACACATGCAAACCAACGTCGTACTGATCCGAAACCGTATTTATAAGCATAATGTACCTTCATTCATATTTTTTCCCAAACTACCCTATTATTTATGATTTTTAATATACACTAACAACTACCTTCAAAAAAATTTTCCGACTACAGTAAAAACAAATAGGGTTATGTTTTTTACAAAAATATTTTTTATTCGTCAAAATGAACACGCAATAAAGGCGATGAACCCAAGTTCACCTGATCATTAATTATCGGACCGCTATTATTGTACCTAATTATCTCCAACTGCTCCAATATATCTAACCGTAAACCCTTCTCACAAAAGTGCAAAATATCGAAAGACGCTGAATCCGGCAACGAATGATTTTCTTCTAATAAATGTCTAGCAAAATTAGACTTATCTGGGTGATTAAGCCTATACGAGGCAGTATGTTCCTTATATCTAGTAATGAAACTGCGACCCGTCTGCCCCACATACACACTATTGCATTCACTACAAGTTAACTTATACACCCCCGATCTACTTTCTTTTTCCACCCTTTCCTTGTTCCTTGTTATGTTGTTATTATTGTTTTGTTGTTATATATATTGTGTTGTTGTTATTCTTGTGTCGAAAAATATTAATGTCGCTTTTAAGACAAGTAATTCTTTGCGTGCGAAACTGTGCAATAACAATTTGTTTTTACTGTAGTCGGAAAATTTTTTTGAAGGTAGTTGTTAGTGTATATTAAAAATCATAAATAATAGGGTAGTTTGGGAAAAAATATGAATGAAGGTACATTATGCTTATAAATACGGTTTCGGATCAGTACGACGTTGGTTTGCATGTGTAACAGTTGTGTTCATTAAACTTTGATAATGATCCCGTAGAGGGATCGAAACGCGTCAGTGTTTGTGTGGTGTAAGGGATAATTAGGTTTGTGGGATTTATGTGTGTTTTATTGGCAGCAGTGGAGGGAGGGTTTGCATGAAAAACATATATATTTCACACAAGCTTGGTTATCTTGCACGTGAGTAGCGGAGTAGCAAGGTAAAAATTTTTTGTTCATTATAATATTGTGTTTATTCAGCTTGGTTGTGATAAAAAAATTAAAGAAAACATTTTTATTTTTTCGACTTGTGGCCTTTTATTCAAATTATTTATTTACTTGTGAAGAAAATTTTATATGCTAAACGGACTTATGTGCTGCTAGGCGTCTTTGGGTTATAGTTACCTCAACGTTAAAATAAACAAAAGGTAGAGAATTAAAATACGCATCGACGGTATTATGATTCAAAAGCATTGGACGTAGGAGTGCAAAAAAACAATTAAAAAATAAAATGAAAATTTTAATTGTGCTCTCCCCAAAAAAACTTGTTTTTGATTTGTGGCCCTTCTGTTTATAAGCAGCGATATGCACAAAGGCGAACTTATCCCTATAAGGGATCTGTACCAGTTAACCTTTCAGTAGATGAGAGGAGCATTAAACGAGGGACCGACAAAGTGAAAGTTTAAAATTCCAGATAGTGAATGCCACAATAGAGCGTACATATCTAAGTACAACCATGTCATGTCTAAGTAGTAGTAGTAGTAAGTAGTAGTAGTAATTTGTCATGACTGATTCGGCCGTTTCTGCAAAAGTGATAGAAAACTTTGGCTGACCGTATCTACCTACTATTATAATTGCTTTATTATTTAACTAGCTTCTGCCCGCGACTTCGTCTGCGTAGAATTATACATAAAAACCTTCCTCTTGAATCACTCTATCTACTAAAAAAACCCGCATCAAAATCCGTTGTGTAGTTTTGAAGATATAAGCATACAAAGGGACATAGGGACATAAGGACAGAGAAAGCGACTTTGTTTTATACTATGTAGTGATTCCTCTGTGTCACGCGTAACGCGACATGTGGCAATGCTGGCAACCATACAGGAAGCTTGGTGTAATAGAACGATGTCGTAACCATACAATCCTCATCAATTGTGAAAGTACAATTGTCAATAGGAGATTTTGTGTTGCAAATGTTAATTAAAAAAACAACGCCGTTTAATTAATATTGTACATAATTGGAGAGGCATGTAGCCGATTGCAGCACGAGAGCACGCGAGAACTTTTGTGTCCTCTTTTTTTTGATAGTACAGTATACATGAGACCAATCTACGTGAACTGGAGGCTGCGCAGCGAGCAATGCTGAAGCTCATGCTATCTAAACCTCGTAGACAGTGGCGTAACTATAGGGTGGCAGGGGTGGCATAATGCCAGGGGCCCCTAGCTCTACGGGGCCCCAAACTGGTTTGGTTTAGAGCACAGAAGGGACGCTGATGCACATCTTTATATTGATGAAGGAGCCCCATCTGACGAATTTGACGCGGGCCCCAGACGTTATAGTTACGCTAATGCTCTTAGATTATTATTATTGTTATTATTTTAAACAATACCTAGCGGCTCTTTGAGCTGATACGTGTGTCTATCACTGCACTTGTGTTCTCTGACTTTTTAAATGAACGTCTAGTCTATTTTTAAAACTTCACTAAAGGTGCACTTGTCACAAGTTCGGGGAGTGCGTTCCACGAGTTCACAACACGGTTAGATAGGACATGTTTTCTGGGGTAGCTTGCGCTTGGCTGCTTGATCAGTTTTAAAAAATGCCCTATCAAACGTGTGTTCTCTACAAACGATGTTTACAAAGCAGCCAGTCTTACGAGTACGTCAATTATTCATTTCAAAAGTGACATGTTACCGACAATTGTCGCTTTGGTGAAATGGGAGCCATTGCCACTGTATTTGGTTGTTTCCTGTGTGCTACCATGTTTTATCAAGTTTAGAACTGTTATCACCCGACCGACATCCTGTCCGTACGAAAGAGTGTTAGTCTCCACAATCAGCACATCAATTGAGGTATTAATTTTATTAGTTAGTACTTATAGCAAAAATAAAATTTAAATACTAAAGTCTTCGTCTTCTCTTCTTTTTCTAATGTGGCCCCATCGATCGATGCGATGATTTCGCCAATGTCAAAAATGGCGGCAACGTTGTACGGAAGAACACGGTCAAAAGACCCCTTCCCCCTGTCGGGCTCTTAGCCAACGGATAATGATATCCCTCAGTGCCCAGGGTGCAGCGGACCAAGCACTGCTCTTCCCCCCGGACGGATCCAAAAACGAACCACAGCTCTTGACCACACGTGGAGGTCCGACTCGCACCCTTTCTGCTAACTTGCAATCGTTTGTCCTTATCTGTCACTTTGACGTTTACCTTTCACAGACACGGCTAGCACGACAAGGCGCGACTTGCGCGAGAGCGACATAGAAGCGCGATATAATGCTATCATGCTATGTCGCGAACCGGTAGCACGACGTGTAGCGAGATAGCTTGTCGCGTCGCGATTATTTGTCATGGCTGTCAAAGTGCGAGATACTCTCAAAAAGCGTAGCACGACAGTGTTTATTGCGACAAATTTGTCGCGATTAAATGTCAATATGCGAGACATTATGTCTTCGCGGCTTTAGACGCGCGAGTTGATCTCGACTTTATCACTACATCCCAAATTAATCCCAATTATTTTTTCTCTTATAATTTGTTAATTAATTATATTTTATTTTTGTTTCAGGTAACAAATGGTCGCAAATGAACACGAAATAGCAAAACCTAGATTAAGTAAAACACAGTGTAAATCTCTTATTAGGGTTCCTAAGGGTCCGCTGTCTGTCCGTCCGTCTGTAAGTCTCTATCTATTGAACCGTAACAAACACTACATTGTACTCAATATGAATAATATTTACCGTGGAAATATAACCTTAACTTGTCTGTTTGTAGCATCATAACTCCCAAACGGACGGACTGATTCGGACGCGATTTTTTTACGTAGGAAGCTAGTTTAACTGCGATTGTTTTTAGCTAAGTTTTATCATACCTTCAGCCGTTTATAAGATGTTGACCTTTAAAGTAATTATGAAGATATTTTTTTAGAGTTCCTTCTGTTTTGGCATTTTTGTAATAATTCCAACTTAGTCTGACTTGTCTGTCATGTCAAGGACAAGGACGTATTCTGGAATAATCGAGCGTTTCGACCGGAACAAACCGTTGGTCCAAATATTTTTGTCTCATTAAATACTTTGGTCTTAACTATTAATATTATTCAAATAAAAAAAATAAAAACTTTATTTTGAAACTTGGCCGCCAAAGGCTTCTTTTACATGTCTTTTTGAAACTACCAGCGCATTCGGAAATACCATAATTGCCAAGAAGAATGCGCCGCAAGAATTTGGCAGTCATTTTTTCAAAATAAAATATATTTACAACAATACTTAAATTCTACTTAACTTATAATACATATAAAAGGGAATGTATAATGTCTCCAAGTTAAGTACCTTAAGTTATATTAGTCTATAGTAGAGATGTATAGTCTCTACTAGTCAGCCAGTATGCCAAGTAGTTTCTGCTAAACGAATATTCCTTGAATACCGATTATGTCAATTTTGTTACGTCAAAATTATACCAAATAGCGAGAATCCAAAAGAAATTTTTGGAACCGTGGATGCTTTAGGATGGATACATATGGTAAATAATACTTCCTATTTGAGTTGTAGAGAAGAAGTCGATTTTTATTTACAAAAAAGTAAGGCTAAGGAATTATTACATACATGGTACACTTAGAAGCTAGTAGCGCGGATCACGCGCGAGTCGTATCCGACCAATACCGTGTCGGCAGTGTGTGAGAGAAACAAATGTGCCGCGGTTGTCTCGCTCTCGCGCGACGCGCGCGGCTCGCCTATAAAATCAGACGCGGCGCAAATTCGTTCATTTGCGCGCGGCCGTCGAAGCGTCAACACGTTGCTCCGGACCATGCGGCTTTGCTTCGAGGCTCGATGGACTGCTGCTGTTAGACAACGAAGACAACAAACTGTTCTTTTGAGGACATCGACTGTTTGATGGTCGTGTTTCTTTGAAACCGCAATCACCTACAAGATGTTTTGTTATATCATTGATGTTTGATTCAAGGAAAAAATTCAGCTATGCTTTCGTCACAAATACGCAGTTCGCATATAGGTAAATTGTATTATTTTACGATTATTTCTTTAGATAATGGATATTCTTATCGACGCGATAAAACGTATAATTAGCCATTAACTGCTTGACCGGTGTTTATTATTCATAAAAGTAGTTTATTTTTATTTTAACTACGTAGTTAGTTACAATAAAAATAATACCCTTTTTGTTTTCGACATTAACTAAGTACTATACTTATTTATATAATGTATGGGGCCCGATTTTTGAAAGCACATTCACTCCAAAACTACAGCTCTAATCAAAGTTTTGGCTAGTTCACAAGGTTAATGAGCTGTGATAAAGAAGAGCCTCGGGTGGCATGTTTGTCGCCCTCGCCTTTGGCTCGTGCGGCAAGTTGCTGCGATCTGGGACATTCTTTATTTCACCCTCGGTATTATTCGTAAAATGTACCTAAATTGTGTCTTCATATTAAACACTGGTCGACTTTTCCTTTTAGCTGTATTGTTAATATAAAATTTTGTACTATCAAATGAATCAAGAATTTACTTTCTTGATTTTTTATGTTTACTTTTACGGTTTTACCGTTAGAAATTAAATTTCTAAACGATACTGAAAATGGGGACAGAAAAATCCGAAAAGTAAAGCTATGGCCGGGAATAGAACCCGGATCTACACCACCCATAGGTTGGAAGCCTTCGAATTTCTGTTACTAGCTGGCACGTGACCTTGTTACTATGCGAATTTTTGTCGCCAAGCGCCATCTGTTTGAATGATGTGTCTGTACGACACAATTGGGATTGTCTAAAAAAAAATACCTATCCTTTTTATATTTTTTTTGTGCAGAATAGTCAATTATAAGAAACCAATTTCAATATTTTCTCATATAACTCGGTAAGTTTTTCACTATTAATTATTGAAAGTATTTTGGTTGATGACGTCAGAGTTTCCACTGCCGGTGCCACACATCTGCTTATTGGTTAAATTGATCATAAAACGTATGTGAAGCGCCGCCATTAACGTCTTTTCTATCTGTGGTGAAGTTGGCAAACTGTCATTAGTATCAATGTCAACATGATTCAACAATAACACAGGAAGATTCACGCGATCTTCTCCTATGAATTTTATATTTTCACAGCCGTTACACATACCATAACATTCTGCGCGAAGCAGAAAGGTCCATAAACACATACCAGGTATGATCAAGACAAAACAGGACCCGAAAATAAGACAGTAAACTCAGTAGGTGAAAGTAAACCGAAAAACGTAATATTTCGCTATCCATTAAAATATTTAGCGGAAAATCTTTCATGTGAGCGAAGCACATCGCTGTGCGGATACACTCTTGCCTAATTATCTACCGAAAGTGCTTCTAAATCTAAACTATAATACAACAATATGAAAGTAATCCGTGGAAAAAACAAGAATGACAGTAACAAGATTGTCATTTTGCTTGTCAGCTGTCATAAGATGAATGAAATGTCAGATTGCGGGTCCAAATTGAACTCCGTAGTATAATCCACGCGTAAATAGCATAGAATTTGTAACATTTGCAAATAAAGTACATTTTGGACCGTCTACGTCATGTCTGGGAATGTCAAATGAAGGTCATTGCTTATTTTTCATGTAATAAATTCATTATAGTAAAATAAAATAAAGTAAATACAGAAAACGATTTAAAAAGCATTTATCTCGAAATGGATTTCGATTGACTATACATTGTAAAAAAATAGACAATCCCAATTGGCATTGTTCATTTTTTTTTAAGCTGTGCTTTTAACACCTTTATTTGATAAAATGGACTATTTCAAGCAACTAATTTGAATATTATGCTTTTACGTAGCTTTGTTAATTAATAATAAATATTTTTTCGCTGTTTGATAATTCGTGAATTTAGACAGAATCCCAATCGCCTTCGTTCGGCTGGCTATAAAAAAAACGGCTTTGTCTATGGTTTTGTAGATTTGACAGTGACACGTGACAGTTGCCACAGCCAAACTTTTTTTTTCATTTTTGTGGCAAACATTCGATGCTGGATTCCGTCTAAAAACCCGGTCGTTCGGTCAAACAAAGGTTCAAAGTACTTTTACAAAAATATCTGCAATCATAAAGTATTTTTGAAATCGGACAAGATAAATCGGATAATTGATGGTTTTCCTCGAAATGGTTTTCGAATTGGAGCATACTAAAAAAAATGAACAATGGCCAATTACAAACTCCCGTGTAGGGGTCTAGTACGCGTCATGAATGACGAGGATCCGGGTTTTCCCGGCCATACTTTAATTTTCAGTATCGTTTAGGAATTTTATAAAATTTTGTATTTGCTAGTAATCATATCTCGACATTTAACTTGTTTAGTTCCTATGTATCGGTAACTATTGGCTTAAATGTTAGTTTTTATACTTTTTATCATCCCTTGACAAACTACTGAAGTATACATGTATTGAAAGAGCCCAAGCGTTCGCTTTCGTTCGCAAATCGAGCTATTTCCACCTGCAAAGTACCTAGGGGGCGTCCATTAATTACGTGAGGCATTTTTAAGGGTTTTTTGACCCCCCCTCCCCTCTTGGTGAGATGTCGTAAGATTTTTCTCGACCCCCTCCCCTTACCCCGATCTCACGTGAGATTTTTCAAAACTTGTACTTTGGGTATAAAAGTTGGATTTATTAAAAAACAAAACACAATTTGTTTAATTACTTTTTTAAGACTCGCAAGGACTAGTATTTGCGAATATAGCTGTAATTTTAATTATTAATTCAACTTTAATTTAACTTGATTTTCACGCAGTTTTACACCATTTTCTGCTAAAAAAAATTACGTGATATTTGCCAAGACCCCCCTCTCCCCCAAGTGAGATTTAGTAAGATTCGGCTCGACCCCCTCCCCGCCCTGAATACCTCACGTAATTAATGGACGCCCCCTAGGTATATTGAGATTTTTCCCAACTGTTCGCAGTGCGAACAAAAAGTGCATTGGGGTAAATTCGAAATTGGGGTAATTTCGAAACGGGGAATGATTACATGATCTAGCAACGCTTACCTAGAAGCTCCAATGTCTTTGGCTTCTAGATAAGCGTTGCCAGATTATGGAATTGTTCCCCGTTTAGTGGATATCCACGATTGTCGAAATTCCCCCAATGCACCTCATGGAAAAGTGTGAATAGATTATATACAACCTATAAGATATTTAGTTACAGTTTGACAACAAAAATAATGCTCCACGATGTACCTGCGCAGTAGACCAATTTTAGTAGCGCGGGAAACTCTGGCGCTGTTATTGGTCGATCGATTTCGTACCAACAATGGCAAAATCGTGTAAGCGGGACAGAGCTAAGAATGCAAAGCAAGCAATACTCTGCCAGTTGCGCTTGCAAATAAAGTTCAATATAGATTATTTACACGTTCGGCTACCATCGGAAACTGGTCTGCGCTTCTCTGCGCAAACGAATACTGCTAATGCGCATTATATTTGTTGTCAAACTGTAGTCGAAAGTTAACTCCTAGGAGTTATAAAAAGCAATTGAAATTAAACTGTACCTAATAGTGTTGAGATAATTCGATTTTGATACACTCAGATTATTATATTAAAATCGATTACATTAAATCGATTTTAAGCTCAGCTCTTTTAAAAGCATTAAAGTATTATTTTTGTAACACAATTTATTGTACTCGGTAGGTATACTAAGAATTGCTTGGATCATTTTATACTGTGGACTAAAAAAGCCGACAATTCTATTATTTCCAATTTTACCGCGCAGATAACGGTTCTCAAAATAACTTATAGTTTATTGTTTTAATTATAAACGATATGAAAAACTGGCTAAATATGTAATTAATGTTAATTAATATTTTTTTCGTACAGCGGCAATGAATAAATGATTATTTACGGAAATAAACTATTTTTTTTACTTTGTTTCTTTTATGTGTATGTATGTATAACTCTTCATTGTACATGATTTATTATATGTACCTATAGATAAAACACAAGTAGTGGAGGCAAAATACGTGAAATTTCACTTAAGTCAGGAAATAATTCTAAGAACTGATAAAAACAATTGTTTTTGATTTGTATGGGTTAGAAATGGAACCTAATACAGCACTTGATATATTCACCCCCCCGGAAAGGGGTGGAATTGGTAGAAAATGGTTTAGTAGTAATAACTAAGAAGAAAAAATAGGTGTAGTCTGTGCAATTTGCCATACGTTTTATTACACCTTAATCTATATTTGCACCCGTTATTTAGCTCAATTCAAGCTACGGAACATACAAAAAAAAAATCATATAGCTAAAAATATACTTTTTGGCATTGCGGCCCCGGGGAAAATACAGAACGCGGTGCAAATTGAGGAAATGATGAGAAAATATATCAAAACACAATACCAAATTTGCACCAGGGTGCGACACCCGGAAAGTAGTTTTCTATGTTTTACTGTCTTTGTACTTCGGGGGAAATTTTGAAATTAATAAAAATCGTCACAATCGTCTTAACTTGGTTTGATTTACATTCGCACCCCATAAAAAATTGAGATTTCTACGCGGAACATGCGGTTCTGTAATTTTCTAAAGAATTACCATAGAGCAATAAATCCACAGACATGACAAGCGCGCGATTAATAAAGGCAAGCGAATGCAGCGCGTTGACGTACCGTTGACGCACGTTTCTTGATGCCAGCACGTAATAGACTTTATTAAATAATACATTTATTTATTTTATTTATTTAATTATTTATTATTACATTGTAATGTAAATTAATGTAGTAACGCATGCATCTAAATGTACTTGTAGGTAATTTTGTATTTATCAACATAAGTGGTGTATATTTAGTTTTGGGAAATATAGGATGACCCGGCCACCCTGTACATGTCTTAAACCATAATAATAATTATACTTATGAATGTCTATAGTTTTGATTTAACCCTACTAGTTTGGCTCGTAGGTACCTCAAAAACCGTGCCGGATTGTTTAAGCAAATGGGTATTTTCTATGCTTAAGTATTGTAACTACTTATTAATTTTATACGGTTTATTTCTTTACTCCTAATTAAATAAGTCTAGACGAAAAATAAAGAAGAATTGATTTTTTGAGAATTTAATTAATTGACAATGATTAAATAAATGATTTAGTATGTAGTCACCATCAATTATATCGGAGCGGACAAGGTGATCACTAATATTATATGAGTTATATGAGATCCCCATTTGCGCTTTTTCTAGTATGCAGCTTCTCAAACGTCAAAATCGAGCTAGAAACAGACGACTTTTTAGTGAATCATTTTGCAATTTGTCCAACTTATTATGCCTAATACCCGCTACGGACTCGTGGTTCCACAGTTATAAAAATGACGAATTACACTCCACCATAAGGTCGAGGGGACTCCGTTTCCGCGGGGCTTCTATTTCTATTCGGTTTGCCCTTCGGGCATTTCAAGTTACCTAACGAACCTAACCTAATTTTACTAATTCTAGTGATGATTTTTATAACAGTGGGACCACGAGTAATACGATCTCATGCAAACTGTTCATCACTTTTTACTAAATATTATTTTTCCCAATGAAAAAACTTTAATAGTTACGGAGGAATTCTCTTTCAAGGTACATCCTTCATCAGCTTCACTTTACCATACATACAGGGTGTTAGGTAATAAGTGGATAATCCTTGAACTATGGATAGAGGGCACTGAGGACGTTATAATAAAGCTATAATAGGTTTAGTAAAAGTGGAACGATTTCCGAGATATTCGAACTTTTAGGTTTTTTTGAAAATGAACAGCCTTGTTCAATGTTTTGATCATAGCACCATTTTAAGCTAACTTTTTAATTTTTTAATTTTTGCTCAATATTCTTGAGTACTTGTGTTATCAGATAGGCATTACTATTTTTGTAAGACTACGTAGGGTTTTTTTAGAACTTAATTTTTGCGTTTTCAATCCTACATTGATCGAATTTTCAACTCTCATGGTGAAAAAAAAAACACTACCGCCTAGTTGCCAATAAGCTTAGAAACATGCCAATTTATTGACAATTTAAAAATAGTAATTACATTTTGAATTCAAATTCAAAACGCCAAAATAATAAAAAATACACGCTCACCCACATGGTAATGTGGAAAATGTACCTATACATTTTATGAGTACCTATGACGTGTTTAGCAAGCGTATTACAGTAATCAAATCGCAATCCCTGAATTACTTATTGAATCTGATGACCATCTGTGGTCCTCATAATCAGTTCCAATTCATCAAATAGTGCTTTCCGAAGGCAAATGCATAAGTTACATTAAAATATACCTAAATCGCTATCGCGATGCTTATAAGATTTGAAGAGTTCCTTCAGTTTCTCCAAGATCTCGTCATCAGATCCTGATTTGATGTTAATGGGACCAAAGTGGAAGTATTCCCTTTCCAACAAAAAATATTTTCCAAATCGGTCCACAACACAACTGACGGAGTTCTTAAGTAATATCATAAAAAAAAATAAAAAAAACCATTCGAATTGAGAAACTCCTCCTTTTTTTGAAGTCGGTTAAAAATAGCTATATTGAGTACTTCAGAAAACTTAAGATACCCAATTAACATGGTTTCATTACACTCACTTCCCTCCGAAGTAAATTTTAATCTACTTCGATTTAATTTCTAAATGTCAGTGAAAATTAGAACACATAGAAAAATCCGAAAAGTAAAGTCTCCGAATTTTTCTACCTGTTACTAACTGTCACGTGACCTTTTTGTTACTATGAGATTTTTTGTCGCTAAGCGTCATCTGTTTGAACAATACTTAATTTGGTACTATCGTGGTAATCTGATGATGTGGTCATCTAAAAAGAAAAAGAAAATTGCAACCACTGCTAGAAACAAATATTATTTATTTATGCACCGACGAAATACGTACTGAGCGCGAGCGCTGCGCTACCTTCTCCCGCCCGGCCGTCCCGCGCCCCGCTCCTACCGCCCGCTACCGCTAGCGTTCGCTGCGATTCCTTGCGTTTAGATAGAACTATGTTTACCAAACTTCCAGTTAAAAATTTCTTTTTTTTATTGAGTGCGAATGTAGTATCTTTTAAGTATGTGTTATTTATAAATTTTCACGACTATCTTAATTTCCCCCGAAGTACAATCTACAAAAGAGTGAAAAAAATATGTTCCATACTTTGCACCGGGGTGCAAAGTTACCTGGGTGTTTATAATACTTTGAAAAGCTTAATGTAAGTTTGCACCAACCGTCTGAATTATCCTCGAGCCGCAATTAGAAAAAAATATTTTACCAAGATTCTATACATCGTACACCTTTTTAATTAAAATACATTATGTACCAAAGGGGACCCTTCACGCGGCTAAACTTGCGCCTAATACCTTTTATCATACTCCAAAATAACGGCACTTGAAGTTTAAACCTAATATTTTAAAGTGTTCCGTACATGATAGAAACGGTGCAAACCGAGGGAAACCATCTAGTCGTGCCCTCTAACGATTCCACAAAAAAACACGACTACACGAATTACTTCCATACTTTTCCTTAATTCGACTATACTAAAGATAAAGATGAAAACAGGACAACAGAAATGCACAAAGGCGAGATTATCCCTAAAAAGGATCTCTTCCAGTTAACCTTGTGGAACGATTGACAGGCATCCCTACTAATATTATAAATGCGAAAGTAACTCTGTCTGTCTGTTACCTTTTCACGCTTGAACCGCTGGACCGATTTTGCTGAAATTTGGTACACAGATAGTTCAAATCCCGAGGAAGGACATAGGATAGTTTCTGTCCCGGAAAATTGCATAGTTCCCGCGGGATAGCGATAAGCGAATTCTGCGCAGACGAAGTCGCGGGCAACAGCTAGTAAGTATTAAGCAAGAGTAAAGTAAAAGAATCGATCGAAAGCTAAATAATCCTAAATGTCTCCGTCTACCCCGTAAGGTAAGGGATATAGACGTGATTTGTGTATGTTTGTAGAGTACCAAGAGCCATAACTCCTAAACTATGAAAGCTGCTGAACCGCTTTCGTTTGACCCTTCCGGGGCAGCCTGCATAAGACGTATCTAATAGCTTTTTTTTCTGCGGTGAGAAAATGCTTTGCGCATAGGTACTCCCACGCTGTGGGACTCTCAGTTATGTGGGACTCTCCTTCCCCACTACCCCCTTTCTTAGTAGCGAAAGGAGGGGGGGAGGCAAACCTACCCACTAAAAACCCACCGGTATTCCCTCACCGCCATTGAAGGGCGGCACGGGAGCATGGTTGCACCGTGGAAAGACGTAGGTTAGGTATATCGCCTAATTTAATCGTTGAAGACACGCATGAGTTAAAAAAACTGAAGACCACATAAATAGTAGATTGATAAACACAAGGGTTGTAAGTGATCAATTACACCCACGACTACACGAGCGAGCAAAGCGAGCGAGGATGCTTATAGTTCGCGGGTGTAATTGATCATTTACACTCGAGTTGAACACTACTTTTCATCACAAATGCGAGGAAATAAAGAAAAATAAATACGCAATTTGTAATACGGAAGAAAATTTATCGCGCCAAACCTACTTTTGTTTTTTTTTTAATGACCTCGCGCTCTTTGGCTTTGGCACATTCAGCCTGCACTGGGCAGCAGCATTATGCCAGCATGGAGGTTTGGAAGTAAGTATTACGCATTACAATCTCCTTGTTTACCAGTTCGCGAATACAAAGGAGCACCATTCGATTTTTAAATTTACTTACATCCCTTAAGATGTGAATCGAATTTGCAACTCTGATTTCAAGTTAAATACAACCAACTTTCAGAGCTTAAGTGATGAAAACAATACTATCCATATTATTGTTAGTAACGTTAGTAACACAAAAATCTTGTATAACTACGTTGTACGTTTTAGTTTCGCATTCCACCGGAAAAACAAAGATGTTTCTTAAACAGATCAACAATAATATTTATGTGAATTGTTTCAAGGAACTGCTGCATGTGTAACCGCTCTCAAGACACTGTTGCAAAACATCCTGAGTCAGTCGTTTCCGTAAATATCTGAGCCGGCAGTGTAAATTTTCACACATAAAAACGATTTGTTCGACAAGTTTCAAAAAAGCATTTTATCATTGGCTAAATTTCCATTCCCATTTTGAAGTGATTACTTCTTATAGGAGGTCAACCGCTTCGTAACGTAACGCGTTACGGCGCCAGTCCGTCTGGCTTCCCTTTCTCTAACTCATACGGCAGTAGGTAGCACAGACCATCTACCCCATTAGACATGTAATGCAAGGCGGCATTTTCTGGATCCTATTTGTGCAATTGCGCCTATAACTTCGAACGCAAACGCGCGCTCATTCAGTAGTGACCAGGAAACAGACCCGTAAGCAACGAGTTACTGTGACCTAAAAACTACAATACTAAAAATACAAAAAATGCCAGTTTGCGCTGTAAGATGGTGTGGAAGCGACAGTCGCAAAAATAATTACAAGAAGGATAATATCACGTTTCATCGGTTAGTACAAAGTTACGATAATACGTTAATAACAAAAAATCACGGAGCTCTAATAACACTGGTCGCTAATTAGTACCAACTCTATGTATGTCCTTGTTTAGCACGCTTTGCATCGCGTTACATCTCTTTCTTGCATTGAACGGCACTTGTAAGTAGAGATACGACCAAACCGTATCGATATAACACAAGTTTCGGAAGCTTTTTAAAGGCCAGATATGGCAGATTTTTAGAATATTCGAAAGGTGGACCATGCACACTGGCGCCGTAACGCGTTAAGTTACGAAGCGCTTTTCCGGTTACCTTCCCATAAGAAGTTATCACTTCAAAATGCACATGACAGTTTTTTTTCAGCTTGCGTTGCTCCCAAAATCTAACCGGTATCGATATACAATATCGACATACCCTCATCTCTTTTTTTCTTTCTCCGTGACGTCACCCCTACCTCCCGCTTACGTCGCATTCTGCCAATGTTGGCAGAAGTGTTTGCTTAGAAATTCCTAAAGATGGCATATCTCTAGGGTAGGTGGTCTGTGGTAGGTAGGCTCTTCCTCTCTCACTCTAACTCACAGCGCTAGTTGTATTTCGGACAGACGGTTCCCCCTCTCTGTACTCAGTGTTTAGTGTGCGATAGACATATACTGTTAGTAACTTAGATTAAATTTCTAAATGTCAGTGAAAATTATAACACATAGAAAAATCCGAAAAGTAAAGCTATGGCCGGGAATCGAACCCGGGTCCTCGTCATTCCGTGATGCGTGCTATACCCCTACACCACCCATAGCAGGTGGGTAGTCTCCGAATTTTTCTACCCGTTACTAACTGTCACGTGACCTTATTGTTACTATGCGAATTTTTGTCGCTAAGCATCATCTGTTTGAATGATGTGTCTGTACGACACAATTACAAACTCCCATGAAACATCTACTGCTCACCAGGGACGAGAGAAGACGCTGTTTTTCAAATGATAGGTACTATCAAATGAATCAAGAAATTTTTATTTCTTGATTTTTATGTTTTACTTTTTCGGTTTTACCGTTAGAAATTAAATTTAGATTAGTTTAACACTTCTGTCGGGTGTCCCGAGACGCATGTTTTTTTTTTCAATTGTGTCTATCCCTTACGGGGTAGACAGAGCCAAAGGTAACAAGACCTAAAGGCCACGTTTAGATGATTGTAGGCGTAGGTGGAAAGGGAAATCAAAAATGGGACGGGTTGCTATCATGATTTCGGTGGCGTACCTAACTATAGGGTGGCAGGGGTGGCAAAATGCCAGAGGCCTAGGGGCTAGAGCTAGGGCTCTATGGGGCCCCGAACTGAGTTGGTTTAGAGCAGGGGTTCCCAACCTTTTTCAACCTGCGGCGCAGTTACAAGTTTAGTATTTTGTAACGGCGCCCTGCCTTAGCTAAGTTGTTAGGTTAGGCTACTTAAAGGGAGATAGTAAAAAATAAAACGCGCTCAAATAGGTACCCGCGAATATTTGTGGTTTCGGATAGTGATAGAACTCACGGCGCCCCTCTTTACTTTCTACGGCGCACCAGGGCGCCGCGGCGCACACTTTGGGAACCCCTGGTTTAGAGTACAGAAGGGACGCTGATGCACTTCTTTACATTGAGGAAGGAGCCCTGACGAATTTGCCACGGGCCCCAGACGTTAAAGTTACGCCACTGCATGATACCTAAGATTTTCGCCCATTCCCTCGACGGGCTTCTACCATCTGCGCGGGAAGAGAAGCAACTGATACGTTCTGTTTTTTCTTTGGTCGCCGACCACATGGAAGGGATAAAGAACCTGATTGTAAGAATTTAAAAGAAATAAACATTTGCTAAACCCCGCTGGGATTCTAAGAACTATGGGTGTAAACAATGAGATCACTGTTTCTTGCTGAAGCGAGTCTTTATTCAATGGAACAGTGAATCACTATCATCACTATCACTATCACTACATAGTATAAAACAAAGTCGCTTTCTCTGTCCCTATGTCCCTATGTATGCTAATATCTACAAAACTACACAACGGATTTTGATGCGGTTTTTTTTAATAGATAGTGATTCAAGAGGAAGGTTTTATGTATAATACGCAGACGAAGTCGCGGGCAGAAGCTAGTAACTGATAAAATAACTGCCTAACAGCCCACTGGTGGGCGATAGGTATAATCAGGGAACTTATGTTACAAATAACATCACTTAAAAGTTACATTTTTAGTACAAGCCTTTTGCCGACTACATTTTTTGTTCACTATAAGTACCTAGTTACCATTTAAAAAAAAAGAACAAAAAATAATTTCCACGCTGGTCTGGGAATAAAGAAAAAACATAGAATTGGCATTGTTCATTTTTTTTAAGCTGTGCCTTTAACACCTTTATTTGATAAAATGGACTATTTCAAGCAACTAATTTGAATATTATGCTTTTACGTAGCTTTGTTAATTAATAATAAATATTTTTTCGCTGTTTGATAATTCGTGAATTTAGACAGAATCCCAATCGCCTTCGTTCGGTTGGCTATAAAAAAAACGGCTTTGTCTATGGTTTTTGTCGATTTGACAGTGACACGTGACAGTTGCCTTAGCTAAACTTTTTTTTAAATTTTTGTGGCAAATATTCGATGCTGGATTCTGTCTAAAAACCGGGTCGTTCGGTCAAACAAAGGTTCAAAGTACTTTTACAAAAATATCTGCAATCATAAAGTATTTTTGAAATCGGACAAGATAAATCGGATAAATGATGGTTTTCCTCGAAATGGTTTTCGAATTGGAGCATACTAAAAAAAATGAACAATGCCAATTTACCAGTTGCTTCTCTTCCCGCGCAGATGGTAAAAGCCCGTCGAGGGATTGGGCGAAAATCTTAGTTATCATGTTATATAGGCGATGTGGCTAGCAATCCATCACTGTTTTGATTCCCCTTTGCATCCATACGCCCACAATCATGCTAAACGTGGTCTTTAGGTCTTGTCACCTTAGGCTCTGTCTACCCCGTAAGGGATAGACGTGATTTATGTATGTAGTTATGTTGGGGTGCGAGTCGGGTTACCTCCGCGTGTGGACAAGAGCTGAGCTTCTTTTTTGCATCCGTCCGGGGGGAAGAGCAGTGCTTGGTCCGGTGCACCCTGGGCAACGGCTAATGATTTCCTGGCAGTTTCTGAGGGATATCATTATCCGTTGGTTAAGAGCCCGGGGGGGAGGGCACTTTTGACCGTGTTCTACCGTACAACGTTGCCGACATTTTTGTCACAAGATTTTTGAATACTGTTTTTATTACTTTGACATTGGCGAAATCATCGCATCGATCGATGGCGCCATATTAAAAAAGATTACACCGGGACAGATAAAAGTAAACAAAAACCTTGTAAAAATAAAACCAAAGACACATTACAAAATGCTATTTATTAAAAATTAGACATTATAAACATTGTATATGTATTGATTCATAAAAATAACTATTTAATACCACAATAATGTACAAGGGAAACACGACACGACTACGACACGACCTACGGGGACGCAGTCGTGTCGTACACGTCGCGGCAACGTCGCGTCGCTGAGATAATGAAACATTAAACGCCATCACAACACAAACTATACACATTGACGATATAGATTTATGTTTTGTTAAAAAAAAACTTCTTTTGTTGACTGTACTTTCATACTGATCCCTGTGACATATATATATATGTCCCATAAGTCAATCTGACTAATAGTACACAGAAAAATGCGAAAAATAAAGCTATGGCCGGGAATCGAACCGATCCTCGTCGTTCCGTGACGCGTGCACCCCTACACCACCCATAGCAGGTGGGCAAGCCTTCGAATTTTTCTATCTGTTACTAGCTGTCACGTGACCTTGTTACTGGGCATTTTCAAAAAAACATGTACACACGGCAAAATAATTAGGTAAGCACCTACGCACGCTCGCGCCGTATTTATCCTGCTTACCGAATAGCTTTGCTGTGTGTACCTACCCTTGACTTTTTTTTCCAAAATGACATTTTGGGTTTTTCTGAATCAGAATTATTAGCACTATTTGTTTTTGTAAGGAAAAAAAGTGTCCATTGGTTTTTTGTCAGTTTTGTCAGTTTTGTGCCACTATTTTCATACGATTTATATGGGGCGTCACAAAACTGATACGAAAAAGTTGTACGGGAAATTAAGGTAATCATGTTGGAAAAAAGGTACACGTTTTTTTGAAAATGCCCTACTATGCGATTTTTTGTCGCTAAGCGTCATCTGTTTGAATGATGTGTCTGTACGACACAATTACAAAATCCCGCGAAAAAGTTTATGGTTCAAGCCTCATCGTACTTTTGGAGTCCTTAAAATCTCGCGGGTGGTAAGACCACGTGCAAGGTTCGTCCGGATCGCTCCCACCGTCTTACTCGCTAATCCTGCCGCCAAGCAGCAGTGCTTGCGCTGTGTCCCGACGTGGAGAGTAACAGCCGGTGTAATTACTGACACTTCTGTATAATACCGCCCTCTAGACTGGCAACGCATCTGCGCTCAATGTTGTGGGTGGCCATGGGCGGTGTTCGCTTACCATCAGGTGACCCACTTGCTCGTTTGCCTTCCTTGTATAAAAAAACCATGTTAATAAAAAAATACAAAGTTTTCCTTAGATCATGTGACTTGTAGGGCACATTGCCAATTTAAAAAATAAAATGCTTTTCTACTAGTAATTAGTAAGTCTATCTGTACCTAATAGGTACTCAGGTCTGCTACCCTTTGCGGTGATAAACTCAAATCAACAAAAAGTACAGTCAGCAAAGAGATTCCTTTAAAAAATATTTTTTAATAAAAATTGGGGATACTCGGATGGAATTACATAAAAATGGAATCATTTATATCGTCAATATGTACATTAAGAAATAAATAATAATAGCTGTGTGACCATACGTTAGACACACATGAGTATTGTTATTAAATTATATTTACAATATACTTGCGTCTCAAGTTTTTACAGAGCAAAAAATATTATTAAAAAAAATTTTTTTTCAGTGCTGTGAATATTGTACCACATATGGCACACTGAGATAACTATTCAGTGTTCCATGTTAGGCACAAATGTAATGACAAACAGCATTATGACCAACGATAAATATTTTAAACGTAAACATTTAAAGATGATCAAATAACTTTAGTGACAAACACAAATGCATTAAATTGGCCGGTAGAAGCTCTACATGAAGCAGTTTCATTTGGAGTTCACTTACCATCAGATGGCCCGCTTGCTCGTTTTTCTTCCGAGTCGTATGAAAAAAAAATTAAGGTGATGTTGCCAATTTAAAAAAGCCCACCGCAAGGAACCATGTTATAGGCGATGCGGCTAGCACCCTACCATTTTGATTTCCCTTTCCTATACGCCCATAATCATGCTGAACGTTGGCTTTTGGGTCTTTTTACCTTATGCTCTAGCTACCCCGTAAGGTATAGAGGCGTGATTTATGTAAGTATGCCAATGTAAACGGTATGTAATGTATAAAAACTTCAGACGCAAGTCAAAACTTAAAATTGAATAAATGCATTTGCTTGAACGGAAATAAAATTGTTCGTTTAGTATTTTCATCACACGTCATGAATTTTTTTGAATAATTTGATCAATAATACAAGATGCTGCCAGAACGGCCTAGTGCAATCCAATATTTTATTATATTCTAGGGCCATCATAGAACTATAGCATAGTAATTAAACGTACTTGTCTACGACAACGCTTATCGAACAAAGTAAATGTCATAATGAAAGTTTCTGCGGTGGATTTGGGATTAGAGCGTTTTCCAGAAAAAGTCCAAATGATCATTTATTCCAGAATCGAACTATTTTGGGTTTTTCTAACTCAGAATCGTTTACCCTATCCTCATACAAGAAAAAATGTGTCCCAAAATTTCCATTCCAGTTCACTTTTTTTAATATAGGTGTGTATGGAAGGAACGTGACGAAGAGGAAAAAAAACCATAGTAAAATCTGGGACACTTTTTCTTGTATAAGAATCGATAGGGTAAACGATTCTGTAATGTAACAATAATTAATGTCTGTAAAACTCATGACCAATAAATATATTTGAATTAGAGTTAGAATTTGTACCGGCGCAGTAAATTAATTTACGAAGCCCGGTAATATTTGGAGCAATCAGAATTGTTTGAAGTTTTTGATCGGATATTGGTCTATTTCAGGGGTGGCCAACTTGATCAGACCCAAGATCACCTGTTTACTAACGAAACCCTGTGCGATCTACCAATTACATACTTCATGAAACCTTAAATCAGCAGTTGGTGATTACGATGCGCAGTCTGGTCTACGTATTTATATTTTTTGCCTTGCCACGATCGACTGGACTAACAGTCGCGATCGACCGGTCGATCGCGATCGACCTGTTGGCCACCCCTGGTCTATTTGATGATGGCATCGCTTTGACTATTATTTAACCGTTTCACGGTCTGCCGATTATTGACATCGAGTTAACATGCTTACTGGTGTTCCATATCTGTCCTTTGTTTTAATACAATGAAATCTCAATTGATATGTGTTCTAAATAAAGAGAAACAATTTGATATTTGAAACACACAAGTTTGAACAAAGTGAATTATATTCATTCGTTTATGAAGCTACCATTTTTCATTAAAATCCTAAACTCCCCGGATATCTGTACAGAATTAGAAAGCTTTCTTGAACAAGAGCTGCGGCCAGGGGATTGAAAACTCGACTCAAAATAACTACCCAAAAATAGGTGTTAGAAAGCTGACAGAATTTTGAACTTAAAACTTATATCTTCGCGTGTTTATACATACTTAAGTAGGTATATTATTATCGTACTTAGTGACATAGCTCTATATGGCCTATTGATTACAGGTATTTGGATCGAGAAGCAGATTTTCATGCCAATCTACTATACTATATTTTTTGTTACTAACTGGTTATTTTCCTTGAAACTATTCCTCTTTCCACCTATTCGCCCATTATCATGCTAAACGTGGCCTTTAAGTATTGTTACCTTAGGCTGTGTCAACACCGTAAGGGATAAAGACGTGATTTATGTATGTATGTATTTTAACAGTCATTTTGTATTAAAAAAAATATTTTTGTTTGTTTTACAAGAACTTAATAAGGCTTGATTTGAGTACGACTAGCGAAATAAAGGATTAAAGAAGAATACAAGGTATTATAAAACTACACACATAAACATATCACGTCTATATTTCATCAGATGGTTGGGCAAGTTAAAACGAGCGGCCTGTTGTCATAGGAAATTAAAAAGTTACGCCGTTGAAACGGTACTCCTTCACAAACAAAGGTTTTACTTCCTCACAAGAAAAAACGACACATTTTTATTACTCACTCAATTATCATTGAATTCGATAAACATTTAACCATAATGTATTTGCTATCTAAAAACCTGCTTCACGCTCCAACACCGTTGTAATTATCACATAAACGATACACAACGCTAATTGCATTTTTATGCGAACGTTAAATAATAAACATCGATATATATAATATCTACGTATACATTTTTAAACAGCTTAGCTTTTGTGACTTCACATTATGTATATTTAATTTATTTATACATATTTTATTACGACCAAATTACAAAATGACAGTATAAAATAAAACTACAAATCAATTATAAATAATAAAATAAAGTAGAAAGAAATTACAGACACAATTTGCTGGCTTTATAGATCCATGTGACATATATGTCACATTTTATTGCCTTGCATAATTTTACCAACGAATAAATAATGTGCCATATATGTCACACGACACTACCGCCATCTAGGAATAGCGTCTGACAGTCAATGCTTATCAACAGTTAAAAATGTGAAATATAATAGGCATTTAAAAAATAAACAAATTAAAATATAATTTAACCATTTTCGATTTAAATAATAAATGTCACTGGTAAAAAAGAAATACCTATTTAGCTACCATTTTTCTTTCTAATTAATTTATACATAAATTTGTTTAGACGATTCAATCAAAAAACAAGGCAGAAATATGTATAAATAGTTACTATAAATGCAATATGTCAAAAATAACAGGTCATTTAGGCATTTCGCCAAACTGTCAATTTGACACTTGATCAGAATTGACGGCGCGTCAATACACTGGGTACTATGTTCTCTAACCATTACTAATATTTACATAATTTAAAGTAATATAATACATGGCGGTTATTCTTACATGATTAACTTAATATAAGAATTTATATAACTTTAATTAATACCGACTAAATATTGACTTAAAAAAAAAAAAACGTTTCGCTGTGCATCCATTTTATATGAGTTTGTAAACAAGTGTCGAGTTTGTAAAATATTGTCAGAAATCATATTATATATAAATATTTCCTTCCACGCTGGTCTGGGAGCAAAGGAAAAACATAGAATGTACCAGTTGCTTCTCTACCCGCGCTGGTAAAAGCCCATCGAGGGAATGGGCGAAATTCTTAGGAATCATGTTATAGGCGATGCCGCTAGCAACCCATCACTATTTTGATTCCTTTTTCCAGCTGTACGCCTACAATCCTGCTAAACGTGGCCTTTAGGTTTTGTTACCTCATGCTCTGTCTACCCCGTAAGGGATAAAGACGTGATTTGTATTTGTATATGTATAATCATAAGGTTTCTTCCATGCTGGGGGCCGATTTTTGAAAGCATTTGTGTGAAAATACAACTCGAAAGGGGGCGTTCAAGTATTACGTAAAGGCTTGAGGGGGGCGGGGGGGGGGTCTTTGCTTTGCTTATTTTTGATGACATGGTGGGTGGGATTAGTGGGGGGGGGGGGGGGGTGAGAGGTTTGCTTACTTTTGCTGACAAGGGGTAGTGGGGGGGGTAAATAATTGTAAAAAATCTGCTTACGTAATACTT
Organism: Pandemis corylana; assembly: GCA_949127965.1. NCBI lineage: Eukaryota > Metazoa > Arthropoda > Insecta > Lepidoptera > Tortricidae > Pandemis > Pandemis corylana. The sequence goes on along the minus strand of OX421875.1, from coordinate 899,286 downwards.
GAATGGCCCCAAAGTAGTGAAAAATTCGAGTAGCTTAGAAGATAATTACGGCTCTCATTAATCTTGTGAACTAGTCAAAAATTTGATTAGAGCTGTAGTTTTGAAGATATAAACAGATTTATATCACATTCGAGTGATGTGCTTTCAAAAATCGGGCCTCGGGAGCAAAGAAAAACATAGAATATACCAGTTGCTTCTCTACCCGCGCTGGTAAAAGCCCATCGAGGGAATGGGCAAAAATCATAGGAACCACGTTATAGGCGATGCTAGCAACCCATTACAATTTTGTTTCCATTTTGTGGCCTGTAGGTATACCTTAGGGGGCGTACAAGTATTACGTAAGCGTTTGAGGGGGGCGGGGGGGTCTTTGCTTTGCTTATTTTTGATGACATGGGGGGTGGGGGGGTCGATATGGTGATTACGTCCGCCGTTTCGATTCGAACTGCTGCTCACGAATCAATAAAAAACAGAATCCATTAAAAGAAAAATGCATATAGGTACCAATGATTACGTAAGCATGGGAGGGGGGGGGGTAAGAGGTTTGCTTACTTTTGCTGACAAGGGGAAGGGGGGGGGGTAAATATTTGTAAAAAATCTGCTTACGTAGGGGCCGTCCATTAATCACGTGAGGCTCGAAAGGGGGGGGAGGGGTTTGACAAAAATCACGAAATGTCACAAGGGGGGAGGGGGGGGTGTAGTAAGATATCACGTGTATTTATTTTTTCATTATTTTTTCAAACGCGCGATTTTTAAATCGAAAAGCGGTGTGTAGTGTGACCTTGACTCGCCGTTGCTACGCGTTTTTGTAGATACGAAAAATACACGTGATGTCGGTTGGGGGGTGGGGGGGTAGTCTTAAACCTCACCATGTATCACCAAGGGGGAGGGGGGGGGGGGGGTTAAAAAATGCTTAAAAAAAGATCACGTGATTAATGGACGGCCCCGTAATACTTGAATGGCCCCTTAGGCTCTGTTTACCCCGTAAGGGATAAAGACGTGATCCTTCAGCATTCCTGGTGGATGTGATCCTAATTGCACACAATGAGGGATGGTGTGGGTATTAATATGAAATTGTTTTGTTTACAAAGACGTATAACACACTTTATGTCAAAAAAAACTGTCTGTATTGCATTAAAGAAGTCAGGCGTATGGGTGACGTTAATTTCTAAATGTCATTGAAAATTAGGACACAGAAAAATCCGAAAAGCAAAGCCACGGCCGGGAATCGAACCCGGATCCTTGTCTACCCCTACACCGCCCCATAGGGGCCGTCCATTAATCACGTGATATTTTTTTAAGCATTTTTTAACCCCCCCCTCCCCCTTGGTGATACATGGTGAGGTTTAAGACTACCCCCCCCACCCCCCATCCAACATCACGTGTATTTTTCGTATCTACAAAAAATCTTAAATTTTTAAGAACTAGAATTGTCTTGCGCGCGCAAGCGCGCGTGTTGAATTTATATATTAATTTGGTATCGTATATGTCATGATATATTTTTGTGTCATTTTACTATAATACATGTAACTGTCAGCCAATCACGAGCGGGCGGTCGTCGGCGGCGCGTGAGAAGGTACTTCGTTCGTTGCCTAGCAACGGCGAGACAACTGGTAGTCAAGGTCACACTACACGCCGCTTTTCGATTTAAAAATCGCGCGTTTGAAAAAATAATGAAAAAATAAATACACGTGATATCTTACTACACCCCCCTCCCCCCCTTGTGACATTTCGTGATTTTTGTCAAACCCCTCCCCCCCCCTTTCAAGCCTCACGTGATTAATGGACGTCCATAAAGAATGTCACACCAATCAATTTCATCATTCTTAGACCCCCCCCCCCCTTGTATCACACGGTTCACTATGAAGACTGCGATTATTTTGTTCGTGTGTCACAAATCCCCCCCCCCCCCCCCCCCTCCTAAATGTGTGACGCACTTTATGGACGGCCCCTAGCAGGTGGGTAAGCCTTCGAGTTTTTCTACCTGTTACTAGCTGTCACGTGACCTTGTTACTATGCGAATTTTCGTCGCCAAGCGTCATCTGTTTGAATGATGTGTCTGCGTGACACAATTACAAACCCCCCATAGCTTTACTTTTCGGATTTTTCTGTTCAAATTTTCAGTGACATTTAAAAATTTAATTTCTAACGGTAAAACCCGTAGAAATAAAAATTCTTGATTCATTTGATAGAAAAGGTTAATTTTTACTTTTTTACGCGAGTAATACCTTTAAAAAAATGTATTAGATGATTCTATTAGCAAAATGATATTTTTTAAATAAATAATAATTAAAATGTGTATAAATAAATGACAATGGCACGTGACTACTCAATTCCCATAATTTGACAAGAATTAAAAAATATGCTGATTTTTTTTTCTTATCTGTGGCGTTCTAATATTTATATAATTTGAAATTCAGAACCGTTGTATTATTTTACTCTCGGAATTAATTGTAAAATATAGACAATCGCATTATTTTTAATTTGTTTTTATTTTATTTTATGTACTGATTGGACAATACACTGTGAAAGCAATTCAAGAAAAAACTAAAACATGTCTATATTTGACAATCATAGTAAGTCTATTGAATTTGGAAAATTAATAAGTTCAAAATATTTTATTGAATCAGGCGTTACTTTGCGGAGGTCCATTTCAATGAACAAAAAATTTACCTTGCTACTCCGCTACTCACGTGCAAGATAACCGAGCCTGTGTGAAATATATATGTTTTTCATGCCATAAAATCCCACAAACTTAATTGGCATTGTTCATTTTTTTTAAGCTGTGCTTTTAACACCTTTATTTGATAAAATGGACTATTTCAAGCAACTAATTTGAATAGTATGCTTTTACGTAGCTTTGTTAATTAATAATAAATATTTTTTCGCTGTTTGATAATTCGTGAATTTAGACAGAATCCCAATCGCCTTCGTTCGGCTGGCTATAAAAAAAACGGCTTTGTCTATGGTTTTGTAGATTTGACAGTGACACGTGACAGTTGCCATAGCCAAACTTTTTTTTTCATTTTTGTGGCAAACATTCGATGCTGGATTCCGTCTAAAAACCCGGTCGTTCGGTCAAACAAAGGTTCAAAGTACTTTTACAAAAATATCTGCAATCATAAAGTATTTTTGAAATCGGACAAGATAAATCGGATAATTGATGGTTTTCCTCGAAATGGTTTTCGAATTGGAGCATACTAAAAAAAATGAACAATGCCAATTATCCCTTACACCACACAAACACTGACGCGTTTCGATCCTCTACGGGATCATTATCAAAGTTTAACAAGCACAAATAGTAATTTTTGGTGACTTCGGTCCCCACACATAACAAATACCCAGAGAGATCTCACTACAGTTTGTTACAAAATCCTCCTTTTTTAAATTCGGTCAAAACTACATTTAACATTTATTTTGAGAAAATAAATCAAACATGCAAAATAAGCCAGCAACTTGTCCTATTTCATTCCAAATCCAATAGACGGAGCTGCATCAAAACCGGGCCAGTAATCTAGTTCCGTACACCTACACGTTTATATACAAGACCTGTATTACTCCTTACAAGCTACCGTTACGAGAAAATCTAGCTTCTTTAAAGTTTAATTTTTATTACTAAAAGAAAAATCTCAGTGTCTGAATGACGAGATACTAGACTACAAGCCCATGGAAAATAAAACATGTGAAATGAACCAGCGTGAATGAAGCTTAGAAGGCTGTTACTATATCATAAAATAACTCTGAGCGCTATGCCGTCATTTCTGAGCGGTACATTTATGGAATTTCTCAGGTACAAGTGAGGAATTACGACTACTTATTAATGTACGGCTTTTTTATCGCTTATAGATTAAAAATAAATGTTGAAAAACCTAGTGCCGCTTTAAAGTGGTGGTGCCGGAAGTTAGTGCATTTTTTTTTCAATGTTTGAGAAAAAATCTGTACCGCTCAGAAATGACGGCATAGCGCTCAGAGTTATTTTATGATATAGTAACAGCCTTCTAAGCTTCATTCACGCTGGTTCATTTCACAGGTTTTTTTTTCCATGGGCGCGTAGTCTATACGAAATGTTTTGACAGATGACCATAAGTCACCACATAACCTGTAGGCGTATTACCTAACTCGCTCGCAATCGCCATCGTGTTCATTTTGACAGTTCATATGTGGGCTGACAATTGGCATCGGAATCAGCTAGCTGTCACATTCATACAAGAACTGTCAAAACGAACACGATGGCGATTGCGAGCGAGTTAGACAAGTCTACAGGTCATACGCAAAATGACACATAGCTAAAAAAAAAGATTTAGTCACATTGGCATATTGGACTATACATACCAACAGTAAAGTACTACCTAATTATCTATTTATATATTATTGCCATACATATGTATAGGATAATGACACTTATTTGTAGCGCTATACGGGCGCGAATAGTCCTAGTTTTTTTGGCAGTGTGGTGTTCACAGCTTGGTCCTGAGAAAAAAATGAAAAATATACTTAATAATATATCCTACTAATATTATAAACGCGAAAGTTTATAAGTATGGATGGATGGATGTTTGTTACTATTTCACGCTAAAACGACTGAATGGATCTAGATAAAATTTGGAACATAGATAGATTATGGTCTGGAATAACACATAGGCTACTTCTTATCTCGGAAAATTGCATAGTTCCCGCGGGATAGCGAAAAACTAATTTTTTGCAGACGAAGTCGCGGGCAACAGCTAGTATAAAGATAAATACATATTAAACATCCAAGACTCAGGAACTACGAATAATAATAAGTCAAGAAGCGTAACTAAGCCCGAAAAATCATTCCACGCGTAGTGAACCGCAGGGGGCGGAGCTTAAAATATGTACCGCGCGGCGAATTAGTTCGGCCGGGACGCTCGAGCCGTTATCGTGACGTTATCATTGTATTTTTGCGCTAATACATTAGAAAAATATGACATCGTGTTGTGTGAAGTGGTGTAGAAGCCATTCAGATATGAAAAATAGAGGACTCACCTTTCATATGTATGTAAATAAATATTTTAGGACACCATACTTGACGACTGGATGCATGTGATCCACGCACCCTTCCCTTACCGCAAGTAGGCGGACACAATCACGACGCGCGGACTAATCGCGTGCAAGTATTGTCTGTCGGAGTGACAGGTGTTACGTTTGCATTGCTGTTAGTTTGTGTGCGTAAGTGGAATGACAATCGAAGCGGCAACTGTTAGGGAATTACGCTTCTTGACTTATTATTATTCGTAGCTCGGGAACAACATCAAAGTTAATTCCAAATTTTAAGAAAGTGTGTGTGTGTGTGTGTGCCTCACCGTTATAGGAAGAGCACGGGGCGCTCCATGGCGCGGTCGGAGCCGCTGCTGTGGGAGCGCCGGCCGCCGCCGCCGCCGTCGGCCGCCACCGACGCCCCGGACCCGCTCGACGCCGACTTCGCCTCGTTCTCCCGCGTGCCTGTTTACAGCGAACGATAATGTCTATGATAAACTGATATGCCACTACAAAGACACAATGGAAAATATAATTTTATCTATCATACAACAAATTTCTGTCTAGCTTTCGCCACGTAGAGGATTTTCAATAGTAGGAGACCGAGGCGAGTTGAGACAGAGGTGAGTTGATACAAAGCCGATTTCTCTGAACTGTGACAGTTTATCGGGCTGGTAACTTCGCTAATTCGTTGCTCTTTCTACACTCCACAGTTTGTGTGAAGTTGTGACCTCGCTAACTGTCATAGGTGCAGAGAAAAAGGCTTTGTATCAACTCACCTCTGTCTCAACTCGCCTCGGTCTCCCCTACAAATCTGTTTTTTTTTAAATAATAATATACATTATCTGCCAAGTTCCTTGCGGCGCATTCTTCTTGGCAATGATGGTCTTTCCGAATGCGTTGGTAGTTTAAAAAACCCATCTTAGATCAGTAGGCTTATTACCTAACTCGCTCGCAATCGCCATCGCATTCATTTTGACAGTTCATGTATGAGCTGACAATTATATGAATAAGAAGGCAAACGAGCAAGTGGGTCACCTGATGGTAAGTGATCACCATTGCCCCATAGACACCCGCAACCCCGGAGAGATTGCAGATGCGTTGCCAACCTAGAGGACTAAGATGAAATGCCTCTTGTGCCCGTAATTACCCCGGCTGTTTTACTCTCCACACCGGAACACAGCAGTGCAAGCACTGCTACTTAGCGGCAGGATTAGCGAGTAAAATGCATCGGCATGCGGCGGCGGGATGGTGATTGGCATCGGAATCAGCTAGCTGTCACATTCATACGTGAACTGTCAAAATGAACACGATGGCGATGGCGAGGGAGTTAGGTAATAAGCCTTTTTTTTAATATTAAAACCGACAAACGGGCATGCGGTGCATCTGATGGTAAGTGATCACCGCCGCCCATGGACAACTACAGCACCAATGGGACTGCTAGCGCGTTGCCGGCCTTGCAAGAAATGGTACACTCGCCTCTTAAAGGTACCCATGTCATAGCCAGTTGGAAATAGCCCAGCCGCAAGCCCATTTTAAATTTTGCCCGTACGGGGCAAGAAAGACCGCTTGAATCGCACGGTGTTGGAGCACCAACTATCGAGGTATCGAGCCTACAGGTTAACCGGAAAACATCACTTTGTAGGGCTCGCGGCGTGCAAGTGCTAGCCTGGCGGCGACGTACCGGCGTGCTCCTTGGCGGTGAGGTGGTCGGAGCCCGCGCTGGAGCCCCCGCTGCCCGACAGCACGCTCTCCTCCCTGTTGTAGCTGCAACACGCACACAATAGTACATTACTGTCTAGGCCAGGAAGTAGGCAATTGCTGGCTGAGTATTGGTTTGAACGGACGAGCTTGCGAGTCCGTTTAATAATACGAAGCCAGCAATGCTATTCTGGCCGAGGCAAGTATAGTGCTTTTCTCAAAAATCGAAAATACCTATAACAACAAAACAAAAGTGAAAATTGTTTTGCTTTGCCGCCTTTTTCTATCAATGGCATTTGAAGAGTGTATTTTTCTACCCAGAACACCAAAAGCTATTTCAGACACAGATAAACACGTCGTCGTACTAGCTTTTTTTTTTTTAATTTGATGTTTTAAGTCTTGTGCCTTTCTTTTATAATGGTGATTTGCATTTTTAAAAAGTTAATAACTAGACAGTAATGGAATTTGTATGCAACATTACTGGAGAGTTTAGCGCGACAGTAATGTTTTTTTTTTTTTTTAATTTTGGACTGACCGGCAACAATTAACTTCCTGTTCTGATATGTAGTTAACAATGACGACTTTACCGGACATTTTTGAGAAATAGTACTTTACGTAACTGTAGCATAGTGAAGGGCATTAAAACATGCGGGGTTTTATGACACGAAGCAAAGTTGAGCGTCATAAAATTGCCCGAGCGTTTTAATGCCTAACTATGTTACTCGCATACATAACTTTATCTACATTCATATCATAAGTTTTCTACTACTTTACAGTGTAACGAGGCGCCATGCAGGCTGGCAAGTACATAGCTTCCAGCGTCCGGAACGCAGCGCGCGGCCCGCCCCCGCGCAGCACCATTTAGTATAAAAAGGCGACCGCGCACACGCTCCTCAGGCAGTCTTGTGTAGCACACGGAACCGACTAGTTGTTAGCGCAGTTCAGGCGAAACCCCGAATCGTAAACAGCTAGCTCGGTGTAGGCACACAAGATTGTCCTAGGCCCCCAACCCTTTCTTCCCACCGTCTCCTGCTTTCTCGTCCCAAGCGGCTCATACCCGATTCGGACGCAAAAGCCCTTTAACGGAAGCGTGAGCCAGGCGGAATCCGGCCCGTACCGTTAAAGACCCTCTGGACTCTCAGGGCAGCGGTCTGTGATTCCCGGATCACTCCCTAGAGCTCCAATCCTACCCGTAGGAACCTTCCCGACGCCCCCGAGGCGATCCCGAAGCCACGCGCGCAGCGCCCGAGCGCACCGCGCGTCCCGTAGAGCCGTAGAGCCCGTAGAGCTCCCGAGCCCTGGACCCCCCCGGTCCAGACTGCCGCCGCAGGCAACCCTTAATCGAGCTATCCCGTTGATAGCATAGATTGTATCAACTCACGCGTATCCTAGTCGTATCAGAGCGACTCCCCCTTGTATGCGTGATTGCTAAGAGAATAAATAAGGCGTTATATATAATAACCCGTTGTCTGCATTTAACCTCCCCTAGACCAACCCTTGAGCTAGTAGACTTTCACCCAGCCAGGTTCGAACCCCGGCGGTGATATTTGTGGACGGACCCCCGGGCACCCGTCACACTGGCGCCCAACGTATAAGAAAAACCCTACATATTCAGCTTCTTTTCGAGTCTTCAGTAAAACCCCGTCGCGAAACCAAAACAAACACCCGTAACCGTCACACTGGCGCCCAACGTATAAGAAAAACCCTACATATTCAGCTTCTTTTCGAGTCTTCAGTAAAACCCCGTCGCGAAACCAAAACAAACACCCGTAACCGTCACACTGGCGTAACCGTAACGTTGCGACGACAATTACCATTACAGGCCCGCAAAAAGAATCTAATAGCTCCAGGTCAAGGGAGAGGTTTAAACAGAATAAAAATTAAATAAACCGTTTAGCTAAGAAGCTATCCACCAATAAAAATACCGCATCGTCACACTGGCAAAACACACGCAAAAATAGAAACCGTAAAAATATAAAAATAAAAAAAAACCTTATCACAAGGTTACCGGAAAAAAAACACATGCCCACATCGTGGATCTACGAACTAAAGAAATCAGAACTGATCGCAGAATCAACAGAGAGAGACCTACAAACTGAAGGACTTACCGTCGAACAGTTAAGAAGAAACCTCGTAGAAGCAATCCGATCCCAAGAAGAATTCCACGACTCCATAAACGACAGAGACAAGATGACCGAATCCAAGAGCGAAAATAACTCCGAGAGAGAGATTATGAGGCTCTTAAACGATTGCAAAGTTTACTTCGACGGATCAGACGGAGCAATTGAGTTCCTGGAACGTATAGAAGAATTAAAGGCAAGCTACAACGCAACGCCGGAAGCAATCTTAAAAGGAATGCCACAGATACTGAGAGGAAGAGCTTTACTGTGGCATAGAAATAACGCAGAGTCATGGGACACGTGGGATGAGTTCACAGAACTATTTAAATTATATTACTTCCCCGCCAACTACGAGCAATCACTAACTGGAAAAATAATATCAAGGACGCAACGATTTCGAGAAACATTCACCGAATATCTAACGGACTTGCAAACACTTATGAGAAGACATGGGAAAATGACAGGCGCTGAAAAATTATTTAGAATCTACGAAAATATGCTACCAAACTACAAGTTATATATAAAACAAAAAGAGTGCAAAGATACGACCGAACTACTGCAATTGGCGATCGAATTTGAAAGCATTTCGAGAGCGAAATATAGAGGAGCAATGGAGAGTCGCCAGGAGGCGCAACCAGGCCCGAGCCGCCACGAAAACACTAGAGAACCGTTCAACAAGAAATACGAACAGCAAAGCAAAATTCACCCTTCCTACAATCCCACCACGAGTTGCTGGAATTGTGGCAAGCCCGGACATCCGTCAAACCAGTGTCACGGGAAGAGGCAGATATTTTGTAGCACCTGTGGAAAAATGGGCAAACTAACACGCGATTGTTGCAAAACGTACAACAATAAAAGAAACGGAGAAAGCATAGGATCGGCACGCGAGACACCACGCCAAGACAATAGAATATATACACCGATAAAAATAATGGGAGAAAAATATTTCGCACTAATGGACACAGGATCCACAAACACGTACATAAACGAGCAGATTTACGAAAAATGTAAATTAAACGCCGTACCGGAATATATCAAGGCCCGTAAGGTCATAATGGCAGACGGAACCCAAGTCGAAATAAATAAAACAATCATGATACCGATAAAAATCCAAGGAACCACAATAAAGCATTGCGTACGCGTATTACCGACAGCGACGACAGTAATAGTAGGTATGGACATACTGCGTCGACTAGGTCTGTCACTATCATTTCAACAGCTGAGCTACGAAGCTCCAAGCACGAGTGGCACGACAAACCAACCGAAAAAGGCGAGGACAGAACCATCAACAACCGTCACACTGGCACCAACGAACCAAGGCACCGAAGCACCCGAACCAGCCCCCTTAACGGAAGCAGAACGGGAACAATTGAACCAGTTACTCGAGACAGAGTTCAAAAAATGCGACGCAGCCCCAAAACGAAACAATTGGTTAGAACATAAAATTAAGTTAACACATAACGGACCCGTCAAGCAAAAATACTACCCAAAAAACCCCAAGTGGCAAGCAATCACAGGCGAGCTATCCCGTAACACGATTTGCGCAGCGAAGGAATCGCACGCAGACTGGTACGGAAGAAAACGGTTAGAAGTGGAATCTAATCGCAAAAATGAAACAGAATATTGTATTAAAAACGGGGAACTTTACAAAAAAATAATAAATCCCAGTTACGGAACAAAGATGAAACCAGGATCAGAATGGAGATTATGCGTACGAAAAGAAGACAAAAAACAAATCCTACAGCAAAATCACGTCCATCCAACCGCGGTTCATCTCGGGAGTACGACAACGTTACGCAAAATAGCAGAACAATATTATTGGCCGGGAATGTATAGAACGGTAATACAATACGTAAAACAATGCAAGGCGTGCCAAACACATAAACATACACAGCAGAAAGCATCCGAAAAACAAAAAAAATACTATGATAAGCATCATCGGTCATGGACCCCGACAATAGGCGAACAAGTATTTAAGAAAAAATACGTATTATCGAACGCAAATAAAAAATTCTGCGCAAAGCTCGCACCGAAATACGACGGACCATATCGCATAATACAAAAACAATCTCCAGTAATATTTCTATTAAACAACGAAAATAATCCTAAACGAATAATAACAGCACACATAAAAGACCTAAAAACATTCCACGCATAATACAAAAAACGAACCAAACATAATAATTAATAAGCATCTCCATAAAACCATAAGACTCAAAATCGAGCATAAAAATTAGCGAACGAAACTAAAACCACATAAAACGGGCAGTCAACAAAAACGAATGAAAACATGAAGTATTTGCCTAGCGCAACAAAGACAACACAAGTCGATAGCAGCGTCGCGACACCGACCAGATACCTCGACAACAGGACGAAGTACCCACAAAAATATTAATGATATCACATAAAAAGAAGTATTTACAAAACGTAATCAAACAGAATAAAATAAAGGTGTTACGTGTGCTAAAGGTGTAATGTGTTGTAATAATCGTATGATTACGATCCAAGTATCGAATAAAATGCAAGAAAACAAAAACCGTGAATAAATATAGTGAATCAAGTTAAAGGTGTAATGTCTAATAATCGTATGATTACAATCAAAGTATCAAATTAAGTGCAACAAAACAAGAAAAATGAATAAATATAGTGAATCAAGTGTCACCTCGTTACATAACGGAAGGACACGCCGACCTAACCAGGTATTGATTGTTTTAAAAAAACACATATTAACATAGTGATTTTTACAGGTAAAAATCTCCAGAAGAGGGAGGGGACTGTAACGAGGCGCCATGCAGGCTGGCAAGTACATAGCTTCCAGCGTCCGGAACGCAGCGCGCGGCCCGCCCCCGCGCAGCACCATTTAGTATAAAAAGGCGACCGCGCACACGCTCCTCAGGCAGTCTTGTGTAGCACACGGAACCGACTAGTTGTTAGCGCAGTTCAGGCGAAACCCCGAATCGTAAACAGCTAGCTCGGTGTAGGCACACAAGATTGTCCTAGGCCCCCAACCCTTTCTTCCCACCGTCTCCTGCTTTCTCGTCCCAAGCGGCTCATACCCGATTCGGACGCAAAAGCCCTTTAACGGAAGCGTGAGCCAGGCGGAATCCGGCCCGTACCGTTAAAGACCCTCTGGACTCTCAGGGCAGCGGTCTGTGATTCCCGGATCACTCCCTAGAGCTCCAATCCTACCCGTAGGAACCTTCCCGACGCCCCCGAGGCGATCCCGAAGCCACGCGCGCAGCGCCCGAGCGCACCGCGCGTCCCGTAGAGCCGTAGAGCCCGTAGAGCTCCCGAGCCCTGGACCCCCCCGGTCCAGACTGCCGCCGCAGGCAACCCTTAATCGAGCTATCCCGTTGATAGCATAGATTGTATCAACTCACGCGTATCCTAGTCGTATCAGAGCGACTCCCCCTTGTATGCGTGATTGCTAAGAGAATAAATAAGGCGTTATATATAATAACCCGTTGTCTGCATTTAACCTCCCCTAGACCAACCCTTGAGCTAGTAGACTTTCACCCAGCCAGGTTCGAACCCCGGCGGTGATATTTGTGGACGGACCCCCGGGCACCCGTCACAACAGTTTTGTAGGTTACATTATTTTATCAAACATACATACACACACAAATCATGTCTTTATCCCTTACGGGGTAGACAGAGCCTGAGGTAACAAGACCTAAAGGCCACGTTTAGCATGATTGTAGGCGCTACTTCCATGCTGGTCTGGGAAAGAAAAAACATAGAATGTACCAGTTGCTTCTCTTCCCGCGCAGATGGTAAAAGCCCATCGAGGGAACGGGCGAAAATCTTAGGAATCATGTTATAGGCGATGCGGCTAGCAACACATCACTATTTCGATTCACCTTTCCACCTATACGCCCTCAATCATGCTCAATGTGGCCTTTAAGTTTTGTTACCTTAGGCTCCGTCTACCCCGTAAGGGATAAAGACGTGATATATGTATGTATGTATATTTTTAGTTTGGAGTTTTTTTTTTTATTAGTTTCATTGCAAATAGCCAGCCTCAAATATTCAGCCACGCTCGCTCGGCCGTCTATATTGTCGGCCGGCAATCCCCTACTTCCCGGCCTCTGTAATAATCAGAGATCGGACAAATTTGCGTAATTGCTCGCAATAATGTGGACACGACTCCAAAATTAATCAAATATGTAATCATTTAATTAATTTCTTACTTGACTTAAATTTTAATTCCTAGTCAATAAATACAAAAGTTTGTTAAAGCATAGATTTATTAAAGAAAATAATCAGTATTTTTTCCAAATTTTCTGCAGTCAGTCTAATTTTTTTTTACATCAAAAATATACTTAAGTGCTGAAAAACGGGGCTTAATGGGGCAAACTTAACAACTGCCACTTTAATTAACATTTTGCTAATAATTTTATGCATGTGTAAATTTTTATATCCGGGAGTTCAAATTTTATTTCGAGAAATTAATTAAATGATTAATTATTTGATTAATTTTTGAGTCATGTCCACTTTATTGCGAGCAATGACGCAAATTTGTCCGATCTCTGGTAATAATGTAGTATTGTGCCACTCACCTGTACCTGTTACCTTAGGCTCTGTCTACCCCGTAAGGGATGAAGACGTGATTTGTGTGTGTGTGTGTGTGTGCGCCACTCACCCGTATATGGTGTGCTCGCTGGTGACGCAGGAGGTGTACTTGAACGGGATGGGCTGGTAGCCGTACGAGCCCGCGTACGGCATGTAGCCCGGACCCATCATGCTGGAACAACACAACCTCGATGTATACGAGTGTTACCTTGTATTCTGTATACCTTTTTCTGTTTTGGTTGTTATATGTGGTGATCAATAATGAGTTATTGTATTGTACGCCGGGTGTCACAAGGAAGCCTCAGCTCTGGATTAGTCAATACCTTAGTTATTGCAACCAGAGTTGGGCGTTATCTAGATAATTATTTCAAATGAATTTATTCGAAGATAAATTCAATCACAAATAGTGCGTCGACAACTTTTTTATTTAGACAAATTATCTAGATGAAGATAACCGACCTCGTTTGTTATTGAAGTAAGCTTATAGTAAAAATATGTATACAGAATGTCACGTCGGGTCACACCGTCACATAGGAATAAATGTGTTGTTGTTTTCTTGGTTACTTGGGGTTGGGCAGCGGCGCGAGCGTGTCGGAGGCGAGGCTGTCGCTGTCGGGCGCGCGCAGGCGCAGCGCCGCCATGTCGCAGCACAGCTCGCCCGCCACGTAGTAGCACTGCTCCGAGAACGTTATCTTGTTCACCGTGTGCCGGATGAAGCCCGCCTGGAAACGACAGTTACTAAATAAGACGACGTATTATTTGTGAATTAATCAATTTTTTCTAGCTGTTTCTGACCTTGAGCCTGCGTAAAGCTTACTTCTCCAGCTGTTTCTGACCTTGAGCCTGCGTAAAGCTTACTACTCCAGCTGTTTCTGACCTTGAGCCTGCGTAAAGCATACTTCTCCAGCAGTTTCTGACCTCGAGCCTGCGTAAAGCGCATTTCCCTAACTGTTTCTGACCTTGAGTATCAGCCAAACGAACTTCCCCAACTGTTTCTGACCTTGTGCCTGCGTAAAGCGCACTTCCCTAGCTGTTTCTGACCTTGAGTAGCAGCCAGACGGACTCCCCCAACTGTTTCTGACATTGAACCAGTGTAAAGTATATTTTTCTAGCTGTTTCTGACATTGAGCTTACGTAAAGCGTACTTCTCCAGCTGTTTCTGAACTCCAGTCTGCGTAAAGCGTACTTCCCTAGCTGTGTCTGAACTTGAGCCTGCGTAAAGCGCACTTCCCTAGCTGTTTCTGACCTTGAGTATCAGCCAGACGGACTTCCCCAACTGTTTCTGACATTGAACCAGTGTAAAATATATTTTTCTAGCTGTTTCTGACCTTGAGCCTGCGTACAGTGTAATTTCCTAGCTGTTTCTAACCTTGAGCCTACGTAAAGCGTACTTCTCCAGCTGTTTCTGACCTTGAGCATGTGCGAGGCGTACTTCCTCGCGTCCCGGCGGTCCGCCACGCCGGCCACGTGCTGCAGGATCCAGTCCACGACGTCCGCGCCGATGAACGCGTTTGGTATCGTTATCTTGAGCCACATCCGGTCGCGGATCTCTAGACCTGGCGAGCAGAGCAATAGCGATATGAAACAACTATTGATACCATGATGGTACAGGCCCCTACCAGCGCGACAATTGTCAGTGACAAGTGTCAATTCTGTATACATTACAAAATCTACGCTGGTTGGCTTCATAGTGAATGCATTTCGAATTGTCAATGGTATCTAAATATATATAACTCAAAGGTGACTGCCTGACTGACATAGTGATCTATCAACGCACAGCCCAAACCACTGGACGGATCGGGCTGAAATTTGGCATGCAGGTAGATGTTATGACGTAGGCATCCGCTAAGAAAGGATTTTGATCAATTCTACCCCCAAGGTGATAAAATATGGGATGAAAGTTTGTATGAAACTTTGTCAATTTTAAACCGATCGGGCTGAGACTGCATGCACAAAGCTACTATGACGTAGGCATCTAATAACGGATTGCGTAATATCTGCGGGATGGCGATAAACGAATTCTATGCAGACGAAGTTGCGGGCAACAGCTAGTGTATGTATAATTCTCAATGGTTACCGACAATTGTCGAGTTGGTGAAAAAGGGACTTGGTCAAACTGGAGCGGCTTGTCTCCGGTAGGGTTTCTCGCTAATCCTACCACTAAGCAGCGGTGCTCGCTCAGCTGTGTTCCGGTGTGGAGAGCAAGACAGCTGGCGAAATTACCGGTACACACACACACGCAAATCACGTCTTCATCCCTTACTGGGTTGACAGAGCCTAAGGAAACAGGGTATAAGGGTACAGGCCACATTTAGCAAGATTGTGGGCGTATAGATGAAAAATGAAATCAAAATAATGATGGGTTGCTAGCCTCATCGCCTATAACATGATTCCTATGACTTTCGCCCATTCCCTCGATGGGCTTTTACCATCTGCGCGGGTAGAGAAGCAACTGGTATATTCTATGTTTTTTCTTTGCTCCCAGACCAGCATGGAAGGAGTTAATCTATTTTATTCTGAAAAACTGACTTTCTGTCAAGTTTCTTGCGGCGCATTCTTCTTGGCAATGATGGTCTTTCTGAATGCGCTGTTTGTTTCAAAAAAAGACATGCCCTTGCCGGTTTATTTGCAAAATAAACTTTTTGATTATTTTCTTGTCATATTGTTACTGCTAATCCTTTGCGATATATCTGTAGACCCGCAAGCGATCGCCTCACTGTGACAGGGTTACATAGACTGGCAAGGGGGCGTCCATTAATTACCTGAGGTATTTTTAGGGATTTTTTGATCCCCCCTCCCCCTTGCTGAGATGTCGTAAGAATTTTCTCGACCACAATCACACGTGAGATTTTTCAAAACTTGTACTTTGGGTATTAAATTATTGGATTTATTAAAAAAACAACACAATTTGTTTAATTACTATTATTTAAGACTAGCAAGGACTAGTATTTGCAAATATTGCTGTAATCTTAAATTATTAATTCAACTTTAATTTAACTAAATTTTCACGCGGTTTTACACAATTTTCTGCTAAAAAAAAATTACGTGATATCTGCCAAGACCCCCCTCTCCCCCAAGTGATATTTAGTAAGATTCGGCTCGACCCCCTCCCAGCCCTAAATACTTCACGTAATTAATGGACGCCTCCCAAAACCTGAGCCCGCAGCATCCTCACCTGAGTCGGGGCGCAGCATGGCCCTCACGACGAGCGCCATGTCCGCGCTGACGGACAGCTGCGGCGTCTGCGCACCGCACGGCAGCGTGCTCGCGTCGGAGGCGCCGCGCTCGGACACGGAGCCCGGGAGCGCCGACAGCGACGGCGGCGGCGGCGGGTAGGCCTCGCGCAGCGCCGCCGTGTGCGCCACCCATGCGCCTGCACACGTCAAACACCATCAGAATTGGCATTGTTCATTTTTTTTAGTATGCTCCAATTCGAAAACCATTTCGAGGAAAACCATCAATTAACCGATTTATCTTGTCCAATTTCAAAAATACTTTATGATTGCAGATATTTTTGTAAAAGTACTTTGAACCTTTGTTTGACCGAACGACCGGGTTTTTAGACAGAATCCAGCATCGAATGTTTCCCACAAAAATGAAAAAAAAAAGTTTGGCTACGGCAACTGTCACGTGCTCAGAACAATAACTAAAGCATAGAACCCGGACTAAAATAAAAACTAATTATTATAGTGCGTTGCTTCTTATTCCAGTGCACTAAAACAATAAGTTAAAAAGAGACAAAGATGCTATTCACGAGACAGTCGTCTGTCTGTTCCGTACCAGGGTAACCTATACAAAGCGCTTTAAATTATACATGTATATATTTCGCTAGTGTAGGGAACAAACCGTCATTGATTAGTCTTCAATCGATATTTTTTATGGGTATCGGGACGGTCGTGGATATTAATACATATTAAACGGATATCATTATAATGAAAAAAATCTATTATGAAAATCGGCCAAGTGCGAGTCGGACTCGCGCACCGAGAATTCCGTTTCACCGTACAACAAAAACACATTTTTGTCCGTTCGTATTTGAATTGGTTGGTAACAAAACAACGGCAAAAAATCACGCTTGTTGTATGGGACCCGATAAATATTAATTTTATTTTGATTTAATTATCTATTTTTAAAGTGAATATGAAACTGAATATTTCAAGCGTCTACCTGTTGCCGCTATTGATATCGAACAAATATCGCAAAAAAAAACGTTTGTGGTATGGGAGCCCCCCTTAAATATTCATTTTATTGTTATATTCATATGTGTTTTATTCATAGTATTTTTTGCTATAGCGGCAACAGAAATACACCATCTGTGAAACTTTCAACTGTCGAGCTATCACGGCTCATGAACAACCTGTTGATAGACGGACAGCGAAGTCTTAGTAATAGAGTCCCGTTTTTACCTTTTGGATACGGAACCCTATAAAAGGAACATTTATGCATACCTATAGATTAGTAAAAACTTGCCAAGTCAAAAAAAAGTGAAATAGTAAAGTTATGGCCAAAGAAAGGGAACAATATGGAACAATAATGGAGTCGGAAAACTGAAAGAATTAAACATATTTAATTATATCTCTATATTTACATTTAATATCGATTGACAGTTTAGTCGATATCACAGGCACATCACTAAGATAACCTATACTGTTTTCATATTTTCTTTAAAATAATATGTAAATAGGGATATCTTTGACAAACAGGATTCAATAATGGTGTTATTTTATAGAACACACTCTCAATATATTTTAATGCGACCCTGAAGCTGATTAAAATCACTTAACGATGATAACTTATAAACGCATTATCATTTTGTTTTCTGGACGCATTAGATTTACATCCTGGCACTGCACAAGACATTTTCTAGTTTCACTAAGTAATTGGCTTTACCAATATTCGTTATTTAATCAATTTTTAACAATAATAAACAAAAAATTCTCCAACAATTGTCCGTCATTCACGCATCCGAAGCACAATAAGCACATACAGACAAGTTAAGTTGACACTCAACACAAGTCATTGGGCTAAGAAATCTGACTCTTGAAATCGGCATCATATATCGGAACCAAGT
The DNA here is from genome assembly GCA_949127965.1 of Pandemis corylana. Lineage (NCBI taxonomy): Eukaryota > Metazoa > Arthropoda > Insecta > Lepidoptera > Tortricidae > Pandemis > Pandemis corylana. The sequence goes on along the minus strand of OX421875.1, from coordinate 880,827 downwards.
GACGTAAAGGAACCAAGTTTGACGTTTGGACTGGTACGAAACAGAAAAATAAGAACAAACTGACAAGTTTGTTCTCTTTTTAACTTATCGTTTCAGTACACTGGAATAAGAAGCAACGCACTATAATAATTAGTTTTTATTTTAGTCCGGGTTCTATGCTTTAGTTATTGTTCTGAGGTCACGTGTCACTGTCAAATCTACAAAACCATAGACAAAGCCGTTTTTTTATAGCCAGCCGAACGAAGGCGATTGGGATTCTGTCTAAATTCACGAATTATCAAACAGCGAAAAAATATTTATTATTAATTAACAAAGCTACGTAAAAGCATAATATTCAAATTTGTTGCTTGAAATAGTCCATTTTATCAAATAAAGGTGTTAAAAGCACAGCTTAAAAAAAATTAACAATGCCAATTCCACGCACACACACACACACAATTCACGTCTTTATCCCTTACGGGGTAGACAGAGCCTAAGGTAACAGGTACCTACAGGCCACATTTAGCAGGATTGTGGGAATGCCACGCGACATATGCTATCCCGACAAAGTGCAAAGTTCCCGCGGGAAGTTACGGGCGACAGCTGGTAATAAATACATACATACCGTCACGCCTCTTTCCCACGGGGGTAGGCACTACTTTGTTCCACTTGCTACGATCCTGACATACCTCTTTCGCTTCATCCACATTCATCAATCTCTTCCAACATGATTAATAAGGTTTTCTTAAACATTGTCGTAAATGTCGTCATTGTATTCTAAGTAACCTAGCCTAGTGGTTAGTGACCCTGACTATGAAGCTCGAGGTCCCGGGTTCGAATCCCGGTAGGGGCAGACAGTTGTATGATGAATACGAATGTTTGTGCCCGAGTCATGGATGTTGTATATATTTAAGTATGTATTTATCTACATTATATAAGTATGTTTATCCGTTGCCTGGTACCCATAGCACAAGCTTTGCTTAGTTTGGGGCTAGGTCAATTGGTGTAATTTGTCCCAAGATATTTATTTAATTTTTTATTTAACAGAGCACGAAGGGCCTTGTTGACAGCCGAATTACATTGCAGGCGCGATTTTCAGACCATAAATCGGTATGCTGATGTGTTTTTCATATGTTTTCTACTTTTTAAAAATTCAAAGAGACTATGGAACAATGAACAACAATGCCATACAGCCAAGTCAATGGCCGAGGAGTGCGTAATAAAATGTGTATATTCACCAGGGTCGATGGGCCTGACGGGCTCGGTGCGCGGGATGGTGAAGTAGCCCTTGGGGTTGGGGTCCCAGCACTTGGCCACCACCAGCTTGATGGGCCCCGGCTTCTGGACCACCTCCCGGAGGACCCTCACGGCTTCGTCGTTGGTCATATCCTCAAAGTTCACATCGTTCACCTGGAGTAGATAATGCATACTAATGTTACAAATGCGAAAGTAACTCGTGTGTCTGTTACGCTTTCGCGCTTAAACCATTAAACTGTATTTAATGAAATTTGGTACAGAGGTAGACTAAATCTTAGTAAGGCGCATACATACATCACGTCTTTATCCCTTACGGGGTAGACAGAGCCCGAGGTAACAAGACCTAAAGGCCACGTTTAGCATGATTGTGGGCGTATAGGTGGAAAGAGGAATCAAAATAGTGATGGATTGTTATCATCGCCTATAACATAAGACTTTCGCCCATTCCCTCGATGGGCTGACAATCGGCATCGGAATCAGCTAGCTGTCACATTCATACAAGAACTGTCAAAATGAACACGATGGCGATTGCAAGTGAGTTAGGTAATAAGCCTACAGTATGGAAGAAATTACATCAGACCTTTTTTTAACCAATACAATAGTCAGTGTTGATTTTACAATTGAAAAGGTACATGAATGGATCATAAATATAACATTCATTGTCCACACTCCCATTCAAATTTACCTGAAGTTGCATCACAATGGTTTGTGCAAAGAATGAACAGAAAGGTCTCTACTTGGAACTGGGGTCTACCAAAGAGAGCTCTTGCCTTATCCTGTCTTTACTAATACTACCTTCTGCCCGCGACTTATTCTGCGTAGAATTATGCATAAAAACCTTCCCCTTGAATCACTCTATCTATTAAAAAAAACACACACATAAATCACATCTTTATCCCTTACGGGGTAGACAGAGCCTAAGGTACCTTGGGAACTATAGCCAAACCCTCCCATAAATAGAGGAGGCCTATGCCATGAGGCACGGCGAATTACGCGATAATTTAAAAAAAAACTACACAATGTTCTGAAATTGGCATTGTTCAGCTGTGCCTTTAACACCTTTATTTGATAAAATGGACTATTTCAAGCAACAAATTTGAATATTATGCTTTTACGTAGCTTTGTTAATTAATAATAAATATTTTTTCGCTGTTTGATAATTCGTGAATTTAGACAGAATCCCAATCGCCTTCGTTCGGCTGGCTATATAAAAAAACGGCTTTGTCTATGGTTTTGTAGATTTGACAGTGACACGTGACAGTTGGCATAGCCAAACTTTTTTTTTCATTTTTGTGGCAAACATTTGATGCTGGATTCTGCCTAAAAACCCGGTCGTTCGGTCAAACAAAGGTTCAAAGTACTTTTACAAAAATATCTGCAACCATAAAGTATTTTTGAAATCGGACAAGATAAATCGGATAATTGATGGTTTTCCTCGAAATGGTTTTCGAATTGGAGAATACTAAAAAAAATGAACAATGCCAATTGCAGTGATACAGAATAAAAAAGGCTATATTATGTTTTATCATATTATAATCAAGCATTTACCTATAGAATGACCGGTTAAAAGAGTCCTCACCCGCGCGGTGCAGGGGCGCGGGGTGGGACGACCGCGGGGGCCTCTCTCTGTGCGGGCGGCAGGCGCACCCGCCCGCACCTCTCTCGGTCCCCTTTGTCGTCCTACCCCGCGCCCCGCAGCCGCACGGGCGAGGACTCATTAAAGCGGTCGGTCTATATACAGGGTCACCACAAACACCTACTAAAATACTTATTAACTTATTTCTCTTATTGGTTGTCTGGAAGAGATCGCTATTAAGCGATAAGACCGCCTATTGTCTACTTTGTTCTTTGTTTCTCTATTGTTTTGTACTGATTTGTGGTGTTCAATAACGAGTATTTGTATTGTATAGAATTGTAAAATAAATTAAAGTATGTGAAAACAATGCATTTTATTCATTTTAGACGTTATGTTTCATAGAGCCATTTACTGCTTAACTACACAATCAATATTTAAATATAAATAGTGCAAGTGTATTTTTTTCAAAACAACCAGGTTCGATTTCCGAGCTGAGTACATGTTTTTTTTAAATGTATGATTGCAGTTCTTCTTGTTATTAAAATCGATGACATGGTTCCTAAGAACAGATCTTCGTATGTCTTATAGTTTCAGACTTTCCCGTACTGACCGATTGCAATGAGACACCCGGTATATATGTTGTACGTACTTCAGTAATGGTACCCTTTTGTGGCGTCAGTGTCACATGACAAGATAATCATGACTGATGGCAACAGGACGTCATTATTGTCATGGGAAAGCATTCCGTAATCTTCATCTACTGAATGCGTGTCACATGAAGCTCTATCTCTTTCTAACAGTGTACTGGGACCAAATTAGCTGTTCTATGTTGGTATATTGTTTCTTAGTTCGATATTTATGCAGCTTAGGTCCTGGGGCCCGATTTAGTGGTGAAAAATCTTGCTGAATTCGAAATACGGTTAGAATAGAAGACAATCACGGCTCTCATTATTCTTGTGAACTAGTCAAAAATTTGATTAGCGCTGTAGTTTTGAAGATACATATAAACAGATTTATACCACTTTTGAGTGGTGTTTTCACATACGTGTTTTCCAAAATCGGGTGACTGGGTTCAATTCAATCTCAGTCAGGGCAGATGTTATGAATTATATGAATGAATGTTGGTTGTGCTAGCTAGTGTTGGATTTTCATTTAATTATGTAATTCAGTCACTTAGATTTTATTTTGGAATATTAGCAGGCGGTCTATAGGTAGTTATGTGTGATTTTTTTATTGCTTTAATAAAAGTTCAGTCACAAACAATACAAAAAAATATATTTTTTAAATAACTCAACAGTCAAAATAATAGCTTGTAAACATACAGTCAGAAAAAAAAGCTAGTTTTCAAATTAAGAATTTCAAGGAACTCATTCTGTTCTGCTAAATATGCTATTTATTTATTTCTATTTGGAAAACTTTAAAAGGTAATAATTTTGTAAAAAATTACAGCTTTCTCACATTTTGTAAGTTTTTGGTTACTCCTACTCAGGATCAACAAGACTTCTGATTCTTATAAGAGAAATGTGACACCAGGTCTATATGTATACATATAGGTAATATCGGGTACCATTTTTTTCTTGAATGAGAAACTATAGTATTCTAGATTTTGTTTTAAACTCCATTAATTCTTTGGCAAGTACGAGAATGGGATTATAATTTAACAAGGTTCTATTAGCATTCAGTGGTGCCCATAGACACCTCAACATTAACATTGACCTTTTAAAGGCAACCATGTTGTAACTCAGTACTAACCTGTAATATCATGTCTCCAGGCTCTATCCGTCCGTCCAAAGCCACCGCACCACCCTTCATGATGCTGCCAACGTAAATACCCCCGTCACCACCTTTATTCGACTGTCCCACTATTGAAATACCCAAAAAGTTCACCGTATCCATGTTCAAAGTCACAGTAATTATGTGCATGGACATCGTTGAATCCGTAATAGAAGAGTACGAGCTTGTACGGGACATGACTTGAGGCCGTTTTCTTCTCCGCTGAGGTCTTTTCCGATTGCTTACTTGGAGATGTGATACGCTGCTGCATTCTGTCAATGCCCGGTCTACTGAGGCGTTTGTGTGTCGCCCAGTGGTCGTCGTGATCTCTGATTGGCTATCAAATAAGCTAGTAGAGTCTAGATCCGAGCTTAATACCGAAGCAGTTTCGTATTCCAGACCGTGGTTCCCGTATTTAGAATGCCCGTTGATTCTCAAGCCTCTGTATTTGTACTTGTCGCATGACGCCCTGTGTCCTGGTCGGGAGCTTATCGTACTGTCTGTATCGGTGCAGGTGTCCCGCGTGAGGGGCGCCGAAGGAGCCCCGTGGGCGGCCGTCTTGCCCTTCCCCGCATTACTATCCGTGCACTGAGAGGCGCCGTCAGAGGGATTGGAACCCTCCGCAGACACGAGCCACGACACCACACGGCCGTTGAAGCACGGCAGATGAGCATTGTCATCAACAATTTCCTCTTTAACAACACCGAAGTCATCGTCCATGGATTTGAAGAAAAATTTATAGTTCGGCCTATTCAACTGGTTCTTAAAGTCGATTAACGTCACTTTCTCTGGCGATATTGGAATTTTAACTAAGTACGGCGTCTCCTCGTCGTCTATGTAGTAAATGACTTTTGTTTCCTCCATTTTAGAGCATTTATTATTGATAAAAAACAACACCCTTACGATCTATAAATATCGGTCGCCATCACAAAATATGGCGATAAAACTAGTTCTGCTTTCTGCCGGCGCGTGGCGCTAGCATAGTATTTTCACTTTCTTGTCCGAATTGGACCAATAATTGTACTTGTATAACCAATGATTATTTTTAATTTGCAACATATTTACAAGAAAATTACTTCAATATTATGATTTCGTAAAACTAAAACAAAGATATATGACATAGGCCAAATAGTGGCTCTGAGGTGCGCTGTTTGCAATACGGACCAACTTTGTAGGTTACAATTCACGCAGCATACGAGAATACTGCCTACCGTCTTCAGTGGGGGACAAAAATATACAATTGGCGTGAATATCAATATCTTAATATGTTCAAAGTATTTGATGATACTTAAATTAATAACTGAAAATATGAAGTGAGTTGAAAAATACAAATATATTCCGTGTAATGGGACGAATTATAATGTTACAAGTAGTGTAAAATTACCCCCAAAATAAAGTTTAAATGTCAATAAATGAACAACTCGTTTTTGATGTATTGATTTCTTTTAGATAGGAATCTAATAAGCCTGTTCTTCTTAGCTTTTAATTTTATAGCGTTTCGTAACAAATAAAAAAAGTGCAATAAGGCTGAATAAAATGGAAATGTTTTTTACGATGTGAGGCTTTTGCGTTTCGATTTTCAGCGGGAACTGGTTTTAATCCTATGGTATCAATAAAGTGTCAAAAATTAAAAAATATATACGTCAAGTCAGATTTTCAAAACATACTCACGTGTTGTATTAGCGTGGAGTCGACTCTAATAAATAAAATTTAAACACTAAATGTGAAATACATACTTGAAAATGCAAATAAAACAAGAGGATATAGAACTAGACATCTTCGTCGGCACAAAAATCGGCTCATTCAAGCGTAAGTAGCGTCGTAACATTCAAATCGAAATATAGTGGCATGTTTGTAGTCAAAAACCAAGTATTCATTGTACTTTCCTGGATATATAACTGCTCTGGGGTTATAAACGTTGAACAATCTTATGAACAGCCACAAGAAATGTACCATCAAAACACTATTTTTCAACAGCACTATTAAATTTACTATAAAGTTAACGAACTTTTTCCAGATGTAAAATATCACACAGACGTAACGAAAAACACTAAGAAATCCTTAGAAAACCTGGTGGACATTAAATCACTGCAGAAAAATGAAGGTATCACGTGCATGGAGTGGGGAAACAAGGAACAAACCGAGATATTGATAGGAAAACAAAATCAAGAGGTAAAATTCAAATTGTTTTTTTTCTAAAAAGGGAGACAGTTTCTATTATTACGAACCTTTGACAGGCAAGATTTATAAAGCAAAAAAATAAATAAACGGCTTAAATCTCTGTGTAATATCTTCTCTAATCTTTAACTTCTTAATAAAAGTACTTGTGTTCATTTTAGATTCAACAATACACAACAGATGGGTCGTTCCCTCGATCATACACAGCAGACTATGGCAAAGGGCACGTAGTGGGCCTTGGACGCTATCAGCGACGTCTCGTGTCTGCCCTGTCAGGGGGCATTGTTAAGATATGGAGCAAAAAGAACGAGGTTCTAGTGGATACTGGGGGCCAGCTGGATCGCATGAGAGTGTGCACAGAAGATGATGTGTTTGCTACTGGTAAAGTTTATGAATTAAGACAGATGGACGGGCGAGTTAGTTCACATACTTACGGCTCGACAACTTTACTCCTGTACTTGTACTTTACTCTAAAAGTATGCGTACTTAGACTGACACAGGCGAGTATAGTCTTCGAGCCGTAAGTATGCGATCTTACTTGCTTGTCTGTCACCCACTTTAGGATCACTTACAAATAAATGATTCCACCTATATGTCCGCAATTATGCTAAACACGGCCTTTAGGTCTTGTTACCATAGCCCCTGTCTACCCTGTATGGGTTATAGATGTGATACATGTTTGCAATGCCAAAGGATAACAGAAAATTTCCCAGCCTTAAGAGCTATTTCAATGAACAATAAATATTTACTTTGCTACTACGGTACTCACATGCATGTTTTTCATGCAATTCTCCCTCCACTACTGCCACATAAAACACATAAATCCCACAAACTTAATTATCCCTTACATCACACAAACACTGACGCGTTTCGATCCCTCTACTCTACGGGATCATTATCAAAGTTTGGTGAGCACAACTGTTACACACGCAAACCAACGTCGTACTGGTTTGAAAACAGAAATAAACACAATGTACCCACATTCATTTATTTTCCCAGACTATCTTTTTATTTGTGATTTTTATTGTACATCAAGAGCTACCTTCAAAAAAAATTCCAACTACAGCAAACGCAAAAAGGGTTATGTATTTAACAAAAACTATTTTTCTATTCATCAAAATGGACACGCAATAAAGGCGACAAAACCTAGTTCACCTTTTTTTTTTGTTTTTATTAGTATCAGTATCAGTTCACCTGATGGTTAATTATTGTACCTAATTATTTCCAACTGCTCCAAAACATCTAACCGTAGTCCCTTCTCACTAAAGTGTAAAATATCGAATGAAACTGAATCTGGCAATGAATGAAATATTTAATCTAAAGTATCAGCTATCTCCGTCAAATTCTATACAAATCTGTCCAGCCGTTTCCATGTGAAGAAGTAACAAACATACACAAATCACGTCTTTATCCCTTACGGGGTAGACAGAGTCTAAGGTAACAAGACCTACAGGCCACGTTTAGCATGACACTGAGGGCGTAGAGGTGGAAAGTGGAATCAAAATAGTGATGGGTTGCTAGCCGCATCGCCTATAACATAATACCTATGATTTTCGCCCATTCCCTTTACTTATATGGGTTTTTACCGTTTGCGCGGGAAGAGAAGCAACTGGTACATTCTATGTTTTTTCTTTGCTCCCAGACCAGCATGGAAGAAACACACACAGACCAGCATTTAACACACACACACAGACCAGCATTTAACACACACACACAGACCAGCATTTAACACACACACACAGACCAGCATTTAACACACACACACAGACCAGCATTTAACACACACACACAGACCAGCATTTAACACACACACACAGACCAGCATTTAACACACACACACACACACACACACACACACAGACCAGCATTTAACACACACACACACACACACACACACACACACACACACACACACACACACGTGTCTACCCTCGTGTCTACCCTCTAAGGGATAAAGACGTGATTTTGAATTTATATATGTATGTATGCATGTATAATGTGACCTTCCAGGTGGTGAAGAGAACGACCTCAAAATATACCGCATGGGGGAGCAGGCCCCGCTGTTCAGCGCCAAGAACCTGCCGCACGACTGGCTGCAGCTGCGGCGGCCGCTCTGGGTATCCGACCTGGTCTTCATGCCTGGCGAGGGCGGCCAGCTCGCCGCCGTCTGCTCCCGCTACGGGTACATCAGGTGAGACCGACTGATCTGATAAGATGACCGGAGCCAGATTTTTGAAAGCACATGCGTGAAAATACCACTCGAAAGTGGTGAATAATTGTGCTGAATTTGAAATACGAGTAGCTTAGAAGACAATCACAGCTCTCATTAATCTTGTGAACTTGTCAAAACTTTGATTAGAGCTGTAGTTTTGGAGATATAAGCTGATTTATACCACTTTCGAGTGATGTGCTTTTAAAAATCGGGCCCTTGTACTAATTTACTACTTTTTCTTTGCTCCCAGAGCAGACTTATTACCTAACTCGCTCGCAATCGCCATCGTGTTCATTTTGACAGCTCTTGTATGAATGTGACAGCCAGCTGATTCCGATGCCAACTGTCAGCCCACACATGAACTGTCAAAATGAACACGATGGCGATTGCGAGCGAGTTAGGTAATAAGCCTACTGCTTGGAAGTAACCCACCCTTATTGGATAAAATATAGAGGCAATAAATATAGTGTTGTATATATTTCAGGTTGTACGACGCGCGCGCGCAGCGGCGGCCGGTCTGCGACATCCAGTTGGACAAGATGGCCGCCACCTGCATGGCGCCCGGCCTCCACCCACGGTCTGTAAAAAAAACATAAAATATTTTTTTTTTTTTTGCTAATATGCCGCTAAGGGCTCTTTTACATGTCTTTTTTGAAAATACCAGCGCATTCGGGAAGACCATCAGTGCCAAGAAGAAACTACGCGATTTCCCTGGATAGAAAATAGCCTATGTGTTATTTTTATTAAGGAATATAATCTATCTCTTTTCCAAATGTAATACATCTGTTTAGCCGTTCTGGCGTGGTAGTGATGAAGAATATGTGTATGTTTGTGGTGAAACCCTAGTGGCATCCCACTGCGTCGCATAAATATTTCCTCTCCGTAAAAAAAAGCTCTGTCTACCCCGTAAGGGATAAAAACGCAATATATGTACTTTCGACCGGATAGTCTAGTGGTTAGAGACCCTGACTGTGAAGCTAGAGCTCCTGGGTTCGAATCCCGGTAGGGGCAGACAGTTGTATGATGAATACGAATGTTTGTGCCCGAGTCATGGATGTTGTATGTATTTAAGTATGTATTTATCTACATTATATAAGTATGTTTATCCGTTGCCTGGTACCCATAGCACAAGCTTTGCTTAGTTTGGGGCTGGGTCAATTGGTGTAATTTGTCCCAAGATATTTATTTATTTATGTTTTATCGGAACCGAAGGCGGAGTCGGAGTTTTTAAATTTGCTTTATCGGAGTCGGAATCGGAGTCGGAGGCAGGGTCGGATAATTGACGATAGAGTGCACGTAGTGGGAGTCGGGGGGATTCCCCGCGCGACATGTATGAACCTGTTCATAACAGTCGACGCAGGCCGCCGCCGCCGCTATGTTATGCTTCGACCTCCGATTAAAACCTTCGATTTGAAAGTGTCGGAGCCGAAGTCGGAGCCGAAGGTGTAATAATAATCGGAAGTTCCGACTTAACGGAACCGGAGTCGAAGCTCCGTAACATCCCTGGTTTGTATGCCATAGTTGGACTGGTCCCAATATTCCAGGCAGGTGCTGGTGGGCTTCGGTCGCGGGCAGCTCCACGTGGCGGACTTTAGGGCGTCGCGGCTGGACAAGGGCTTCAAGGGCAGCGCGGGCGCCGTCACCGCCGCCGCGGCTGCCCGCGGGCTGCTCGTCAGCGCCAGCCTCGACCGCCATCTGCGCGTGCACAGCTACCACACCAAGGAGTTAGTCTACAAGGTATTGGCAGAGTGCAAAGCGGGTGGAGGGGGTAGCCTAAACGATCACAGCGCTCGCTACGGCTAAAATTGCCATTTTTGTCGCTGACTTGAGCTGTCAAATCCATATTGCAGTAAACATTTTCTAATCGTTTTTGAGATAAAAATATGGTCCTGGTAAGATGTGTTGTTGTGAATTGTAATAACACCAAGAAGAATAGCGACTGTAAATTTTACCAATTTCCAAAGACCATGGTGGAAACGAGACCAAAGAAATAAGTGGATATTTGCCGTAAGAAAAAAAAAATAAGCTACCTAACCTCTAAAATTTTCACTGAAAACAACAATTTTAATGTTATTGGCAATAATGTTACTGGCTACCATTGTCCAAAATTGTGTAATATAGTAAAATAACACAAGATTTCATTAATATTTTTCACAATATTTACTTACTTCTTGTTTGACAGCGGTGACAATATTGTCCATAATGGCCGCCTGTCACGTGGCGCTGTCGTCGCGCTCGGTCCCAATATAAGGCTAGGAATGAGGGCTGTTTTTGAATTGCCACGACATCAAACCGCATTGCCTACAGTTTTTTTTTAATTTTTTTATTTATTTTTTAGCCGTGATAGTCTAGTGGTCTCTCAAGCGGAGGGACGTGGGTTCGGGCCCGGGCTCGCGCCTCTGAGTTTAAATTACATTTGTAATTTCTCATGAGCTTTTCGCTGAAGGAAAACATAGTGAGGATAGCTGCACACATCTGCGAAGCAATTCAATGGTGTGTGTGAAGTTGTTCGCACTGGGCCCGCGTGGGAACTATAGCCCAATGCCTCTCATTCTGAGAGGAGGCCTGTGCCTGTAAGAATCACGTCAGAGGCGATGCGGTTAGCAACTCACCATTTGGATTCTATTTTCCACCTATACGCCCACAATCATGCCAAACGTGGCCTTTATATCTTGTTACCTCAACCTCTGTCTACCCCGTAAGGGATAAAGACGTTCATATGTACGTATTAGTGTTTGTTAAATAAAATTACATTAAATTACAGTGTTTTATTTACAATATTTTTTTGTTGTAGCAATACCTGACGTCGAAGCTGTCGTGCGTGTTGTTGCAGACAGAGGGCGCCACGGCGCTGCGACACGCAGAGGTCGCGGAGGTCAAGGAGGAGGCGGAAGAGGCGGAAGAGGCGGAGGCCGACGACCTCGATCAGCTGTTTGATGAGATGGAAACTGTGGTGTGAGTAGAGAACAACATACGTACACAAATCACGTCTATATCCCTTACGGGGTAGACAGAGTCTGAGGTAACAAAACCTAAAGGCCACGTTTACCATGATTTAGGCGTATATGGAAAAAGGAATCAAACCGCATTGCCTCTAACATGATTCCTAAGAATTTCGCCTATTCCCTTGATGGCCTTTTACCATCTGCGCGGGACGAGAAGCAACTGGTACATTACACATTAACGGATAACTCACGTATAAAAAAGATATAACAACGTAAAGTAAAAGTGGTGGTGCGTGGTGTGATGTGAGTGTGTTGTTGACATGTTTCGCTGCCGCCGGGGCGAGCGCTCCAGGAAGGACTACGAAATAGTCCGAAACATGTCGAGCATCACTTGACTTTTTATACGTGAGTTATCCGTTTATGTGTAATTATGATTAAGTCTCACGGTAGTTTCATGTTGTAACTGGTACATTCTATGTTTTTTCTTTGCTCCCAGAGCAGACTAGCGTAGAAAAAAGTTTTTGTTAATAATGTTTACATCTATTTTATGTCCTGATGCTTAGGAGACAATTAACAAATATTTAAAGATACGTTTTTTTAGTGCATTTTTCACTATTGCAGAGAAAAACCTAAAAAGAAAAAGTTGCCGGAAGTAGTGGTGAAAGCTAAGAAAATGAAACCGTCTCTAGAGGGCAGCACTGTAGATGTGGACAACCTCTCTGACGAAGAAAAGGAGGAAACAGAAGAAGACAAAGAAGATGCCATCAAGAAGTTGTTAAGAAGTACGGAGAAACAGAAGAGACGGATGGAGAAGAAGAAAAAGGCGAAGAAAAGTAAAAGCGTGTTTCATAATGCTTAGAATAAATGAATTTGAAGTTGTTGCGATTTTTTTTGCACTTTTTTAGAGTATTAAAAATACTTTACTTTTTTATTAGTTGAGATAAAGGCGGCTCTAATGATTTCGAAGAAATTTGACGAAAAAGTGTTATTGGTGCCAAAAAATCGAGTAAGCTAGGGCCATCTCAAGAAATACGTTTTTTTTTCGATTTTGTAAACGTATCTTAAAGTATTAAAAGTATTATGAAATCAGTTTGATACTTTGGCGAGGTGCTCAAAGGCATTTTGTGCTTCGCTCATTTTCGAATTTGACCTTTCTGCAACCGCGACTCGATCCGCCATCTAGTAAATAATTATTCAACTAAATTTATTACGCCATCTTGCATTTAAGTTTGGTACTACACCTTTTTAGTAATGCTACTCGACAAAAGAGGGCGCTTTAACATGGTTAAGCTTTACTTACACGTTCCATCTTAACTTTCAAAATTGTAAAAGGTTAAAAGACTGAAAAACGCTTTAAATATTTTGACCAATAGTGAACCAGGAAATTAGTGAAACTTTGCGATGATTGGCGAAACGATTTAGCTGTCAGCGAAATGAAAAGAAAACAAAAAAAAAGGCCTATAGTGCTTCGTTGGTTTTAGTGAAAGTTAATTTGCCTTTATTTTATGAAATATTGAGTCTTACGCCTCGTTATGAGTTAAAGTGCTATTTTAAACACTTTTTACAGCATTCTTTAGTTATCATTTTAAAATATGACCGACTGGGATTGCTGTAGGACGTGTCTCGGCGTTGGTTCTTTGAATCCTATATTTTTGCTATCGGAGCACAGTTTACATTACACTAACGTTATTTTTGTCGCCACAGGACTCAAAGTAAGTGAAATATACAGATAAATAAACATATAACACAAATAAAGCCCTAGTAATTGATAGAAACAAATATTGTTTCAAATTGTCGTACAAGTTTGTCGTCAAGAAAGATCCAATTGGGTTTATCCCTTAAAAAATCGTACTACATTAATCACTAATACAAAAATACACATTCCAGGTACACGTTAACGATTCCTTGCCCCAGCACATTTGCCGGAACTGCGTCAACATCATTAATCAAACGATTAAATTTCGAAAAAAATGTGAACAGGCCCAAGCAACACTAGAAGAGCGGCTAAAAAACAAAATTTACGGAATAAAACTAAAATCGGAATACAGAGCGGATGATCCATCTATATCTATAGATATATCGGAATATATTGATGATGACTTTAAAGACTATGACGATAATATAACATTAAATACATTACAATCTGAAACAGATATCCCTAAAGATTCAGACGATAATAAAGAGTATGAAACCAAAGTAGAAGAATTAATTGATACTAGTGATATATTTCATAATAATGAAGTTAAAGATGAAGTGAAGAATGGCAAAGAAGGTAATGTTGTGAAGAAAGGCAAAGTGGTGAAAAAGAAGAGAACTAAAAAGAAAGAGGACAATGAGAAGGTCAAAGAAGAAATTGAGTGTGAATACTGTCATAAAATATTAACTTCAAAACTGTCTATAAGAAATCATTATAAAATCCATACAGGGTTTGATGTTGTATGTGAGGTGAGATTTATTATAATCATAGATTATTTTATTTCTTCCATGCTGGTCTGGGAGTAAAGAAAATAGAATTTACCAGTTGCTTCTCTACCCGCGCAGATGGTAAAAGCCCAATGAGGGAATGGGTGAAAGTCTTAGGAATCATCTTAGTAACCCATCACTATCTTGATTTCGCTTTCCACCTATACACCCTTAATCATGCTAAATGTGGCCTTAAGATTTTGTTACTTTAAGCCCTGTCTACCCCGTAAGGGATAAAGACGTGATGTATGTATGTATAGATCATTTATAGAATAAACAACACTGACCCGGCTATAGCTTAACTTTTCGGATTTTTCTGTGTTCTAATTTTTAGTGTTGTGTAGAAATTTTAAAAAACTTATCAAAAATGATGTTTTTGGGTTATTGGTTACTTGTGTTGGCAGCACTGCGGCAAGAAGTTCATAACGCGACGGCTGCTGCTGATGCACTGCCGCGCCAAACACGGGTACGAGAAGACCGACAAGTGCTCTTTCTGCGACTACCGCGCCTCCAACGCCGAGCAAGTCAAGGTAATTAGCATTTAAGATATACATATATCACGTTTTTATCCCTTATGGTGTAGAGAGGCTTTTTTTTAACGGAGAGGAAATCTTTATGGATGCCCTAGGCACGGGGATGCCTAGGGTTATGTGGGACTCTCCCGAAGGGGTATACCCGAACTAAAAACTGGCATTGCCTCAATCCGGTGTGATGGGGACGCAGTGGGATGCCACTAGGGTTTCACCACAGACGCCCCCCGGTGGCCCCGGCGCCCGCCAGGACCGCGCCAAGGGGAGGGCCCGTACGCTGGGCCCGTCTTCCCTTGGACAATGAGACCGTGCAATGCAGGTAGGCAATGGGGTAGAGAGAGCCTAAGGCAACAAAACCTTAAGGCCACGTTTAGCATGGTTAAGGGCGTATAGGTGGAAAGGGAAATCAAAATAGTGATGGGTCGCTAGCCGAATCGCCTATAACACGATTCCTAAAACTTTCGCCCGTTCCCTCGATGGGATTTTACCATCTGCGCGGGAAGAGAAGCAACTGGTAAATTCTATGTTTTTTCTTTACTCCCAAACCAGCATGGAAGAAATATCAGCATAGATAACAAGCCTCATCAAAATCGGCTTAGGCCCTAAATGGAATGTGAATGTGAACAATATTAAGGCCGAGCGCCAGCGAGGCCGTCTACTATAAGAGTCTAGCAATTGTCGTTCCGGACCAACTTAGTGCTTTTATCAAACATTTTAGCGTGTGAGGGCGTATAGGTGGAAATGGGAATCAAAATAGTGACGGGTTGCTAGCCGCATCGCCTGTAACTACTCCTATTATACTCCTAATATGTTAAACAGACGCACCCTGAGAATGGCATCCTTGGTGTTTAATTTGAAGCAGACTGGTGTCCCGCCTTATTTGGCGCGTAAGCTAGAATGGACCGATCGCAGCAATGCAGGTTTGCGATCACGGGGCGAAACGATCTTGCTTCCGCGGTCCCGTCTCCAGGCATTTAGAGGTAGCTTTCGCTACGCTGCTTCTAAGTGTTGGAACGACTTGCCTCCGCCTATAAGAAGTAGTGGGACCCTTGCAATGTTTCAACGACGTTGTAAGGCCTGGTTGCTAAGCGTGCAGAATCAAGCGGGTACATAGGATGAGATATGCTGTCTGGAACGAATTGCCTAATTAATCTACTTGACTATGTTTTGTATTAATACAGTTTCATGTGATGTGTAGATATGTGTAGTGTTGACGAGTTTTAGTAACGGGCCGTGTGTTGGTCTTTAAAATTTTGTGTGTATGCGAGGGTATGTTCGCGTGTGTGAGAAAAGTAGTGTATCATGGGGGCGGCTGAAAAACAGCGTCTGTTTGTCAACAGATCGTTAGGCCTGTGTGGCACAGGCATAAGCTGAGCTGCCAACCATTTCAATAGTTTGTAGCATATTATTGTTTACTTTTACTTTTATATGTATGTAACTGCAAACTGTTGAATAAATATCTTTTATTATTATTATTATTATTTGCGCCCATTTAGCCATCTGCGGGGCCTCTATGCCTTTATCTCGGTCTGAAATAAAATTATTTTATTTTATTTTATTTATTTATGCAACTAAGTGTAGATGTGTGTGTAGATCCATGAGCGCCTGCACACGGGCGAGCGTCCCTTCGTGTGCGGCGAGTGCGGCGCGGGGTTCCACCGCCGCAGCAGCCACCTGCAGCACGTCGCCATCCACCTGCCCGAGAAGACTGTGCAGGTAGGGGGGGGGGGGGCCGGGACGGACTGACATGACTAACTGACAAGACTCATTTGTCAAAAAATTACAATGAATCAGATATGGTTGTATGGGCATAGTTTCCTTTGCTTTTCCCAAATGATAAAAAGTTTAGTTGATGATTTCGTGTGAATTATATTTTGTCAAGCAACTTATTTTTTTTTAATGTTCCTTTTGAATGTGGATGAAGCGAGAGAGGTAGCTATGTCAGAATTGTAGCAAGCGGTACAAAGGAATCTGACTACCCCTATGGGAAACAGGTGTGACGGTGAGTATGTTTTCTCTGCGTCATAATTAGATTACAAAGAAGTTACCAAAAATGGCCGAATGTCAACGTGACAAATGTTACTGTGACGTTCCAGATGCAACCAATTAAAAATCTACCTATTAATATGACTTATAATTATACCATACTAGCTTTTGCTCGCGATTTCGTCCGCGCAGATAAACTCAGAGTGACGACATGCTCCATACATCCACTCATGTCTCCAAGTATAAGGTTCTCATTTCCTATCCCGTGGGAAATTCGGAAAATCCCTTCTTAGAGCACCTACGTGATCCTCTAGGAATATTATCTACTAATTATAGTCTTAATTATTTACCTCGTTTTTTATCCCGTGGGAAATTTGAAAAAATCCTTTGCAGTGCACCTTTATACTAATGAAGGAATAATATGTAGGTGCGAAATGTAACGTAGCTTTATTGGTACAACATTTCCGGATTTTCCAATCCCGCGGGAAATTCGGGATAAAAAGTATCCTATATCCGCCTGATTCTTACTTGTTTGTAATGTAGCGTGTTGCTTCAGTGCCCGCAGTGCGACGCGCGCTTCAAGTCGGTGACGCTCATGCGCATCCACGCCGCGCGGCACCGCGCGCCGCGCTACAGCTTCCAGTGCAAGCTCTGCGACAACAACTTCGCGCGCCGCAGGTAGGCGGGGGGTAGAGGGGGGACGGGGAGAGGACACGCGGTAAAGGACGACACAGGGTAGAGAGGGGAACGAGGGTAGAGAGAGGGGAGCAGGGTAGAGAAAGGGGACACGAGGCTGAGAGGGAAGCGGGGTAGAGAGAGGACACGGGGTAGAGAGAAGGACACGCGGTAAAGGAGACGGGGTAGAGAGGGGAACGGGTTAGAAGAGGGAAACACGGGATAGAGAAAGGGGACTCGAGGCAGAGAGAGGGAAGCGGGGTAGAGAGGAGAACACGGGGTAGAGAGAAGGACACGTGGTAAAGGATGACACGGGGTAGAGAGGGGAACGAGTTAGAGAGGGGAACACGGGGTAGAGAAAGGGGACACGAGGCAGAGAGATGGAAGCGGGGTAGAGAGGGGGAACGAGGTAGAGGGTGGGGAACGGGGTAGAAGGTGTCACGGGGTAGAAAGACGGGAACGGGTTAGAGAAGGGGACAAAGGGGGAAAGGGGAGCGGGGTAGATAAGGGGGAACGGGGTAGAGATCCCCATCAATCCGCGATACATGCTTTACCCCTGCACTAGCCGCATGTGGGTAAATCTTCGATTTTTTCCATCTGTACCAGCTGTCATGTCATTTACTTGGCGATTTGTCGCCAAGCGCCATCTGTTTGGACAATGTGAATACGACACAAATTACAAACTCCCGTGGAACGTCTACTGCTCACCAGGGACGACAGATGGCGCTGTTTTCAATGAAATAGAATTTTTACTTCCCGATTTTTGTTTACATTTAGGATTTTCCCGTGTGTTCTACTTTTCAGTAACGGTTAGAAATATAATGTTAAATTATTTCTCAGAAACGTGGCCCGGCACGTGCAGCGCATCCACGGCATGCCGCCGGAACCGCACACGATTTGCCGGAAGAAGATAGCGTAACTAGAGCAGCACGGAACGTGTACTACCTTGTACAGTCATCACTATATCATCATCATCAGCTAGTGTCAGTCCACTGCTAGACATAGGTCTCTCCCATGGCACGGCACTGCTTAACCTTCAGCCACAGTAAATAAATAGAGCAGTATGGAAACTAGACTTGGGATGGCGAAAAAGAGAAGGAAATGAAGGCTGACCTGGTTCAAAGAATTCCTTCGCGTGCTAGGTCTTGATGGACGCAGGCTTCGCTTCTTGCTTCTTCCACCCTAGGGTGTATCGTTGAAGGGTTTATCGCGTTAAAACGTTTGAAAACGTCGAAGGGAGCATGGGAGCTCGACCCGACGCGCAGCAGTTGCTTAAGACGACAGAAAGTTCTTCTACCATCGGTTGGTTGTAGGAAATTGGAAGAGAATGTTGTGGAAAGGAGGGTAGCTTCTTACAAATAGTGAGGGGATGAATCGATATTCGCCAAGAGTTATTTTTTGAAAAATACCTACGCTCCTAGTGTTAGGGTTGTCGATTTAATTTTTGTAAAATTGAAAAGCTTTTTTAGTTAGCGCTATCTCAGCTAGTAACGCCTGAAAGTAACTAGCTACACTTAATTAAATAGATACACAATTTTTAAAACGAAAAGCTCGCACTGTCTGGGCGCACGCAGCAGACGGCCGCTCGTCTCAACGCGGCGCTCGCGACTGCCGGCGCCGCGAGATCCGCTTAGGGGGCGTGTAGAAGCGCGCGTCTGTGGAGGCGTTGAAGTATTATGTAAGCGCTTGAGGGGGGCGGGGGATCTTTGCTTTGCTTATTTTTGATGACATGGTGGGTGGGGGGGTGGATATGGTGATTACGTCAGCAGTTTCGATTCGAACTGCTGCTCACGAATCAATAAAAAACAGAATCCATTAAAAGAAAAATGCATATAGGTAGGTACTAATGATTACGTAAGCATGGGAGGGGGGGTCTTAAGAGGTTTGCTTACGTTTGCTGACAAGGGGAAGCGGGGGGGGATAAATAATTGTAAAAATTTGCTTACGTAATACTTGAATGGCCCCTATGTGTGCGTGCGTTTCGACTGTTTTGTTCGTGGTTTCCTTACTGCTTTACCTTATATATACCTAATATCTTCGCACCAAATCTATCTTCGAGTCCATAGAACCAGTCTGTCCCAACGGCTACCAGTTCTACGGCATGTCCAGTGGCGTAACTATAGGGTGGCAGGAGTGGCAAAATGCCAGGGGCCCCTAGCTCTACGGGGCCCCGGACTGACTTGGTTTAGAGCACAGAAGGGATGCTGATGCACTTCTGATGAATTTGCCGCATGAATTTACCTTGGCTCTGTCTACCCCGTAAGGGATAAAGACGTCATTTATGTATGTGTATGTGTGTACCATCCTCGGAATGTAATATACTATTACAGATTAGCTCAGTTTTAATTAAACCTACTTATTTATGATTAAAATGGAGGAATGTAGTCTCAATGTATTATTATATTTTTTATTATAATAAACGTGATATTAGAAATAAGTGAAAAAGTATTACAAATAATGTTTTACAGTTAGTAGTCAAGGGCATAAATATGTACGTTAGCGAAGCGTCAAAAACATCTATACACTATTATGCCACAAACAATAAAGTTGGTGACACATATTTGACATGATGGTTGTATTAGATATTTATGCTCTCAACTGCTTAGTAAAACTAATATTTATTATAAAAAGACGTATAGAATTAAGCAATAAAATTATTTATTTAATTCTATATTTTATTTTAGGTCAATAAATGAAACATAATTTTATTTAACGATACATACTTATGATTTAATATGTGGTCTATATATTTTGCCCCATAAAATCCAAGTTTCGAATAATTATCGTTGGTCATAAAGCCTTTTATTTCTGAAACAGTGAATATTTTTTTCAAGTTGATAGTAAACAAAACTTTTTTTATGGCGTGGAAAATGCGCCTTATGCGTATTAATTCAAAAATTCAAAATTTATTTTTGCAAATTGGGCGCCAATGGCTCTTTTACATGTCTTTTTTGAAACTACCAGCGCATTCGGAAAGACCATCATTGCCAAGAATGCGCCGCAAGAAACTTGGCAGAAAGTAATTTTTTCAAAATAAAATACATTAAGCTACTACAATACTTCAATTAAATACATTTATAAAAAAGATGTATAAGGTCCCCGAGCCTTAAATTATATTAGTCCATAGTAGAGATGTATCCGCCCGGTACGGAGTTACCGGGGGTATGTGGGGCTCTCCCGCGACGGCAGGCATACGCACTAAAAACCACACGGATTCCCTATTCGGTCGTATGTGAGGCGTTACGGGAGCACTCGGTGTCACCGCGACCACGACCACCCCGGGATGGGGTTCCCTCTTGGGCCACCTGTGCAATGCCCCCCCAGACGGATGTTAGCTAACAGTTAACTAACTTAGTAAGTTTAATTAATTAATTAAACCGTTGTTGCCTAGGGTGCACCCGTGAGGCCAAGAGCCTCTGTTAGAAGGGAACTGCAACGCTAGAGCTCTCGAGGTTTCCGACGGCGCACCCCATAGTTAACTAACCTAACAACAAGTTACTACAAGTTGTACATTCTGATGTCTTTTCCAAATTTTTGAAAAATGCACGATTTCATGTTGTTATGACCAAAAATATATTATTATGGGGCAAATAGGGGACCCGATTAATAAGTTTTGTAACTTATGGTAATAAATATGTGAAGTTTTCTGGGTGTTTTATTGTAGCTTATTGCCTAGCTCACGCGTACCACCTAGTACATTACAGCCAGCGCCATCTGTGTGACGGCAGCCAAACTACTATGAAATGCCATCGCTGTGTCACGACTTATTTAGGGGCCGTCCTTTAACACGTGAAGCTCCGAGAGGGGGGAAGCGTTCAGCAAAAACTACGAATAATAATGTCAAGAAGCGTAACTAAGCCCGAAAAATCATTTCACGCGAAGTAAACAGGAGGGGGCGTGGCTTAAAATATGTACCGCGCGGCGAATTAGTTCGGCCGGGACGCTCGAGCCGTTATCGTGACGTTATCATTGTATTTTTGCGCTAATACATTAGAAAAATATGCCATCGTGTTGTGTGAAGTGGTGTAGAAGCCATTCAGATATGAAAAATAGAGGACTCACCTTTCATATGTATGTAAATAAATATTTTAGGACACCATACTTGACGACTCTGGATGCATGTGATCCACGCACCCTTCCCTTACCGCAAGTGGGCGGACACAATCACGACGCGCGGACTAATCGCGTGCAAGTATTGTCTGACTGAGTGACAGGTGTCACGTTTGCATTGCTGTTAGTTTGTGTGCGTATGTGGAATGACAATCGAAGCGGCAACTGTTAGGGAATTACGCTTCTTGACTTATTATTATTCGTAGGGCAAAAATCACGAAATATCACAAAAGGGGCGGGGGGTGTAGTAAGATATCACATGAATTTATTTATTCGTCAAACGCGCTATTTTTAAACCGAAAAGCGGCGTGTAGTGTGACCTTGACTGTCTGTCTTGACATTTTCATCGTTCCTTAATTTTCTAGAATAAAATCAGATTATAATTTTAAACCTGTATTTAAAGATAATATTCTAAAATATTATGGTAAAATCCATCAAAGGAATGGGCGAAAATCATAGGAATCACGTTATATGTGATGCGGCTAGCAACTCATCACTATTTTGATTCCACTTTCCACCTCTACGCCCTCAGCTTGCTAAACGTGGCAGGTCTTGTTACCTTAGGCTCTGTCCACACCGTAAGGGATAAAGACGTGATTTGTGTTTGGTATTCTAAAAATTTTAAAATTCTTTGTAGCTAGGTACTAAAAATACACGTGATTTTGGATGGGGAAGGGGGGGGGGGGGGGTGGGAGTTAAGTGCTAAAAAACATCACATTATTAATGGACGGCCCCTTATCCCCTCAAAAATGCTACTTAAAATAGAACAACACTTAAACCAATTTTGCATTTAGCTACTTTTTACCTACCTGATGGCTTTAACCGCTTAATGAAGAGCAAGCTACCAGAAGCCATAGGTTAGCAACCCCTATTGAGCCGCCCTCGGACTTCGGAAGCTAAGGATTTTTGTGCACATAATGCGGTGAAGAATTGTGAAAAAAAACATTGACGAATATTCGAAAATTTATTGCAGTTTTAAATCAGTAAATGTACATTATTAACACTTTTGAAGGGTATTCGCGTGATGTGCTTTCAGAACTGGCCCCATAATAAAATTAATACGTAGACCGACCGCTTAAGGGCCGATTTTTCAATCGTCAGATAAGCTCTATTCTACGAATAACTCTATGGGTATCTGTCAGTTAAATGCTTATCTGAGGATTGAAAAATCGGCCCTAAATGAGTCTTTAAAAAGCGAGCCTTCCTGTTCCTCAAAGGGCCGGCAACGCACTTGTGATTCCTCAGGTCTTGCAGGTGTCCCTGGGCGATGGTGATTGCTTTCCATCAGGTGACCCGTCTGCTCGTTTGCCTCCTCTCATATAAAAAAAAAATCGCCCCATTGCAACTTGATAAAGCTTACAAAAAGATTGATCTACGCTTTGAAAAAAAAACCATAATTTTAATCTATAAAACGCTGACGCTATACGCGCCGACTTAAGGAGCGACCACACCGCTGCGAATGCGCAGTGACGTGTCGCATGCGTCACGTTCTCACTAGGGAGTGCAAACCGGTTAACCGGTTAACCGAAAATCCGGTTAACCGGACTTTTTTGGTTAAGGCAAAAAACCGGTTTTCGGGACGCAAAAACCGGATTAAAACCGAAAGAAATAAAAACTATAATAAGTTGATTATTTAATCCTATATACTACAGCGAGACTAAAACTGTTACTTTCAATATTCTGACTTATTATATATTATTACTATCTATATTTTACATTTAAAACGCATTTTATTAAGATTCTTGACATCTGAAAGTTTCAGTAGATCAAAACAAACTGGTTTAATTTCTGCTTAACAAATGCTGACTTGCTTAGTTTTTAAATTAAGCAATACTTTATTCAATGAAGCACGAACGTTAAATTATGAAATGATTAAATAATGATTTGAGTAAAATTGAAGAAAATAATGAAAACCGGTAAAAAACCGGTTAATCGGTTTTTGATTCCGTGATGCGGTTAAAAACCGGTTTTTTCATCTGTACTGTTTTTGCAATCCCTAGTTCTCACCATTTCTTCATACATTTTGTTGCGTACACGCACCGTCGCCTTTTACGCACTGATGTGGCCGGACCTTTATAAATTGCAGCGCCCTCTATCCACCAACTAGTACATTACAGCCACCGCCATCTGTGTGACGGCAGCCAAACTACAATAAGATGCCATCGCTGTCACGACTTATTTATTCTAACCCTTCAAAAATGCTACTTAAAATAGAACAACACTTAAATAAATTTGTATTTAGCTACTTTATACATTACAATAATTTACAAAAAAAAAAAAAACAAAGCCTTCATAAACATTTCAAATTGTTTAATAAATTTTAATATACGATTAATAAATTACAAACACTTCTTATAATGTGAGTTGCACTATTAACCACAACCAACGTTTTCTGTCAAACATATGTCAAAATCGTTGGTTATAGTCAATGCTATCGTTAAAATAACTTGCAACCCACGCTTAGTGCGGCGTTCAATTCTCACTACCAGCCGAGCCATTGTCATCGACTAAACAGAGACATCTAGTGGTGAAAATCTAACACTAACTTACAGAACAGTGCTTAATTAAAACGAACCCCGAATTTTCAAACTGTACACCGTCCCCATAACAACAAATAAATACAATTTAAAGTAATTTTTTTGGCTTCTATAGCGCCATCTGTCCAACCACTATCCAACTAACAATACCCACGATAAGACCGCCTATTGTCTACTTTGTTCTTTGTTTCTGTATTGTTTTGTACTGATTTGTGGTGTCCAATAAAGAGTATTTGTATTGTATTGTAACTGAACCTGACAAATGTAAAACTGACACACTTCTATGGATTCCATGCTGGTCTGGGAGCAAAGAAAAAACATAGAATGTACCAGTTGCTTCTCTTCCCGCGCAGATGGTAAATGCCCATCGAGGGAATGGGCGATTATAATAGGAATCATGTTATAGGCGATGAGGCTAACAACCCATCACTATTTTGATTCCATTTTTCACCTATACGCCCACAATCTTGCTAAATAAGGCCTGTCCTGTTACCTTAGGCTCTGCCTATCCCGTAAGGGATAAAGACGTGATTTGTGTACGTGTATGTATGTATGTGTTCTATGGATGAAAGAGGAACTAAATATGTCCATACAAAATTGTTGCAATAATCAAGCATTTTATTAAAAAATATGCCAGTTAGAAAAAGGCACCCCCGATAAATTCCTACCCCTTACGTAGGAACCTATTTGTACAGCCAGCCTAGTTCTATTTTTCGAGTTCTACCTTTCACACGTAAATTTCATATCTACGTGGTACGATAGATGCTCAAAAATATTGGAACACTCACGGCAACTCTGCGCAGCTTTGCGACACAAGACACAATAGCCGAATAGAAATAATTTTACTGACAATACGGTCATGTTCAAATATTTGAGAATCATATTAAGACCGTTTCACTTTTGCGAAGACACAACGCTGATGATCTATTTTTCATGTCTGTGTTTTTTTTCTATAAAATTGTGTACATTGCCTTAAAAATGTCTTTCTTCTTTCTAGATCGGTAATGCAAGAAACAGCGATATAATGTAAGTATATCAGAGCGAGATAGATAGATACTTCCATGCTGGTCTGGGAGCAAAGGAATAACATAGAATGTACCAGTTGCTTCTCGTCCCGCGCAGATGGTAAAAGCCCATCGAGGGAATGGGCGAGTCTTAGGAATCATGTTATAGGCGATGCGGCTAGCAACCCATCACTATTTTGATTCCCCTTTCCACCTATACGCCTACAGTCATGCTAAACGTGGCCTTTAGGTCTTATTACCTCAGGCTCTGTCTACCCCGTAAGGGATATAGACGTGATTTGTGTGTGTGTGTGTGAGATAGATAGACGAGGCAAGTTTTATACACGGCTGTGGGTCCGAATGACCCTACAGACACTTAAAAGAAAAGAGTAGAGTATATTTTCCTTCGACACGCTGTCAAATTTTATCGTCTCTTGTCAGATATGTTAGCGTCGATCTAATCTTATATTTATTCACTACATAGTAACAAAGTCGCTTCCGCTGTCTGTCCCTATGTATGCTTAGATCTTTGAAACTACGCAACGGATTTTGATGCGTTTTTTTTTTAAATAGATAGTAATTCAAGAGGAAGGTTTATATGTATAACTAGCTTCTGCCCGCGACTTCGTCTGCTTAGAATTATACATAAAAACCTTCCTCTTGAATCACTCTATCTATTAAAAAAAACCGCATCAAAATCCGTTGTGTAGTTTTGAAGATATAAGCATACATAGGGACATAGGGACAGAGAAAGCGACTGTTTTATACTATGCAGTGATACGCAGACGAAGTCGCGGGCAGAAGCTGGTATATACTGCCGTGCTAAGCGCAAAAGCGGTATCTCACTGAGAGCAAGTTTCGAGAAAATCGCAGTTTGGTGAAAATGGTTTTTTTTTACTTTACAAATATTTTTTTTAATTTATTGCCTGGAATTTATACATTATAATTAGGTAAATATTTGTAAAGTAAAAAAAACCATTTTCACAAAACTGCGATTTTCTCGAAACTTGCTCTCAGTGAGATACCGCTTTTGCGCTTAGCACGGCAGTATACTATATCTATGTATGAACCAAACCCAGCCCAGACGTATCTGAAGACTGTACATACATACGATAGTTTAAAAAAACAAGCGAAATATAACAAAAACAGACGCTTTTTAACACCCCAAGAACTAAACCGACAACAACACCATCTATCCGTAAAACAACATAGCGAGATAAATTTCCTAAAAAAAAATGGAATATTATTTAAAACTGCTAAAGTATGCTTGCAAGAAACTGTATAGACGAATTAATTAATAAAATTTTACATTAAAAGTGTCAAAGAATAAAAGTGGCATCACCTATTTAAATAGAAACAGTATTCATTCCTAATTAATTCCATACTGGTCTGGGAGCAAATAAAAAAACAGAATGCACCAGTTGCTTCTCTTCCCGGGCAGATGGTAAAAGCCCATCGAGAGAATGGGCGAAAATCATAGGAATCATGTTATAGGCGATGCGGCTAGCAACCCATTACTATTTTGAGTCCATTTTCCATCTATACCTAGCCCCACAATCTTGCTAAACGTGGTCTGTAGGTCTTGTCACCTTAGGCTCTGTCTACCCCGTAAGGGATAAAGACGTGATTTGTGTGTGTATTAATTCCACTAGCTTTGCACTAATTTTAAATCGTCTCATCCCAATAATGAAGTCTGACAACGTTGGCCTTCGCGTTCGAAACCAGACGTCACCGTCACGAGATATCACCGATGTAAATTTTACTAATATTATAAACGCGAAAGTTTGTAAGTATTGATGGATGGATGTTTGTTACTCTTTCACACCAGAACGGCTGAACAGATCTGGATGAAATTTGGAACATAGATAGATTATAGTCTGGAATAACACATAGGCTACTTTTTATCCCGGAAAATTGCGTAATTCCTGCGGGATAGCGATAAACGAATTCTATGCAGACGAAGTTGCGGGCAACAGCTAGTAAGAAAATCTTTCTCAATTATAAACGACTAGCTGCTGCCCGCGACTTCGTCTGCAAAAAAATAGTTTTTCGCTATCCCGCGGGAACTATGCAATTTTCCGGAAAAAATAGCTTATGTGTTAATCTAGGGTATCAGCTATCTCCGTTCCAAATTTTATCCAAATCCATTCAGTAGTTTTTACGTGGAGTAACAGACATCCATCCATCCATACTTACAAACTTTCGCGTTTATAATATTAGTAGGAAGTAGGATTTTAATATTATAAACGATTTTACTACAAAAATGACAAAAAAAATCCCAGAGAATATTTGGAATACAAAAGAAAATTTACATCAAACAAAAGGACGACGGATTCCATAACATTCCATTAACAATAGCCTATACATGACGAACACACATTATTGCCTTACATATATAAGCTATTTCTCGTCAGGCTTCACACAATTTTCATCAAGCAGTAACAACAGAACAAAAACCAAACACACTCGACATAACGAACTACATTTCACTCGATGCAAATGCTTCTAATGTGAACACTAGCGCCATCTATCCGTCAACAACCCAAGTTGACTGGAGCGTACATCAGCGCCTCCTATCGAAAGTCTGCAGTAATTCTGAAGCGTGCCGTGCTGTACGAAGAAAAGCAATAATAGAGGATTTCGAACTAGTACACGAGTCTTCAAGTAAACATTAATTAAAGTAGAATGTAAACACGTGACTCGTTTATTTTAATACATTATAGTTTCCCCACAGATTTATATTAAAAACGAATATAATTTACATGAACACAAGTCGACACTGGGGGCCTAGCAAGCTAGAATTCGTGGACACAAAACATCTATCCCTTTCGCACTCGGTTACTGCTTGGAAAGAGATGTATTGCTTTATATTATTTACCAATCGAGTCGCTACTCCACAAATAATTAAGGAAAGTAATCGGCATTTGCTTTATGTCCGTAATAAAAGCTAGCGAGCTAGGCGCACAGCGCCACCTATGCGTCAGTAACTGAAGTATTAGCGCCACCTATCCTCTAGCTCGAGTTTAGCAGCGCCACCTATTCGCGAAAAGTTGTAACTAGACAGTAGATTGATTGATTCAGGCGTTACTTTGCGACTGTCTATATTACTAAACAAAAAAAAAACAACGGTCAAAATACATAAAGTTTGAAATGCATAATGGGAGAAAATACATAATGGTTCAAATTAACGAAACTATTAGCTAGACTTTTTAGATCGCGTAATCTATAAACTGATTCAAATTAGGATAGGTTTACTTTATAACAATCCTGTTAAGTTGCCATTTCTGACAAAATTTCACTATATGACTCATTAGGCATTCCAAAATTTATATATTTCAATACGTGCCCAACCATGCTAGTTTTTAACAGTACAAGGTAATTTTTCGTTCACTATTCAGACAGCGCCACCTGTGTCGGTAACTGAACAACGAGCGCCATCTATCCCCTAGCCCGAGTATAGTGGCGCCACCTGTCCGCACCATGTAGTTAGACAGCGCCACCTATCGGTGGAACGTCTGCAGCTTGTCGCACGAGGGCGTCTTCAGTTTCTGCGCGTCGGCGTACTGCCGCGAGTCGCCGAAGTTGCGCGCCTTCCACGCCATACTGTCGCGGTAGTTGCGCTCGCGCTGGCACGCGTGCCGCAAGCCCACTGACACACATACAGACAACAATTATAAACACAACAGTCTCAAAATGAATCTGGAATATTTCAACATATACAATACACAACATATAGAATATGTCTTCCATGCTAGTCTGGGAGCAAAGAAAAAACATAGAATGTACCAGTTGCTTCTCTACCCGCGCTGATGGTAAAAGCCCATCGAGGGAATGGGCGAAAATAATAGGAAACATGTTATAAGCGATGAGGCTAGCAGCCCATCACTATTTTGATTCCATTCCACCTATACGCCCACAATCATGCTAAATGTGGCCCGTAGGTACGTGTTACCTTAGGCTCTGGCTTTCAAAGCGTTACCTTCATCGCCAAATAATCTATTGCGACAATTTCACGAAGATCACTTTCAGCAGTTAATGAAGGAAATTACAGTTTATGTCACGTAGCCCGTGACCAGTGAAAAGTGAATGTTAACCTCACGCGACACTAGCGCCTCTAGTGGCAAATTCACGATAACCCCCATTATATAAGAACATCACTCACATATGTATTCCTCTTCGATCGCCATCTCAAGCCGCCGCAGCGACCCCTGGTAGTCGGTGTGGAAGTTATCTTTCACGTAGTAAGGAACCTGCAAACACAAAGTTCAACGTCACATTAATACAAAGCCGAGTCATCTGCGTTACAGTATATGTATAAGCTAAAGCAGTAAGGAAACTACGAACAAAACGGTCGAAACGAACGCACACATAGACGCGCTTCTACACGCCCCCTAAGCGGATCTCGCGGTGCCGTCAGTCGCGAGCGCCGCGTTGAGACGAGCGGCCGTCTGCTGCGTGCGCCCAGACAGGCCGCGGTCTTTTCGTTTAAACATGCCAAGAGCGTATTGCGCAGTGTGTCCATGTTTTCCAATAGTTTATTTAAGAAATCTATTCACTCGGATGAGAATTTTTCATACCATAAAATTTAATAATATAGCTTTCCGAACGTGTCGTAGCAGGTGAAAGTATTTTTCAGTAAGTAATATATAATAATTACCTACCGACGAATAAAAAAATCCTCAACTGTTGAAGTATTTTTTTAAATACCCTTATGCTTAGGGGCCTTGTAGAAGCGCGCGTTTATGTGTGCGTTCGTTTCAACCGTTTTGTTCGTAGTGTCCTTACTACTTTAGCTTATATATATATATCAGGGATGTTACGGAGCTTCGACTTCGGTACCGTTAAGTCGGAACTTCCGATTATTATTACACCTTCGGTTCCGACACTTTTAAATCGAAGGTTTTAATCGGAGGTCGAAGCATAACATACCGGCGGCGGCGGCCTGTGTCGACTGTTATGAACAGGTTCATACATGTCGCGCGGGGAATCCCCCCGACTCCCACTACGTGCACTCTATCGTCAATTATCCGACCCTGCCTCCGACTCCGATTCCGACTCCGATAAAGCAAATTCAAAAACTCCGACTCTGTGGTATAAGTGAATTGACATTAGGCAGTGAATTAGCCGGCGACCAGATGGCGCTGGTGTCGCAGTACCTTGAGGCTGACGGTCTCCCGCGGCACGGGGTACTTGGCCTGCGGCGCGAGGCTGTAGACGGGCTCGCTGATGAAGAAGCCGCTCATCATGGAGAGCAGCACCAGCACGAGCACGGGCAGCAGCTGCAGGAGCCCCCCGCTGGCCTCGCGCTGCTCCGGCGAGCGCGCGCGCCGCCGCTGGTACACGCCGCCGCGCGCGCCCGGGAACGCTGCCAGACACACATACATACATACATTATTATTATTATTATAGCCTTTTTTATTCCGAACTAGCTGACCCGGCGAACTTTGTTCCGCCTTAAATTTGAAAAATTCCTTCGTAACTAAGTGCATCTTTATACTAATCAAGGAATAATGTGTAGGCATGCTAAATTTAATGTCTGTAGCTTTATTAGTACAACATTTCGGAATTTTCCAATCCCGTGGGAAAATCGGGATAAAAAGTATCCTATGTCCGTCTCCTGGTTCTAAGCTACCTCCCTACCAATTTTCAGCCAAATCGGTTCAGCCGTTCTCGAGTTATAAATAGTGTAACTAACACGACTTTCTTTTATATAATTATATAGATTCGCTACAATTTCTTTTTTTTTTTTTGGTTGTTATTGTGTTGTTTTTTTTTATTATTATTAAATTGTCGCGTAATTCGGCGTGCCTCATGGCATAGGCCTCCGTGTAGTGGAGTGTTTGGGCTATAGTTCCCACGCGCGCCCAGTGCGGATTGGGAACTTAACACACACCATTGAATTTCTTCGCAGATGTGTGCAAGGTTTCCTCACGATGTTTACCTTCACCGAAAAGCTCATGGCAAATTTCAAATGTAATTTTCGCACATAAATTCCGAAAAACTCAGAGGTGCGCGCGCCCGGGATTTGAACCCACGACGCTCTGCTTGAGAGGCCACAGGTCAAACCACTAGGCTACCACGGTTTTTTTTTTCACATACATACATACACATACACAAATCACGTCTATATGCGTAGACAGAGCCTGAGGCAACAAAACCTAAAGGCCACGTTTAGCATGATTGTGGGCGTATAGGTGGAAAGGGGAATCAAAACAGTGATGGGTAGCTAGCCGCATCGCCTATATGATTCCTATGCCCATTCCCTCGATGGGCTTTTACCATCTGCGCGGGAGAAGCAACTGGTACATTCTATCTTTTTTCCTTTGCTCCCAGACCATCATGGAAGCAGAACATGTTTATCGCTATCCGGCGTACTATGCAGTTTTCCGGGATAAAAAGTAGCCTATATTTTATGTCAATCTAGGGTACCAGCCAGTGGCGTAACTATAGGGTGGCAGGGGTGGCAAAATGCCACGGACCCCTAGCTCTACAGGGCCCCGAACTGGCTTGGTTTAGAGCACAGAAACGCTGATGCACTTCTTTATATTGAGGAAGGAGCCCCATCTGACGAATTTGCCGCGTCCCAGACGTTATAGTTACGACACTGGTACCAGCTATCTCCGTTCCAAATTTTATCCAAATATGTCGAGTCGTTTCAGCGTGAAGAAACAAACATACACACTGACATCGTCACATCCATCCATCGTCACTTCTATTCGTCCAGCTCACCGGTGGCCCCGAAGAACATGTTGAACAGCTCCTCGGCGGTGAGATCGGACTCGAACCCGCGCGCGTAGTACTGGTGCTGTGGCGCGTGCGCAGCGCCCTCCTCGCCGCGCAGCTCGTACTGCTTGCGCTTCTCGGGGTCCGTCAGCACAGCCGCCGCGTTGCCGATCGCCTGGAGGCACACAAGTTAATCTATATTAAGGGGAGGTAGCTTAGAACCAGGAGACGGTCATATACTAAAAGCCCATGGAAAAAAAACCATGTGAAATGAATCAGCGTGAATGAAGCTTAGAAGGCTGTTACTATATCATAAAATAACTCTGAGCGCTACGCCGTTATTTCTGAGCGGGAATTTTTTCTTGTATATCAGAAACGATAGAATCTGACGACTCCCTCCTGGGATGAAAATATTTGTCATTTTATTTCCTCTGTCTTTATTAATTTAATAGATTAAGTATTGTTTTGTATTCGACATTGACGATCTCAACATAAATCATTTATGCAGTAATTTTATGCTGAGAGAATAAATAAACCAAACTAAACTAAACTATTCTTGATCCTAAGCAGAAATAACTAAAAAATTCCAAAATCTGAGAAAAAAAATCAATCTCCTCAGATTTTTTTAAATTCTTCACTCAGCAAAATAATGACAAGCCGATATATCTATATGTTTTTTGCAAATTCAACAAAATTATCAACTAGCTGTTGCCTGCAGCTTCGCCCCGTTCCTGGAAAATAGCATAGTTACCGCAGGATAGCAATGAATGAATTCTGCGAAGAGAGACTGGCTGGCAACAGCTAGTTTTATACGTAACATCCGCCCAAGAGAATTAAACCCGGGTGGTAACCTTACCTTGAAGGCCTCGCTGGCTCCGGGGGCGTGGTTCTTGTCCGGATGCAGCTGCAGCGCCAGCTTCTTGTACGCTTTCTTGATGTCGGAATCAGTGGCATCTTTGGTCACACCTAAAACAAAATGGTTTATGGAACACTATAAAAACTGATGTTATATCATTTCACTACATATTATGAACAAGGTCACATCTGTCTGTTTGCAATAAACGCAAAAAGTACTAGGCAGCTTTTAATACACTTTTCACCAATAGTAATTCACAAGGAAGGCTTAACGATGATTTTGTGTGTGTGTATGTTTAAACTGTTTTCTAGTTTTTAAACGCACAAGCTAACTTTTCATTCAAGACAAAATACTTACAAAGGCCTTGAAACATTTGTCATTACAATTTAGCTATTTTCAAACCTTGTAATGGTTAAAATATCTTAGAGTATCAACTCAATATAGCAATTACATCTATATTACACAGAAAAGTATCAAATAAATCCAAAAAAACCGTGAAAAATAGCAAACATAAAGCAATCATACCCAAAATTTCGTAATAGTCCTTGCACTTCGTGTTAATACGGCGGACAGCTTCCAACTGGTCAGATGTGTACTCCCTTTGAGGAGCCTGGTGCGTCGGAGCCTTGCGTCTTCTCAAGTCTTCAGCGCTGGGGCTCCGCGGAGGAGTCTTCTTACCCCCATTGCCCGTGCTCCCTGTGGCGCGGATCCGCGCCAAAAGCTCCTTAGAACGCGGGCTAGGGTACAAACGCTCGGCTTTCTGCAAAAACCTCTCAGCTTTCTCCGCGTTACCATTAGCAAAAGCGTTCTGGGCTATCTCAATGCACTTTTCCGCTTCGTCCTTGTTGCCTTCGATGGTCATTTTGAAGCACGCAAAAGCGTTTTAGAACCTCACTTTTGGTGTAATAAAGGGTGTATTGTGTCGTGGTTTAAGTTGTATGCGCGACACGCTAATCCAATTAGCGGAAATAGATTAATTTTATAATTAAACTACACCATTTCTGAATGACTAAATCGACATCGTACATAATGCGTCAAAATAAGAGTAGGGTTGTCACATGAGGGATGGAGTTTTGAACATGTTTTGAACAATATCTTTAAATCAATGATTTTAATTAAAAAATTTTAGTTAATAAAGCGTTAGCAAGTGCAGATTGTATTTAATAATAAAAAGAACGCAATATGGTCAAGAACACATTAAAAAAAAAATACGATTTTTCTAAAGCTGTAGTTATTAACAATTCGCCTTTATCTTAATCGAAGAGTCTATTAAAAACGAACAGAATTACGTTTCATTATAAGCATTATACGTTGATTTTTCCATGAAATAATTAAGTAAAAAAAAACTACAAATATAAATAAATAAATTCGATGAAAATATATTTTTACAGTAACGCTAAGTTAAATTTAGTTTATTCTCCCCAAAAGTACTTTGAAAACGGTTTCGATTAACAAATCATCAAATTAGAAGAAACGGAACGTAAAAGTTTCCTCTGTCAAAACCAAAAATAACAGCCAATAGCAGACCTCATTTTGTAATCGTTCACTGTTTCTATTGGTTATTAACAACGATACGCAATTCAACATGGGCATTAGAAAACAAAACGCACTGTCACTTTTCTTATCAATGTCATTCACTAATTTCATTCGAGATTGTCGTCATTGTCGATCCGAGATTATCTCGATTTATGTATCTCTATTAAAAATGTCATGGAAAATAATACTTTCAAACTAAGTGAATAAATTCACAGGCAACAACGAAAACGTCAAAATAAAACATGGAAACTTTAAAGAAAAAGAGAACTTATCCTTCGTTGGCGCAGAAAGCCAGAATGATTGCGCTTCTTGAAAGCGACAAAGACTTGCAAAGAGGAAAGTTTACTTCTGCTTTTACAAAACGAGACGCAGAACGTCGGTGGGTGTCCATAGCCAATAACTTGAACTCCCTGCCCGGCGCTAGAAAAGCGTGGACAGAATGGCGAAAAGTAAGTACCTAGTCACTACTTATCTAACTGGCTAGGGTTCAGTGGCGTAACTATAGGGTGGCAGGGGTGGCAAAAGGCCAGGGGCCTCTAGCTCTACGGGGCCCCGAACTGGCTTGGTTTAGAGCATAGAAGAGACGCTGATTCACTTCTTTGTATTGAGGAAGGAGCCCCATCTGACGAATTTGCCGCGGGCCCCAGACGTTATAGTTACGCCACTGCTAGGGTTACTTAGGCTAGGAATAGGTACTTGCTAGATATTTTTATATAACACTAGCGACTCGCCGCGGCTTCGCACGGGTGCAATCAGTGTTTCTCTACTATATTATGCATGTGCTATCAGTGTATTATACATAAACCTTCCTCTTGAATCACTCTATCTGTTAAAAGAACCGCATCAAAGTCTGCGTAGTTTTAAAGATCTATGCGTACCTACATAGGGACAGACAGACAGCGGAAAGCGACTTTGTTTTATACTAACTATGTAGGTAGTGATACTTGATAGCGTAAAAAGGAAAGCAACGTTCCCCGCTGCCCATAGACATCCGAAACATTACAGTATTGTAGCGTTACCAGCAGAGAGCTATCGTAAAATAATAATACTTACAAAAAAACTCTCGGTCCCTTTCGTTATCAGAGACAAGAAAAGACATAACGGCTGTAGGATTACAAAAAATTCACTTCTAACATGCAACGTGAAAAGGTTAAGGAAAAGCCTGCAGGCTTATTACCTAACTCGCTCGCAATCGCCATCGTGTTCATTTTGACAGTTCATGTAAGGGCTGACAATTGGCATCGGAATCAGCCAGCTGTCAGGCGATTGCGAGCGAGTTAGGTAATAAGCCTACTGGTAGTCTAACTCACTCGCGACACAGCGCTCGCTCTCTCTTGTGCTATAGCAACAGCCTCAACTTTTGTTGGCAACACTGTTCGGATCGCAATTTTCAGACATGGCAAGACATGAAGGCCGCGGCCAAAAAGAAGCGCCTCGCTCGGCGGGCGCAGGCGGAGCCCCCGTCGTCCGCGGGGAACATGGCGACGCCAGACAACACGGTCGCCTGTGTGGTGGAGTTCGAAGGTACGACACCGACAGGCCACATGTTCATCGACGCGACAATTGTCAGCGACATGTGACAATTCTGTTCACATTATAAACTCTTCTTCTTATTATTTGTCGCGTATCAAGTCGTTATAGCGATGACAACTTTGCCAATGTCAAAGTAACAAAAATGTAATTATATCTTGTGACAAAATGTCGGCAACGTTGTACGGTAATGATCAAAGACCCCCCCTGTCGGGCTCTTAGCCAACGGTCTATGATATCCCTCAGAAACTGCCAGGAAATCATTAGCCGATGCCCAGGGTGCGCCGGACCAAGCACAAGCACTGCTCTTCCCCCCGGACGGATCCAAAAACGAACCGCAGCTCTTGACCACACGCGGAGGTAACCCGACTCGCACCCCCATTATAAACGAGACAACGCCGCTTGGCTTTATTTTAAATGCGCATTGCATTTAGAATTGTTACATTGCCGACAATTGTCGAGCTGGTGGAATAGGACCCTGTGGGCTTATTACCTAACTCGCTCGCAATCGCCATCGTGTTCATTTTGACAGTTCATGTATGGGCTGACAATTGGCATCGGAATTAGCTAGCTGTCACATTCATACAAGAACTGTCAAAATGAACACGATGGCGATTGCGAGCGAGTTAGGTAATAAGCCTACTGGTTGTTCTTATGGTTCCGTACCCAAGGGGTAAAAACGGGAGCCTATTACCAGTAGCGTAACTATAACGTCTGGGGCCCGCGGCAAATTCGTCAGAGCTCCTTCCTCAATATAAAGAAGTGCATCAGCGTCCCTTCTGTGCTGTAAACCAAGCCAGTTCGCGGCCCCGTAGAGCTAGAGGCCCCTGGCATTTTGCCACCCCTGCCACCCTATAGTTACGCCACGCCTAATACTAAGACTTCGCTGTCCTTCCGTCTGTCTGTCACCGGGCTGTATCTCAGGAACCGTGATAGCTAGACAGTTGAAATTTTCACACATGATGTATTTCTGTTGCCGCTATAAGAACAAATAATAAAAATCTATCATTTTTTTGTCTGTCTGTCTATTTAAGTAACCAATATAACCTGACCTCACACTGGCTACGTTTTGCTTAGGAGCAGGGTTCTGCTAACACTGGATTTTATAATTACTTGGCGAATTTGTACAGAACCCTCGTTGCACTAGTCCGACTCGCACGGAACCCTAAAATCGCATAGAAAGGCCCCCAGGCCTATTTGCAAAATTAACTTTTGATTTTCAGTCTGGTTATAAAATGACCTTGCTTGCTTGGTCGCAGTGGCGTAACTATAACGTCTGGGGCCTGCGGCAAATTCGTCAGATGGGGCTCCTTCCTCAATATAAAGAAGTGCATCAGCGTGCCTTCTGTGCTCTAAACCAAGCCAGTTCGGGGCCCCGTAGAGCTAGGGGCCCTCGCATTTTGCCACCCCTGCCACCCTATAGTTACGCCACTGTTGTCATCTCTAATTTTCAGAAACAGAGCAAGATACAGAGCGAATGTTGATCAACCTTGTCGGCCAGCACAAGTGTCTGTGGCACCCCGCGGACCCCAACTACTGCAACAAGCGGCTGAGGGACGCTCTCTGGGGCGACATAGCGCGCCAGCTGCCCGCGCTCAGCGGTGAGACTCCACGCTGACACTACCCAACTAACTTCTTCGTCTTTATCCCTTACGGGGTAGACAGAGCCTAAGGTAACAAGACCTTAAGGCCACGTTTAGCATGATTGTGGGCGTAAGGATGGAAAGGGGAATCAAAATAGTGATTGGTTGTTAGCATCGCCAGTGGCGTAACTATAACGTCTGGGGCCCGTGGCAAATTTTTCAGATGGGGCTCCTTCCTCAATATAAAGAAATGCATCAGCGTCCCTTCTGTGCTCTAAACCAAGCCAGTTCGGGGCGCTG
The DNA here is from genome assembly GCA_949127965.1 of Pandemis corylana. Taxonomy (NCBI): domain Eukaryota; kingdom Metazoa; phylum Arthropoda; class Insecta; order Lepidoptera; family Tortricidae; genus Pandemis; species Pandemis corylana. The sequence goes on along the minus strand of OX421875.1, from coordinate 843,074 downwards.
TACAACTGGGGGCCCCTGGCATTTTGCCACCCCTGCCACCCTATAGTTACGCCACTGAGCATCGCCTATAAGTCCTATAACATGATTTCTAAGTTTTGCCCATTCCCTCGATGGGCTCTTGTATCATCGCGGGAAGAGAAGCAACTGGTACATTCTATGTTTTTTCTTTGCTCCCAGACCAGCATGGAAGGTCTCCGATCACTTGTTGATTGTAGCACGGTCCCTGTCTGATCTCCACAGGCTCCCCAGCGTCTCCTGAGCTGGCGCGGCGCAAGTGGCAGGAGCTGCGGGCCGGGCGCGCCCTGAGGGGGGCCCAGGACCCGCACCAGGCTCACAGGCACGAGCTGATGGGCTTCCTGGACGAAGCTGATGAGGTAACCGGAATAAGCCGTGAAAAGTCTGGACTGTCGAGCTCGAAAATACAAATAAAAGGGTAGTTTGGGATAATATATGAATGTAGCTTGTGTTAATGCGACATAAACGCATATTGCTTGTATAATAATAAAATAATAATAATAATATCTTGGGACAATTGACACCAATTGACCTAGCCCCAAACTAAGCAAAGCTTGTAATATGGGCACTAGACAACGGATAAACATACTTATATTGATAAATACATTCTTAAATACATATTAAACATCCAAGACTCGAGAGCAAACATTCGTATTTTTCATACAATTATCTGCTCCGACCGGGGATCGAACCCGGGACCTCAAGCTTCATAGTCAGGTTCTCTAACCACTGGGCCATCCGGTCGTCGAATTGTATTAGCGACAATCCTACCTAGGTACTGTATATAATCTAAGGTTTCATAAATAACGGTTCTTTATACCTAAAACTGAAAGGGTTTTGCATCATAACACCCACGCTGCCCGTCTCTCTGGAACATCATAATATTGCAGCCAGCGAAAAACCTTGTGTTAACAATAATCTTTTCACAAAATCTTATTCGATTGCACCGCTTGATCCCAGTACATAACTATTTTACATAACCAGGACATTCTAAGGTAAAATAAAGACTATTTCTAATTTAAAACAAACACGTTCACGGATTAGGGGTGGCCCAAGAGCGTGGCGTAATTATAACGTCTGGGGCCCGCGGCAAATTCGTCAGATGGGGCTCCTTCCTCAATATATATAAAGAAGTGCATCAGCGCCATCAGCGTCCCTTCTGTGCTCTAAGCCAAGCCAGTTGGAGGCCCCGTAGAGCTAGGGGCCCGTGGCATTTTGCCACCCCTGCCACCCTATAGTTACGCCACTGCCCAAGAGCTACCCACGCCGCACCTAAACCTAAATTAATCCAAATTAATCATCTTACATTGGTTTTACTAGGGCCGGTTATGTAACTTGGTACTCTTTCATTCCAGTTCAGCGAGCAATACGTAGACGAGTCTGAACCTGTCCAAGACCCGCTAGAAAACATTTACGACCAATACAGTTCCGCAGAGCCCGAAGACCGGAAACCCACAGAGAAACCACAGAAGAAAAAACAGTTTAACAGACAACGGGTTTTACACCAGCGGACGTTGCGGCGGTTTCAACGGTATGGGTTGGATCCGTCGAATCCGCAGTCAGAGGCTGAGTCTGAATCCGCAGCGGAAGGCGTGTTGCGGGCGGAGGACGGGCACACGCACTTCTGTTTGTCGCTGGCGCCGCTGATGCGCGCGCTGCCGCCGCGCCGGCTGCTCCAGCTGCGGATACAGATGCTGCAGCTGCTCAGGGATGTTATGGAGGCGGAATGAGGAATGCTTAATAAATTTTGTTTAAAAAATGCGTTTTTTATTTGTGAATAGAGAACGTTCTCACAGTTAACGTCACGTGAATTTCCTTGTCAATTCAATGTAATGTCAGTATGGAATTTACTTTGAGAGGATTCCACAGTGAGTCATGAATCAGTTTGATGGTGTACAGTCGGGGCATAAATATCGAAATATGTCAAATAAAATCATGTTTTTGAAGTCTTGGTTACGTACATATATTTTCATCACACTTGCACGTAAACAGTATCAAAACATACAGGTTGGCCGTAATGCCCCATATAAAACCCTCAGGCTTTTTTCTTGCCATGAAACCCTAGGGCGGTAAGTAACGCCCGCGCCCGCTACCCCGCAGCGCACAGCAGCCCACCACTGCCTCGACAACAGCTCCCCCGGCATCCGCCCCCCTCTCCGGCACGCGGTTTTTCTGCCTCATAATTTTTTATTTACTCGCAAATGTGATGAAAACATTGTATGTTTCACGAGCAATACTGGAATTACTAAGCTCGTCACAAAAAGCCCTCATCAGCCTTCGACTTCGGGCTTCTACTAGAGCCTCGGTTGTAATTCCGTACTTACCGCCCTTAATACACAATGTACTATTATGCCCTTGTGTATATTCGTCCGGGTGGAATCTTGCGATTCAATTTTGAAGCAGATATCTTTAACCGATTGAGCTGAAATTTTGCATACTTGTGAAATTCGGATGACAATATAATAATCTGGTAGTCGAATTCTGATTCGGCCAGGACGTCCTCGCAGGAAGGAATTCTTTAACGGTTAGTCCTATTAACTTGAAAATTGGTACACATATGTAGGAAGGCTGACAATGCAAGTACATAGCAATAAAGTTTGTTACACTAGATTAATAAAACTGTTCTTTCTCAATCGCAGTCAGTAGGGTTCAAGGAGTCCAAGGGCTAGCAGTGGTCGTTGATGATTAACCATACAAAATTATTCAGCACGCAATTTACATACAATGTAAGATAACACACATGACAGTTTAACGTAATTTATTTTGACAACCCAAATAAATTAGCGTTCATAAATAAATCACGTCTTTATCGATTAGTTACGGGTAGACACAGTCTAGGGTAACATGACCTAAAGGCCAAGGGTATAGGTGAAAAGAAAAATCAAAATAGTGATGGGTTTCAAACCTAAAAAAAATCGGAAATTTTACCTAAAGCATTTTTAGGCCATACCTACCCATACTGTTAAAAGTACCTATCACTACATAGTATAAAACAAAGTCGCTTTCTCTGTCCCTATGTCCCTATGTCCCTATGTATGCTTATATCTTCAAAACTACACAACGGATTTTGATGCGGTTTTTTTAATAGATATAGTGATTCAAGAGGGAGGTTTTTATGTATAATTCTACGCAGACGAAGTCGCGGGCAGAAGCTAGTAGCAAATAAAACAAACATCTTCAAATCATAACAATTTATTAAATAACTTATAAGTAGTGCAGCGAGTGCATTAATTTAACGCTGTGGTAACTCGTATCCGTGCCGCTGTGTGTGTGTGTGTATGTGTCTCCAGAAACGGATTCGTTTTAAAACTCGTCGTGGAACGGATAGTGCGGGTGGTCCGTACTGGAAACAAAATGCAGTTATTTTAAATACATCCTAACAGTACGTTACGCACTACATAGTCTCTCTATCTCTCTCCCCCTCTCCTCCATCTAGATTAAAATATAGGCTACTTTTTATCCCGGAAAAAATCCCAGTTCCCGCGGGATAGCGATGAACATGATAAAGCTCGTAGCTGCGTGAATAATACATACACATACATACACAAATCACGTATATATTTCTTAAGGGGTAGACAGAGCCTGAGGTAATAAGACCTAAAGGCCACGTTTAGCATGATTGTAGGCGTACGTGGAAAAAGGAATCAAAATACTGATGGGTTGCTAGCCTCATCGCCTATAACATGATTCCTATGATTTTCGCCGATTCCGATAGGCTTTTACCACCTGAGCGGGTAGAAAAGCAACTGGTACATTCTATGTTTTTTCTTTACTCCCAGACCAGTAGGCTTATTACCTAACTCGCTCGCAATCGCCATCGTGTTCATTTTGACAGTTCATGTATGGGCTGACAATTGGCATCGGAATCAGCTAGCTGGCACATTCATACAAGAACTGTCAAAATGAACACGATGGCGATTGCGAGCGAGTTAGGTAATAAGCCTACAGCATGCAAGAATTAATAATGATTGCATAATATACTATCAACATCAGTTCTTGTCTTATTCTGCGCGGACGAAGTCGCGGGCAGAAACTAGTATAATAAGATCTTAATTTTGCACTCACTCGCCCATGGAGCAGAGCCGACCGTTGCACTCGAGCGTGGCGACGAGGGCGACATCTTCTGGGGACAACTTGAAGTCAAACACCTTGAAGTTCTGCTCGATGCGCGCTCTCGTGACGGATTTCGGTATCACGATCATGCCGCGGTCGATGGCGTATCTACAAGAAAAAGAAAAACCGTTGGTTACTTGAATGATTTAACGTTTTCACTGCCACGTCAAATACAAGAGTATCACGCATACGCCAGACTTTTTTTTTTTTTTTTTTTTTTTTTAATATATGAATAGGAAGGCAAACGAGCAAGTGGGTCACCTGATGGTAAGTAATCACCACTGCTCATAGACATCCGCAACCCCGGAGGGATTGCAGATGCGTTACCAACCTAGAGGACTAAGATGAAATGCCTCTTGTGCCCGTAATTTCCCCGGCTGTCTTACTCTCCACACCGGAACACAGCAGTGCAAGCACTGCTACTTAGCGGCAGGATTCGCGAGTAAGATGGTGGTAGCGATCCGGACGGACCTTGCACAAGGCCCTACCACCCGCAAAAAGACTTCTTTGTTGCGATGCCTTATATTGAACCTAAACCCAATTAAACGAAGGTTGCTTTGGAATTAAAGTAATAGACGTATATCCGACTACCCTGCCAATCCTACTGAATGAATGAATGAATGAAAATGAAAATTTTGCAAATTGACCGCCAAGGGCTCTTTTACATGTCTTTTTGAAACTACCAGCGCATTCGGAAAGACCATCATTGCCAAGAAGAAGAAAGAAGTTTGTAAGTGTGGATGGATGGTTGGATGGATAGATGTTTGTTACTCTTTCACGCCAGAACCGCTGAACGGATCTGGCTGAAATTTGGAACAGAAATAAATTATAGTCTGGAATAACATAAGAAAGAAAAAAAGAAAGAAAAAAGTTTATTTATGACAGTCAGAAAACATCAAATAAAATAAATTAAACACGCCAACCTTAAAATAAATTAAACAAACCCAACTCAGCATTTGCTTACAGCCAGCACTGGTCTTCCGTTGGGAGCATAGGGTGATTTCATTAAATAATACACAAAATAAATAACAGTAAGAAATAAACTGTTTATACAGCAAAATAAAGTTGTTGCCAGTTCAAGTTTAAGAACTACCCTCCCCTAGGCCTCTAGCCAGCCTCTACAGGCTACTTTTTGTCCCGTAAAATGGTGCGATTCCTTCGGGATAGCGATAAACGAATTCTTCGCAGATGAAGTCGCGGGCAACAGCTAGTACGTATATATAATAAAGCTGAGGAAGGTCGAAACGAAAGTCTGTACAAGGAAGATATTCAGTGGCGTAACTATAACGTCTGGGGCCCGCGGCAAATTCGTCAAATGGGGCTCCTTCCTCAATATAAACAAGTGCATCAGCGTTGCAGATGATGACTAACATTTTATGTGGTGCATTCGAAACGAAAGGTATGAATGTTAATGTAAGCAAGACGAAAGTTATGGTGTTTGAAAAAGACGATAGTATGACTGAATGTGAGATTGTGATTGCGGGTAAGAAAGTCGAACAGGTAAAAGAGTTTGTATATCTGGGTTCGGCGTTTACGAAAGATGGGAAGTGTGAAAGTGATATTGAAAGAAGAGTGAATGCAGGAAACATGGTAAATGGGGCGCTGCGCGCCTTTGTGAGCAGTGAGAAGGTGTCGAAGAAGGCGCGTCTGGCTGTTCACAGAGGGGTGCTTGTTCCAACATTAATGTACGGTAGCGAGACTTGGGTATGGCAAAAGAAGCATGAAAGTAGAATAAATGCAGTAGAAATGAGAGCGTTAAGAAGTATGGAAGGTGTATCACTGAAAGATAGAATAAGGAACAGTCTGATAAGGGAACGTGCTGGTGTGAAAGAGGATATAGTGACTAGGATAGAAAAAAGTATGCTTAGTTGGTTTGGGCATGTAGAGCGGATGGATGAAAGTAGACTAACTAAACAGATCTATATGGGGAGTGCGAATGGTTGCGTTGGGAGGGGAAGACCTAGACGGACGTTCCGAGACCAAATAGGAGACGTTTTGGAAAAAGGTCAGGTCAGGAGTACCCGAAACCGACGAGCATGTATGAAGAGATTGATGACTGTGGATGAAGCGAAAGAAATATGTCAGGATCGTAGCAAGTAGTCTCTGCCTACCCCTGTGGGAAAGAGGCGTGACGGTATGTATGTATGTATGTATGTATGCATCAGCGTCCCTTCTGTGCTCTAAACCAAGCCAGTTCGGGGCCCCATAGAGCTAGGGGCCCCTGGCATTTTGCCACCCTTGCCACCCTATAGTTACGCCACTGAAGATATTAAAAAAAAAACAAATAGGGGTGTACGTATGCGTGTGTGTTTGAAAGATATGAATTGGTGTAGTGTCGCGTTTTGGCTTACGGTATTTTACGTCATGGTAAAGTACCAGCTCTCTTTACCTGATGAGCAGCTGCGCCACGGTCTTGGAATAGCGGTCCGCCACGGCCTGCAGGCGCGGCTCCTGGAGCAGCTGGGGGTCCCCGGGCTTGGCCCACGGCCGGTCGGGGGAGCCCAGCGGCGAGTACGCCGTCACAGCGATGTCGTGGGCCTTGCAGAAGTCAAACAGCTTCTGCTGGTTCAGGTACGGGTGGACTTCGATCTGGAATTTATGATCATCATCAGCGAAAGACGTCCACTACTCGCCCATCCCTTTAAAACCATACATGCATATATCACGTCTTTATCCCTTATTTATTTATTTATTTAGTCAATAAAAAATTACAGCATTACAGTCGAAACCAAGGCGCTAAATTCAAAAAATATAATAAATGTTATTTAGGCGACGAAACGTTGTGGCTCCGCTGCGTCGTCATCTCCGGTGTTGGATTCGGTAGTTTGCCCCGGAACCGACGAAATACGACACCCTTCGGCCAGAAGTCAGCGCACGCGATGGTCTCCTGCAGCGGCCGCGGAACGCGCACCACAAAGGAACTGAAGTGCACGTAGTGGCGCGAACGCAATACACCCTTACAGCCTTATCCTTTAACCGTTGGAGCAAACGTATCCTAGAGTGGAGACCACGTTTGGGAAAGCGTAGTGGGCCGCCCTGCGACGCGTTGGACGGATGACCTTAGGACAGCTGGCAGTGGCTGGATGAGGGAAGCCCAGGATCGCGAAAGTTGGCGCAATATGAAGGAGGCCTACGTCCAGCAGTGGACGGACAATGGCTGTAGATAGATCCCTTACGGGGTAGACAGAGCCTAAGGTAAAACCTTAAGGCCATTTAGCATGATTAAAGGCGTATAGCTGGAAAGGGAAATCAAAATAGTGATGGGTTGCTAGCCGCATCGCCTATAGCATGATTCCTAAGATTCGCCCATTCCCTTCAGCTCTTACCATCAGAAGAGAAGCAACTGGTAAATTCTATGTTTTTCTTTACTCCCAGACCAGTATGTATATTATGTATCATTGAAAACAGTGCCATCTCTCGTTCTTTCCTTACACTAGCTCAGAAACGAACCTGGTTGACGACGGGCTTGATCTTCGCCACGGCCAGCACGCGCTCGACCTGGCTCTTGCTGAAGTTGGAGACGCCGATGCTCCTGGTCAGCCCGAGCTCCACCAGCGCCTCCATGGCGCACCAGGTTGCCACGTAGTCCACGTCAGAGTACTGCGTCTTCCCGTCCTCCGTGGGGAACAGTTCGCCTTCTTCCTGCATTCAAAATGTTACTTTAGCTGTCATTGATAAAGTCGTCAGAGCTCAGTTTGCAACGCGTCTTAACAAGAAAAAAAAACAACAATTAGGACGTTATCAGGGATGTTACGGATATATAATTTCGGATCCTGATATACATAGATATGGATATTGGTAAAATATAATATCGGTTTCGGTTACGGTTATGGATATTAAATTATTTCGGATTATCCGATGGTTTCGGTTACGGATATTAAATTTTTAGGGAACTGTAAAATGAAATACAATACGACGAAACGCGCGCGGCTGGTCTGCCGGCCGGGCGAAAACGAAAACTTGTCACGACGTGTCATATTTAATAAGTTGTATTTAGTCAGGACTCCGCCCTATCCGAAACTATCCAAAACTTTTATATCGGATTCGGTTACGGTTACGGATAGGTAATTTTTTATTTCGGATATCCGATAGTTTCGGTTACGGATATGGATATCCATAACAACACTGGACGTTATACATCACGCCAGCGAAAAAAAAATACAACACTATTCCTTCGGACTTCGGTATCCAGTCATAAACAATGCATGGAGAGAGTTCTCTCTATTGTGATGTGACCCTCTCCACAGTACCTTGTAAGCCTGGGGCCAGTGGATGAGGTATAGGTCTAAATACTCCAGGCGCAGGTCTTGCAGAGTGGTCCTGATGGCTCCCTCCACCAGGTCGGGGCGGTGGTACGTGCACCAGAGCTTCGATGTGATGAACAAGTCCTCCCTGCCGAAACCACAAATTAAAAACAAATCAACAAGTACCGGGTGCTTCTCTTCCCGCGCAGATGGTAAAAGCCCATCGATGGAATGGGCGAAAGTCTTAGGAATCATGTTATAGGCGATGTGGGTAGCAAACCATAACTTATTTTGATTCCCCTTTCCACCTATACGCTCTCAATCATGATAAGCGTGGCTTTTGGGTCTTGTTACCCTAAGCTCTGTCTATCCCATAGGGGATAATGACGTGATTTATTTATATCATAAATCACGTCTTTATCCCTTACGGGGTAGGCAGAGCCTAAGGTAACAGGTACCTACAGTCCACAATTAGCAAGATTGTGGGTGTATAGGTGGAAAATGGAATCAAAATAGTGATGGGTTGCTAGCCTCATCGCCTATAACATGATTCTTATAAGTTCCACTCATTCCCTCGATGGTCTTTTACCATCTGCGCAGGTAGAGAAGCAACTGGTACATTCTAAGTTTTTTCTTTGCTCCCAGACCAGCATGGAAGAAATGTTTATGTATGTATCTATACATATAATAAAATCGTTGAGACCAAAAAATCTGTACATTGAAGATTTAAAAAAAAAAAACCGACCAGGGTGACTTAAAATCGGTAACTGAACATATTAAAACCATTTTTAAAATTTTTGTTTGTTTGTTTGTTTGTTTGTTTGACTGAGCATCACGTAAAAACTACTGAACGGATATTAATGAAATGTTCACAAATTGATTCCAATAAATTCAGAATAAGATATAGGCTACAGAAATTGAGGAAAATTTTGGAAAAAGGGGGTGAAAAGGGGGGTTAAAGTTTGTATGAAAAAAGAAAATTAGATTGTTCTAGAATCATGAAACTCAGAATAAATACTTAGTAATAAAAATAAAGAAATACCTGTTTTAGCATTTTTTTAAAATCTCATCCAGAGGCGCATAAAAGAGGGTTTTGTGTTTAAAATTAATTAACTTCATACACCTATACAATAAAAACCAATGAAGCGTAACCTTTTGAAATTGCTAAATAATACTTCCAATTTAATACAGGTAAATATAATTTCTCAGTTTTCTTGAAATTTGATTTTTGAGGTGATTACGCACAAAATAGCGGAACTCAAGAAAATCAGCTTCCTCGGTATAAGTAGTTGGTAATAGTTACAAACAAAATAATACTACGAAGAAAATAGATAGATACAAATGTAAATGAAAAGCGTGTCAATTTTGAAAAAACATTAATATAATAATTACATGCTGTACAGGCATTTTTTCAACGAAGAGATTTTTGTCGATCCTAAATCAACCTAAATTGGCGTCCTAAATTGTGTTCTTTACCTAACACCTAAAGTTCAATATGCAATACCGTTACTTTTGTTTTTATTTATTGCGCCATTATTAACAACGTGTTCGGTTTTTGAACGCACTCTTATATGAAAACCTGATATTAATATGAGGGCGGCGTGAAACGCTTGGCTGTATGTTCTTGGTACCTTTGCCTATAAAAAGCAAAATCAAAGGGCGCGTTTACGCCTGCGCTACGAACATGACAGAATTTATTGTGAAAAGTTGGTGCTTTTAGTATAAATCTGACAGCGAGCGAACCTAAACTGAATCGCATTAAGACATCATGGCAACTATGGCAAGGCCCCTGTAGGTAATTAATTTGTAGAATGATAATAAGTGTTAATAATCTGTAATTACGCACCTACTTAAACCAAGAAAATAAATTAAAAAAGCTTCTGCTAGAAAAAATTGAGTCGCAAAATATTAATTAAAACGGATTAGTAAATGAATTGTTAGTTGTAAGGTAAAAACAGGTAAACATTTATGTATTATTTGGTTAGAATAGATTTAATTTTTTAAATTAATCAGGGTACAAATATCGTTAAAGTGAGCGCAGTATTCTCCAATAAGCGTCATAGTTTGGCGAAATTAATAGTGATGTAATTAAAACTGTACTTAGCTTTTTTGAATAAAGAAACTATAAACAAAACTATAAATAAAACTATTTGTAAAATAAAGTATAAATAAATGTGATGAGTCATTAACCAGTTTGCACTTGATTTTTTTTCAAGATTCCGTGTCGCAAATTATTATTTTCATGACGTAATTCTAAAAGTATAGTTTCGTACATACTTTCAGTGGTTCATGTGACGAAGTTAATAGTCATAATAATAATAATTTTGATATCGAGAAAAGTCGTAAGTATCACAAAAACACACGCGGACGAAGTCGCGGGCAACAGCTAGTTAATTTATTAAAGCTAGTTGAGGCTAGCTTTTCAGATGTTTGGTATAGCGCATACCGACATGGTACATAAACACCCCCGAGGCAGGTGAAATAAAAAATGACTCAGATCGCAGGAACTTGTCGCACGAGCCCAAGGCGAGGGTGATAAACATGCGACCTGAGGCTTCCTTTATCACCGCCCGAGGTGTGTACACAGTTTTACGCCTTCCCATGGCCAGGAAGGGGAAATTTCCGCTCGCATAGCTTTCTTACCGCCCGGGGCAACGTAAAAGTATTTGGTGTTGGTGCTCGGAGGCCTAATATGTAAAAAGTTTTTCAGCAAATGATAAGCGGCTCGATCTACAGCAAAACTGATTCTTTAATTAACATAGCGCTATCAAGATCGCGGTGTGCTCACACAAGTGATATTGATATCGGACGTGTTAAAAAAACAATGGCACGTAAAATGCACAAGGCCGCCTTATCAGCCATTGCTATGCTAATATGTTACGCAAACAGCGATGCCGTAAAGTGCCCCAAATTAGGTCACTACACTGATTCAGGAACTAAACCAACTTCCTACTCAGTAGGCTTATTACCTAACTCGCGAGCAATCGCCATCGTGTTCATTTTGACAGTTCTTGTATGAATGTGACAGCTAGCTGATTCCGATGCCGATTGTCAGCCTGTGGCGTAACTATAACGTCTGGGGCCCGCGGCAAATTCGTCAGATGGGGCTCCTTCCTCAATATAAAGAAGTGCATCAGCGTCCCTTCTGTGCTATAAACCAAGCCAGTCCGGGGCCCCGTAGAGCTAGGGGCCCCTGGCATTTTGCCACCCCTGCCACCCTATAGTTACGCCACTGGCTGGAAATCAAATATTGCTTATGAGAGATGTTTAAGATGTTTAAGATGTTGATGATGGCGTACCTCTTGACGACCCCCTCGGCAAACTTGGCGGCCAGGGCTTCTCCCACTTCTTTCTCGTTCCCATAGATGTGGGCGCAGTCGATGTGGCGGTAGCCGATGTCGATGGCGTCCTTGACCGCCTGCGTCACCTCGCCAGGCTTCGACTGGACAAACATACAACCATAAATCATACTAGCTTCTGCCCGCGACTTCGTCCGCGTAGACTGAGGGGCTGGTTGTTGATAGTATATTCTCCAATAATTATTTACATATCTACATACACAAATCACGGGGTAGACAGAGCCTAAGGTGGCAAGTCCTAGGCCACGGTTAGCAAGATTGTGGGCGTATAGATGGCAAAAAATGGAGTCAAAATAGTGATGGGTTGCTAGCCGCATCGCCTATAACATGATTCCTATAATTGTCGCCCATTCCATCGATGGACTTTTAAGCGGGGAAGAGAAGCAAGTGGTACATTCTATGTATTTTCTTTGCTCCCAGGCCTGCATGGAAGTTACATGGATAATTATTTACATTGGGATAAAAACTATCCTATGTCCTTCTCCGGGATTAAAACTGTCTGTATACAAAATTTCAGCTAAATGGATTCAGCGGTTTTAGCGTGAAAAGATAACTGCAGACAGACATAGGTACAAGTATAGATAGATTCTTCCGCGCTGGTCGGGGAGCAAAGAAAAAACATAGAATGTACCAGTTGCTTCTCTTCCCGCGCAGGTAAAAGCCCATCGAGGGAATGGGCGAAAATAATAGGAATCAATGTTATAGGCGATGAGGCTAGCAACCCATCACTATTTTGATTCCATTTCCCACCTATACGACCACAATCTTGCTAAATGTGGCCTGTAGGTACCTGTTACCTTAGGCTCTGTCTACCCCGTAAGGGATAAAGACGTGATTTGTGTGTGTGTGTGTGTGTGTGTGTGCATAGTTACAGAGTTTTTTTCGCAATTACTATGTGTGTGTTGTAACTTTTGTTTGAGTTGATTTACACATTGATTTTTCACAGCTCTAAGGGACCGCAGGGCTAAGAATTGGGTATTCATTTCAACTATTTATAAGCGTTTTCCAAAAATAACCTTTTTTCCAGAATTTAACTATTTTGGGTTTTCCTTAGAATCGTTTCTGCCTGTCGATACTTCGGTAGGTATCCAAGAAAAGTCTCCCAAAATTTCCATTCCACTTCGTCGCTTTTTTTAATGTGCACATAACTTTTTATGTGTGGAACGTGACGAACAGGAAAATAAATTCCATAGTTCAATCTGGGACACACTTTTCTTGTATGACAATCGATAGGGTAAACAATTCTGAGTAAGAAAAACCCAAAATATTTAAATTCTTGAAAACAGTTCATGTGGATTTTTTTTTGGATAACACTCCAAAGCGTTCCTGAAAAAAGGGTCTCGAGAGGCGGGCGGAAGGACGGACGGAAAGACAACAAAGTGACTCTATAGGGTTCTATTTTTTCCCTGAAGCATGGAGCCCTAAATAAATAAGTACAATTCCTTTGTTTGCACTGACTCGGAGTCGCTCAATCATTTTTATGATTGCATATGATTGAAAAATCAATATATGTCAACGCCTTTTCCAGATACCGTGTCTTTGTAGGTTGATAATACATATTTAATGGCTAATTTTAGATAGTATCGTTGAATAATCGATGGAATGGGCGCAAATCTTACAAATGAGGTGATAGGCTAGACCAGAGGTTCCCAAACTCTTTTGTTCCATAGACCACTTTCAAAATTTTGCTGGATCCGGTGGACCCCCTGCAGCTACATTACTACCAATTTCTAAATCTCAAAAAAAAGTGAAGATTAGCTCTATCTATGGAAACTTGCGTTGTGCTGAGTTGAGCCACAAGGTAGCGTGCTCGGACCATTATTGTTTCTATTATACATAAACGATCTCCCAGACATTACTACTCACAAATGTACACTTTTTGCTGACGATATTTCATTACTTATTACTTGTGAAGATAAATTCAATTTGAATTCTGAAATTAATAATGCGGTCAAGTTAATAATAGACTGGCTTGATTATAATAATTTAAGTGTTAACCTTAGTAAAACTAAATTAGTTCAATTTTGTAATGTGAAAAACAATTGTATGCCTCTAAATATAAGTGATAATAATAATACTATTATGGATGTTGACACAATGCCCTTCTTAGGCTTAATTTTAGATAAAAATTGTAATTGGAAAGCTCAAGTCGATAAAGTCTGCTGCAAGGTGAATCAGTTTGTGTACGTTATAAATAGACTACGCAGGACTTCCAACATAGACACGGTTCTACTAGCATATCATGGTTACGTAGCGTCGGTGCTGCGATATGGATTGTTATTATGGGGAAACTCGACGGACGTAAACAGAGCATTTATTAGCCAAAAAAAATGCATAAGAGCGTTTTGTGGTGTGCCCCAATATGAATCATGCAGACCGCTGTTCAAAAAATTTAAACTGTTACCTCTGCCTTGCATGTATATTTTCGAAGTAGTGGTATTTGTAAAAAAACATCCAGAGTTATTTAAGAAGGCTAAAGATACCGGTCGCACTAATAAAAGGCATGGAAACAGACTTGTGTATGATGCATTACCGACGACAGCGTTAAGTAGGAAAAACTGTTACTGCATGTGTGTCAAAATTTATAATGCTATACCTACAAATATAACAGAACTCCCATTTAACCAATTTAGAGTGAAAATGTACAACTGGCTGCATGAGAAACTGTTCTACTCAGTGAGCGAATTATTTTCAATTTAAGTAAATTTAGAGTCATAGGTATAAGTTTTTAATGTTGCATGCTAATATTTAGCAAAAAATGATGTTCAATTTCAAAATGTAACACCTTACCGTACCATTTTTTCTGCAAATAAAGATTATTATTATTATTATTATAATGATAAATTAACAGTTTTCGAAAAAATTGGTTAGAATTGATTGCTTGATAGGGTTAGTTATTTGAAAATAAAATCGACTAAACAAATTTTCAATTACATTTTGGTTCTTCACTATCGACCAAATTAATTTTCATGCACCCCCGCTTACGATTGTGGACCCCCATTTTTGGTCACGCCCAACGTAAACCCCCGTCGAGTCTTCCGTGGGCCCCGGAGGGTCCACCTTTTTTTTTTTTTTTTTTTTTTTTTTTATGTGAATAGGAAGGCAAACGAGCAAGTGGGTCACCTGATGGTAAGTGATCACCACCGCCCATAGACACCCGCAACCCCGGAGGGATTGCAGATGCGTTGCCAACCTAGAGGACTAAGATGAATTGCCTCTTGTGCCCGTAATTTCCCCGGCTGTCTTACTCTCCACACCGGAACACAGCAGTGCAAGCACTGCTACTTAGCGGCAGGATTAGCGAGTAAGATGGTGGTAGCGATCCGGACGGACCTTGCACAAGGCCCTACCACCCGCAACCCACCCGCACCTGGACCACTTTGGGAATCACTGGGCTAGACTATTTTCCTTTTCCACTTATACGGCTACAACCATGCTAAACGTGGCCTTTAGGTCTTGTTACCTCAGGCTCTGTCTACCCCGTAACGGATAAAGACGTGATTTGTGTGTGTATTTAGGGAATGAGCATCATTCAACTTCTCACTATTGTTCATTCACTTTATGTCCGTTATTGAACGTGGGAAATTATTTTAACCATCTACAATCTTTAGCCTTTACCTACTAAATATACATACATAAAATAAATCCCGTCTTTATCCCTTACGGGGTCGACAGAGCCTAAGGTAACAAGACCTAAAAGCCGCGTTTAGCGTGATTATTGGCTTATTGGAAAGGGGAATCAACAATGGCGTAACTATAACGTCTGGGGCCCGCGGCAAATTCGTCAGATGGGGCTCTTTCCTCAATATAAAGAAGTGCATCAGCGTCCCTTCTGTGCTTTAAACCAAGCCGGTTCGGGGCCCCTTAGAAAGGGGCCCCTGGCATTTTGCCACCTCTGCCACCCTATAGTTACGCCACTGGGAATCAAAATAGTGATGGGTTGCAAGCCGCTTCGCTGTAACATGATACCTAAGATTTTCGTCTTCCCTCGATGGGCTTTTACCATCTGCGCGGGAAGAGAAGCTCTACGTTTTTTCTTTGCTCCCAGAGGGGCTACTCCGAAATTCGATTTTCGAAGTTCGTTTCGTTCCGTTCCGCTCACACTAATAGTCATTAATTTGAGAGTGAAAGGGACGGTATGACACGAAGTTCGAAAATCGAATTGGCATTGTTAATTTTTTTTAAGCTGTGCTTTTAACACCTTTATTTGATAAAATGGACTATTTCAAGCAACCAATTTGAATATTATGCTTTTACGTAGCTTTGTTAATTAATAATAAATATTTTTTCGCTGTTTGATAATTCGTGAATTTAGACAGAATCCCAATCGCCTTCGTTCGGCTGGCTATAAAAAAAAACGGCTTTGTCTATGGTTTTGTAGATTTGACAGTGACACGTGACAGTTGCCATAGCTAAACTTTTTTTTTCATTTTTGTGGCAAACATTCGATGCTGGATTCTGCCTAAAAACCCGGTCGTTCGGTCAAACAAAGGTTCAAAGTACTTTTCCAAAAATATCTGCAATCATAAAGTATTTTTGAAATCGGACAAGATAAATCGGATAATTGATGGTTTTCCTCGAAATGGTTTTCGAATTGGAGCATACTAAAAAAAATGAACAATGCCAATTTCGGAGTATAAGGCCAGAGTCCTATTTCACCAATTTGACAAATGCCAGCGATATTTCTTATTTTTTTTTTTATTGGGAAACAAACAGTTAACGCATCAGCCAAAACAGTTTCCACCTGTACTTAATTCCGAATGAAATCTTATGCTCAAAAATTAAGAAAAAAACATAAAGAGTACCTAGTTATTAATTATTATACTAGTTATTATTAATATGTGACAATTCAACATGTACGGCGCAGTCAATATGAAGCCAATCGGCGTAGATTCTGGTCTAGTTCGTAATGTAAACATAATTGTTCAGCTGGCGACATAGGGGCATGGAACTAGTAAATAGTTTACTTTTGTCGCATGTTACATAGTTCACAGTATTAGTCCAAGATCCGAGTATAACGTCGATCTTCACCGAGCTGATTAAAATGAAACATATTTTATAATAAATTTAGTAGGTATATTAGAAAATATAATGAAAATGGGTTGGCAAAAAAATCCTGGACAGACTATTTAAATATATAACATATATAATATATTTATATATCTATTGATTCATAAATATAATAAAATACACTAGCTTCTGCCTGCGACTTTGTCTGCGTAGAATTATACATAAAAACCTTCCTCTTGAATCACTCTATCTATTAAAAAAACCGCATCAAAATCCGTTGTGTAGTTTTGAAGATATAAGCATACATAGGGACATAAGGACATAGGGACATAGGGACAGAGAAAGCGACTTTGTTTTATACTATGTAGTGATGTATAATAGAAAAAAAATTGTAACTCAAAATATGATAATGTAAATAATAACCATGCCTTCACTTCACTACATTTACTGCAAATAAATATATTATTATTAAGAAAAAATTGTCTGTCCAGGATTTTTTTAGCCAACCATTTTTAAAATATTTTCTAATTATACTAAATTTATTATAAAATATGTTTCATTCTATTATCAGCTCGGTGCAGGTCGACGTTATATTCGGATCTTACACTAAGTATACTACTGACAAATACTGAAGAGTTTTTGGAATTATTCTGGAACGAGCTTCTGCCCGCGACTTCGTCCGCTTAGTATTAGCAATTGACATGTTTATCGCTATCCCGCGGGAACTATGCAATTTTTTTGGCAGCCGGTAATATTCTCAACAGATTAGAAAAGTTGGCATCAAAATCCGTTCAGCCATTTTCACGTGATGGCGCTCGCAAATATACAAGCAAACAGACGAAAATTCTAAAAACTGTTGGAACGTGTTTTGTCAACGATTCTAAGTATCCCCAGATTCCCCAGCCAATTTTTTTTCCATGTACAGATTTATACGAGTATGTATAGATAGGTAGCTGGCAGTGGCGTAACTATAGGGTGGCAGGGGTGGCAAAATGCCAGGGGCCCCTAGCTCTACCGGGCCCCGAACTGGCTTGGTTTAGAGCACAGAAGGGACGCTGATGCACTTCTTTATATTGAGGAAGGAGCCCCATCTGACTAAATTTGCCGCGGGCCCCAGACGTTATAGTTACGCCACTGGTAGCAGGCTGGGTTAGTTTAACGAATATAGCACTTTGACCATCGACAAGAACAAATTAAAAACCTGAGAAAAATGTATAGTGGAGCGTTTTCCAAAAGTCCACATGTTTTTTTTCCAGAATTTAACATTTTGCCTTTTTCTAACTCAGAATCGTTTACCCTATCGATTCTCATAAAAGAAAAAGTGTGTCATAGATTAACTATGAAATTTATTTTCCTGTTCGTCATGTTCCATACATACATAAAAAAGTGACGAACTGGAATAGAAATTTTGGGACACATTTTTTCTTGTACAAGGATCGATAGGGTAAACGATTCTGACTGAGAAAAACCCAAAAAAAATTGCATTAAATAAATAAAGAAATAAAATAGTTAAATTCTAGAAAAAATTTTCAAGTGGACTTTTTTTGAAACACGCTCAATGGCGTTCAGTCATACTACCACTTCCTAATACCTATTCCTGATTAATTTGACATTACATACATATATCACGTCTTTATCACTTACGGGGTAGATAGAGCCTAAGGTAACAAAACCTTAAGGCCACGTTTAGCGTGATTAAGGGCGTATAGCTGGAAAGGGAAATCAAAATAGTGATAGGTTGCTAGCCGCATCGCCTATAACATGATTCCTAAGACTCGCCCATTCCCACAATGGGCTTTTACCATCTGCGCGGGAAGAGATGCAACTGGTAAATTCTATGTTTTTTCTTTACTTCCAGACTGGGAAGAAATTAAAATTGAAATTGAAAAATTGAATTGAAATTAATTTTTAAACTGCAGTTATACTGTACCTTCCAAGTTCCCAAACCGATAACCGGGCAGGTTTTCCCGTTGTTAAAAATGACGGGGACATTGGCTGCCATTGTCACAATATTCAAATTTAAAACACTATCAATTCACCGATATATTCAAGAGAAGCAACGTTCGCCGCGAGAGTCGGCGATAGAGTGTAACGTGTGGGCGGAATATGCCGGCATTATTTATAGACGACATGATGGTGGGAGTTCCAATCGCGCGACTGCGTAAGTCTTAAAATTTTACAGCTTCATGCGTGGAGGCCCTTAGTCGTATATTTTTGGTCGAATGATCGTTTTCTCTAAATTTCTCTAGCTGTAACCGAAAATACTTCAGAAAAAAATTCACATAAGTATTCCTGTCCATTATTTGCGAATATAAATGAAAATCCAACTGTTTTAATTTTGTTCATACATACATACGTACATAAATCACCTCTATGTCCCTTACGGGGTACCCAGAGCCTAAAGTAACAAGACTTAAAGGCCACGTTTAGCATGATTGTGGGCGTATAGGTGGAAAGGGGAATCAAAATAGTGATGGGTTGATAGCCGCATCGCCTACAACAGATTTGTTAAAGATATAGTAGTTTATAGTTTATGGTGTATGACATCTACGGGCAACACTAACGCTCTATCTTGGTTATTGACGGATGTCTTTGCCTTACTCTTCCTGTCATGGCTGTATACATGTACGCACATACGTTTCTTATTAATATTAAATTAAGTCCTATTTCATCCAAGTTCTTGTTAAACATATAAAGTGATTGTGTGCTGTATTTTGAACAATACAAGAGTGCAATCGATGTTCGACTTTGATTTACGAGAACCTCCCACCAGTGGGCAAGCTACCTGCGCATATCATACGCTCTGTCTAACAGGTTATTTAGTCCCAGCAAACACAAGATTGTTTACGGCTATTTATCCGACACAAGAAGATGTCAGAAGAAGCGACTGTTGGCGAATCTGGCAATCGACAAGAACCAAGCACGCCGCAAATGTCGCAAGATGGCCGGATGCCTATTGTAATGGGAGGTATGAACATCGACAAATTAGACGGCGTTACTAACTACGTCACTTGGAAGTTTGCACTTAGAATGTCATTAATGATGGAAGGATTGTGGGATTGCGTTGATGGGGACGACGCTGATCCACAAAGAAACCAACGCGCGCTCGGACGCATATGTTTGTCATTGAAACCGGCGTGTTATCAATACGTGCTCACATGTACTAAGGCCAAGGAGGCATGGCTTCAATTGCAGAAGATTTTTGAAGACAAAAGTCTCTACAGGCGTGTAGCTTTACTACGTCAACTTCACAGGAGTGACTTTAGTAATTTTAATAACATGTCGGACTATATAAACCACGTAACCACCCTAGTTCAACAACTAGCAGAAATGGGAAAAAAGGTCGAAGATGAAGAAGTTGCCGAGCTTTTGCTCAGTGGTTTATCATCGGAGTACGACACTCTTGTTACTAGCCTGGAGACTACATGCATCACAAAAACACTTTCGAGCGAACTGGTAAGGACGCGGCTTATCCAGGAAGAACACAGGAAGACTATGTCTGACTTGACACCAGCTAATTCAGCGTTCAGCTCTCAAGCCAAGAAGCCTGTGGTTTGCAGCTTTTGTAAGAAAAAAGGTCACATCAAAGCGAAGTGCTTTAAGCTAAGAAAGCAGAAGAGAAGACCTCAAGATGAAGTGCAAACGTTTACGGCGTCAACTTTTATAGCTACGGGCACAGCTGTGGATTGGGTCATTGACAGCGGCTGTTCCTCGCATATGTGTAACAAAAGAGATGTATTAGAAGATTTCAAGAAATCCAATAATATTGTTACAATAGCAAATAGTTCTACCATAGAGAGCAGCGGTATTGGTAATGTAAGTATCAGTTTTAGTGAAGGTGATGAAAGAAAAATTATGAATGTGATGCATGTTCCCCAATTGTCTACCAATCTTTTGTCAGTGAGCAAAATGGCAGAGAAGGGCATGACTGTTGTGTTTGGTATGGATGGATGTAAAATTTATGAGAATTGTAAAATAGTAGGCAGGCCTGTGTGTTGTGCTGTTTTACAGAGGGGCATCTATAAACTGAGTGGGTATGTAGCACAGATGGAGCAGCATTCTTCAGCACTCCTACAATCAGTGCAGGAGGCAGGAGAGAATGCACAGGTCGCTGCACAGAATGTGTCTGCATTTTTGTGGCACAAACGTTTGGGGCACCTCAGTATGTCTGGTATGTACGGTTTACGGCAGCATGCAATGCCAAATTTATCATTACAGGATGAAGAAATCAAAAATTGCACGGCTTGCTTTGAGGGGAAGCAAAGTGCCAAGCCTTTCCCTAAGGGCGAGGCAACTCGTGCCAAGCAGAAGCTGGAGATCGTGCACTCTGATGTGTGTGGGCCCATGACTGAGAGCAGCTGGAGCGGAGCTCGTTATCTACTCACGTTGACAGATGATTTTACAAGAAAATCATTTGCCTATCTTCTGAAGCATAAGTCACAGGTAATGTCATATTTTATTAAATTCCAAACCTTAGTTGAGAAACAGACAGGGTTAAAAATTAAATGTTTGAGGTCTGATAATGGTGGCGAGTATTGTAACAGTAAATTTGCAAATTATCTTGAAAAACAAGGTATAGTCCACCAGACCACAGTAACTTATACTCCAGAGCAGAATGGTGTATCGGAGCGCTTAAACCGCATTTTAATGGAGAAGGCCAGATGTATGTTAAGACAATCAGGCCTTTGTCAGCGATTTTGGGGTGAAGCAGTAATGACTGCTGTGTATCTTAAAAATAGAAGCCCTACATCTGCTTTGACAGGTCAGTTACCCGAGCAGGTATGGACTGGACATGAAATTGGTCTTGGTCATCTTAAAGTCTTTGGGTGCCTTGCATACTGTCTTTTGCCTCCCTGTAAGCGTTCTAAGCTGGATGCAAAATCAAAGATGTGCATCTTCGTGGGGTACTGTGAGACTTCAAAAGCCTACAGGCTCATTGAACCATCCAATCCAACTAAAGTCATTATAGCTAGGAATGTGCAATTTATAGAAAATAAATTTTATAATAATTTTAAATCTGTTGACACATGCCAAAATAATAATGTATTATTTTATGATAATATTATTTACAATGACAATAATCCAAACAAAAATAATAATGAATTGTCAATGAATAATAATGAATTAATTCTAAATGATAATTTTAACAATAATGACATTTCCAACAGCGAAAATATAATAAACAATGAAAATAGTACTCTAAGTAATTCAAGCATTGATGCAATTTCAGTTCGCGAGGATGACGACCTTGATGGCTACTGCACAGGGGCTGAAGAAGAAGATTCTTCACCGGAAAAGGAGTGTGGTGGTGCGACTGCCGTGTGGCAGACTCCGCCGAGCCCGCCGCCCATTGGCCCGCTAACTACTAATGGTAGGCCTATGAGGGCTACTCGTGGTAAAATCCCTGTCAGGTATGAGGACTTTGACCTCTCTATGTTTACTTGTTTGTCTGTCTTCGAAGATCCACAATCTTATGAGGAAGCTATGTCTTCGTCTCATAGTAGTGAATGGAGAACTGCTATGCAATGTGAGTACCAGTCATTTCTAGATAATAATGTTTGGAAATTAGTTAATAGGCCACAAGATGTGAATGTTATTAAATCAAAATGGGTATATAAAACCAAACATGATGCATCTGGCAATTTTGATCGCTATAAAGCTCGCTTAGTTGCTCGCGGCTTTACTCAGCGTCAAGGAATAGACTACAACGAAACTTTTTCTCCAGTAGTTCGACATTCTACTATGCGCATTTTATTTTCACTAGCCAATGAAATGAATATGTCTATTGAGCATATAGATGTCGCAACAGCTTTTCTAAATGGTGATCTGGATGAAAGAATATATATGGAGCAACCGGAAGGTTTTGTGAGAGATGCAAACAAGGTTTGTTTACTTCAAAAAAGCATTTATGGCTTGAAACAAGCCAGTAGGCAGTGGAACATAAAGGTGCATGAATTACTATCACGTCACGACTATGTTCAGAGCATGTGTGAGCCTTGTGTGTATGTAAAAAGGAATGGCGATAATATTACCATCGTAGCTCTATATGTCGACGATTTTTACATTTTTTCTAGTTGTTCTACTGATAAATTATTAAATTTATTAGAGAAAGCTTTTAATGTAAAGAATCTTGGTACTCTGAGAAACTGTTTAGGTATTAATGTCATTCGTACCAAGGACTCAATTGTTTTAGAACAGTCTGTGTATGTTAAAAAACTATTATCTCGTTTTGGTATGTTGCAATGTAAAACTGTTTCCACTCCTATGATGTTGAATTGTAAACTATTAAAATCTGATAACATAGACAATGAAAATAATGAAAATGAAGAATATCAATACCGCCAACTAATGGGTTGCCTTATGTATCTATCAGTATGTACTAGACCTGATATAGCATTTGCATGCAGCCAGTTATCACAATTTAATAATAATTATGACAAAAGTCACTGGTTAGCTGCTAAAAGAATATTAAGATACTTAGCCGGTACAATTAATTATGGCTTATATTTTTGTAAAAGCAAAAATTTTAATGTAACAGCTTATGCGGATGCTGATTGGGGAAATGATCCTAACGATAGAAAATCCTATACTGGCTTCATAATTAAATTAGGAAACAATGTTATAAACTGGGAAGCCAGAAAACAGCGATGTGTAGCTTTATCAAGCACAGAATCTGAATACTTAGCAATAAGCGATGTATGTAAGGATATTTTGTTTCTAAAGAATTTTTTGTCAGAAATTATAAATAAAGATATATCTGTCACAGTATATAATGACAATCAGAGTGCTCAAAAACTGTTATCACATAAAGAATATTGTCATAAACGAACCAAACACATCGATCTCAGATATCATTTCGTTAAGGATCTAGTACAAAAGAAATTTTTGAGCATTAAATATTTACCTACTGATAGCATGATTGCAGATGTTCTCACTAAGCCTTTGTCAAAAGTTAAGCATTATAATTTTATTCATGACTTGTGTGTTAGATCATTTTAATGTAATATATATAACCAACAATGTTTTTTTTTATTGCATTGATTATAAGCATGGTTAGCATGATGTTTAAAGTGTTATAATATAATACTTGTTAGGCATGACAACTATGTCTTCTTCGTTTTGGAATGTAGAGTTTTTTCTTGCATTATATAATTGTAGTCTTACTTGCATTCAATGTAGAGCCTTGTTCTTATTAAATGTAAAGTTGGTTTGCACTTTAACATTGTAATCTTTTGAGTATTTTTTTGCATTTGGAGTTGCAATATATGTCATAAGGGGAAGTGTTAAAGATATAGTAGTTTATAGTTTATGGTGTATGACATCTACGGGCAACACTAACGCTCTATCTTGGTTATTGACGGATGTCTTTGCCTTACTCTTCCTGTCATGGCTGTATACATGTACGCACATACGTTTCTTATTAATATTAAATTAAGTCCTATTTCATCCAAGTTCTTGTTAAACATATAAAGTGATTGTGTGCTGTATTTTGAACAATACAAGAGTGCAATCGATGTTCGACTTTGATTTACGAGAACCTCCCACCAGTGGGCAAGCTACCTGCGCATATCATACGCTCTGTCTAACAAGATTCCTAAGATTTTCGCTCATCCCCCAAGATTAGAAGCAGCTTCTTCTTGATTCCTTTTCTTTTTTTCTTTTTGTAATAATTGTTGTTTGACATTGTTGACCTTCAAAATTGCGTAAAAATTTCTTCTTTACATTGATGACATTCCACTGACGAACGTTTGATCAAAAATCACTAGTTGCTAGCAAAATAAATTACTACCAAAACCCGCAACATGGTGAGCGACGGACAGAAGGTTGTTAGGCTGTAGTACGAGAGTAGTCGCGCAGTTGTATCAGTGAAGGCGTACCCTAACCGACGTAACCTCGGAATCATCACTGAGTCATGGCGGGTGGAGGGTGGAAAATTTTAAGCCTCTACTGTTTAGGATCCACAAAACATAGTATTACGGTTATGACCTCGACCTTATTGACGAACTAAAAGTATGATGAAGTAACTAAAGGTCAATTTAAGCAGATAAGTTTATTTTTTTCGTCAAAGTAGAACACACACACACACACACATACAAATCACGTCTTTATCCCTACGGTAACAAGACCTACATGCATTTTGCAAGACTGTGGGCGTAGAGGTGGAAAGGGGAATCAAAATAGTGTTGGGTTGCTAGCATCGCCTATAACATGATTCCTAAGATTTCAAAGTAGAAAACATTATATATACATACACAAATCACGTCTATATCTTACGGGGTGGACAGAGCCTGAGGTAACGAGACCTCCAGGCCATTTAGCATGATTGTAGGCGTGTAGGTGGAAAGGGGAATCAAAATAGTGATGGGTTACTAGCATCGCCTCGCCTATAAGGGGGCGTCCATTAATTACGTGAGGCATTTTTAAGGATTTTTTGACCCCCCCTCCCCTCTTGGTGAGATGTCGTAAGATTTTTCTCGACCCCCTCCCCCCTACCCCGATCTCACGTGAGATTTTTCAAAACTTGTACTTTGGGTATAAAAGTATTGGATTTATTAAAAAACATACTAACACAATTTGTTTAATTACTTTTTTAAGACTAGCAAGGACTAGTATTTGCAAATATTGCTGTAACTTTAATTATTAATTCAACTTTAATTTAACTTAATTTTCACGCAGTTTTACACCATTTTCTGCTAAAAAAAATTACGTTAGGTATATTTGCCAAGACCCGGCTCCCCTATCCCCCAAGTGAGATTTAGTAAGATTCGGCTCGACCCCCTCCCCCCCCCCTGAATACCTCACGTAATTAATGGACGCCCCCTAACATAATTCCTAAGATATTCGCCTATCCCTCGATGGGTTTTTACCATGCGCGGCAAGAGAAGCAACTACTGGTACATTTTGTCTTTTCTTTGCTCCTAGCATGGAAAGATATATTGTAAGCATGTATGGAAAATCCATACATGCATGTTTCTTCCATGCTGGTCTGGGAGTAAAAAAAAAACATAGAATGTACCAGTTGCTTCTCCTCCCGCGCAGATGGTAAAAGTCCATCGAGGGAATGGGCGTAGGAATCATATAGGCGATGCGGCTAGCTACCCATCACTATTTTGATTCCCCTTTCCACCTATATCAATACGCCCACAATCATGCTAAGCGTGGCCTTTGGGTCTTGTCACCTTAGGCTCTGTCTATCCCGTAAGGGAGAAAGACGTGATTTATGTATGTATGTATGTGTGGAAAATATAGCAAATAATATTTGCCAAATATGTATAGACAAACGCTACGAATAAGAGCGTAATTACATATAAACGGATAACTCACGTATATAAGTCGAGTGATGCTCGACATGTTTCGAACTAAATCGTAGTCCTTCCTCTAGGACGCTCGCCCCGGCGGCAGCGAAACCTAGAGGAAGGACTACGAATTAGTTCGAAACATGTCGAGCATCACTCGACTTTTACACGTGAGTTATCCGTTTATTTGTAACTAGCTTCTGCCCGCGACTTCGTCTGCGTAGAATTATACATAAAAACCTTCCTCTTGAATCACTGTATCTATAAAAAAAAACCGCATCAAAATCCGTTGTGTAGTTTTGAAGATATAAGCATACATAGGGACATAGGGACAGAGAAAGCGACTTTGTTTTATACTATGTAGTGATTATGATTAAGTCTCACGGTAGTTTCATGTTGAAAGTGGAATAAGAACGTTTTCCAAAAAAGTGTCCACGATATTTTTTCCACAATTTAACAATTTTGGGTTTTTTTAACTCAGAATCGTTTACCCTATCGATCCTTACACAAGAAAAAATGTGTTCCAAAACTTCTATTCCAGTTCGTCACTTTTTTGTTCGTCGTTTTTTTATATGTATGGAACGTGACGTACAGGAAAAAAAATGCATAGTTAACTTAAAATCTGGGACTCATGTTTTCTTGTATAAGAATCAACAGGGTAAATGATCCTGAGTAAGAAAAACCCTAAATTTTAAAGGACTATGAGTTTGCGGCGCTCGCAGTGGAGACAATGGGTCACTGGCCGGCTGACATGAGGGCCTTCATGAGAGCCTTGTCGTCCCGGCTGACAGACCTCAGGAGACCCCAGAGCTGGCGCTTACCTCTCCCAGCGAATTTCTCTGGCTGTACAGAGAGGTAATGCCGCCAGTGTGTTGGGGTCTATGCCGCAGGAGGGCCTTTTAGATGGTGTTTTCTTTTTATAGTTAGGTATATTTATTTAGTTTTAAGTTTTGTATATTTAGTTAACTTTTCGATTAATCATGATGTATTGTATCTAAATTGTTAAATTCTGGAAAATAATATTAGTAGATTTTATTTTTGGAAGACGCTCATAAACGCTATCTATCTGACAACTAAATTATCACAAGCGTTCAATAATACTTAACTACGTAATTAATCATTTTACATAAGTATTATCAGCTGGCTGAAAACGGAAGTTATTAGATATCAAGAAAAAGGAAAAAGACTCGCAATTACGATACAACGCGGGAATGCTGCCTGCGTGATGGGGACCCTGCCTAAGGGTCCAAATTCATTTTAATTTTTAACATACCTAAGTTTTATTTTACTATGTTATTTTAAGTTAGCCTTACTTTATATTTTAATGAAATAAAGGATTTTAAGTCTTAAAAAAAAGGTTTCAATTTAGTTTAGATAAATAAATATAGGGGTCTCAGCACCGAATATAACTTTGTCCCTTTCGGTGTTGAGATCCTTGGTCCGTGGGGTCCTAGCGCTATTAGCCTCTTCAAAGATATTTCGAAGAGGCTAATAGACGCTACGGGTGACCGCAGAGCTGGCAGCTTCCTTGGACAGCGTATTAGTATCGCTGTCCAAAGGGGGAATGCTGCCAGCGTCTGCGTAACTATTCCACGGGGGCCCCTCCTTTTTTAATTATTTCATTTTAAGATTAGTTTTAGTTTAGTTTTTAATTCGTTTTTAATTTAATTTGTTTTAAGGTTAGCTGGAAGAGATCCCTTCTTAGGGATAAGTTCGCCTTTGTACTATTTTCTGCGTACTGTATTTTTTTTAATTTTTATGTGCAATAAAGAGTTTACCTATGTCCCTATGTATGCTTATATCTTCAAAACTACACAACGGATTTTGATGCGGTTTTTTTAGTAGATAGAGTGATTCAATGAAGGTTTTGATGTATAATTCTACGCAGACGAAGTCGCGGGCAGAAGCTAGTTACTAATAAATAACCTTCTTTATTTAGTGTTTCGTTTGTGTCTTTGGCTTAGTAATGCACCAAGAAGAAGTTACCAAAGTTTCGAAAATATACATACATACATACACACACAAATCACGTCTGTATCCCTTACGGGGTAGGCAGAGCTTAAGGTAGCAAGACCTAGGTCACGATTAGCAAGATTATGGGCAAAAAAATGGAATTAAAATAGTGATGGATGCTAGCCGATTCGCCTATAACATCATTCCTACGATTTTCGCCCATTCCCTCGATGGGCTTTTACCATTTGCGCGGGAAGAGAAGCAACTGGCACATTCTATGTTTTTTGTGTGCTCCCAGACCAGCATGGAAGTTATACTACTATCGGTAATAATTACAGTAAACGTTTAGCTAACATGACATTTATAATATCTATACATTACACACACACACACGTACACACACACACACACACACACACACACACACACACATTAGTTTTAATTTTAATATTTTGTCACTTTTTCATATAGGTAGTTTAACTCGTAATAAATTATAGTCTTGGGATTTAATGTTGACAGGTACAAAAATGTAATTACCCTTCGCGGAAAAATGGTATCTCTTAGAACAGGTATTCTTATACTTAAAAAGAGGTACCAACCATTTGTTAACACACTGTACTTTTTGTTACCTGCATAAACTTTATTATTATTATTTTTGTCTCAAGTTAGGTTTTTACAATATTCATATAAAAAGTAATAAAACAATATTAATACAAAATATAAAAACATTATAAAAACCTAACCTAGGGTACCGCCGGCAGCGAGGCGAGGCATAAGCTACCGGTGGTCAGGGCGACAGAGAAAGGAACCTCCTGACTATCCGAGCCGTGTCCAGGAGTACCATTATTATTATTATTATTATTATACATAGGTATAATCAGTAGAAAGTTCGTGTCTGTACATTAAATAAATTTATCAAAAATAGTGTGCTAACGATTAGGGAAGAGCAATAAAACACAAAAAAGTAGATTTTATAATTTTTGTCTGTCTGTATGTATGGATGTATTCATTTACCTACCTTGTGTCTGTGTTCGCTAATCTCCAAAACTGTTGGACCGATTTCAATGAAATTATGCGTGGTACCTTATATCTCTGGTCAATATTTTAGATACTTTTTTTTTTCAAACCTTAAGGCCACGTTTAGCATGATTAAGGGCGTATAGGTGGAAAGGGAAATAAAAATAGTGATGGATTGCTAGCCGATTCGCCTATAACATGATTCCTACCATTTTCGCCCATTCCCTCGATGGGCTTTTACCATTTGCGCGGGAAGAGAAGCAACTGGTAAATTTTATGTTTTTTTATTTACTCCCAGACCAACATGGAAGAAACTAAACACATGGTCAAAAATAATTTAAACCTTCCTGTATCAAAAACATAAGAATAGGTACCGACACAGTAACCTAAATCCTTATGCTCTGGAATACGATTTTCGAAGTTCGTTTCGCGCTGTTTCGCTTACACCAATTAGTAATTAATCTAAGAATGAGAGGGATGTAGAACGTAGCGAATTCCAAAAAAATAATTTTATAATAGCCCCCCTTGCCTTTCATTCCCTCGCCTTTGACAACTGTCTAAAAAATAACTCTGTCACGCCAGAATGACAATGAAGTCACAAAATGACTCCTGAAAAGTTGTTTACAAATAATTTTCAATGGTTTAGTGAGTTGACGGACGCAGCATAATGAAGGTAAGCCTGTAGAAGACACGGCGCAAGCACAGTATATATATAAGCTAAAGCAGTAAGGAAACTACGAACAAATCGGTTGAAACGAAACACGCACACAGGCGCGCGCTTTACACGGCCCCTAAGCGGACCTGAGCCTGAGCGGAGTGGACGAGGTCCGCTTAGGGGCCGTGTAAAGCGCGCGCCTGTGTGCGTGTTTCCTTTCAACCGATTTGTTCGTAGTTTCCTTACTGCTTTAGCTTATATAAATACTGTGGCGCAAGCCACACAGCACCCCAAAGGTTACTCTTCCCCCCGTAAAGGGGATCGAACGCCCTATGAGGCTACTCGAGTCATAACCCTCAGTGGCGCAACTATAAAGCCAGCGCCTTACTCCTACGTACGTGGTATAAATTCGCTGTGTATCAAAATGTAGATAGGGCGCGAGTCGGGTTACCTCCACGTGTGGTCAAGAGCTGCGGTTCGTTTTTGGATCCGTCCGGGAAGAGCAGTGCTTGGTCCGCTGCACCCTGGGCATCGGCTAATGATTTCCTGGCAGTTTCTGAGGGTAACATTGTCCGTTGGCTAAGTAGCAGGAGATCTAAGGTCCACCACCTTGCATTTTTGAGACAAAGCAAACCGCTTGGAACGGGTGTTCCTGGGGGTGATCTGAGCCGATTAAGCCCGGTTGCCAAGAGGTTCCCCCCAGCAGGTGGGCAGGGGAGGGGGGGGGAAAAGTGCCTCCGGCGCGCCTCACTCTAAGCTTTATATCTGCATACATATAGCAACTATATCAAGTTTGGTGTCTTTTTCGTGTAATTCGAGGATGAAGAATTCATTTCTGTGACTAAACTTTCACTCACCCATACAAAAAATTCGAGAAATTCAAAATTAAAAAAAAAAACTTTCGATTTTTTTTTCGATAATCCTCTACAAAATTAAAACTATGAGGATTTGCTGTAGAAAAAAAATACCTGTGAATAGCCCAGTTATCATACTATATAGAATAGTAAACTTGTTAAACATTTTTTTTTTATAAATCTGTTAAAAAAAAAGTTTTGTGTCGCGCGGCATACCTGCATTGTAAGAGCGGTATGCAGCTTTTAGGATTTTTAAGTATGTTTAGATGATTTCTGATAAGTTGTTAATCTGCTGGTTGTAGATTACATTATTAATTACTTCTGGACGTGATATATGTACAAATATAAATTAAATATATAAATAAAGACGTTGGGGAAACTTTTGCCAGTGGAGTTATTATAAATGTGATAAAATTAACATAGGAGATGTTTGACAAAGATGCGGATTAAAATAAATATTATTTATTGTTCGCAATTGCCACTACATGCACATAGGTCTGTGCATTTTAATTTTTTTTTAACGCCGTTGCACCTCCCTGCGCATTTTGTTTTGCAGCGGCAACGAATAAGCTCTAGACAAGCAGCAGCCGCCGCAGGTAGGCTTGTCCATATGGGCTCCCAATATCCATTTTGGTTGGACCAGCCCCAGTCAGCAGGGCATGGTAGCTGTTGCATAGGGGCTATAATCTGTCCCCAAACATAGCCTCCTTGATAAACTGCACGGAGAATATGTTTATGTAGCGCATCTTCCGTTGGAGGCAGATTCTCTAACTGGAGACTTCTTTTTGTAAACAGTACTTTTCGGCACTCATTTACACTCGTACTTGTCCCTGATCTAAAATCAGTAACAAAATACATAGTGTTAAAATAATGTCTAGGTATTAATTCACACCTCGTAAATCAAATCTGTTCAGACTTCATATTGCAAGACTTACTTGTCATACTAGACCATAACAAATTTTTCCAATATTGGCAACGCCTGCTCAATATTGCCTTGTTTGCCGTATTTAAATCCCTCCGTTACAGCAGGATATGCGCTCCAAGCCTGAAATACGCTTTTTTCCCCTTTCCACACAAAAATGAAACAGTGTCGCAACCTGAAAAGGCGTGGAAGAATGGCAAAACTTCTGCCCTTTCTGGTCCTGTAAAATAAATTATATATCTATGCGTTACAAATAATATCATATATTTAAAGAACGTTTGCAGCACGTGACCAATTGCCCAGATGACCTGTCTCGTACTGTAATGGAGGAACTACAAAAGCTACCTAAAGAAGCTGCAATAGCATGGCACGAGAGGAACTGGTGATTCTTTCCTGTGCCAATATGTACCCATAACTCCTGGAGCTCCGGCAATTGAGTCATACATGCAACTGCGAGAACAACAACATCAGTATCCACTGTGCGTAACATTATTTTCGTGTGACCTTGGGCTACAGCATCAGCCACATGGACAATCATGCGCGTGTCTGCTTCCTCGTGGTTGCATGGTTCTAGTTTTTGTTTGTCTCTGCTACTGTTGCTGAGAACTCCCTCTCCATTCGTCACGTACAATTCTTTGTTGCTTACATATTTTGCGGTATGACACTGGAACGTCAGAAGATGGAATAATTCCTCTTTATTTGTACTATCCCTAAGAAAATTTGCCCAACCAAGGGAACCTGGATTCATTTTTCGCTCACGAAAATCAAGCTACACCTCCATCATTATCAGTCATGGGAAATATGCGATCAGGAACCAAATCAGATCTTTTGAAATGCCTTATCAGTCATTGTGACCCAGCTCACACAGCCATAGTGCCGAGTTCACCACCAGTATCAGCCAAAGTTTTAGATGGTTCCGCCTTAGTGCATATGCTAAGCCCTGGACACAACAAAATATTTCATGAGTATGCTGACACAGTATTTATACCTTTTTTGCATAGAGAATTTGCCACTGTATCACGTATAGATTTAGTATGGGATAGGTATGACACTGAAAGTCTCAAAAATACAACAAGAGAGAAACGTGGCACTGGACAAAGAACACGAGTTACCCTAAACACTAAGATTCCCAAGGGTTGGGCAAATTTTCTTAGGGATAGTACAAATAAAGAGGAATTATTCCATCTTCTGACGTTCCAGTGTCATACCGCAAAATATGTAAGCAACAAAGAATTGTACGTGACGAATGGAGAGGGAGTTCTCAGCAACAGTAGCAGAGACAAACAAAAACTAGAACCATGCAACCACGAGGAAGCAGACACGCGCATGATTGTCCATGTGGCTGATGCTGTAGCCCAAGGTCACACGAAAATAATGTTACGCACAGTGGATACTGATGTTGTTGTTCTCGCAGTTGCATGTATGACTCAATTGCCGGAGCTCCAGGAGTTATGGGTACATATTGGCACAGGAAAGAATCACCAGTTCCTCTCGTGCCATGCTATTGCAGCTTCTTTAGGTAGCTTTTGTAGTTCCTCCATTACAGTACGAGACAGGTCATCTGGGCAATTGGTCACGTGCTGCAAACGTTCTTTAAATATATGATATTATTTGTAACGCATAGATATATAATTTATTTTACAGGACCAGAAAGGGCAGAAGTTTTGCCATTCTTCCACGCCTTTTCAGGTTGCGACACTGTTTCATTTTTGTGTGGAAAGGGGAAAAAAGCGTATTTCAGGCTTGGAGCGCATATCCTGCTGTAACGGAGGGATTTAAATACGGCAAACAAGGCAATATTGAGCAGGCGTTGCCAATATTGGAAAAATTTGTTATGGTCTAGTATGACAAGTAAGTCTTACAATATGAAGTCTGAACAGATTTGATTTACGAGGTGTGAATTAATACCTAGACATTATTTTAACACTATGTATTTTGTTACTGATTTTAGATCAGGGACAAGTACGAGTGTAAATGAGTGCCGAAAAGTACTGTTTACAAAAAGAAGTCTCCAGTTAGAGAATCTGCCGCCAACGGAAGATGCGCTACATAAACATATTCTCCGTGCAGTTTATCAAGGAGGCTATGTTTGGGGACAGATTATAGCCCCTATGCAACAGCTACCATGCCCTGCTGACTGGGGCTGGTCCAACCAAAATGGATATTGGGAGCCCATATGGACAAGCCTACCTGCGGCGGCTGCTGCTTGTCTAGAGCTTATTCGTTGCCGCTGCAAAACAAAATGCGCAGGGAGGTGCAACTACGTTAAAAAAAAATTAAAATGCACAGACCTATGTGCATGTAGTGGCAATTGCGAACAATAAATAATATTTATTTTAATCCGCATCTTTGTCAAACATCTCCTATGTTAATTTTATCACATTTATAATAACTCCACTGGCAAAAGTTTCCCCAACGTCTTTATTTATATATTTAATTTATATTTGTACATATATCACGTCCAGAAGTAATTAATAATGTAATCTACAACCAGCAGATTAACAACTTATCAGAAATCATCTAAACATACTTAAAAATCCTAAAAGCTGCATACCGCTCTTACAATGCAGGTATGCCGCGCGACACAAAACATTTTTTTTAACAGATTTATAAAAAAAAAATGTTTAACAAGTTTACTATTCTATATAGTATGATAACTGGGCTATTCACAGGTATTTTTTTTCTAGAGCAAATCCTCATAGTTTTAATTTTGTAGAGGATTATCGAAAAAAAATTCAAAAGTTTTTTTATTTTATTTTGAATTTCTCGAATTTTTTGTATGGGTGAGTGAAAGTTTAGTCACAGAAATGAATTCTTCATCCTCGAATTACACGAAAAAGACACCAAACTTGATATAGTTGCTATATGTATGCAGATATAATGCTTAGAGTGAGGCGCGCCGGAGGCACTTTTCCCCCCCCTCCCCTGCCCACCTGCTGGGGGGAACCTCTTGGCAACCGGGCTTAATCGGCTCAGATCACCCCCAGGAACACCCGTTCCAAGCGGTTTGCTTTGTCTCCAAAATGCAAGGTCCCCTTAGAAAACGGGACCTTAGATCTCCTGCTAAAGAGCCCGGGGGGAGGGGTCTGACCATTACCGTACAACGCTGCCGACATTTTGTCACATGATTTTTTAATCATATTTTTGTTACTTTGACATTGGCGAAGTTGTCGTCGCTATAACGACTTGATACGCCACAAATAAGACGAAGAAGAAAATGTAGATGGTAAACTTCCACAGTAGTGCAGGAACACGCGACGCATGAAATGACGTCACTAACTATAATAGATGCGTGGCTTATTCTAAGGTGTTAATATATTAATGGCAAAAGAAGCATGAGAGTAGAATAAATGCAGTAGAAATGAGAGCGTTAAGAAGTATGGAAGGTGTATCACTGAAAGATAGAATAAAGAAGATAAGGGAACGTACTGGTGTGAAAGAGGATATAGTGACTAGGATAGAAAAAAGTATGCTTACCTAGTTGGTTTGGTCACGTGATGATGAAAGTAGACTAACTAAACAGATCTATATGGGGAGTTTGAATGGTAACGTTGGGAGGGGAAGGCCTAGACGGACGTTTCGAGACCAAATAGGAGACGTTTTGGAAAAGGTCAGGTCAGGAGTACCCGAAACCGACGAGCATGTACGAAGAGATTAATGAATGTGGATGAAGCGAAAGAAGTATGTCAGGATCGTAGCAAGTGGAACAAAGTAGTCTCTGCCTACCCCTGTGGGAAAGAGGCGTGACGGTATGTATGTATGTATGTTAATTTAATTTCTAGCCAGCAAAATCATCGCAATTCCCCGAACTACCCGGCCCTGACGAGTGCGTCCTGCAGAACGTAGTGGCAGATGAGCCCAAGGACGTGGCTGGGATCCTTGGGGCGCCGCAGGAGGCCCTCGGGGCCCCAGGGGACACAGGACAGGAGGCTGGGGGCCTGGGAATGAAGGCTGGCGAGGAGGCGAAGAGTGCCGAGTTCGCGGCGGAGAGGCACCAGATCGTACACAGCGCGGACTCCTGCGGGGCGAAGTCTACGCCGAGCGTGGTAACAGCGACAGACATTGGTAAGAACCGGTCAAGTGCAAGTTGGATTAGTGCACAGAGGGTTCCTTTTGTACAAATTCGGGAAGTGAATGTAAAATCGACTCTTAGCAGAGTTCTGCCCTTAAGCAAGAAGCAGGCAGTGAGTTCGTTTTATTTATATTGATTACTTAACCCGTCAAGCGTCCACAGCGACTACAGTAGTCCCTAATGGTCGATTTAGACGAAGACTATTTATAGCCGCCTAAATTACGGCGCCTAAAAAAGGCACCGTCACATCTTCAGACCGTTTAGACAATGACTATTTTTAGCCGCTTAAATCTCGCCGCCAGTGACCAGCAAACCGTTTACACGGTGCCTTTTCAGTACCAGTCATTAGCACACCGCCACACCGCATCGAGGGGGGCAGCGAGGGACGCGGGCGGGTGGCACTGGCGCCGAAAAGTAGACTCGTGTTCTATTCCGTGCCAGCGCTGGCATGCCACGAAAAAATGGCGCCGAAAGTGTTTATACGGTGCCTTTTTTAGGCGCCGTCATTTAGGCGGCTGTAAATAGTCTTCGTCTAAATCGACCATAACTTTTTTGGGCGGGAAATGTCCCAGGGACTGCATTAGGTATGCATTCACGCCACTGTCCAGGTCTTCCTCCCCTGGAAGAGCCAGCGACAACTCGCAATATACATATGCTTCTCGCTCTCTCTAAGCCTCCCGCCCGAAAAAGTTAGGGACTAACTGTAGTCGCTTGGACGCTTGACGGGTTAAATTAAATACGGCTGATGGGGCCAAAAGGTTCTCGAGTGGTTTCCGCGGACCGGAAGACGCAGTGTAGGTAGGCCTCCAACAAGATAGAGCGACGACCTGTAGGCTTATTACCTAACTCGCTCGCAATCGCCATCGTGTTCGTTTTGAGCTGACAATTGGCATCGGAATCAGCTAGCTGTCACATTCATACAAGAACTGTCAAAATGAACACGATGGCGATTGCGAGCGAGTTAGGTAATATGCCTACTGGTGAGGGTAGCGGGAACGCATTGGATGCGGATGGCGCAGGGCCGATCTGTTTGGCGAGCCTTGGGGGAGGCCTATGTTCAGCAGCGGACGTCTTTCGGCTGACATGATGATGATGAAATTAAATACTCCAGTCTTTCCATGCTGGTCTGGGAGTAAAAAAACATAATAATTTACCAGTTGCTTTTCTTCCCGCGCAGATGGTAAAAGCCCATCGAGGGAATGGGCGAAAGCATTGGGAATCATGTTATAGACGATGCGGTTAGCAACCCATCATTATTTTGATTTCCCTTTCCACCTAATAGGTAGGGTGACGACAGCAGTAATGGACATGACCCAATAATGCACAACGGATAACTCACGTATAAAAAGTCGAGTGATGCTCGACATGTTTCGGACTATTTCGTTGTCCTTCTTGCTGGAGCTTCCTTTACGGAGTGACGTGATCAGTGTTGTGTGCTGCCCTACATTTGACAGTAATAAAAATGACGATGAAAACGAGGGTAGTTGTGCGCCGCTGTTAGTTGCGGCAGCCGCGCGAACAGAGCGCTGGCGCGCAGTGTTCGTTTCGCTGCCGCCGGGCGAGCGCTCCAGGAAGAAGGACTACGAAATAGTCCGAAACAAGTCGAGCATCACTCGACTTTTTATACGTGAGTTAACCATTTATATGTAACTAGCTTCTGCCCGCGACTTTGTCTGCGAAGAATTATACATAAAATCCTTCCTCTTGAATCACTCTATCTATTAAAAAAAACCGCATCAAAATCCGTTGTGTAGTTTTGAAGATATAAGCATACAAAGGACATAGGGACATAGGGACAGAGAAAGCGACTTTATTTTATACTATGTAGTGATGATAGTGATTATGATTTAGTATAAAAAAAAAAAAAAAAAAAGTCTCACGGTAGTTTCATGTTGGAAATTGTTTTTCTCTGAATTCCCAGAAGACTCCTACGCCTCGCTAGAGACGGTGGTCAAGCAGCAACCCCTGGTAGTCCACTCCATGCCCGTGGTGCCCAGCTTTGCCCAAGCGGTTGACGAGATCGACCGGGTGAAGGCAGCCGTCAACCAGGTGAAGAATCAATTTCTAATCGACACCGAAAATTAGAACACAGAAAAATCCGAAATGCAAAGTTGTGGTCGGGAATCGAACCCGGATCCTCGTGATTCCGTGACGCGTGCCCTTACACCATCCATAGCAGGTTGGTAGTCATCGAGTGTTTCTACTTGTTACTAGATGTCACGTGACCTTGTTACCATGCGATTTTTTGTCGCTAAGCGTCATCTGTTTGAATGATGTGTCTGTACGACACAATTACAAACTCCCGTGGAACATCTACTGCTCACCAGAGACGAGAGAAGGCGCTGTTTTTCAAATGATAGGTACCTACTATCAAATGAATCAAGAATTTTGTCACTGAAAATTAGAACACAGAAAAATCCGAAAAGTAAAGCTATGGCCGGGAATCGAACCCGGATCCTCGACATTCCGTGACACGTGCTATACCCCTACACCACCCATAGCAGGTGGGTAATTCAAACAGGTCGAGTGATTCTTCGACCGTTCTTCGAAAAGCTATCCATTTTTTTTTCAGGTGAAGACTGCCAAGTCGGCGTCGCCAGTGATCGACTCGGGGATCGACGCGAAGCGGCCCGAACCGGTCTCCCTTCAGCCCCATCAGCCGTACCCACAGGGTAAGGGTATCCCCATAAGGGGGCATACACGGACAGCGGCGTACAGTTTGACAACAAATATAATGCGCATCGGCAGTATTCGTCAGACCAGTTTCCGATGGTAACCGAACGTGTAAATAATCTATATTGAACTTTATTTGCAAGCGCAACGGCAGAGTATTGCTTGCTTTGCATTCTTAGCTCTGTCCCGCTTACACGATTTTGCCATTGTTGGTACGAAATCGATCGACCAATAACAGCGCCAGAGTTTCCCGCGCTACTAAAATTGGTATACTGCGCAGGTACATCGTGGAGCATTATTTTTGTTGTCAAACTGTAACTAAGGGGTGGCAAGACATGGGCTAGTTTTACTGGCCTGGCACAGAAGGGACGATGCACTTCTTTATGTAGAGAAGGGATCCCCATCTGAAGAATTTGCCACGGGCGCCAGACACAGTAAATAAATAGAGCAGTATGGAAACTAGGCATATTTTTTTAAATAAATACCTACGCTCCAATAGAGTGTTAGGGTTGTCGATTTAATTTTTGTAAAATTGAAAAGCTTTTTGTTTAGTTAGCGCTATCTCAGCTAGTAAGGTCTGTTGTGTAATTTTTCTTTGGGTTTACACGCTTTCCTAACAAAAACTTAAATATTAAATAACGCAATGTCAAAATCTGTTATAATATTTTTTTTACCAGTAGTAGGTACTCAGTAAATTGTAACTGTCTACAAAAAATTGCGCACTTGTGAGTTTTGTGAGTTGAATTTAGTTCCCGTACTGGCCTAAGTATATACCTGGGTGGAAGAGAGAATCACAATTAATGACGGGGTAATTTATCTCCGTAATGGATTATGTGGAAAAAGATAAAATACATGTATGTTCATTGCTTTTTGATAATAAAGCTAGCTGCCTATGGGCAAAGAAAAAAGCTAGTCATCACCCTTATCTAGGCACGCGGCAACGTGTCAGCCAAGGTCATAGTTTATTTATTTATTTTATTTATTTAATTGAGGTGTTCTACAGCGTTACACAGTAAAAGGAAGTGGCGACGCTGCCGTGTCTATATTTACACGAACCATTTCGAGCTCCATATATATTACTCGAGAACACCCGAATATTCCGAAATATTTTATTACGAATTTACTAACTCTGATTTTTTAAACTCCGAATTTCATAATACCTAAGAAGTAAAATTCCGATTGTATATTATTCCGATTTTTATAACTCCTAAAAAATGAAAACCCCCTAGTGATATTGGCCCGAAATAACTAAATTCCGATTATTAATTTTCCGAAACTTCATTACTGAGTCGGAAATTTGATATTCGGGATGACGAAATTCGCGTTTTCAATAATCGAATTTTTCTATCTATCTATCTACAGCCATTGTCCGTCCACTGCTGGACGTAGGTCTCCTTTATATTGGGCCAACTTTCGCGATCCTGGGCTTCCCTCATCCAGCCACTGCCAGCTGTCCTAAGGTCATCCGTCCAACGCGTCGCAGGGCGTCCCACACTACGCTTTCCCAAGCGTGGTCACCACTGTAGGATATCGGAATTTTATTTATAAGGAATTATGAAATTCGGAGTTTTAAAAATCGGAATAAAATATTTCAGAGTAATTGGGTGTTCCCATTGTAGACACAGGTAACAAAACCGAATCGGAGCACCACAATATCCACGTGGTGTCGTCTGCCGTAGGTACCCCTATATACTCTAGGTGAGTATTTTATTGAATCAGGCGTTACTTTGCGGAGGTCCATTTCAACGAACAAAAAATTTACCTTGCTACTCCGCTACTCACGTGCAAGATAACCAAGCCTGTGTGAACGCTTGACGGGTTAGAATGCGTAGGTAAATCTTTTGTTTCTTGCAGGAAATAATATGACATACGTACTGTATACTTTTCAGCGCCCCCTCCTGAGGGCCATCCCCCGCCGGGGGGCTACCCGCCACCGCCGGGGGGCTATCCACCGCCGGGCGGCTACCCGCCTCCAGGGGGCCACGGGCACCCTCCGCCGGGTGGCTACGGGTACCCACCACCAGGGGGCTACGGGCAACCACCGCCGGGGGGCTACGGACCGCCACCCCCGGGGTACGGGCAGGGGTACCCCCCGCCACAACAAGCCTATCGTCAACAAGGTAACTTTAATTGATGATTAAAAAATTCACGATTGTGGGCGTGGGCGTATGGATGGAAAGGGGAATCAAAACAGTGATGGGTTGCTAGCCACATCGCCTATAACATGATCCCTAAGATTTCCGCCCAATCCTTTCGTGGTCTTTGGGTCTGTTTTCTAGCACCTTATATATTTACTAGCTTTTGCCCGCGGCTTCGCACGCGTGAACCATGAGCATTTCAAAGAAGCTAGCAATCAAGCAAGTGAGCACCCAAACCTGCAAGCATGTAAATATGCAAGCAGGCATGCAAGCAGGCATGCAAGCAGGCAAGCAAGCATGCAAGCAAGCGTGCAAGCAAGCATGCATGCAAGTAAGCACGCAAGCATGCAAGCATGCTTGAAAGCAAGTATGCAATCAAGCATGCAAAGCAAGGACTCAAGCAAGCATGCAAGCAAGCCCCCGCATTGCCCCGCTGCCTTAATTTTTATGAAACTGTAAATATTGCAGGATTTTTATAAAACAAACCTAACCTAACCTAAAGGTCTGTCCTAAAATATACCTACCCCAAATAGCTTTTACCCGCGGCTTCGCACGCGTGAACCATGAGCATTTCAAAGAAGCTAGCAATCAAGCAAGCGAGCACCCAAACCTGCAAGCATGTAAGTATGCAAGCAGGCATGCAAGCAGGCATGCAAGCAGGCATGCAAGCAGGCATGCAAGCAGGAATGCAAGCAGGCATGCAAGCAGGCATGCAAGCAGGCAAGCAAGCATGCAAGCAAGCGTGCAAGCAAGCATGCATGCAAGCAAGCAGCAAGCATGCATGCAAGTAAGCACGCAAGCATTCATGCATGCAAGCAAGCATGCAAGCATGCATGAAAGCAAGTATGCCATCAAGCATGCAAAGCAAGGACTCAAGCAAGCATGCAAGCAAGCCCCCGCATTGCCCCGCTGCCTTAATTTTTCTGAAACTGTAAATATTGCAGGATTTTTAT
Source organism: Pandemis corylana (assembly GCA_949127965.1). NCBI lineage: Eukaryota > Metazoa > Arthropoda > Insecta > Lepidoptera > Tortricidae > Pandemis > Pandemis corylana. The sequence goes on along the minus strand of OX421875.1, from coordinate 801,800 downwards.
AAAACAAACCTTTTTTTTTTTTTTATGGTGTGGAAAATGCGCCTTATGCATCCGGCCCGGTACGGGGTTACCGAGGGTATCTGGGGCTCTCCCGAGGCGTCAGGCATACCCAGTAAAAAACACACGGATTCCCTAATTTGGCACTATTGTTATAAAACAAACCTAACCTAACCTATAGGGCTGTCCTAAAATATACCTACCCCAAATAGCTTTTGCCCGCGACTTCGTACGCGCTAAGATGTAAAACGAAAAAATAAGTTTTTTCCCGTTCCCGTGAAAATATTGGGGAGTGCTTTCGGAGTACACTTAAGCCTTTAAAGAAACACACGTTATAAATGTTAAGTCTCTTTCTTCCGCTGTTTTGCCTGGAAACGTAAAATCCCGTTTTTCCCCGTTTTAGTGTTCCCCTACACTTCCGAATAAACCTACGTGACAAATTTCAACTTTTTATGTCTAGTAGGTAAAACGTAAGATCCCGGTTTTTCCCGTTCCCTTACAAATGTTAGGAAATCCTTTGTTAATGCTCCCTTACACTCCCTAAGGAAGCTAAATGCTAAATTTCATCTTTCTACGACCAGTAAAACGAAAAATCCCGTGGGAATTTCGAAAAATACCTTCTTAGTGCACCTCTAGGATACTCAAGGTATATGTGTGCCAAATTTCAAGTTTCTAGCCATATTATGCCTACCGCAGCATTTCTTTGTAAAAACAAATATTTTTCCCGTTCCCATGGGAATTTTGGAAAGTACTCTCTTAATGCTCCTCTGCACTCCCGAAGCAACCTACATGCCGAATTTCAGCTTTCTGCAACCAGTAAAACGAAAAGTCCCGTTTTTCCCGTTCCCGTGGGAATTTCGGGAAATCCTTTTTTTAGTGCTCCCCTACACTCCCCAAGGGAACTTGAAGGCCAAATTTCAGTTTTATACGACCAGTAGAACGAAAAATCTATCCCGTAGAACTGAATATATAAATCTCGTTTTTTTCCTTATCCCGTGGGAATTACCAAAAATCATTAAAACATTATTTTACTATTATAATCACCTACTTCTATGCAAAATTTGAAGAGTCTAATAATTATAGTTCATAGGATTTCGTTAAACTGAATATATAAATCCCGTTTTTTTTCCTTATTCCGTGGGAATTTTTAAAAATTCATTAAAACATTATTTTACTATTGTAATCACCTACTTCTATGCTAAATTTGAAGAGTATAGTAATTATAGTTCATAGGATTTCGTTAAACTGAATATATAAATCCCGTTTTTTTCCTTATCCCGTGGGAATTTCCAAAAATCCTGAAATTAGTTTCTTCGTCTTGTAATCACCTACTTTTGCATCAAATTTGAAGAGTCTAGTTATTATAGTTACTGAGATAGCGCCACTCGGAGTCGAATATATAACTCCCGTTTTTTCCTTATCCCGTGGGAATTTCCCAAAATCCTTCCTTAGTGGATGCCTACATTGTATAAGGTATCTATGTGCAAAATTTCAAGTCTCTAAGTCCAGTGGTTTGGGCTGTGCGTTGATATATAGTTAAGTCAGTCAGTCAGTCAGTCAGTCAGTCAGTCAGGACTTTGAATTTTATATGTATAGATTACTACCTACGTAAAAGACTGAGACGGTTTCATATCATAGACACACACAAATCACGTCTTTGTCCCTTACGGGGTAGAAAGAGCCTTAGGTAACAAGACCTAAAGGCCCCATAATTACACATAAACGGATAACTCACGTATAAAAAGTCGAGTGATGCTCGTCATGTTTCGGACTATTTCGTAGTCCTTCTTCCTGGAGCGCTCGCCCCGGCGGCAGCGAAACGAACACTGCGCGCCAGCGCTCTGTTCGCGCGGCTGCTCGACGCAACTGACAGCGGCGCACAACTACCCTCGTTTTCATCGTCATTTTTATTACTGTCAAATGTAGGGCAGCACACAACACAAAGAAGAAGAACTACGAAAAAAACACACACACAACACACAGAAAGAAGGACTACGAAATAGTCCGAAACATGTCGAGCATCACTCGACTTTTTATATAGGTGAGTTATCCGTTTATTATGTGTAACTATGAGTGAGTCTCACGGTAGTTTCATGTTGAAAGTGGCAAATCTTTACGGAGAGATATGGCAAAACCTAAAGGCCCCGTTTAGCATGATTGTAGGCGTATAGGTGGGAAGGTCTACGTCTAATTATTAGTTATTCAAGTGTCCAAAATTATAAAATAACTAAAGAACAATCTGTCGAGAAACCAAGTGTGGCGAGATTCCAGTGTCATGTTATAAATAGACCTTGATGATGGTAAATTTTTCTGTTCAGGTCAGTACGGGGCTGGGCAAGGCGGCGCGATGGCCCAGGGCGCCGCCATGGGCGTGATGGGGACCCTCACGGCGTGCCTCGCGTCGTGCTGCATCTCCTGTTCCCCGTTCCTCGCAGCCAACTCTGGCGGCTCCGGGGAGTATCCCGACCAGTACTCTGGCCAGCAGACGCCTCAGCAGACGCCTCAGCAGACTCCGCAGCAGCCGCAGCAGCCGCTGCAGACACAGCAGCCCCAGCAGACGCAAGACGACCAGGACAATATCGATGATGATTATTTGAACTGAATAAGTGACGAGGCCCCATTATAATTAGTAGAGACCGGATTATATGCAACAAAAAGCTTGTTATATGCATGAAAAATGCTTGAAATATGCATGAAAATTGGCAGAATATGCGAAATTAAATGATACATTTGGGTACCTCCCATTTGTTCTATGGGACTGTGACGTCATAGAACTGTTAACATTTTTCTTTCCCAGCAGTTCCATGGTAGAACTATTGACACAAAAAATGTGCTATTTGTTCTATAGAACTAAAAGCACCTCAAGTTTCCCATCACAAATTTGAGGTGCTTTTAGTTCTATAGAACAAATAGCACATTTTTTGTTTCAATAGTTCTACCATGGAACTGCTGGGAAAGAAAAATGTTAACAGTTCTATGACGTCACAGTTCCACAGAACAGATGGGAGGTACCCCCCCCCCCCCCCCCCCATTATAATTAGTAGAGACCGGATTATATGCAACGTAAAAAGCTTGTTATATGCATGAAAAATGCTTGAAATAAGCACGAAAATTGGCAGAATATGCGAAAATAAATGATAAATTTTAGGAATCCCACACAAAGAAGAAGTAACAATTTATAAATGTGCGTAACGTAATAGGTGGAACGACTTTGTAGTAGGCGAGCGCGACGTTCTTCTGTCTCTTTCATTTTATTATCGTAACTGTCAAAACAAAAGACGCGCGCGGCTATTGACTGCGTTCCGAAATGCAGTAAAAGTCACAATTATTACTCAATAGCATTCGTAGTCAATAGCCCTTTTATTTTGTGACTGTTATTAAATTTGGTCGCATTTCGAAACGCAGGGCGAGTGAACAATATTGTAAATGTACCGATAATATGCATCATAACTAGATCTTAGGTAAAATATGCTTATACCGCTGAGAATGGCTGAAATGTGCGAATGCATATAATCGGGTCTTTAATAATTAGGTACCAACGGATAACTTACCTATAAAAGCCATGATTCGGTCATGTTTCGGACTAGTTTTTAGTCCTTCCACCTGGAGCGCTCGCGCCGGCACTCTACTCGCGCCGCTATTCAACGCAACTGACAGCGGCGCACAACTACCCTCGTTTTCACCGTTCTTGAGTTATCCGGTTGTGTAATTATGATTGTCTCACGGTAGTTTCATGTAGTAGCCTGTGTCCTAACTTATGTACCTATCCAGTTTTATTTGTGCATGTTTATAGCCAGATAACTTTCTATTTGGCCCTAAGATGGTGGCTACAAACAGCTATCATTATGGCAATAAATGTACGTGAGCTCTGGAATGTCATTCAGATTTCGAATATCATCGGCAGATTCAAGTACAGTTTGACAACAAAAATAATGCTCCACGATGTACCTGCGCAGTATACCAATTTTAGTAGCGCGGGAAACTGGCGCTGTTATTGGTCGATCGATTTCGTACCAACAATGGCAAAATCGTGTAAGCGGGACAGAGCTAAGAATGCAAAGCAAGCAATACTCTGCCAGTTGCGCTTGCAAATAAAGTTCAATATAGATTATTTACACGTTCGGCTACCATCGGAAACTGGTCTGCGCTTCTCTGCGCAAACGAATACTGCCGATGCGCATTATATTTGTTGTCAAACTGTATCTAACTTATTAGAGCGAGTGAGACAGCAAGACAAATACGGATGGCATTGCTAAGAAATCACGGCCACATCGTAAATTGTCAGTACCGGTCATGTCAACGACCTATTTCAAAATATTGTTTAGGTGTTGAGGAATGACATAAGTATTACTATTTGTTCCCTCTTTTGCAGAAGATATGGAGTTTTCTTTAGATGAAAACTCAGGTTTAATCTTACAAACATTGTTATAATTTACAATTGGCATTGTTCATTTTTTTTAGTATGCTCCAATTCGAAAACCATTTCGAGGAAAACCATCAATTATCCGATTTATCTTGTCCGATTTCAAAAATACTTTATGATTGCAGATATTTTTGTAATAGTACTTTGAACTTTTGTTTGACCGAACAACCGGGTTTTTAGACAGAATCCAGCATCGAATGTTTGCCACAAAAATTAAAAAAAAAGTTTGGCTACGGCAACTGTCACGTGTCACTGTCAAATCTACAAAACCATAGACACAGCCGTTTTTTTTTATAGCCAGCCGAACGAAGGCGATTGGGATTCTGTCTAAATTCACGAATTATCAAACAGCGAAAAAATATTTATTATTATTTAACAAAGCTACGTAAAAGCATAATATTCAAATTAGTTGCTTGAAATAGTTCATTTTATCAAATAAAGGTGTTAAAAGCACAGCTTAAAAAAAATGAACAATGCCAATTCTGTTACAATGTGCTCTAAACGACGGTAAGATGCAGTTTTAGTTGTAACGTATCAGGCTGTTACGGCGCCGAAGCGCCTAAACGAAAGTTAATGCAATTTTGTAGGTGTGAGTACAATACAACGATACAAATACTCTTTATTGAACAAAGTATACAATAGGCAGTCGTATCGCTTCATAGCGATGTCTACCAGAGAACCAATAAGATAGACAAATTTGGAGACAGTTTAAGTAGGTGGCGGAAACAAATAGACAGGAGATACGCAGGGATAATAAAAACAACAATACTAACATGAATGTAGTACATAGCTAAGTTAAAAAAATACATACCTACACATAACATTATTGTATAATACTTAAGATAAAATAAATATAAGAATGTAATAACGAAAAATATACTTATATATTATATTGGGTGACCGACCGGCGAGTAAGTTCGCATACTTATGTCTCGGCCACTTACTTGCCTGTGTCGGTCTAAGTACGCGTACTTTTAGAGTAAAGTCGTCGAGCCGTCAGTACGCGAACTTACTCGCCCATCTGTCTGAGTCTTTATGATCATGATGATTAAGTCTAACGCTAGCTGCACTACTATTTGGATTTTATGTGGTAAAATCGTTAATAATTGCGAAATATTGTCTTTTTGTTCCTCTGTGACATTTGACGAATTTCAACGTCAGATCACGTTTACTCGTAGCCAGTAAAATAAATTAGTAAGTACAGTCAACTGTATAAATATACATATGTACGTTGCCATAACGTCAACAACATCGCATACGCCTTTATGACACAAACAATAAAGTCGGTGACACCTCGAGAACCACCACCACCGAAAATCCACATCGTGAGGGCCAAACAGAAAGTTGTTAGGTTATGCGTTAGGGAAGGAACTGAAACTGACTGATATTCGAAAGTGGAAGAAATTGTGTACGTAGACCAGGGTGCTGATTGAGCGAGCCTCGCGAGGCAGCTGCATGAGGCAGATTGCGTTGGACACGAGACTCAAAATCGAACCTGAAATGGCTGCCTCGACAGTTTTATTTTAGTACTTAGGTAGGCACTTTTTATTTATAGTTAGATCTGTATGCTTTTAGGGAATACAACGGTAATATATAAATGTATGGATAAAAATGTTTTTCATTCGACATCAAGAACTTTTCTAGTGTTGGTTTATTCACGTCCAAAGCCTGTAATTTTTCGCATACTTAGTATGGAAAATTTGGAAGCGCCCCTAGCGGATCGAAACGGCAACAAACTGTTCTAACCTACACTAAGTATACTGACTGAGAGCATTCGCGTATGATTAGATTAGGTTAGATTTATTTATCACCCTTTTAAAAGTAGGTACAATTAAATGTCAAACAAGTAATTCACAAAAGGATCGTCAATTGTAATAAAATAGTAATAATAATAACTGAAATCAAATTAAAACAAAATAACAACAAACAAAAATAAAGCTAAATGAAAATGTCAATGTAGATTCATAAAAAGATCGTTATGGGTATACATAAAAAGAGAAAATAATAATAATTAAATAAAACCTATTTTAAAAGCAATTTAAAATGTCAAATAGTAAAAATATAAAACCACAAAATTTGAAGATATTGTCAGACCAAAAATAACAAAAATATGTATAGTTTCCCTAATTCTTAATTAAAAAAAAAACTTGAAATATGGCAATGCATTCGATCGGGCCCATGAAAAAAAAAAACAGAGTACATGACAGGGGGGCCAGGGCCGGACCGTGAGTTTAGGGGGCCCTGGGCTAATACTACTTAGGGGCCCACCTAATTACTCAAAGTACAAGAAAAAACTAAGACAATAAAATATTTGATGCTGCAAACTTTACGATCTGTTTAATTTAATAAAATTATGATTTTTTTCGCATTATCGTCTATTTTTGACTTTGACTTGACTTAGCTGGGGGGCCCTTGAATCCACGGGGCCCTGGGCTGAAGCCCAAAAAGCCATATGGTAGATCCGGCCCCGAGGGGGGCTACTCCGAAATTCGATTTCCGAACCTCGTATGATACCGTCCCTCTCACTCTCAACTTAATGCCTAATTAGTATGAGCGGAATGGCGTGACACGAACTTCGAAAATCGAATTTCAGAGTGTAAGGCCAGATCCAACAGAAGTTTTTTAAGTGTGAGCATTCGGCAAAGGAATGGCGTCGAATATTCGCGTGGTGTGGACTTTGAGCCGAGCGTTACAAAGCTTATTCATTAATAAAAATTAAATGCTTCTTGTAAATGTGGTATACAGTTTGACAACAAAAATAATGCTCCACGATGTACCTGCGCAGTAGACCAATTTTAGTAGCGCGGGAAATTACGATACACCAATGATAAAATAGAATTCTACGCGCGCTAAACTCTGGCGCTGTTATTGGTCGATCGATTTCGTACCAACATGGCGGCCGGGCCGTGCGCCAATGCCAATATAGATTATTTACACGTTCGGCTACCATCGGAAACTGGTCTGCGCTTCTCTGCGCAAACGAATACTGCCGATGCGCATTATATTTGTTGTCAAACTGTAAAGTATTATCATTTCCCTCATACTGAGATTACACGAAATAGTTATAAGCGATGCTAGCAACCCATCACTATTTTGATTCCCCTTTCCACCTATGCCCACAAACATGCAAAACGTGGCCAGGTCTTGTTACCTGAGGTTCTGTCTACCCCCAGTGGCGTAACTATAGGGTGGCGGGGGTGGCAAAATGCCACGGGCCCAGCTCTACGGGGCCCCCAACTGGCTTGGTTTAGAGAACAGAAAGGACGCTGATGCACTTGTTTATATTGAGGAAGGAGCGCCATCTAACGAATTTGCCGCGGGCCCCAGACGTTATAGTTACGCCACTGTCTACCCCGTTAGAAATACAGACGTGATTTGTGTATGCGGGCGTTTTCAAAAAAACATGTACCATTGACTTTTTTTTTCCAAAATGATGACATTTTGGGTTTTTCTGAATCAGAATTATTAGCACTTTATTTTTGTAAAGAAAAAAGTGTCCATTGGTTTTTTTGTCAGTTTTGTGACACTATTTTAATACGATTTATATGTATGGGCGTCACAAAACTGACACGAAAAAGTTGTATGGGAAATTAAGGTGATCTTGTTGGAAAAAGGGTACACGTTTTTTTTTTAAATGTCCATGCATGGATCACACGATACTGCGACCCTCTAAGCCACTGCTGAAAGGCGTTATGAGGTGGTATAGTACAGTAGGTGCAGTCAGCGTCATATACATATAGACCTTAAATGAGGCGCACTACCCGCCCGCACCTCTCTCGGTCCCCTTTGTCGTCCTACCCCGCGCCCCGCAGCCGCACGGGCGAGGACTCATTAAAGCGGTCGGTCTATATTATTGAAGCATCCAAGTTGACCAAAAAGTTCGGCACACCATACTATTTCCTATTCCTATTCAAAGTATATGACGCTGACTGTACAAACCGTGTATTCGATTCGAACGGCAACTTTAATAAGGATCGCTTCCCCGTGGACGACAACGGTTTTGCCGTGAACGTGACGTGAAAGCTTCAAACCTCTTTCAAATTAACCTAAAAAAAATTAAAAAGTATTTAGAAGAGAAAAATTAAACAGCACTGGCTGATATTTTTGAAATTCAAAGGCAAAGAAGCAAAAAAGAAGAATTTCAACCCAAGGTTCGAATTCTAAATCAAATACCGTAGGCTTTTGTCAGGGAACCTGTCCGTCACCATTCAATCCTACCATGGCCAAAATTCAACAGTGAAATAGTCCGGAAATATCAAAATTTACAAGTAAATCAGGCAAAAAAAATAGTAAAATTATTTCAATTTTAAAACCACAACAATCAACGACATGGCTCTAGTTTTGAGGAAGGCGGCTTTGCCCAGGAACGTATCTTTATTGAAATGCATTAAAGGGCGCACCCTTGCCACTACAGCTAACAAAAACAGCCCGACACCTCTAAGTAAGTGTTTTTACTATCGTTTTAAAGTAACACAAGTAAGTCTTAAATAAATTTAGTTTCGCAAGTTTTTTCAAATCTCTGCTCTGCCCTTATAAGCGTAAAGTGTTTCTAGTGTAAAACCGGTAATTGTTCGCTGGGCTAGTTACATCACTATGGGTTGATTTCTGTTGTTGACTTTAACACGTTCACGGTCCACGGCATAATGGTACACTCGTTAGGGTACAAGGGTTTCTCTACAACCTAAGCGACTGTTAACGTTTTAAGTTCTCGGGTAGCGTAGTTCTGTAGGAAAATATTTATTTTATGACCGTGTGGTTTGTGATGTCAAGCGCAGCGTAGCTTCTCTTATTAAGCTTTAATTTTGAAACAAGATTTTTGAAAAAAAAACGAGAAAAAAAGAACGCCATGACAGCTATTGTCAATTATCGGCAGTATTGGACTTTTAAAACGCTCTCATCTCAAGTCTTGATAGCTTGTTCCTGTTACTTGTTTGATTTTGGACTGATGCTTCGGTAGACTGACTTGGCATGGGTGTGTTTTAGTTTTTATTTGATTTAACGTTCACGCTCGCCGCTGGTGTGGTGCTATTTCGGAGAACGGTGGTCGCCGCCGAAGGATTTCCAAGCTATATGACTCGTCGAGATGCACCTCGTTCTTCTGAATATCACGAGTCACCAGCACGCGATCACTCGACGAGTATATAGCATGGATCTCCTTTGCAGTAGCGACTCGCGGTAGCGCCTCTGCGTTCGGTGCGTGTTGCTTCGGGAAGACATCACCACTGTGCTGCGGGGACGAAGCCTTTTTGTTGCGCTGCTATGCCAAGGACGCGAAAGATAGCAAGAAGGACGGCCCTTGCCCCTGTCCAACTGTCCCCGCTTGCGGACCCTGTGGACCTTGTGGACCCTGTGGACCCTGTGGACCCTGTGGACCCTGCGGGCCTTGCGGACCTTGTGGCCCATGCGGTTACCCGTGCGGACCATGTGGACCATGTGGACCTTGCGGGCCATGTGGACCTTGCGGACCTTGCGGACCTAGGTGCCCTTGTGGGCCCTGCGGCCCGTGTGGACCCTGCGGACCGTGCGGCCCGTGCGGGCCTTGTGGGCCGTGCGGACCCTGTGGGCCCTGTGGGCCTTGCGGGCCTTGCCGCTGCCCCTGCCCGTGCGGCCCGTGCGGCCCATGCGGACCATGCGGACCTTGTGGACCCTGCTGTCCATGCCCGTGCCCGTGCCCTGCCAAAGCGCCACCGAAGAAGTGCAAGTGCGGCGCCTGCGTACAATGCTCTAGCGAGGCGCCGCCAGCACCCGTGAAAACAGACGCTAAAGCAAATGCTAGGGCGGACGCTAAGGATGAAAAGAGAATAGAGAAAGAAATACCGGAGCGTCAAAGCGCCGTGGTACACCCCGCAAAAAGCGCTGTTAAAACCGTAACGTGATAATATAATTGAGAATGTTTCGATGTAATAGATTAGCAGTTTCATTAATCATGAATGAATTATGAATAAATTATATTGATACAATCCACCATTTTTGATTTTGATAGCCCTAGGACCTAGCACTTTTGAATTATTTCGAGCTTTAATCGAGGTCAATAGCGTAACAATACTTTGCAGCGGCGGGAGTGTTTAGACGAAGCCTGAAGGATGCCGCGATGCTCAAGCCACTGGGGCACGCGAAGTGCAAGACGAAGCATCACCTGCAGCTGCCGCGGGGCCGCGCCGTGGGGCGCTCGCACGCCGTCCGCCGCTGCGTATCGTGCCCTGAACTCGCCGCGCTACCGCGGACCCGGCCCTTCGTTCCGCGCCACTTCAGCCTCCCTAGGACTAGGCGTATTGTTTTTGACAGCAACCCCCTCTCAAAATACCCTGTAGCATCTCCCCTGGCTGTTCTCAATGCGGTTTCGTCCCTGAACTCACGCGGTGGCTTCAGTATCGCTAAGCGCGGGTTTATGAGCAATTGTTGTCCGTGTGGTCCGTGCAGGCCTTGCGGGCCATGTGCGCCGTGCTGCCCTCCTTGCTGTTCGTTTAAGACTCCCCCGTGCGGCTCGCCGTGCAATCCGTGCGGCACCTGCCTTCCACCCCCTGGGGGCAACCACGCGCCCCAATGCCTTCAATACATGACCGGATACTACTACTATCCTTATGGGACCTGGTTCTGCGGGCCGTACCATGTGCATGGCAAATGTGTTCCTGTTTCAAGCACATGTGTGCCTCCTCAATGTTGCCCGGCCAGTTGTTGTGGCTGCTGCCTCGCCCCTGCTGCTGCGGCTGCTTTCATGCCGGGTGGCTTCCCAATGCAGTCCATGCAGGCCATGCAGTCAGCTCCCCCGCCTCAAGTTGAAATGCCCTTGGAGAACTCTGCGATTGCGAATGATCCTCCACAACCTGATGATGCTTCGAAGAAGTCCCGTCCAGGCTTCTCTAAGTTTTTCCCCTTCAATTCTTCAAGTGTCGCCATGGGTGCCAAGGCTGCGACTTTTCCTAGGCAAGATGATAACAGGCAGTCTTTTGACAAGTACTCATCAAAAGGGCAATGTGAGACTGCTCGGGCTTCTTCCAGCCAAGACTCCTCGAAGTTTCATTACCATCCCAGGTTTAATAACCCTCCCTCTCGGAAGTATAGCCGCTGCGCTACCGATTTCGTGGTGCCTAAAACCTCTTCTCCCATTCGTCATAAGCACACTAGCAGGCAACAGTACGTTTGGAAAGTTTTCGATAAACCCAACCCCAAGAACCAGAATAAACCAGTCACGACGAAGCACAGTCGTGCTCCCTTTGCTCATTTAAAACCTTTCGATTTTTAACCTCTGTATAGCTTTTTTTACCAGTGATGTTAATTTAAGGCCTACAGCAAACCCTTATTTCACATTGGGGTAGATTATTTCGGCCCTTAAATGAGCCACTGGTGCAAACATATATGCAGTAGGCCTTATATCCGTTAATGCTGTTGAAATATTTAAGACCTTAAAACTGGAGTTATACTTTAGCGTCGACGTGTTCTGGCTCCGTTTACGAATTTGAATAGCGTTCCTGCGGGGAGCCGAAACACGCGAAAAGTTAACTCTGGCTAGAAATAACAAAATGTTACCAACAGTAACCCTCCGTTATACATCTAACTTTAAGCAAATAAACACAATCTAACTTACTTCATAGTTTCATTAGTCCATCGTTAATGAATCACTACCTCGAAAACAACTGATTGGAGGTACCAGTGGTAACTGTTACCCCTGCTAGTAGGATCACTGTCTGCCAAATGGTCTTTATTCGAGTCTTGGAATTTTTAGGCACTAGCTTACTAGATAGGGTTAGAGTCAGATTTATCCAATCTATTAAAGTTCAAACTAAAATTTTAGCCCAAATTCTTTTTTCGCCAAGTCTCTCGTTCGTCAAATTACTTTTCAGTCTAATCTGATAAGTACAGTTAAGAAAACAATATTTTCAATATTCAGTTTTACTATTTACTTGCTCCATGACCCAGGGGTTGGCTCTTATCCGTATATTTTACACACACACCCACACACGCACACAAATCAAGTCTTTATCCTTTACAGGGTAGACAGCCTAGGGTAACCGGACTAATCCAGGTTTCGTAAAAAGCATTAACGATACATTTTCGTATCACAGATTTTATTGATCTAGTAAACCTTTATTTCAGAGGGGCTACTCCGAAATTCGATTTTCGAAGTTCGTATCACACCGTCCCTCTCACTCTCAAATTGATAACTATTAGAGGGAGAGGAACTGCACGAAACGAACTTCGAAAATCGAATTTCGGAGTACAAGGCCAGTACTTTCCAGTACATAGATTATATATTTTTCGGCTTCGCAACAGTTGAAACGAGACTATTCAGGGATTTATGATGAGTTAATGCTTTTTCTAGCATAGGAGATCACAATCATTACATTAAGCCCTAGATACTGCAAAGTATTGAGATAAGCTGTCAAATAAGACTTGCCGAAATCAATTTTTTTCCATGCTGGTCTGGGAGCAAAGAAAAAACATAGAATGTACCAGTTGCTTCTCTACCCGCGCAGATGGTAAAAGCCCATCGAGGGAATGGGCGATTATAATAGGAATCATGTTATAGGCGATGAGGCTAGCAACCCATCACTATTTTGATTCGATTTTCCACCTATACGCCCACAATCTTGCTAAATGTGGCCTGTAGGTACCTGTTACCTTAGGCTCTGTCTACCCCGTAAGGGATAAAGACGTGATTTGTGTGTGTGTGTGTGTGTGTGTGAATTCAAGTGTCGAATTAGGGAAAGTATTGCATCACTCGTAGTCAGTGGTATCGTTTAACTTTAAAGACCCACCGTACCACCAGGGGTATTGCCAGGGCCAAGGTGAGTCAGGGGCTCTGGTGAAGGAATTGCAAAAGTTTTGCACTAGTCAAGAATTGGTATTGTGATGAGGTAAAAGCGACTAGTAAAGGCAGTAATATATAGAAAGTCATCCTGTAGCCATAATGACATTATTATCCAGGTCAAAGGTGAGTGGGCCAGACCGTTGGCATGTGACGTGACTGGCATGACAGCACAGGGATAGTCCAGTAGTTTTCTAAAAAACCCTTCCAGGAAGTGATTGCTGCGCTCTTGAGGGATCATCACTTTGACCCAGTATTGCACAGTTGGCTTTGAAAGGCTTATCGATACCATCGGTTCTATCGACAATATCATTAGTGCTCTAAAATGCGTTCAGGAACCGTAGGAAATAACTAGCGTTATTGCACTCTTAAACAATCTATAAAGTAATAACATTACAGTACGAAAATCTTACTATAATGTTATTATAGTACAGATATAACCTTACAAAAGTCTATACTGTAATAAATAACATTAAAGTACAGATTTTACCTATAACCACAGACAAAGTACTTGCATAAATCACGTCTTTATCCCTTACGGGGCTAACAGAACCTAGTATAATTGTTTGTAATAATGCTGGGCATTTCCCTACTGCTTCTGAACCCATCTTAGAGTACTTACGATGTGTGTCAAGATAAAGTAATATGTATGTACATAATTAGGCCTTAAAACACTTGTGTGAACTTATTTTACTGTGTGATCTTGTTTTATTTTATCCTTAGTAGATTTTCTCTAGACTTCTAGACGGTTAATTGGTAGAAATCCCTTATAAGGATAAGTTCTTCGAACATTCCTTTTGTCAATAGCGTTTCTTTATTTTTGTACGATAGAGCGTTTACTTATTTATTCTCCGAGGGCCGATGGTATCGATTTGGACTATTTGTCAAGGTCATGATAATATTGAACTGAAGATTACTACTTCGTTGTCCGTGTGTTTGGTAGGTCTGTCTGTCTGTTACCAAATACTAAGGTCTGCGGACTTTTGGAGCTGTGAAAAACGGAACCCTCTTAAGTTAACGCAAACAAAAATAGTCACTTAGGAAACGTGTTTCCTTTTCTATACAAATTTAGAAATTTTAAAATTAGTCTGAAGGTAGCTCTTCAAGCCCAACTAATGAAATAAATCTAAAAACTTATGCTTCTTACTTCCTCAGAACTGAAATTATCTCTGTACGAAATTCCAATTAAGGTTCAGCGGTTTAAGAGGTGACAGACAGACACACAGTTTTCACATTTATAAGAAGTATGTTTCTTCCATAATGGTCTGGGAGCAAAGAAAAAACATAGAATGTACCAGATGCTTCTCTTCCCGTGCAGATAGTAAAAGCCCGTCGAGGGATTGGGCGAAAATCTTAGGGATCATGTTATATAGGCGATATGGCTAGCAACCCATAACTGTTTTGATTCCCTTTTCCATCCATACTCCCACAATCATGCTAAACGTGGTCTTTAGGTCTTGTTATCTTAGGCTCTGTCTACTTTGTAAGAAGTATGGGTAGCTAAATTGGAATTACAGTCACACCATCAAGGAGCCACTATGGAACCTTTTCTCAATAAGAATGTCTTAGTGATGAGCAGACATTGGCATGCCATGCCACTATGTAATTTATTGTAAAGACGTTCCAAAGGAGCTTATTAATGTTGGAATTGGAGCGACTAGGCTATGCCTATAGGCACGTATGACTTAACTATGACGCTGACTAATAAGGAAGGTCTATGTCACTGTAGCAGCAAATGTCTAAACACACCAGGTCAAGGACTGAACGCAGTCGCTGCCAGCTGTCATGCAAGGTGAAAGACTAGGCCTTTTGGAGTGGTTCCCGTTCATCTGATCGGTTGACCGTACAATCGATCCAACGGGATTTATTTTTCCACTTGGTCATACTCATCGAACTTATGGGAACCTATGGGTCATCTTGAACTGTAGAATATTTAGAAACAGGACGCCGGTCAAATGGGAAAAATAAATCCCATTGGATTGATCGGCCAACTGATCGGATGAACGGGAAACACTCCTTTTGCGGTTGCTCCTATCAAGGTCCTACCTTATGCTAGTTCCCCCCGGATCGCTATCATCTTACTCGATAATCCTGACTGCAAGTAGCAGTGCCTGGGCTGCTGTGTTCTGGCGTGGCGACTGACAACCGGTGAAATTACTGACCCTCTTTCTTCTTAGCCCTCTAGGCTGACAACGCATCTACAATCCTCTGTTGCAGGTGTCTATGAGTGGTGGTTTATTTACCATCAGGTGCCTATTTCGCCAACATGTCGATGTTGGTGACAAGTGACAATTTTGTTTAAATTACTAGCAAAAATACGTATTTTCGTCTTTGGGCACACATTTATACATACATACATACACAAATCACATCTTTATCCCTTACGGGGTAGACAGGGCCTAAGGTAACAGATACCTACAGGCCACATTTAGCAAGATTGTGGGCGTATAGGTGAAAAATGTAATCAAAACAGTGATGGGTTGCTAGCCTCATCACCTATAACCTGATTCTTATGATTTTCGCCCATTCCCTTGATGGGCTTTTACCATCTGCGCGGGTAGAGAAGCAACTGGTATATTCTATGTTTTTTTCTTTGCTCCCAGACCAGCATGGAAGCAACACATTTATAAATTGTTCAATTATTTGATAATGTTCTTGCAGCAAGAGCCATGAATTTTATTTTCCTTGCTATACTTACAATGTGATGTCACTATGACATTTTCTGTATAAGTAAGTGACTATTCAGTTAGTTGGTATACACGTTTTCAGCGAAAAACATTACACATTCATTCAATCCATTCATATTCAGACTTACAGACTTGACAAAATGTGACCTCGACTTTCGCAAGATCACAAAAAGATCTTTGACGCATTTACCTACTTACATTTTTGAATTTCATTATACCGTTACAAATGGCACGCTATATTAGAGTACACTGGGTACATGAACTTATTGTATTGTACCGTATGTGGTACCATGGACAGTGAACGTGTTAACATACACTGCTGGCCAGAGATTTAAAAAACAACTAAATTGACATAGAACCTTAGAAATTAAATCCTGAAAAAGCACTCATCCTTTCAGCAGCTTCCGTGAAGAAGAACTTTCGAAAACATTTAAAGGCTGTATTCAGAATGCCATCTCTCAAGATCGAGAAGGTGCTGTTGAAGAATACTGAAGCGAAAAACAAGCAGCAGAGATGTCATCCCATTGGTGCCTTCAACCCTGCGTCCTGCCCTGAGCTCTGCAAGCGAGACGAGGAATCCGCTGCGAACAAGCTGGAGGCGCGTTCTTTGATTTCCCTAGGAAAAAAGACTAAAAATATTACTCTGCGGAAGCTTGCCCATCTCTTCTGCCCCGACGTGCCGCTGTCCCAGTCAGAGGCAAAATCTAGCCTAGGGGACGATACGGCTTCAAATAGATTGAATTATATTTTCAGCGCATTCGCGTGCCCCCACTGTCCTCCTGGTGGTTTGCCGTGTGAAATGCCGGGTCAGTGTAGTAAATTAGAGGATGGCAGCTACCAAGTCACTTTTGATACGCCACAACCTTGCAATGGTCCTATTAGCCCCGGCAACCACAGCGGCATGGGACTGCCGAACCCAAACTGCTTCTCTGCCTGCCCATCTTGTGGAGGATATTGTCAAACCGGTGGACAATGTGGCTGTAGTTCCTATAGTGGATGGGGTTCTTACGGCCCTTGTGGTATTTGCTGTTGTTGTACAGCTCCAAATTCTAATGTGAAGTCGCAACAAAACTTCTAC
This sequence comes from Pandemis corylana, assembly GCA_949127965.1. NCBI lineage: Eukaryota > Metazoa > Arthropoda > Insecta > Lepidoptera > Tortricidae > Pandemis > Pandemis corylana. The sequence continues at coordinate 784,809 of OX421875.1, read as the reverse complement.
GCCCCTTGCACTCCTGAGGCCATCCGAAATCAAAGTCAAGCGTGCTTTGGCTCTGTGCTTTATGCGAGTGCAGCTCCAGTCGACTGCTGCACCTGTAGCAGTATTTCGGATAACTCTGCTTGCCCACACTGCGGCTGTTACCAAGGCTGGGATAACTGTCAGATGGGAAATTACCAGCATTCTGGTTACCGGCATTCTGGTTACCAGCCTTCTAGCTATCAGACTTCTAGCTACCAGCCTTCTAGTTACCAGCCATCTAGTTACCAGCCTTCTAACAATTATGGCCAGCGCCAGTGCTGCTTTTGTGCTGCTCATCTGGCTGCTGCACTTAACTTTACGGAACCTGATTGTATGTTTCCTAATACCTGCGATGCTAGTGGCTGGGACAGTAATTATTACGGATGTAGCGCCTACAATAACACACAGTACCAATACGATCCTTCTTGGAGAAATAATGGATATGACTATCACAATCACAACCCATGGACAGCTAACCAATACGCCATGTATCAGAACTACAACTACGCCTCTAACGCTGCCACTTACGAGGAACCTAGTGTTTGTGATGCTGAGCCTGATGAGAGTGCGGAAGAAGCTGCAAGTTCAGAGTCTGATCCTAAGCAACCTCCTGAGCCCCCGAAGTGTGTTAAGAATATTTCGTCTCCCGCTACTGAAACAGCGACAGCTTGTTTTTGCCCTGAAGCCACAAAAAAACTGACGTCTTCTGACGAGAGCACCAACATTGGAAAGAACTCTGATAGCGCGGCGCAGAAACCCCTTCCACCACCTCGGTGGCACGGAATCAACCCCACTCTAGCGAAATCTTACCCCTTTAATAGTACAACGCGTAAATACCATCAGCGCACTTCTCCAGTGGACCTGGCGAGGGCTAGTTTCTCATTAACAACGCCACAGCTCATTAAGGCTACTGGTACAGAGTCTCAGACCAAAGAGAATAGCGATGAGGTGGAAATGCCACAGGTCTGGAGCTTCCCTGAATCGTATAAGCGCTTTTTTAAGAGCTTGAGTACAGGGAAGACTAAACTTGAGTGACGAGGACAAGAAATAGAATGAGAAGACGCGCTATTAAAGACTGCTCCTATGATAATTTATAAGTTTGAAGTTATTGAAGCAACCAGTGTCTACATTAATTAATTGTATTACCTTAAATATCTGTCGAATGTAAATAAACGGGAATCCGTTTGACAACTTTATTTTATTTCAGTTTTAACGCTTACACTGCCAGGAATGCATGTAATGCATATTGTGCCTTCTCACGCTGCATCGCAGTTATAATTAAGTTATTGGGACGCACATGTGCGTTCCCGGCACATGAAATGTAGGCGACTGTCAAGGCCAATTATGTAGTGAATGTGTTACTGCTTACTTTGTCGCACTGACTGACTACTGAGTGTGCGAATAAAATCTACCAAATGCCATTCTCGAAGACGTGTGAATTTATCAAATTATTCTTTGACCGCATAGTAATAACTACGCGCCCACGTCTTTGGGGATAGCTGAACAAATGACACAAGCCACGGGCAAATGACTGGGCCATACGGTTCACCCCAAATTAATTCCATGTCACTGATTATTTTAACACTAAAATAGCTAGGTTATGAGTTAGGTATCTTCATTTGCCCGACGGGCAAAATACCCAGAAAAAGTGGCTCCACCCTTGAGCGAAGCTCCGTCGAAAAGGGAAAACCAGGTGGACTAACTAGGTGGGCCACAGACAAGAAAAAGTGCCCGTTGTTCTCCCAAGTGAACTACGAACACGACCGACGACTGGCTCCGCGCTGCCTTCCTAGTTTGGCGCTGCGTTCAAGTAGACACACATCCTTAACATCAAGAGATCATACCTATGGATCATACAATATTATGTATTGCCTCTGCACAACAGTTGGACACAGTACAGGGTAATTCTCGGAGCAATTCATTGCGAGGGGTAATTAAAAAAATGTATTGCCCGTGGTACTACTAATTTGTTCTTTTCTAAAAAATAACTGCCATTATTATGAATCATTCAATAATATTTTAATACAAAAATAGGTAGGTTAGGTCAATAAGGTAATATACCTCAGTTGCCCAAAGGGAAAAATACCCAGAAAAAAGCAGGACAAACTGTAGTAGGAGAACAGAGGATCGCTTCAGAGCAATCTCTCCCAAACAACTGCAAATGAAGAAAGGAACACATTCCAACAGTTTTTAGAAATTTTGTCTGTTTCTCTTCATATGTTTGTCTGTGTATTTGCGAGCGCATCACGTGATAACGGCTAAACTAATTTTGATGCAAGCTAATAATCTGTTGAGAAAATCACCTGTCAGGTTATATAGGCTACTTTTTATTCCGGAAAATTGCATAGTTCCTGTGGGATAGCGATAAACATGTCAATTGCTTATTCTACGCGGACAAAGTCGTGGGCAGAAGCTAATTAACTCTAAATAGAAACCAAAAAGAACAAATAAAAATAAAATAAAACTAAACGTACAATACAAACTAACAAGTATTTAGTCTGTAACGAGTTTTTTCGGATCATTCGGAATTTTTTAATGGATTTTCTTTGTCGTAGTTGTCGTAAAACCGCTACATTAAAAATTTTACCGATTCACTTATTCCAGCCATACGCAAGCCGTCCGCCATTGTCCGCCATTTTGTATGACAGATTTGTTGCACCGCGAGTACCGCGAGTGAGGAAGTTATCGAAATAATTCGCCTGAATTAGACTTATCCGGCATGAGGACATGTGTTTTGTGAATTTCTAACTTCCGAATTCATTATGGAGGAGGAATATGTTGATCAGCAGGACTCTGTGATGAACGAAGTGGTGAACCGTGGTGGTGATGGTACCGATGGTATTGGTGATGTTTCTAAGGATTACGGTGATTTAAACTATGATGATGGATACGAGGATGATGACGGAGGGAACAGCTTCAGGGGAGGCCGCGGCCGAGGCAATTTCAGGTGAGTTTTCATGTATTTTTAACCTACTGCATTTGCCGCGATTTTTTTCCAATTACGTCGTTTTTTCGATGAATATACAGTAGTTTGTGTTCAAAAGAGCGTGTGGTATGTATTTTGCTATGAATTATTCTAACAATTACTGTTGGTTCGATATTTTTTCAACTTGTACTAGCTATATTGTATCTTTTTTATACTATATTTCGCCCATTAGTAGTATGTTGATCGAATGCTATAAAATGTGAGATTATTTCAATCATCTTGAGAAGACTTATTTTAAGCTTTACCCTGACTGTAAATGTTTGATACAATTTAAATACCGCTTTATGCATATTTTATTACATATCAAAGCCTTAGCAACGCAAGTAATAGTCTAGATGGATCCATTACAATAAGTACCTTGGTAACCATAGCAATAGAATATAACAATAGATTGGCTACAGAGCCATGTCATATGTTAATGTCGAGGCGAGAATGATAGAGACCAGTTTTCTTACATGCTGTGAGTTAGAGGGAACCCAATCACTCTTAATTGAAAGAAGTAATGCTTCCTTTTCCTCGGCTTACACCAAGAACTGAGTTTTTTGGTCTCATTTTGCCAATTTAATCTAACATAGTATATGCTATATCTGTGATTGTAACTAAATTACTTGCTAGACCACCAGTGTAGCAATGCAACATTTATTTATACTATTATAAGTTTTAATATAGCAACCTTAATCTGCAGAAAAAGCAATAAATTGAAGTTCTATTTGAACAGTGCTCCTTAGCCAGCAAGAGCGGCATAGCAGTGAAATTAATTGAAGGCTGTACAAACATGTGCTTGTAACATACAAGCTTCTATTTAACGAGCCATAAATGTTTGTGTGTATGGAATCTCGCAAATCAATTTAGAACTATCAACCTATAGTTTTTTTTCATTCCGATTTCAATACAAGCTTTTTCTGTTGAGTGTACTTGCATTGTCACCCATCCCACATTATGTGTACGTACCAAATTTCAAGTCAGTTGGACCAAATGTGTAGAGTTCCCTACTGCGGAAATGGTCCTTTCGGGGCCACCGAAATTCTACTCAACAGAATACTGATGATATCTGGTGATAAAGTAGCTCACGATCCAGTATTGTGTTGCCTTGTTGGATGGTAACACTTGGTTGAATGCCTGCGTAAATATATATGTAAATGTGTAACGTAGCAGGTATTTATTGTCTGATTGTGTGGGCGTTGCATGTATTTAAGCTATGAATATTTGATTGGTGATTCTTAATGTTCATTGGTATATATATAGTTGCTTCTCCTCCCGTGTAGATGATAAAAGTTGAGGGAAAGTCTTAGGAATCATGTTATAGGCGATGTGGCTGGCAACCCTTCACTATTTTGATTTTGCCCACAAGCATGCTAAATGTGGCCTTCAGGTCTTGTTACCTTAGGCTCTGTCTACCCCGTAAGGGATAAAGACGTTATTCATGTATGTATGTATACATACATACCACTGGCGTTGCGTTAAGTATATCAGAAGGCAAGCTGAAATGCAATTAACTAGTCTTTTCCTCTAATTCTGCACTATAAAAGTGCCCAACAGCCTTAAAATAGGCAAGCCGGTGGGAATCGAGTTCTATGGACACCACGCCATTGATACATACAGGTTGTCCCAGAAACACAATTCATCCCACTGCTGGGCACTTTATAGTGTACCTCGAGTGGGTTGGGTTTGATCTGTTAGGGCAGATGTTATGTTATTATTATTTAAAATAATACACTAGCAGCTCTTTGAGCTGATACATGTATCTATCACTGCACTTTGACTTGAGATGATGGCCAGATAGCCTACAATAATAGGTAGGTTAGGTTAGTTAGGTATCTCTCCTCTTTCTAATTCCAAATTCTATGTATATTCTTATACTGTTCAGGCTTTACGGTTGTGGAATTCCCTGCCTATAATCATAAGGCGCGCTAAATCGTTACCCATATTTAAATCTATGTTGAAGGAGCATTATCTGTCATCTTGTGCATGAATCTTGTAGCTGGCTTTTTTAGGTATGTATGTATGTGTCTATTTATTATAAATGTGTGTTTCATGTATAATATATTATGTATTTTCATTACTTAGTATATTAATATATATTCTAAATTGCACCACCTGCTCAGATCTGTTCTGTTCTCCAGTCCATTATGGTTGCCTGGTAGAGATCGCTCTGTAGCGATAAGGCCGCCTATTGTTACCTTGTAATATCCTCTAAACCTTTTTTCTGTTTTGGTTCTTATATGTGGTGTTCAATGAAGAGTTATTGTATTGTATTGTTGTATCTTCATTTGAATGGCTAAATATGTACCTAGAAAAAGGGGCGCAAATCAGGTGGACAAACTGTAGGATAGACGACCCATAGCCGAAATATGCATCATTGTCCCTTTGGTGCTTTAGGCCCAGTCAGTTCGGAGCCCTTTAGAGCTAGAGCAACGGGCTTGTGGTGATTTGACAGTCCTGCCAACCTATAGTTACGCTACTGCTGTTTAAAGGAGCTATTACACCGCTGCATATACGCGTTGATTTGTCGCATGCGTCACGTTCTCTCACCGTTTCTTCATACATTTTGTTGCGTACACGCACCGTCGACGTCTGTTACGCACTGGTGTGGCCGGACCTTGACTATACATTCTTATAAGTATTTATCTGTAATTTACATATTTTAAAATCACCTTGAGGGAGGACCTTGGAGTAAACATGTTGATAAAATTAATAATGTACGTAAATATTTACTGTCGTTATTTTCGATGCAGGGGCAGAGGGCGAGGCCCGCCCCCCGGCTGGATGAACGGCCCCCCGCCCATGCGCTTCCGGGGGCGCGGCTACGGCCCCGGGGGGCCCCCGATGCGGGGCCGGGGCTTCTTCCGCGGGCGCGGGGGCCCGCGCTACGGGCCCAACAACGGGCCCAATTTCGACAGCAACTGGGGGCCGATGGGGCCGCCCCCGCCGGGCATGATGGGCGGGCCGCCGCCCTTCGGGCCCCCGCCTGGCATGATGGGCCCCGGCGGACCCATGGGGCCCCCGCCCAACATGATGGGGCAGCCGCCGTTTGGAGGCCCGCCCGGTATGCCGCCGCCTAATATGGTAAGTTGCATCACTACATAATATAAAACAAAGTCGCTTTCCACTGTCTGTCACGCGACGGATTTTGTTGCGGTTTTTTTTAATAGATACCGAGTTCAAGAGGAAGGTTTATATGTATAATTCTATGCATACGAAGTCGCGGGCGAAAGCTAGTTTAATACCAATGCTACTTTCAAAAGGTTGTATCTTTTGATTGCCTGAACTTACCTTTTTTAAGCCAGAATTTTAAAAACCTGCATTATAGTCTCATTTGTATCAATTAATACCAATATCAGTGTTAAGGAAAAAACAGCTAAAGTAAAGTAATAATAATAATAATAATATAGCCCCTTTTATTCGATTTCGCTACAATTTCAGTAACTACATGGTGTAGTCTTTTTTTATCACTATCACTTCATCATCACTACATAGTATAAAACAAAGTCGCTTTCTCTGTCCCTATGTATGCTTATATCTTCAAAACTACACAACGGATTATGATGCGGTTTTTTTTAATAGATAGAGTGATTCAAGAGGAAGGTTTTTATGTATAATTCTACGCAGACGAAGTCGCGGGCAGAAGCTAGTACATAATATATCGCGTAATTCGGCGTGCCTCATGGCATAGGCCTCCTCCATTTAAGTAAAGTAAAAAGACTATTTATAATATCGACGCTTGAAAGGCGAAATGGGATAAGCGACATTTTTTGTGATATTGAGTTATATATATCATTGAAATCAGCAGATTTGTCTGCATTGAGGTTTTGGCTCTCCTGTAAAATTACCATTTTGTCGCTTATGACATTTTGCCTTTCAAGCGTCGATATGCAAAAGGTTACAATGTTTGTTAGGATGTTAGGCAGCTTTCGCGCTACACTCAGCGGAGACTAGAGGCAGTTATAATAATATGGGACAAATATAAACAATAACACTTGTGTGTGTGTGCGTGTTTGTGTAGTATGTGAGTGTTAGTGCATTTAATTACGGGCTGTAAGAATATTTTCAGTTTTGTCATGACTCAAACTCATTAACCAGCATTCAGTTTCTTTTTCAGTTTTTTGCTTGTCTGATTTTTTATGTTTTTTACACATACATAATATACATACCGTCACGCCTCTTTCCCACAGGGGTAGGCAGAGGCTACACTGTTCCACTTGCTAAAATCCTGACATACTTCTTTCGCTTCATCCACATACATCAATCTCTTCAATTCCAAATAAATGTTTCTCTCTCTCTCTCTCTCTCTCTCTCTCTCAATTCGACATTCATGAATCATGTGATTGTCAACAGCCTGCGCCGGAGTTCTGGGTGGAGACCAAGTCTGAGGAGGGCAAGTCGTATTACTACCACGCGCGCACGCGCGAGACGACGTGGACGCGCCCGCAGGAGAGCCCCAGCTGCAAGGTGATCACGCAGGCCGAGATGGAGGCCATGGCCGCCGCTGGTGAGTGCCCATGGGACCTAATTGCTCGCGCACGGACGCGCTGGTAGCTACGCGTCATTCAAAAACGCTTCCTAGAAGTTCATACTACGAATCATAAGTCAAGAAGCGTAATTCCCTAACATTTGCCGCTTCGATTGTCATTCCACTTACGCACACAAACTAACAGCAATGCAAACGTAACACCTGTCACTCAGCACACAATACTTGCACGCGATTAGTCCGCGCGTCGTGATTGTGTCCGCCTACTTGCGGTAAGGGAAGGGTGCGTGGATCACATGCATCCAGAGTCGTCAAGTATGGTGTCCTAAAATATTTATTTACATAGGTACAGTCAAGTGTAATAATATGTATCTAGACAAAGTTTCAAAAATAAGTACCATACGCTCTTACACCGGCGTAATAAGGCCGTGGGACATATTTTTGAGAAGTTCCTATCGATACTTATTTTTGCACTTGACCGTACATAATATGAAAGGTGAGTCCTCTATTTTTCATATCTGAATGGCTTCTACACTACTTCACACAACACGATGGCATATTTTTCTAATGTATTAGCGCAAAAATACAATGATGACGTCACGATAACGGCTCGAGCGTCCCGGCGGAACTAATTCGCCGCGCGGTACATATTTTAAGCCCCGCCCCCTGCGGTGCACTTCGCGTGGAATGATTTTTCGGGCTTAGTTACGCTTCTTGACTTATTGTTATTCGTAGAGTTCATATATCTCGGCCATCAGCGCTGACGGTGCGCGTGCCGTCGGCGTGAGACTAAAACCAGCCTTACCCCCTTATTCATAAACGTTCTATAGGCTTCTGCTAACTTAGCAATCTTCTTCTTCTTTTCTAATATGGCCCCATCGAACCATGCGATGATTGACCATGTTCTACCGTACGTTGCCGACATTTTTTTTTGTCACAATATTTTTGAATACTGTATTTATTACTTGGACATTGGCGAAATCATCGCATCGATCGTTGGGGCCATATTACAAAAAGAAGAAGAAGAAATGGTAAGAAGAAGAAGAAAGTCATTTTGTTTGAAGTTTTATCTTCTAGTTATGTCAAGTATCATTTGATTCCCCTTTCCACTTGTAAGCTCGCAATGATAATTCTAAATGTGGCCTTTAGGTCTTGTTAACTTAGACCCTTGTCTACCCCGTAAAGGATAAAGACGTGATTTATGCATGTATGTCATGTATAATCATGTTAATGGTTATATTAGGTTTTTCTCAAAATATATCTACAACTAAAAAAAAATCATAGTTTAAAAGTTTTGCTTTTAAATTGATTTGACATTAAATGCTGCAAAATCGATTGGGCGAAAATCATAGGAATCATGTTATAGGCGATGCGGCTAGCAACCTATCACTATTTTGATTCCACTTTCCACCTCTACGCCCTCAGTGTGTTGCTAAACGTGGCCTGTAGGTCTTTTCACCTTAGGCTCTGTCTACCCCGTAAGGGATAGACGTGATTTGTGTATGTATGTATGTAAATCGATTTTTTATTTAAGAGATCGTTGAGACCTTTATAAATGATTCCTAAATTGTCAACCTTCATGCAAAGGATGTTCGGAGGTGCGAGCCCGGGATTCGAACCCACGACCTGCTTGAGAGGCCATAGCTCGAACCACTAGGCTACCACGGCTCTTCAAATAAAACAATGGGTTGCACTCCGGGGGTGCCGGCAGAAGCGAAAGCTACATAGACGCACATTTGAACTACACACGCACACTCGCGCAAGCGCCCAGCGCTGCTTAAACGACCCAGCGGCAACTCTCCCTCCGTCTTACCAATTTTCGATCAGGTCACGTGACCTGACGCGAGTTCAACATTTTTTACCCATCCCATAAAAGTGCGCAACGCCGCTAAAGACGTTCTCACTTCAAAAATAAATTGTTATCAATAATTTCAGGACAAATGCCCGGCATGTCGGGTCCCCAGGCTATGGGCGTGAACGGGCCCATGGGTCCCGGCGGGCCCGGGGGTCCGGGAGGTCCGGGAGGCCCCGGAGGCCCGGGAGGCCCCGGAGGCCCGGGCGGCCCCGGCATGGGCATGATGCCCGGCATGAGCAACATGCCGCCCGGGGGACTGCCGCCCTTCATGACGCAGCCGCCGCCCTGGCTCAAAGATGGTAAGGCAACAGATAGCTATGGTGGGGTTTCTTCCGTGCTGGTCTGAGAGCAAAGGAAAAACATAGAATGTACCAGTTGCTTCTCTTCCCGCGCAGATGGTAGAAGCCTGTCGAGGGATTGGGTGAAAATCTTAGGGATCATGTTATAATTGCGATGTGGCTAGCAACTCATCACTTCATCAGGTCTTGTTACCTTAGCCTGTGTCTACCCAGTAAGGGGTAAAGACGTGATTTATGTATGTATGTATGGTGGGAGTGTGACAAAAATATCGGATAATCGTCCAAATCTATCCAAGATTATGTTCAATACCAAGGCTTTATGCCAGGGTTGATTGTGATATGATTTAAATCAATTATCATGAAATACGTTAGGCTCTGTCTACCCCGTGAGGGATAAGTTGTATGAGCCACTCGGGAGCAAAAATATTTTTATCTTGAGCGCTAACACTTGAATCCGTCATTACGCTCTGGATTCTACTTTAGAATCCTTCGCTACGCTTAGGATTTTATTGTAGAACTAGCTTCTGCTCGCGACTTCGTCTGCGTAGAATTATACATAAAAACCTTCCTCTTGAATCACTCTATCTATTAAAAAAAACCGCATCAAAATCGGTTGTGTAGTTTTGAAGATATAAGCATACATAGGGACATAGGGATAGAGAAAGCGACTTTGTTTTATACTATGTAGTGATTCTTCGCTACATTCTGGATTCAATGTAGCGCGCTCGCCGTAAATACATCATTTTGCTTCCTGTCTGTAGGTAACAACAAGGAGAGCAAGCCTGAGAGCATGAGTCCGACCGAGAACGACGAGGCCCCGCCCGGGGAGGGCTCTCCGGCCCTGGCTCCACCCAACGGTAACATCTCTGACCTTTAAACGAGCAATTGGCATTGTTCATTTTTTTTAAGCTGTGCTTTTAACACCTTTATTTGATAAAATGGACTATTTCAAGCAACTAATTTGAATATTATGTTTTTACGTAGCTTTGTTAATTAATAATAAATATTTTTTCGCTGTTTGATAATTCGTGAATTTAGACAGAATCCCAATAGCCTTCGTTCGGCTGGCTATAAAAAAACGGTATCAGCGTAATTCGTCCCATTCGTTTTTCGTTCATTTCTTATGTACGTCTCATTCTGTGTTCGTCACTCATTCTTTATTCGTCTCGATCGCTATATGTCCCTATCGTTTTAAGTACAATTATGTAACCTGTCTCTTTCTTAACAAGTCTTTTTCGTTTTTCGTCACGGTCTTCCTAGGACTATGTCTTTGTTTGTGTCTCTCTTTTTTGGTATCATTCGCACTTTATCTTTAGTCACTTTCGTTATTCGTCTCACTCTTTTTTTGTCTTTAATGGTAACTCATTCCGTTCTTTTTTGGGCACGTTCACTAATCGTCACGTACCTACTAGTAGGTCTTAGTTGCTATTCATATGTCCTCCGGATCGGAATTCATAAACAAATTGAAGTTTATATGTCCCGTACATATACAGAACGGAAAACAATGAGGGCCCTGAAGGGTCTGGGACTTAAGATACTTAAGATAGTTAATTTTTCTCAAGATAAACATTATTTCATATGAAAAAATAATAATAACTGCATTCATAGATTTTGAAGATAGTCAAATAGTGACCGAGACGCAAAACGAATGTAACGAACTTAGAATTAGACTGAAAATGAATGAGACTAATCACGAATGTGACTAATAACGAATCCATGAAAAAAAATGAGACGAATAAGTGAATGAGACAAAAATCGAAAGGGAATAAGAAAGAACGAGTCCTAGGAAGACCGTGACGAAAAACAAAAAAGACTTGTTAAGAAAGAGACAGGTTACATAATTGTACTTAAAACGATAGGGACATATAGCGATCGAGACGAATAAAGAATGAGTGACGAACACAGAATGAGACGTACATAAGAAATGAACGAAAAACGAATGGGACGAATTACGCTGATACCAAAAAAACGGCTTTGTCTATGGTTTTGTAGATTTGACAGTGACACGTGACAGTTGCCGTAGCCAAACTTTTTTTTTTCATTTTTGTGGCAAACATTCAATGCTGGATTCTGTCTAAAAACCCGGTCGTTCGGTCAAACAAAGGTTCAAAGTACTTTTACAAAAATATCTGCAATCATAAAGTATTTTTGAAATCGGACAAGATAAATCGGATAATTGATGGTTTTCCTTGGAATGGTTTTCGAATTTGAGCATACTAAAAAAAATGAACAATGCCAATTCTTGTATATTCCGAATGTTCATGAAATTTGGTATGCAGGGGGTTTTGGAGGCGATAAATTGATCTAGCTAGGTTTAATTTTTAGAAAATGTACCAAAAAAATGTTTGGTCATCCGGATACTGAAGATTTGAAACTGAATTTTTATTTGAAACCTTTTTTTATATTATATCAAAGTGTTGTACGGTTGCAGGCAATATGTTCCCGCCCAACACGTCGGCGCCCCCGGGCGGCTTCCCGGCGGCGCCCGGCTTCCAGCAGGCGGGCGCCGCGCCGCCCTACACGCCCGCGCAGCCGCCAGGTAACACGCCGCATCCATCAGCCGGCCGCGGAGTGGGGGTAAAGCGACAGGCGTTCGGCAGGGCAGCCAATATGGCGGCGCCCACAACTCTCATCAGCTGACCGTGGAGCGTTTGCATTGTTACTTTTTGGTGCAAGCGCTCCGCGGTATTAGTGTCTCGCTTTCCCATTATCAAATCGAATAATTTTTAGAATTTTTTTTCAGTTAAATAAAAAAAGTTTCACTCGTTTCGTGGTTTCGCAAAACCGCACAATAGTGGAAGTGTAGAGTCGACAGTGGGTGTGGTACTGTGGTATTAACCGAGTGTTCCGGCGGGCAGGTTTCTCGGGCGGGGGCGGCGGGTTCGGCGCGGGCGCGGGCGCGGGCGGGTTCCCGGGCGCGTGGGGCGGCTGGGGCGGCTGGCCCCCCCCGCTGGTGGCGCAGCCGCCGCCCAACATCGCCGCCGCCGCGCCCCACACTGGTAACCCTACTTAACAACGCCTTATACCTACCTATTCCACAATCATTCTAAACGTAGCTTTTAGGTCTTGTTACCTTAAGGTCTACCTACCCCGTAAGGGATAAAGACATGATTTATGCATGTATGTATAATTGTATATAATGATGTTAACCTCTTCCAACACGAATCATCAGGATTATTGAAATAAAGATGAAACTGCGTTTCTCTGAAAACACAAGTTTACTTCAATACAAAATGTTATATCTAACTATTACATTGTTCCCGTATGTAAACAAGATAATTTACTCACCTGAAAACACAAGAAACAACATTTAAAGCCTTTACTTCAGGTTTTTATATTATTTTACAAGAATATTATTAATTTGCCTCTCACTGACGGTAGTTTATAACCACTCTTGCTTGCATCTCCTGTCAAAAATGACAACTGTCAAAAAACGCACGTCAGTCAACCCCAAATCGCGGCAAATTTAAATTAAGAAAAACGGTGGCTAATAATTATTAGCTGTGGCGATTTTCTTTACATGTATGTAGGTAAAACTTTGCTTGGTTGGAGTCTAAATTCATGGATCGTTTTACTATGGTGTGATATCGTGCGGTGTTGCGTCAGGTGCGGCGACACAGCCCGGGGTCGCGGAGGGGATCCCCGAGGCGGCGAGCGAGCCCCCCGCCGCCCTGCCGCCCCCCAGGAAGGAGGAAACTGTGAGTTACGATCAAGACACAACAAATGTACACTTGTTTTAAAAAGTGATGCTACCAGTATTGAACACTTTAAGCGGACAAGCACTAGAAATGGACACTTGGCTTTTAATTTAAAGATAGTATGGTATCAAATGACTTGTAATAGTAGATTAATGCCGAGGCCTGGTAAGTAGCCAATTGCTGGATGAGTAACTTGTTTAAAAACGCGAACCGCAGGTGAGTGTTTTTTAAAGTTACGAATCCAGCAATTGCTCTTCTAGCCGATGCAGATATAATGTTTTTCTCAAACATTGAGAGGAAATGAAAATAAATTTTGCACTAAACTTCCTCGCAACTTAGGTGCTTAGGTTGGGTTTCGTTAGTGGACAGGAGATCTTGGGTCTGATCAAGTTGGCCACCCCTGATGTAGAGCGTTTATGAATAAGGTGGTAACTGTGGCAGGTGATCCCGCCGGAGCTGGCGGCGCGCGCGGCGGAGTGGAGCGCGCACCGCGCGCCCGACGGCCGGCCCTACTACTACCACGCCGCGCGCCAGGAGAGCGTCTGGGAGAAGCCCAAGCCCATGAAGGAGCTGGAAGGTACCCCGAATGTTCTCTAAGCTCCTGAAACCACCGCTCTTCTGCGAGGGCTTGAATCCGCCCGCTCCTCTCTTCTGCGAGGTCCTGAATCCACCCGCTCCACTCTTCTCCACGTAATTCACCCGCTCCTCTCTTCTCCAAGTAATCCACCCGCTCCTCTTTGCTCCAAGTAATCCACCCGCTCCTCTTTGCTCCAAGTAATCCACCCGCTCCTCTTCTCCCAGTAATTCACCCGCTCCTCTCTTCTCCAAGTAATCCACCCGCTCCTCTCTTCTCCACGTAATCCACCCGCTCCTCTCTTCTCCAAGTAATCCACCCGCTCCTCTCTTCTCCAAGTAATCCACCCGCTCCTCTCTTCTCCAAGTAATCCACCCGCTCGTCTCTTCTCCAAGTAATCCACCCGCTCCTCTCTTCCCCAAGTTATCCACCCGCTCCTCTCTTCCCCAAGTAATCCACCCGCTCCTCTCTTCTCCAAGTAATCCACCCGCTCCTCTCTTCTCCAAGTAATCCACCCGCTCCTCTCTTCTCCAAGCAATCCATCCGCTCCTCTCTTCTCCAAGTAATCCACCCGCTCTCTTCTCCAAAAACCTTAATCCATCCGCTCTTTTTCTCCAAACAAAAACGCTGACTATCAAAAAAACTAGTATTAGAAAAAAAAATGTATACTGAAACTTGTTTACAGAGTTACAAATGAAAATAGCCGAGGAAAAAGGCGAGAAAATAGAGAAGAAGGATAATTTGGATATGGAGAAAATAAAAGGTTAGTTCACGTTCGAACATCAGTTTTATTCTATATCTTTTTTTGGGTCCTCTGCCCCGTTACCATTGAAACTATTCAATCATTTATGTAAAAAAAAAACAATTATAAAAAATATTTTTCAAATAACCATAAAAATAACCGAGATATAAGCTATCAAAGATTCGTCTTCATCTCTTTCTTATAAACAATTTTAATATGAGTATATGGGCGTTGTGACATGACGTCACTGTCATATCGGCTCTCTCTTTCTAATCCCTGACTAATTAGCAGTAGACTAGATTTTCCGTATTTTATGACCGATGTTACTTTAAAATTTCACTATTTTCCATATTTTATTTAATGTGATAAATTTATTTAATTTTAAAAATTTGATTCAAATGCTCTTTTGCCATCGCATTAAAAAAAAAATGCTTGTTAAGTGATAGACGTAGAGGCGCACGCGGAAGCGGCGGCGGCGGCGGAGGCGGAGCGGCTAGCGGCCGCGGAACGCTTGCGCCTGGACGCCGAGCGCGAGCAGGCCGAGCGGGAGCAGGCCGAGCGCGACAAGGCCGAGCTGGAGGAGAAGGAGAAGGAGAAGGAGAAAGAGAAGGCCAAGAGGAAGAACAAGCCGATCTCCATCATGCCTATATCTGGGACGCCCTGGTGAGCTTGCCTATTTGATAAGTGTCAAATGAATGATTGTCATTTTTATTGGTTAAATTTAAATTCTAATCTATTGTTAATATTCTTCCATGCTGGTCTGGGAGCAAAGAAAAAACATAGAATGTACCAGTTGCTTCTTTACTCGCGCAGATGGTAAAAGTCCATCGAGGGATTAGGCGAAAATCTTAGGGATCATGTTATATAGGCGATGTGGGAGCAACCCATCGCTGTTTTGATTCCCTTTTCCATCCGTACGCACACAATCATGCTAAACATGGTCTCTAGGTCTTGTCGCCTTAGGCTCTGTCTACCCCGTAAAGGATAAAGACGTGATTTATGTCTGTATGTATGTATTGTAATATTCGAGATTATTATCAAACGAATCGAGAGTTTTGCTTCTCGATTTTTCTATTTGTTTTTACGGTTCGATTCCCGGCTATAAGATTTACTTTTCGGATTTTTGTACGTGTTCTAGGTATCAGTATTGTTTAGCTATTGGCGACTAGTGGTCGTAATGGCAGCTTCGTGTGGTTTTAGAGCTGTGTAAAGGTGTAATGGTGTGATGGTCCCCCCCAGGTGCCTCGTGTGGTCCGGCGACGGGCGCATGTTCTACTACAATCCGACCACGCACAAGTCCGTGTGGGACCGCCCCGAGCAGCTCGCCGGCCGCGCCGACGTGGACCGCGCCACCGCCTGCCCGCCCGCCGCCGTCACGCAGGTACACGCACACGCACACGCACACGCACACTACACGCCCGCGCCCACGTGGACCGCGCCACCGCCTGCCCGCCCGCCGCCGTCACGCAGGTACACGCACACGCACACGCACACGCACACTACACGCCCGCGCCCACGTGGACCGCGCCACCGCCTGCCCGCCCGCCGCCGTCACGCAGGTACACGCACACGCACACGCACACGCACACTACACGCCCGCGCCCACGTGGACCGCGCCACCGCCTGCCCGCCCGCCGCCGTCACGCAGGTACACGCACACGCACACGCACACGCACACTACACGCCCGCGCCCACGTGGACCGCGCCACCGCCTGCCCGCCCGCCGCCGTCACGCAGGTACACGCACACGCACACGCACACGCACACTACACGCCCGCGCCCACGTGGACCGCGCCACCGCCTGCCCGCCCGCCGCCGTCACGCAGGTACACGCACACGCACACGCACACGCACACTACACGCCCGCGCCCACGTGGACCGCGCCACCGCCTGCCCGCCCGCCGCCGTCACGCAGGTACACGCACACGCACACGCACACGCACACTACACGCCCGCGCCCACGTGGACCGCGCCACCGCCTGCCCGCCCGCCGCCGTCACGCAGGTACACGCACACGCACACGCACACGCACACTACACGCCCACGGACAGGCAACACAATACTTTCACCCGCTCCTTTCTTCTCCGAGGTCTTTAACTTTACCCATTCCTTTCTTCTGAAAGTTCCTTAAGCGCCCCGTAAACGATCAAATTTGTTTGACAAACTTGCTTGTCAAACTTCACGTTTTCATCAAACAAGCGTAAACGATCAAACCAAATATCAAACAAATTTGTTACAGCACCCCGCGCAAACGGTCAAACTTGCTTGACAAACTTGTTTGTCAAACTTCTTCTACCGAGATCTTGTTAGACAAACACCGTCGTACACGTTCAAACCTGTTTGTCAAACTCGACATCAAACCAGATTTTCATCAAACGCATCAAACACGTAGATTATTTGACAAACGCCTCAAACACAGCCGTACACGATCAAATTGTTTGACAACCACGTAAAGTTTGACAAACGATTTGATCGTTTACCGGGCGCTGTTGTGTGTCGTAACTTGCTGGTGTGTTAGTACTTCCAGCGCAAGGAGGCGGCTGCGCCGGCGGCGAGCGCCAAGCCGGCCAACGGGGAGCTGAAGCGCGCCGCCGACACCGACTCCGACGACGACGCCGAGGAGCCCGCCAAGAAGCCCAAGCCTGACGAAGGTACCAAGAGTTACCACAGAGCCAAGATAACTTACAACGTCATATGATTCAGATATAGACTACAAGCCCATGGAAAAAAACATGTGAAATGAACCAGCTTGAATGAAGCTTAGAAGGCTGTTACTATATCATAAAATAACTCTGAGCGCTATGCCGTCATTTCTGACCGGTACAGATTTTTTCTCATACATTGAAAAAAAAAATGCACTAACTTCCGGCACCGCCACTTTAAAGCGGCACTAGGTTTTTCGACATTTATTTTTAATCATCTATAAGCTATAAAAACGCCGTAAATTAATAATTAGTCGTAATTTCTCACTTGTACCTGTGAAATTCCATAAATGTACCGCTCAGAAATGACGGCATAGCGCTCAAAGTTATCACTACATAGTATAAAATAAAGTCGCTTTCTCTGTCCCTATATATGCTTATATTTTTAAAACTACACAACGAATTTTGATGCGGTTTTTTAATAGATAGAGTGATTCAAGAGGAAGGTTTTTGACGTGACAACGTCTTATAAATTGGTTTGCCGGGTGACACTTCAAGAAACTGCGTTACGCTCCGCTCACGTTATGCGCTCACAATGAGAGCGAGTGAGAGGCATGGTTAGCCCGCCTAAGAGCGAGAGAGACAGACCTAAAAAGTGAAAGGCACGCGTCCCTTCCACTCGAGCACAGTTAGCCCGCCTAAGAGCGAGAGAGACAGAGCGAGAGAGAGAGAGTGAGAGAGATAAGCATACACACCGGTTCATGTCTTGCGCTTCTTCCTACTATACGAATGAATATTCACATTAAAATTATTTTACCACTCAAAGTCGTTGTCACGTAAAACTTTCGCCCGTATACCGACTTTACAGGCAACCGGTTTTTATGTATAATTTTAGGCAGACGAAGTCGCGGGCAGAAGCTAGTTTTATGATATATAGTAACAGCCTGCTAAGCTTCATTCACGCTGGTTCATTTCACATGTATTTTTTTCCATGAGCTGTTGTCTAATAGGTTTGGAGAATTTGAAAATAAATTATTCTTATTATTATAATGCATGGGGTTTTTTTAAAATTTAGAATTGGTCGTTATAGCTGTGAAGAAGGGTGGGCTATCGTCGCTGATCGACGCGGGCAAGGAGGCGCGCATCGAGGCGGAGGCGCGCGCCGCCCGCCAGCGCGCGCTGCTGCCGCTCGACCAGCGCGTGCGCGTGTTCCGCCAGATGCTGCAGGAGCGCGACGTGTCCGCCTTCAGCACCTGGGAGAAGGAGCTCAAGAAGATCGTCTGCGACTGCCGCTACCTGCTGCTCACGTCCGAGGAGCGCAAGCAGGTACCGACACACAGACAGACGCGGGCAAGGAGGCGCGCATCGAGGCGGAGGCGCGCGCCGCCCGCCAGCGCGCGCTGCTGCCGCTCGACCAGCGCGTGCGCGTGTTCCGCCAGATGCTGCAGGAGCGCGACGTGTCCGCCTTCAGCACCTGGGAGAAGGAGCTCAAGAAGATCGTCTGCGACTGCCGCTACCTGCTGCTCACGTCCGAGGAGCGCAAGCAGGTACCGACACACAGACAGACGCGGGCAAGGAGGCGCGCATCGAGGCGGAGGCGCGCGCCGCCCGCCAGCGCGCGCTGCTGCCGCTCGACCAGCGCGTGCGCGTGTTCCGCCAGATGCTGCAGGAGCGCGACGTGTCCGCCTTCAGCACCTGGGAGAAGGAGCTCAAGAAGATCGTCTGCGACTGCCGCTACCTGCTGCTCACGTCCGAGGAGCGCAAGCAGGTACCGACACACAGACAGACGCGGGCAAGGAGGCGCGCATCGAGGCGGAGGCGCGCGCCGCCCGCCAGCGCGCGCTGCTGCCGCTCGACCAGCGCGTGCGCGTGTTCCGCCAGATGCTGCAGGAGCGCGACGTGTCCGCCTTCAGCACCTGGGAGAAGGAGCTCAAGAAGATCGTCTGCGACTGCCGCTACCTGCTGCTCACGTCCGAGGAGCGCAAGCAGGTACCGACACACAGACAGACGCGGGCAAGGAGGCGCGCATCGAGGCGGAGGCGCGCGCCGCCCGCCAGCGCGCGCTGCTGCCGCTCGACCAGCGCGTGCGCGTGTTCCGCCAGATGCTGCAGGAGCGCGACGTGTCCGCCTTCAGCACCTGGGAGAAGGAGCTCAAGAAGATCGTCTGCGACTGCCGCTACCTGCTGCTCACGTCCGAGGAGCGCAAGCAGGTACCGACACACAGACAGACGCGGGCAAGGAGGCGCGCATCGAGGCGGAGGCGCGCGCCGCCCGCCAGCGCGCGCTGCTGCCGCTCGACCAGCGCGTGCGCGTGTTCCGCCAGATGCTGCAGGAGCGCGACGTGTCCGCCTTCAGCACCTGGGAGAAGGAGCTCAAGAAGATCGTCTGCGACTGCCGCTACCTGCTGCTCACGTCCGAGGAGCGCAAGCAGGTACCGACACACAGACAGACGCGGGCAAGGAGGCGCGCATCGAGGCGGAGGCGCGCGCCGCCCGCCAGCGCGCGCTGCTGCCGCTCGACCAGCGCGTGCGCGTGTTCCGCCAGATGCTGCAGGAGCGCGACGTGTCCGCCTTCAGCACCTGGGAGAAGGAGCTCAAGAAGATCGTCTGCGACTGCCGCTACCTGCTGCTCACGTCCGAGGAGCGCAAGCAGGTACCGACACACAGACAGACGCGGGCAAGGAGGCGCGCATCGAGGCGGAGGCGCGCGCCGCCCGCCAGCGCGCGCTGCTGCCGCTCGACCAGCGCGTGCGCGTGTTCCGCCAGATGCTGCAGGAGCGCGACGTGTCCGCCTTCAGCACCTGGGAGAAGGAGCTCAAGAAGATCGTCTGCGACTGCCGCTACCTGCTGCTCACGTCCGAGGAGCGCAAGCAGGTACCGACACACAGACAGACGCGGGCAAGGAGGCGCGCATCGAGGCGGAGGCGCGCGCCGCCCGCCAGCGCGCGCTGCTGCCGCTCGACCAGCGCGTGCGCGTGTTCCGCCAGATGCTGCAGGAGCGCGACGTGTCCGCCTTCAGCACCTGGGAGAAGGAGCTCAAGAAGATCGTCTGCGACTGCCGCTACCTGCTGCTCACGTCCGAGGAGCGCAAGCAGGTACCGACACACAGACAGACGCGGGCAAGGAGGCGCGCATCGAGGCGGAGGCGCGCGCCGCCCGCCAGCGCGCGCTGCTGCCGCTCGACCAGCGCGTGCGCGTGTTCCGCCAGATGCTGCAGGAGCGCGACGTGTCCGCCTTCAGCACCTGGGAGAAGGAGCTCAAGAAGATCGTCTGCGACTGCCGCTACCTGCTGCTCACGTCCGAGGAGCGCAAGCAGGTACCGACACACAGACAGACGCGGGCAAGGAGGCGCGCATCGAGGCGGAGGCGCGCGCCGCCCGCCAGCGCGCGCTGCTGCCGCTCGACCAGCGCGTGCGCGTGTTCCGCCAGATGCTGCAGGAGCGCGACGTGTCCGCCTTCAGCACCTGGGAGAAGGAGCTCAAGAAGATCGTCTGCGACTGCCGCTACCTGCTGCTCACGTCCGAGGAGCGCAAGCAGGTACCGACACACAGACAGACGCGGGCAAGGAGGCGCGCATCGAGGCGGAGGCGCGCGCCGCCCGCCAGCGCGCGCTGCTGCCGCTCGACCAGCGCGTGCGCGTGTTCCGCCAGATGCTGCAGGAGCGCGACGTGTCCGCCTTCAGCACCTGGGAGAAGGAGCTCAAGAAGATCGTCTGCGACTGCCGCTACCTGCTGCTCACGTCCGAGGAGCGCAAGCAGGTACCGACACACAGACAGACGCGGGCAAGGAGGCGCGCATCGAGGCGGAGGCGCGCGCCGCCCGCCAGCGCGCGCTGCTGCCGCTCGACCAGCGCGTGCGCGTGTTCCGCCAGATGCTGCAGGAGCGCGACGTGTCCGCCTTCAGCACCTGGGAGAAGGAGCTCAAGAAGATCGTCTGCGACTGCCGCTACCTGCTGCTCACGTCCGAGGAGCGCAAGCAGGTACCGACACACAGACAGACGCGGGCAAGGAGGCGCGCATCGAGGCGGAGGCGCGCGCCGCCCGCCAGCGCGCGCTGCTGCCGCTCGACCAGCGCGTGCGCGTGTTCCGCCAGATGCTGCAGGAGCGCGACGTGTCCGCCTTCAGCACCTGGGAGAAGGAGCTCAAGAAGATCGTCTGCGACTGCCGCTACCTGCTGCTCACGTCCGAGGAGCGCAAGCAGGTACCGACACACAGACAGACGCGGGCAAGGAGGCGCGCATCGAGGCGGAGGCGCGCGCCGCCCGCCAGCGCGCGCTGCTGCCGCTCGACCAGCGCGTGCGCGTGTTCCGCCAGATGCTGCAGGAGCGCGACGTGTCCGCCTTCAGCACCTGGGAGAAGGAGCTCAAGAAGATCGTCTGCGACTGCCGCTACCTGCTGCTCACGTCCGAGGAGCGCAAGCAGGTACCGACACACAGACAGACGCGGGCAAGGAGGCGCGCATCGAGGCGGAGGCGCGCGCCGCCCGCCAGCGCGCGCTGCTGCCGCTCGACCAGCGCGTGCGCGTGTTCCGCCAGATGCTGCAGGAGCGCGACGTGTCCGCCTTCAGCACCTGGGAGAAGGAGCTCAAGAAGATCGTCTGCGACTGCCGCTACCTGCTGCTCACGTCCGAGGAGCGCAAGCAGGTACCGACACACAGACAGACGCGGGCAAGGAGGCGCGCATCGAGGCGGAGGCGCGCGCCGCCCGCCAGCGCGCGCTGCTGCCGCTCGACCAGCGCGTGCGCGTGTTCCGCCAGATGCTGCAGGAGCGCGACGTGTCCGCCTTCAGCACCTGGGAGAAGGAGCTCAAGAAGATCGTCTGCGACTGCCGCTACCTGCTGCTCACGTCCGAGGAGCGCAAGCAGGTACCGACACACAGACAGACGCGGGCAAGGAGGCGCGCATCGAGGCGGAGGCGCGCGCCGCCCGCCAGCGCGCGCTGCTGCCGCTCGACCAGCGCGTGCGCGTGTTCCGCCAGATGCTGCAGGAGCGCGACGTGTCCGCCTTCAGCACCTGGGAGAAGGAGCTCAAGAAGATCGTCTGCGACTGCCGCTACCTGCTGCTCACGTCCGAGGAGCGCAAGCAGGTACCGACGCACAGACAGTTGAGCTCGCGAGTTCGATTCCCGGCCCGGGCGATACGGGATCTCCTCTGCTGAAAAACTTTTCACAAACCCATCATTTGTGACAACCCTTTAATCACTGCATAGTATAAAACAAAGTCGCTTTCTCTGTCCCTATGTATGCTTAAATCTTTAAAACTACGCAACGGATTTTGATGCGGTTTTTTTAATAGATAGAGTGGTTCAAGAGGAAGGTTTGTATGTATAATACATTCATAATATATCGTGCGAAGCTGGGGCGGGTCGCTAGTATCTGATAAACTGTTAACTTTTTTTAAAAATCGAAAAATCTTTAGGCGTGGCTCGGATTAGGTTAGGTTTGTTTTATGTTTTCCAAAAAGTCTCTTCCATGCTGGTCTGGGAGTAAACGAAAAACATAGAATTTACCAGCTGCTTCTCTTCCCGCGCAGATGGTAAAAGCCCATCGAGGGAATGGCCGACTTGGGAATCATGTTGTAGGCCAGGGGTTTCCAAACTTATTTTGTCTACTGCCCACTTTGAGAATAAATTATGTATGGATGTAAACTCTTTATTGTGCAAAATAAACAAGACAAATACAATTGACAAACACTGAGATACATGCACAAAGGCGGACGTATCCCTTTAAGGGATCTCTTCCAGTCAACCTTTGAGTGGATGAAAGGAGTATTATATTAGGGATGGACGAGTGAGTTTAAAAATTGCAAACACTGAAAGCCACAATACATAACTTTACCGAATATAATACATAAACTCCTAAAACCTACCTATTACCTAATTATTTTTTAGCGCCCCCATTTTTTCACCTACTTAAAAACCACTATAACTTCACTATAACCACTTTTTTTTCCGAGTCTCTTACCGCCCCCTTTTAGGCCTGTAGCGCCCACAAGGGGGCGTTATCGCCCACTTTGGGAAAGGCTGTTGTAGGCGATGCTAGCAACCCGTTACTATTTTGATTCCCCTTTCCTATACGCCCAAAATCATGGTAACCGTGGCCTTTGTATGTATGTATGTAAGTGTATGTAATAATGATGGTTCTGTGTAGGTGTACAATAAGTACGTGCGCGAGCGGGCGGAGGAGGAGCGCAAGGAGAAGAAGAACAAGTTGCAGCAGAAGAAGAACGCCTACAAGCAGCTCATGGAGGAGGCCAAGCTGCACTCCAAGTGAGTCCTGTTCCGTACCGTCACGCCTCTTTGCCACGGGGGGTGGGCTGTGGCTACTGTGTTCCCGGGTCCCTTTTTGTGAAACAGGCAACAAGGTATTTTTGGGAAAATACATCAGAATGCGGTAGTTTGCGTTCTGGAAGGTGTGGTTGACGGAAGTTTTGACAGAAGAATAAGTACAAAATTGAATTAAATAGAAATAAATCAATACTTGGTACCAGTACATTAATAATATAGGGTACCTCCCATTTGTTCTATGGAACTGTGACGTCATAGAACTGTTAACATTTTTCTTTCCCAGCAGTTCCATGGTAGAACTATTGAAACAAAAAACGTGATATGTGTTCTATAGAACTAAAAGCACTTCAAGATTGTGACGGAAAACTTGAGGTGCTTTTAGTTCTATAGAACCAATATCACGTTTTTTGTTTCAATAGTTCTACCATAGAATTGCTGGGAAAGAAAAATGTTAACAGTTCTATGACGTCACAGTTCCATAGAACAAATGGGAGGTACCCATAATATAGTATCTTAGGTAAATGGTGCCATGAGCTTTACGGTGAAGGAAAACATCGTGAGGAAACCTTGCACACATCTGCGAAGAAATTCAATGGTGTGTGTTAAGTTCCCAATCCGCACTGGGCGCGCGTGGGAACTATAGCCCAAACCCTCCAATACACGGAGGAGGCCTATGCCATGAGGCACGCCGAATTACGCGACGATTTAATAATAAAACAACAACAACAACAACAAAAAAAAAAATGAAATTGTAGCGAATTCGGAATAAAAAGGCTATATTATTTATCTTAGGTAAACTGGTAGAGGTGGCTTTTTAACGATAAGGGCGCCTATTGCTTACCTACCTTGTTTTTTGTATCATTCTTGTAAATTCACCTTATTGATTTTTGACGTATTTAAAGGTGTGTACTATCAAACGAATTTGGTAATAAAGTTTTTAAACGACATTAAAAATTAGAACACAAAAAATCCGAAAAGTAAAGCTATGGCCGGGAATCGAACCCGGATCCTCGTCATCCCGTGACGCGTGCTATACCCCTACACCACCCATGGCAGGTGGGTAGGCCTTCGAATTTTTCTATCAGTTACTAGCTGTCACGTGACCTTGTTACTATGCGATTTTTTTGTCGCCAAGCGTCGTGTTTGCAAGATGTGTCTGTACGACACAATTACAAACTCCCGCGGAACATCTACTGCTCACCACGTGTACAAACTTTTACCTATGAGGTCACAATGAAAGTCGGTTTTATATGTGAATTTACTATATTATCACTATCTCTTTCTAACAAATGAAATAGAAGAGCTTAACTTACGCCTACAATTGGCATTGTCAATTTTTTTTAGTATGCTCCAATTCGAAAACCATTTCGAGGAAAACCATCAATTATCCGATTTATCTTGTCCGATTTCAAAAATACTTTATGATTGCAGATATTTTTGTAAAAGTACTTTGAACCTTTGTTTGACCGAACGACCGGGTTTTTAGACAGAATACAGCATCGAATGTTTGCCACAAAAATGAAAAAAAAAGTTTGGCTACGGCAACTGTCACGTGTCACTGTCAAATCTACAAAACCATAGACAAAGCCGTTTTTTTTATAGCCAGCCGAACGAAGGCGATTGGGATTCTGTCTAAATTCACGAATTATCAAACAGCGAAAAAATATTTATTATTAATTAACAAAGACGTAAAAGCATAATATTTAAATGAGTTGCTTGAAATAGTCCATTTTATCAAATAAAGGTGTTAAAAGCACAGCTTAAAAAAAATGAACAATGTTAATTCTGTGTTGACATTCAGTTTACTGAAGCGACATATCTTTAGCATGTTGGATTCGGGGGCAGCGCCATCTCTCGGTGAGCGCGGAACTACATTGGAACAATCTATAGATTTATACACCACGGACGAGAACTTTTTCGGATTTTTCTATGTGTTCTCATTTTTAGTATCGTTTAGAAAGTTGTATTTCAAATCTATATATATAAAAGAAAGTCGTGTTAGTTACACTATTTATAACTCGAGAACGGCTGAACCGATTTGGCTGAAAATTGGTAGGGAGGTGGCTTAGAACCAGGAGACGGGCATAGGATACTTTTTATCCCGATTTTCCCAAGGGATTGGAAAATTCCGAAATGTTGTACTAATAAAGCTACAGACATTAAAATTAGCATGCCTACACATTATTCCTTGATTAGTATAAAGATGCACTTACAAAGGAATATTTCAAATTTAAGGCGGAACAAAGTTCGCCGGGTCAGCTAATCTATACTAATATTATAAAGAGGAAAAATTTGATTGTTTGTTTGTTTGCATTGAATAGGCTCCGAAACTACTGGACCGATTTTAAAAACTCTTTTGCCGTTAGAAAGCTACATTATCACTGGGTGACATAGGCTACTTTTTACCGCGGGAAAATAACTATTCCTACGGGAAAATTAACTTATCGCGGGCGAAGCTGCGGACGGAAGGCTAGTTAAAAATAATTTTGATACAAATCGTATGAACATTGTGTATGGCAGATCATCGTTCAACGACTTCTCCACGAAGCACGGCCGCGACGAGCGTTTCAAGGGCATCGAGAAGGCGCGCGATCGGCAGACGTACTTCAACGAGCACATCGCGGAGGTGCGCAAGCGCGAGAAGGAGGAGAAGGACAAGAAGAGAGAGCAGGTGAGTTGCCGCGCCCGACGACGGAGAGAGAGAGACAGTCTGACATATACGTTATGATATATAGCTAGATGAAATGTGGCGTGCGCCCTACGACACTGCTGCATTGCTTTTAGGCACTAGTCCCACCAAAGGCGAGGAAGCGATTAGCTGTGAACTATATTCTAGTCTGACACGTACACCCCCTTACAAAAAAAGTGTGGCACCTATGGTTTTTCATAAGTAAGCTTATGCACATAAAATGCAAAAACTATGGGTGCCTGTTTTTTTGCAAGGGAGTGTACATGACGTATGCTTATTATTCCCATATGTAAGCCTTTTATGCTGGTCTAGGAGTAAAGAAAATGCTTCTCTTCTGCGCAGATGGTAAAATCCCATCAAAGGAATAGGCGGAAATCCAAGCAATTATCACTATTTAGATTCCTCTTTCCACTTATACGCCCATGATGATGCTAAATGGCCTTTAAGTCTTGTTATCATAGGCTCTGTCTACCCCGTATGGGATAAACGGTGATTTATGTATGTATTTGGTAACGGTTTGGAAATTTAACCGGTTTCCGAGCCTTGCTCATCATCGTCAGCCTCGCCTTGTCCTAATGAACAAAAAATTTACCTTGCTACTCCGCTACTCGCTTCACTTGCTCGCGAGTAGCGGAGTAGCAAGGTAAACTTTTTGTTCATTGAAATGGACCTCCGCAAAGTAACGCCTGATTCAATAAAATATCACCTTGTCCTGGGGAGCGTTCAAGTATTACGTAACGCAATTATTGGAGATTTTTGACCCTCCTTCCCCCCCTTGTAACGCGCCGTAACGTTTTTCTGTACCCCCCCCCCCCCACCCCCTCCCCCTCGTGACGTAACACTCAAGTGACCATTTTTACCCAAAAGTGTCAAATATTATAAGTAAATAAGTAATATTAAATAACACAAGAGATGTTTAACCCGCAATACATGCGTAGTTTGTTAACGTGGCAGTTTTGATTCCATATTTTTTTATTTAAAAAAAGAAAACGTTACGTAACGTGTTGTAAGACCCCCCCCCCCCCCCCGTCTCTCTAACGCATCGTAACGTTTTACGATACCCCCCTCGCCCCCAAATTGCGTTACGTAATACTTGAACCGCCCCCCTGTTTGTAGGGTCATCATCTCAGGGCCAAATAGACAGTTGTCAGTCTATTCAAAAGTCGAAAAGTTTATTTTACAAATAGGCCGTCAAGAGGTCTTTTACGTGTCATTTTTTTTAAACTACCACGCAGTTCGGAAAGACCGCTATTGTCAACACAAAGTAATTTTTCTCGCTTAGCTCATCGCCGGCGTTGGGACCGGTGCCTTAATGCCGACTCTGATAGTCGGAATGTTGGTACGGTGTGACGTCTAATTTCATCTGACTATATTAGTTTTATCTATGGTTTCATATTTGTAAAGTGAACCTTGGTCTAGATCTGAGGCGTTAGTCTGTGATTTAAAAAATATATAAATTCAATCCTCAAATGGAATGTTTTGGGCATTGTCCCGCCTGAGAGCGGCGGAGAGGTCGCAGGTTCGAATCCTGCAGATATTTTGTGTAATATGATACTTGGAATTATTAAAATGTTGAGGCGATGCATTGAAATATTAAGGCAGTGGTTTTTATTAATTAAAAGATGTATAGTTTTGAAATGGCGAAGCGCACTGTTTATAGTTTTTTTTTTTTTTGTGCGCTGTCCATTTGATAAAGTACATAATGTAGTGGTTAAATGCTTGAGTATTTTGTATATTGAAGCCGGAGTCGGCGGATTGTTTCGCTTTTGGAGCGCAGCGAAAACTGTGTGACGAATGTTTTCGAGATTTTCTTCAAAATCTGAAAATTTCGAGTCGCTGTGAAGAGAAATAGTTGTTTTTTTTTTAAAACGCACTGCTTGAAGTAGTTTTTTTTATAAATAAATGGCTTATTCTCGTGGAGTTGCTGCCGGTTAATGAAAAATCGTTTTTGGATCATTGACAATTTTACGCTAAATGTCTATAGGTGTGTCGGGTTCGAATCCTGATTTAATTAATTTTTTTACGGTTTTTTTTTTGCATGGAAGCCTCTGATTTGTCGTTTAGACAAACAAAAATGGATTTTTTACATTATCTAATACATCTTTTGACATTTTCAGCTTTACTTCGGTTCGATTCCGGAGATTTAAAATGTGTTTGAAATTTAATTTAAACAAAAAGAACTAATAATTTTTATGATTTTAAACATCAACTTCAATATTGAATATTTGACATGATTTTTACTCAATAAATTTACACGAAGTCCCGGGTTCGAATCCCGTGAAAAAGGAAATTGCTAGCGAATTTTTCTTTTTTTTCTCTCTATCTAATGCTATGCGAACCTCATGTTTTTTTTGACATTATAATTAAACTTTTTCAACATTATAAGTACTGTTTTAAATTTTGCAATTGTCTTTCAAATATATTTCGATCACCGCCTATGATATAGTTTTCAGTTTTCCAGTCGCGTGTCGTTTGTTTATGTGAGAATTGGTTAAAATTCAAAACTGCATCAAAGACGGTTATAACTAAATTAATTTATTGATCCTCGTACGAGCGTGTGTCGCGACACGCCGAAGTTACCTCGGTCCGTTGAAAAATTGTATGAAAACAATGTATGATACGTTATTTATGTATGATCCGGTAAATGGTAATTTTGGCTGGTCAGGACCGCACGCTCGGTTAGCACTCTGTAGCGGCGGCGGCGGCGGGCGGCGCCGGGTGCAGCAGCTAGTGCTCAATTGACGATTGACTTTAGTCATAGGTATGGGACTGCTTTCTAAACCACGGGGGGGGTTTCGGCGTTGCTACCCCTCCCCCCGTTCTGCCGCCCGTTTTTGATTGGACCAGATCGCTATATTTGTTTGTTTACAACTATTTAAATATATACAACTAACGAAGTGACATTTGCAATGTCTTTCAAATTAAGAATTGCAAAAAAACAGGCAACAGATAATGTCATTTTAGTATCCGAAATGAATAAATAGACTACGGTAATTTATATCCGCCTTTCGAATGTTAACAATCTAATGGATTTTCACTTGGTCAGTTTAGTTACTTTGAACACGATTGCGAAAATAGTAATTTTAACTTGAAAAAAAATTGTTTATGACACACTAGAAGGCTTATACAATTCTATGATACTTTACTAGTTTCGTCCGCGTATTATGTACATGTAAACCTTCCTCTCGAATCACTAAAGAAAACCGCATCAAAATCCGTTGCGTAGTTTTAAAGATCTAAGCATACATAGGGACAGACAGAGGAAAGCGACTTTGTTATATACTATGTAACAATGGCGTGGCGTCAAGTATATAAGAAGGCAAGCCGAAGGGCATATAGCTAGCCTTTTCCTCTTATTCTGCGCAATAAAAGTGCCCAACTGCCTTAAAATAGGCAAGCCGGTGGGAATCGAGTTCTATGAACGCCACGCCACTGCTATGTAGTGATAGTGGATCACACGATGACAGATAAGTTGATCTGATCCGATTTTGTACAGTTTCGTTTATCTTCAGTTTCTATTTTAAACAGATACGTTTTCCGACGGACCGGTTTGTTGGCAGATTTGTTTTACGCCGGATTTATTCGTCAGGTTGCGTACGATTTGTCAGATGATGTTATTCCTCAGATCGTGTCAGAAGAATTACATTATCTGACGAGAGATGTTTCTGGCTTGCAATATGACGGAAAACTAGTATGCCAATAAACAAGCCTGACGGAAAACGATTCTGTTTAATAAACGGTCTGAGTATTAATCAATTTGGTTTATCTACGCACATTTATTTATTCATTTAGTGCTCTAAAATGCGTTCAGCAACTAGGAAATGACCAGCGTTATTACCACAGACAAGAAAGTAGTCTTAAATACATGCATACATAAATCACGTCTTTGTCACATACGGGGTGGACAGAACCTAGTATAATTAAGTTTAATATGCTGGTCATTTCCCTACTGCTTCTGAACCCATCTTAGAGTACTTATGTGTGTGTAGATAAAGAAAGTAATTTATGCAACTGTGCATAATTAGGCCTTAAAACACTTGTGTTTTAAGGACCCTCATTATGTAACGGTTGCATAAAATACTATAAAATGACAACTGATGATTAACGGAACGAACCATGATCTGTAGGCTTATTGCCCAACTCGCTCGCAATCGCCATCGTGTTTTTTGACAGCTGGCTGATTCCGATGCCAATTGTTAGCGACATGAACTGTCAAAATGAACACGATGGCGATTGCGAGCGAGTTAGATAATAAGTCTACAGATCAGTCCAGAGTGTCGTCGTGAGATTGAGTGGTTCAGTTTCTGGTGTAGTCTTTGCTGGTTTATGATCGTGTACAGTCAAAGGCGGGCGGGGAACCCGGCGGTGGCGGCGCTAGAATCGCCCCTTCTTCATTGAGCATTGATAAAATAGGTTACAACAGTCTGGAGGATATATTTGGACGAAAGTAGTTTTTTTTTTATAATTACCACAATATTAGGCTGTTCGGTAGTTAGTGTTCGTGTTTGAAGAGCGAAACGTTGTTTTTATAAGCTTATGTTTTGAGTTGAATCTGTTACGTTCGTTAATATTTTTGGATCGCTTCTAGTGATCGAGTTGACTTGATATTTGGTATTGTGGAATGGATGAAAGACTTTGATACTTACCAACCTAGTTGGCAGTGACCCGGCCGGCCTAGCAAGCGTCCCGGGTTCGAATACTGGTAAAGGCATTTATTTGTGTGATGAACACGAATATTTTTTCCTGAGTCATGGATGTTTGTATCTATATAAGTA
This sequence comes from Pandemis corylana, assembly GCA_949127965.1. Taxonomy (NCBI): domain Eukaryota; kingdom Metazoa; phylum Arthropoda; class Insecta; order Lepidoptera; family Tortricidae; genus Pandemis; species Pandemis corylana. Next base: position 753,780 of record OX421875.1, on the reverse strand, counting down.
AGCCTTACTAGCGCTTGCTTTGGGACTAGGTTAATTTGTGTGAATTGTTCCCTGACATTTGTATTTATTGTGCGGTATAAAGAGGAAAGCTGATTTCATGAATTTTATTTAGTGTTATGGAAAATGAAATTTAATGAATGATACTTGGATAATGAATGTGACGTTTCGCTCTTCAAATGTGTGAAAACAAAGTCGGAAGCTGAAGGGAACCAAAGTGGCGTTTGAGAACCATTTTGTAGTACTTTCTGCCATTTTTATAGGTTATTTTTTAGTGCATTATATTTGTAGTATTTCTTAAAGTCGCAGAGGCGTAAGATTTGTCTGAAAATTCTAATTAAAATAGTTTTTTTTGCGTTTTTTAAATATTTTATGGTATAAAAATGTATTTAAAAAAAAACGTGACATTTGAAAATTTAATTACAAATCGGTAGTTTTTTTTTTAAAGTTTTCAATAAATACAATGAACGTAGATTTTGAGCCTCTGAAGGTGTTGATGATATAAAAACAAGAATAATCGTCAAGTGATCACGTCAGAACGTGTCGAAAGTACATAAGGTTAGATATTTTAAGCCGATCGTAACTATAACATAACTATTTAACGCCCTGGTAACCCTAACATTTATAAAGTAAACACCCGACTCGCCACTCGGCGGGTCATTCTCTTTTTATTATATAGAGTTATTCCCCTGTGCATGCTGAAAATGTGAGGCAGTGTTGCCATGAGAAATCTACTGTTATAGTAGAAAACAGCGCGGCGGTGATGGGTTGCCATTGTAGAAAATGATGAAATGTAAATATTTTTGAGCAAACGCCATTGGAGTTTATTTATTTTTGAAAATTGGCAGACAGATTTTTTGACTAATTATTTTCTTTTACAGGTTTTTTGTTTTGTTTTTCGTTTGGCTGAGAATTTTTAATTGTTGCGAGATTTGTATTTTGATTGGGACATGTAATTAAAATAATACTTAGTTTCAAATTAATTGTTTGTCAAACATGCTTTGGTTTTAAAACTACTGAACCGAAATACAGTTTGAGGTGTGAAAATTAAGAATTCTCTGTCAATATTAGATTTTTTTGTTCAAAAGTCATAGAGAAATGAAATCAAGTAACTTTTATAAAGATAATTTAATTATGATACAGAATATTGTGAATACAAATTTAATATCTGAATAAATTAAATAAACTGTTAGAAAATGATAACAAAGAGAAATGGAAATGTAAATTCATGTTATTATTAGAAAAACAAATTTTACGGATGTCATAAAAAGGCATTATTACTGTACTGTTGCTTCTGCTGTCATTGTTTAACCTGTTTTATAAACTTCAAAATAAACAACTAAACTTAACTCACTATTATAATATAAGTCGAAAACGAGAATAAGATCGAAACTTTAAGACCTTGAATCCCGCTAACCGTGGCCTTTAAGTCTTCTTACCTTAGGTATAATCTAAAGAGTTGATTAGTATGTATGTTTGTATGTATGTAGTCGGATCGTCCTCGACTTAAAATTGTGAGTTAATCATTTGTTTTGCAGTTTCTACGAATCAATTTTTATTTTATTCCCATTTTGACAACCTACTAGCTCATTCACAATCCCATTTTCGTCTAGAGTCCCCATCTTATCCATATTTCGAAGTCGTCCACGTTTCCAACTCGTCCATATTTCGAACATGTCCGTTGTCGGAACTTTCTATAAATATGTCGATTGGTTGATGCGTCCATGCTGGTCTGCAATTAAAGAAGGAACATAGAATGTATCAGCTATTTCTCTTCCCGCACAGATGTTAAAAGACCATCGAGGGAATTAATGGCCGAAAATCATAGGAATTTTGATATAGTTTTGATTCACCTATACGCACACAGTTATGCTACACGTGGCTTTTCTGTCTTGATATAAGACTGTATGTAGGTATGTATGATGCATTAATCCATTTAGTACGAGAGCAGACTGCAAGAATACTGACCTTACCGGGTAGTCCAATGGCTATGTTTAGGCCTATGTTTAGAATGTGGACGAGTCGGGAATGAGATCATGATATTCGGGGAAGGAAAATATCGTGAGGAAACCTGCATACATGCGAGGCAAGTCAATTGTGTGTAAAGTTCCCAATCCGTACTGAGCCAGCGTGGGTGCCCAAGCCTCAATTTACGAGGCCTCTGCCCAGCAGTGGGATAGGCGAGCGATTAAACTATGCTTATTTTATAATTGAAAAATAATACATTATTATTGTAGCTATTGATACTGGGCGATCGTAGGAATCATTTTATAGGCGATGCTAGCATTACCCTTTCCTATACACACGCAATCATGCTAAACGTGGTCTTTTAAATTAAACTACATATAATTCGCATGCTTTCCATGCTGGTCTGGGAGCAAAGAAAAAACAGAATATACCAGCTGCTTCTCTACCCGCGCAGATGGTAAAAGCCCATCGAGAGGATGGGCGAAAATCATAGGAATCATGTTATAGGCGATGAGGCTAGCGACCCATCACTATTTTGATTTCATTTTTCACCTATACGCCCACCATCATGCAAAACGTGGCATTTAGAGCTTGTTACCTGAAGCTCTGTCTACCCCGTAAGGGATAAAGACGTGATTTACGCATGTATGTACATACCACGCTTTGCTGCTCTGTCTGGTAATGATTCTTTGCGATTTTGATAAGTATTTTACAGTGACACTTCATCCGTAAAGTATGTTTTTATGTTTTAAAGTAAAATCAGAGACTAGTGGTAGGTGTGATATGGTGTTATGGAAGTAGAGGTGTTAAACAAACTATTGTTTATATTAAATTTCTAAATGTCAGTGAAAATTAGAACACAGAAAATCCGAAAAGTAAAGCTATGGCCGGGAATCGAACCCGGATCCTCGTCATTCCGTGACGCGTGCTATACCCCTAAACCACCCATAGCAGGTGGGTAGTCTCCGAATTTTTCTACCTGTTACTAGATGTCACGTTAACTTTTGTTACTATGCGATTTTTTATCGCTAAGCGTCATCTGTTTGAATGATGTGTCGGTACGACACAATTACAAACTCCCGTAAACAAAAAAAAAAAAAACTAAAAGTAAACATAAAAAAAATCAAGAAATAAAAATTCTTGATTCATTTGATAGTACCTATTGTTTATATTGTTTACTAGTTTTGGCCCGCGGTTTCACTTGCCTGAACGTTTGGCAGTTGAAATTCCGACGTTTTACTCAAGCTTGCGAAAATTCCGAAAATTACCGAAAACCGGTCAAGTGCGAGTCGGAGCGTACAGAAGGTTCTGTACAAATTTGACAAAAATAAAACCAGTGTCAGCAAAGCCCTGCTCCTAAACAAAATGTAGGGAGTGTGAGGTCATTTTATAATAGTTTTTTTCCATAGACAGACGCGAAAAAGTTAGATTTTTAGATTTATTATATTAGTTGTGCTATAGAAGCTACCTTCGTATCAAATTTCAAGTTTCTAGGACATATAGAAGCATGGCAATTTCTATGGAAACATTTTTTTTTATGTGATAGGGGGCAAACAAGCATTCGGGTTGCCTGATGGAAAGTATGTAGGTACTATCAAATGAATGAAGAATTTTACTTTATTTTTTTAATGTTTATTTTTACCGTTTTACGCGTTAGAAATTTAATTTCTAAACGACTCTGAAAATTAGAACAGAAGAATCCGAAATGTAAAGCTATGGCCGGGAATCGAACCCGGATTGTCATTCCGTGATGCGTCTACCCTACCTATCTGCTGTGGGTGGTGCAGCGGTATAGCACGCATCACGGAATGAGGATCCGGATTCGGTTCCCGGCCATAGCTTTACTCTTCGGATTTTTCTGTGTGTTCTAATTTGCAGTGTTTGGAAATTTGATGTAAAGCAATTACTGCCACTAGCAGACACCCACAACATACGGGTACGTTGCCGACCCTTGCAAAGAGTGCATAGACATCTTTTTTAATGACTGTATCTTTTGACTTGGAAGACCTCAGTATTTGGTATTAATTTTAACTTAGTTCCACGTGTTCCTGTGATAGACAGACGAACAATAAAGTTAACTTCTAAACATTCCGTTTTTGCCGAATGCGGTAAGGAACCCTGAAAATAATTCGTATTTCAAACGCCTCTAATTCCATTCACCTAAGACTAATGAATGCGTTCTCTTTCAGGCACTAATGCGTATTCCCTCCACAGGTTCTAATGCCGTCTCTTTTCAGCGCCTAATGATTTTCCTTTACAGGAGCGAGATGCACGATGCGTTAGTTGTAAGACACGGCAGGTGGCGCGCCGCGGGGCGGTGGGGGGTAGCTGAGCTAATTTTTTAATACATTTTGTTATTGAGTTAGGAAATACTAGCTGTTGTAGCAGGCATGAATACTAAACAACAGATAAACATACGTAGATACGTATATCCGCGACTCGGGAACAAACATTCGTATTTTCATACAAATATCTGCCTCGACCGGGGATCGAAGCCGGTACCTCAAGCTATAGTCAAGTTATCTAACCATTCACCCCTTCCATGCTGGTCTGGGAGTAAAGAAAAAACAGAATACCAGTTGCTTCTCTTCCCGCGCAGATCTTAAAAGTCCATCGAGGGAAAATCGAGCGAGCGAAAATCTTAGGAAACATGTTATAGGCGATGCGGCTGGCAGCCCATCACTATTTTGATTCTCCTTTCCACCTATACGCCCACAATCATGCTAAACGTGGCCTTTAGGTCTTGTTACCTTAGGCTCTGTCTACCCTGTAAGGGATATAGACGTGATTTGTGTATGTATGTGAAAACTGGACCTGCACATCAAGTAACCAAGTCTTGCACTGCCTTTGGAACTCCTTAAATGACTCTGTGTGAAAGTGATATTGAAAGAAGAGTGAATGCAGGAAATATGGTCAATGGGGCGCTGCGCGCCTTTGTGAGCAGTGAGAAGGTGTCGAAAAAGGCGCGTCTGGCTGTCCACAGAGGGGTGCTCGTTCCAACATTAATGTACGGTAGCGAAACTTGGGTATGGCAAAAGAAGCATGAAAGTAGAATAAATGCAGTAGAAATGAGAGCGTTAAGGAGTATGGAAGGTGTATCACTGAAAGATAGAATAAGGAACAGTATGATAAGGGAACGTGCTGGTGTGAAAGAGGATATAGTGACTAGGATAGAAAAAAGTATGCTTAGTTGGTTTGGTCACGTAGAGCGGATGGATGAAAGTAGACTAACTAAACAGATCTATATGGGGAGTGTGAATGGTTACGTTGGGAGGGGAAGGCCTAGACGGACGTTCTGAGACCAAATAGGAGACGTTTTGGAAAAAGGTCAGGTCAGGAGTACCCGAAACCGACGAGCATGTATGAAGAGATTGATGACTGTGGATGAAGGGAAAGAAATATATCAGGATCGTAGCAAGTGGAATAAAGTAGTCTCTGCCTACCCCTGTGGGAAAGAGGCGTGACGGTATGTATGTATGTGTGTATGTAAATGACTATTTACTTCTCACAGGCACATTGAGATGGCTTTGTGAAAATCTTGAAGTATAATTTTATATGTGAGCACTTATTGACTCTACTAGATCTCGTTCGCCAATGTCATAGACTCATAGTTTTAAAGGATCGAACGATGCGATCAATATGAATTTTAAATTTTGAATTTGGAATAAGCTTTGTTTTAAACATGTAAAACGCACTTGTGTCAATTTCTAAACGACAAAATCCGAAAAGCAAAGCTATGGCCGGAAATCGAACCCGGATGCTCGTCATTCCGCGACGCGTATACCCCTACACCACCCATAGCAGGTGGGTAAGCCTTCGATTTTTTCTACCTGTTACTAGTTGTCACGTGACCTTGTTACCATGCGTTTTTGTCGCCAAGCGTCATCTGTTTGAATGATGTGTCTGTGCGACACAATACAATATAATAAATAACTCTTTATTGAACACAACATATAACAACCAAAACAGAAAAAAGGTATACAGAATGTTACACGGTAACAATAGGCGGCCTTATCGCTACAGAGCGATCTCTACCAGGCAACCATAATAGACTGGAGAACAGGACAGATCTAAGCAGGTGGTGCAATTTATTTAGTATACAGGGTGTTAGGTAATGAGTGGATAATCCTTGAACTATGGATAGAGGGCACTTAGGACGTTATAATAAAGCTAAAATAGGTTTAGTAAAAGTTGCACGGTTTCCGAGATATTCGGACTTTTAGGTTTTTTTCGAAAATGAACACCCTTGTTCAATGTTTTGATCATAGCACCATTTTAAGCTAACTTTTTCAATTTTTTATTTTTGCTCAATATTCTTGAGTACTTGTGTTTTCAGATAGGCATTACTATTTTTATGAGACTACATGGGATTTTTTTTTTTTAAATCGAAAACTTAATTTTTGCCTTTTCAATCGTACATTGATCGAATTTTCAGCTCTCACGGTGAAAAAAAAATACACTATCGCCTAGTTGCCAATAAGCTTAAAAACATGCCGGTTTATTGACAATTTAAAAATGGTAATTACCTTTTGAATTTAAATTCAAAATGACAAAATAATAAAAAAAAATACACGCTCACCCACATTTTCCCGATTTACTTTTTGTATCACGGGCGTAGAACTAAACATTTTTTGTTGCAAAAATAACATTATTGGCCACTTATTTAACTGCAAATGGAATTTAAATAATTCCAAATTTAAAAAACATGCTGACTGCCTTTTGTTTTTTTTTTTCGAATTCGATTTTGAATTCCGCAGCCCTCTATCCGCAGTTCAAGGATTATCCACTCATTACCTAACACCCTGTATATTAATACTAGCTTCTGCCCGCGACTTCGTCCTAGTAGAATTATACATAAAAACCTTCCTCTTGAATCATCTATTAAAAAAAAACCGCATCAAAATTCTTTGAGCAGTTTTGAAGATATAAGCATACATAGGGGCATAGGGACAGAGAAAGCGACTTTGTTTTATTCCACCAATACGCCCACAATCTTGCTAAATGTGGCCTGTAGGTACCTGTTACCTTAGGCTCTGTCTACCCCGTTAGGGATAAAGACGTGATTTGTGAGTGAGTGAGTGATAGGGACAGAGAAAGCTACTTTGTTTTATACTATGTAGTGATACTAAGTACTGAAATACATAATTATATTATACATGAAACACACATTTATAATAAATGGAGAAATAAATAGACACATACACACATACCTAAAAAAGCCAGCTACAAGATTCATGCACAAGATGACAGATAGTGCTCCTTCAACATAGATTTAAATATGGGTAAAGATTTAGCGCGCCTTATGATTATAGGCAAGGAATTCCACAACCGTAAAGCCTGAACAGTATAAGAATATACATAGAATTTGGAATCAGAAAGAGTTACAATAAGGAGAAAATTTTGTGAACATAATATATTATACTAGCTTCTGCCCGCGACATCGTCTGCGTAGAATTATACATAAAAACCTTCCTCTTGAATCACTCTATCTATTAAAAAAAACCGCATCAAAATTCGTTGTGCAGTTTTGAAGATATAAGCATACATAGGGACATAGGGACAGAGAAAGCGACTTCGTTTTATACTATGTAGTGTATACATGAAACAATGTCTGGGCAACGGCTAGTATTTGCAAAGTGTATCGACAGCGGCTCCTCCCCCCGCGCCGCGGCGCGCCCCGCCCGCCCCTGTACGCCAGCCCCGCCCCCGCTAAACCCCGCCCTTCCTTCTAGGCTAAGGCTGAGTTCATAGCGCTCCTCAAGGAGAAGTCCGTGGATCGGCACGCGCGTTGGCCCGACGCCAAGAAGAAGGTGGACGCCGAGCCGCGGTACAAGGCGGTCGAGAGCAGCACGCTGAGGGAGGACTACTTTAGGGAGTACTGCAAGATCGTGAAGGGGGAGCGGAAGAAGGACAAGGACAGCAAGGAGAAGGGTGAGAAACGTCTAAATGATTTAATTACACATATAAGTACAACATACAAAAATCACGTTTTTGTCCCTTACGGGGTAGACGGAGCCTAAGCTAACAAGACTTAAAGGCCACGTTTAGAATTATTGTTTTTCTTCCATGCTGGTCTGGGAGTTAAGAAAAAATGTAGAATGTACCAGTTGCTTCTCTACCCGCGCTGATGGTAAAAGACCATCGAGGGAATGGGCGCAAATCTTAGGAATAATGTTATAGGCGATGAGGCTAGCAACCCATCACTATTTTGATTCCTTTTTCCACCTATACGCCCACAATCTTGCTAAACGTGGCCTTAAGGTTTTGTTACCTTAGGTTCTGTCTACCGAGTAAGCGATAAAGACGTGATATATCGCACCCTTCGTGGAAGAAAGACGTAAGTCCTGTAGAGCCTTAATAGGACTTACGTCTGTCTTTCTTCCACGAAGGGTGCGATATGTATGTAACGCAATTGGCAGAGTGCAAAGCGGGTGGAGGGGGTAGCCTAAACGATCACAGCGCTCGCTATGGCTAAAATTGACATTTTTGTCGCTGACTTGAGCTGTCAAATCCATATTGCAGTAAACATTTTCTAATCGTTTTTGAGATAAAAATATGGTCCTGGTAAGATGTGTTTTTGTGAATTGTAATAACACCAAGAAGAATAGCGACTGTAAATTTTACCAATTTCTAAAGACCATGGTGGAAACGAGACCAAAGAAATAAGTGGATATTTGCCGTAAGAAAAAAAAATAAGTTACCTAACCTCTAAAATTTTCACTGAAAACAACAATTTTAATGTTATTGGCAATAATGTTACTGACTACCATTGTCCAAAATTGTGTAATATAGTAAAATAACACAATATTTCATTAATATTTTTCACAATATTTACTTATTTCTTGTTTGACAGCGGTGACAATACTGTCCATAATGGCCGCCTGTCACGTGGCGCTGTCGTCGCGCACGGTCCCAATACGGGATATTATTAATTTTACGTCAATGTGTGTGTGTGTGTGTATCTGTGACATCGAAGCTTAAGTTTAATTTTTAATTGACAAACTGGAAATCTTTTAAATTGTGTGAAAAAAAAACCAGAGACGATCCTGGCGACTCTAGCCAAGGTGTATTTTACTACCAGATTAAATTTGACTTGCATTTTCCCGATTTTTTTCGAAAATGAACGCCAAAAACAAATAAATAAAGGTTTAACCCTTTGGGGGTAATTGCCCCCCAGGTTTTACACAAAAGATCCGAAGTCGAAGTGTATCCGCAGTGACCCCTAGATTAAGATCTAGTCCCGCAGGTTCGGGTCTAACGCCCTACCCTTTATACCTACCAGAGTAAGTCTCCCAGGTACGAAATTAACGAGCCACCCCATTACTCTTTTGGGGGTGATTGCCCCCCAGGTTCGGGTCTCACTAAGGCGTGAGACTCTCACGCCTTACCTATTATCCATTTGGGTGTGATTGCCCTCAATTTCGAAACTCCCACCCTATGGCCGCAAGACGTCCTTTGAAAAGCGAGCTTTCGCAATTCGTCTTCAACCTGTGTATTGTCATTAGAGCGAGACCGCAGCAGCAGTAAGAAGGAGAAGAAAGACAAGGAGCGCGACAAGGACAAGGAGAAGGAGAAAGACAAGGACAAGGACAAGGAGAAGGAAAAGGAGAAGGAGAAGGAGCGCGACAAGGACGGCAAGAGGGAGAAGAAAAAAGAAAAGGGCAGCGAGGTCAGTGGATAGTTTGTTGAAGTTTAGTTTAGCATTTTGATATACGATTTGTTTTTTATAAACGGTGCTTAAGAATTGATCTAGAATGTTTTGCCATTTGGTTGAGTTAGTTTGTCAATAGTACATAACATTCCGAGGGTGGGGTAATAAAGAATGTCTCAGATCGCAGGAACTTGTCGCACGAGCCAAAGGCGAGGGTGATAAACATGCGACCTGAGGCTTTCTTTATCGCCGCCCGAGACGTGTTCCCCTGGCCCAGGAAGTGGAAATTTCCGCTCGCGCAGCGGCCGGCAAATTGCTACTTGGGGCGACGTAAAGGATTTTCATCCTGGTTTATGAAAACAAGTCTCTTTGACGCTGGACGCTTTGAACATCGACCAATGTATAGACTAGCCCAGGGGTCGGCAACCTTTTGAGTCGGAAGAGCCAAAAATTACTATTTACAAAATTTCAAGTTTTTAAAGAGCCACAAAAAAAATTCTCCCCAACAATAAATAGCCTCAATACTTTCATAAACTTTGTTGATAAAAAAAGTAATCTATTTATTCATAAGAAAAATATCTATTTATTCATATATAAGTAGTGTTTTTCACAACAAATAATCACATGATAATGAATAAGATAGAAATGAAAACAATAAAATTAAACATTTACTTACTTACAACACTACTTAAAGCGAGTATAAGTAGCTGAGAGACAGAAATAATGCCTAAACCTCGTTAATCGTTTCAGAATATTTTTTTTTTATAAAATAAATAATATTTGCGAATGGAACTAAAGAGCCGCAGCCTCACATCCAAAGAGCCGCATGTGGCTCGCGAGCCGCAGGTTGCCGACCCCTGGACTAGCCGTATCTTTCTAGAACGAACAGTAAGTAAAAGACGGGTGATATATTTCGCTCTAGTGCTATACGCGCTGGGGTGTTCACTGTATTGTCAAACTTGCCCGACCACGTGCTGAAATAGTCCAGATACATTTTCGAACACGTCGCACCTTCAGGATTATAGTGACCTAATCCAAAATTTACGAGTTATGAGTTTTCGAAAAACGACTCTTTGAGACATCTCACTGAAACACAGCCTTTTCTAAGTTTGTTAGAATAGTATTATATTTATTATCGGTCTCTTTCACGCCAAACCCTTTCTTTGCCTCGGTTTAGTTTAATACAGATGCGATTACTGTTGCGCCGTCAATGTAGTGACCTAGTTTAAAATTACAGTGACCTAAATAATCTATGGGATTGAATGAAATCGTAAGTTAATCTTTCATTCAGTTCAGTCTATTTCACAGCAAAATAGTAAGTCACTCGTGACTTATTTGTATTTGAGTCATTATTTGACATAATTTTTAGAACTACAAACACCTATTCAAAATTGAGTCTTTTAAAAAATTAAGGTTTCATCGAAACAAAGACAAGTCGCGCTCTTTTCAGAAAAAAAAATGCATAAAAAATACGCTTTTTTTATTATTTGCACGACAAAATAACCTCATCATCATGTCAGCCGAAAGACGTCCACTGCTGGACATAGGCCTCCCCCAAGGGTCCGATCCCGCGGAAATAACCTGTGACATAAAATCACAAAACCGACTAGGCGTCAAATAGAAGCCGTATATTTCTTTGTTTGCCAAACTCACTGTCTGAACTTTAATTGACGTTTCCCAAAAACTAGTAATTTTGCATTAGGTCACTATCGTCCTGCAGGTGCGGCGTGGAGCACCCTTATTTAAGTTATTTGTGCGCTATACAGTGTGTTCTTATTAGTTAGGTTGTAAATGTTTTATATTTATTTTGTTGTAATAATGTGTTAGTTTTTAAGTGAACCTGCTTCGGATCGGTTGGAGCGACTTTGAATTTTGTTAGCATTTTAAACGGTTTAAAATTGTTTATTATTAAAATATACTAGCGGGGTTATAATGAACAAATGTACAAACAGTCTGCGCGCTATCTCGAATCTTTGAATTAACAGTGATAAATGAAAATGTTGAAACACTTGACACTTTTTTTCTATAAATCTATGGCAATTCTTTGGTGACAATTGGCACTATTTTCTGGTTGCTACATTGTAACTTCTAACAGGTAAGTATATTCATAAATATCAGTTGGTTTGGGATACTTAAAGGTGACAAAGAAGCTGTGTCGTTCTGCCTCAGTCTTTTAAAAAAAAAATAACTTATTAATTTGAAATAACGGTCACAAGAACACAGTTGAATTTCGATCGGGTTGCCTATCTGCAATACGTGGAGGATCCGGGTTCGATTCCCGGCCGTAGCTTTTCTTTTTGTTTTTTTTTTTTTTCAAGCGTTCTATTTTTCAATGTCGTTAAGATATCCTTCTGTCTATCGTTTTGAATTTAGAGACGTACAGTAATTATCTTCATTTGATATAGTTTTAATTTGTCTCAATCTTTTCAAAAGTTTTCCCTTTCACTATGTTTCGTCGTGGAAAGTAACAGTGGCGTATTTATTTGAGATATTCACAAAAAAATGCCAGTTTTAAGAATTGAAATATTTTCTATAAATTTTATATTGTTCCTATAGATACACGAGTTCTTTTGGTCGTAATGGTACAAAAATTAGCAAAGTTTTTTTTATTTTATAGTAATATAATTTACCATACGCACTGTATGGGCTTAACGCAAAAGGAAGCCATCAAAAATTTATGGAAATCTTAGATCATTTTTTATCACCTGCGGAGTTGGAAAGAGCTCATAAATTTTGAGTGAAAATCATGGAATTTGTAGCGAAAATTGTTGTGATTCTTTGAATTGCTCTGATTCTTTGGGTTCGATTCCCGATGGTGATTTTGTGTGATTGTTGGCGGATCTTTTCAACATTTCTCAAATAAAAACCCTTGATTATTTTTAAACAACCGATTTAATTATAACCAAACGGAATTTGAAGTGGGATTCAAAAAAAGCCGATGGTCATGATCTGCGGGGGGAGGGGGGGTGGGGGGGGGGGGGGTCTTAGGCTACCCCCAAAAAAGTTTTTTTTACAAAAACATTGATTGAAGCTACATTGAAACTAAAGTGTTTTTGCAGTGCGTTTTGTTTTGGGGGTGTTGTGGAGGAGACGGACGGACATATGGAGCGACGGTGAGGTGTTAGGAGCCATTATTAGTGCCTGCGTCGGAACCCCGCAGATATGACACGGCTGACGGTACCCAGCTCGGACTGGTACGGTCGGCAGCCGGGTGAGGCCGCGGAGCGTCAGCGTAGCCATGCATTCTGTTACAAACATGAAAAAGGGGAAAAAAGTGTGTTGTCCCTGTCTAACGAGGGCGTGGAGTAATGCCGGTGAAATTACTGACATTTCAAGTATCTATCTGTGCCGTATTATTGTAAAAGGCATGTCTATGTTAGATACAGATAAGCAAAGTTTAATTTGATGAGTATGTCAATGACAAATGCCAATTGTTAGTGGTCTGGACTCGGAAGTAGCGACTTTTTTTTTGTTGCAGCTCCTAGACTATAGTTTTGTGAGTGTTGCAATTTTTTTTTTAAAAAGCGAAAATGTTTGTAACTCAATAATTGGTGTGAATAACGCTCTGCGGCTTTGCTCGAAATCGAAGTATAAGCTTGATATATCATAGCTTTAAGATTAAGTGTGATACCACGACGCTGTTGTCAAATCGAGGAATTTTGACGTATCACCATTTTTTTTTTATCATACTATGCTGGCTGTTATTAAGTCTGATGGCTTGAAAGACTGGTTCCAATTTATAAATTGTAAGCAATTCCTATCCCGGTCACTGACACCAACTGTTTTCGTTGAATCTTGAATTGAACTTCTTTTGACGTGACAACGTCTTATAAATTGGTTTGCCGGGTGACACTTCAAGAAACTGCGTTACGCTCCGCTCACGTTATGCGCTCACAATGAGAGCGAGTGAGAGGCATGGTTAGCCCGCCTAAGAGCGAGAGAGACAGACATAAAAAGTGAAAGGCACGCGTCCCTTCCACTCGAGCACAGTTACCCCGCCTAAGAGCGAGAGAGAGAGAGTGAGAGAGATAGGCATACACACCGGTTCATGTCTTGCGCTTCTTCCTACTATACGAATGAATATTCACATTAAAATTATTTTACCACTCAAAGTCGTTGTCACGTAAAACTTTCGCCCGTATACCGACTTTACAGGCAACCGGTTTTTTATGTTCTAGAATATACCAGAAGGATAACTCGAGACGTTGCATGTATAGTTGTTTATAAGCGTTTTAAGTCGTTGGCCGTGTCGTGCGGTCCGGTGCAGGTTCACTTAACCTTTAAGGGTTCTAGATATAATGGCTCCTAACTATAAGTTAAACTATCTGATAACCACGCTATGAATACGTCGATGTTATGTAAATGTTAAGCGGCGATCGGACGCAGTAGCGTTGCGCGCGAGATCCACGAATGGGTCGGAAGTCGGAGTTGGGCAAAAATTATCTATTTACGATAAACCGGGAAGATAACTAAATCATATTTTATTTGAAGTAACTACGTAGTCCACCATTTGTTATTTTGAATTTATCTAGATCAGTTTCGTTTTTATCTAGATAAATTAGTTGGGATTTTAAATAAAAGATGAATGTCTGTGTGACGGTTTGACCCGACGTGACATTCTGTATACGTTTGTTATTATAAGCTTACTTCAATAACAAACGAGGTCGGTTATCTTCATCTAGATAATTTATCTAAATAAAAAAGTTGTCGACGCACTGTTTGTGATTGAATTTATCTTCGAATAAATTTATTTGAAATAATTATCTAGATAACGCCCAACTCTGGTAGAAGTGTATCCGTAGAGACCTCTAGATTAGGATAAGATGAGCGTCAGATCGCAATATTGTGGATATGACTCCGAAATTAATTATATTATAGGTTTAATTATTTTAATTGTAATTGTGTCGTACAGACGCATCATTCAAACAGATGACGCTTGGCGACAATTCGCATAGTTCGCGTAACAGCTGGTACGCATAGAAAAATTCGAAGGCTTACCCACCTGCTATGGGTGTAGGGGTATAGCACGCGTCACGGAATGAGGTACCGGGTTCGATTCCCGGCCATAGCTTTCCTTTTTGGATTTTTGTATGTTCTAATTTTCAGTGTTGTTTAGGAATTTAATTTCTAAAGGTAAAACCGTAAAAGTAAACAGAAAATCAAGTAGTAAAAATTCTTGATTCATTTGATAGTATATACCTATAGTTGGGTAATTTGTCTTCAAGAATTCAAATCTAATTTCGTGATATTAATTGGTTAATTATAAAATTTTGGTGTAATGTCCACGATATTGCGAGCAATGACGTTGCTCTACTATGAGCTATCCTTGATCATAAGCCATGGAATACTCTGTTGGCCGGAAAGCTTTTTTTTCCAACGTTGAGCGCATAATAGCATGACAACTAATTAGAAGCGAAACACTCAGGTTAAATATATTTGTGTACATAGATAAATACGTACTTGAATGCATATTAAAAATACAAGACTCAAGTGTATTTGTAAGTCGGGCATTCTTTCAACTAAGTTGAGAGTTTCTTAACTAAGCTGGGAGTTTCTATAACTCAGTTGAGAGTTTCTTAACTAAGTTGAGAGTTTCTTAACTAAGTTGAGAGTTTCTTAACTAAGCTGGGAGTTTCTATAACTCAGTTGATAGTTTCTTAACTAAATTGATAGTTTCTTTAACTTAGATGATAGTTTATTCTACTAAGTTGAGAGTTTCTATAACTAAGTTGAGAGTTTCTATAACTCAGTTGATAGTTTCTTAACTAAGCTGGGAGTTTCTATAACTCAGTTGATAGTTTCTTAACTAAGTTGATAGTTTCTTAACTAAATTAATAGTTTCTTTAACTTAGATGATAGTTTCTTCTACTAAGTTGAGAGTTTCTATAACTAAGTTGATAGTTTCTTAACTAAGTTAATAGTTTCTTTAACTTAGATGATAGTTTCTTCTACTAAGTTGAGAGTTTCTATAACTAAGTTAAAAGTTTCTTAACTAAGCTGGGAGTTTCTATTACTCAGTTGATAGTTTCTTAACTAAATTGATAGTTTCTTAACTAAGTTAATAGTTTCTTTAACTTAGATGATAGTTTATTCTACTAAGTTGAGAGTTTCTATAACTAAGTTGATAGTTTCTTAACTAAGCTGGGAGTTTCTATAACTCAGTTGATAGTTTCTTAACTAAGCTGGGAGTTTCTATAACTCAGTTAATAGTTTCTTAACTAAATTAATAGTTTCTTTAACTTAGATGATAGTTTCTTCTACTAAGTTGAGAGTTTCTATAACTAAGTTGATAGTTTCTTAACTAAGTTAATAGTTTATTTAACTTAGATGATAGTTTCTTCTACTAAGTTGAGAGTTTCTTCGACTTACTTGATAATTCTTGAATTAAGTTGATAGTTTCTTAACCAAGTTGATAGTTTCTAAAGGTAAGTTGAGAGTTTCTTAACTAAGTTGATAATTTCTTCAACCAAAGTGTGCTTCGCGTCTTATTTTCACCGCATTTTCTTTTTCTATACGTTGGGACGTGTCGCTCTCGTATGGGCTGCATATCCATGACAATAAATACTGGCAATGTTTGGCTCATCTTTAACAGGTGTTGCCTTTGGTGCACAAGTGTGCGCCGGGCGTTGATAAGTCAGTCAGTTTTGTATATGAGAAATAACCGAAATCCGAATGATAGGAAGTGTTTCGCTTCTAATAGTATTTAATATTGTTATGCTTAAACCGTTTTATATTATCCGATAGGTATTGGTGACAGAGCAACATTTAAAAAAATCGAATTAAAAGTCAGTAGAGGTCAGTATTGCGTCTGTAATAGCGTGGTTATCGTCTCGTCAACTTTGATATGTAAACATCTCGCTGACGCTCCGTTGTTTGACAGAAATCCGACCAATCCACGGCCGAAGACGAACCCAAACAGCCGACCCCCCCTCCCGACCAGTGGGCCGAAATACTCGGCATACCCGGCAAGGACGAAAAGAAGAAGAAAGAAAAAGACCCCGAGCCAGAATCCTCGGGCAAATCATCCTCCAGCTCGCCAGAAGTAATACGGTCCCCGAAACAGCTGAGGTCCTCTAAAAAAGAACTGCCCACGCCCGAGAAGAAGTCCCCCGTCAAACAATCGCCTAAAAAGAGAAAACCCGAAGCGAAATCCCCCGAAACCGACAAGAAGACCACCAAAAAGACCGCCAAGAACGAGAAGAAGCGGAAGAAGAGCGAGAAAGAATAGTGTTTGCTTTACGTTTTTTTCAAAACGCCCAAAAGAAATTGATAGACACAGACTATGTTTTTGTTGTGCTGTTTACGTTCTACAGAACACATAACAGTGTGTATGTTATTTTTGTGCGTTGTATAGTGTAGTGCGGACGTTGGGAGTGCAGGGTTGTATTTATAAAATTGGTCGCCACTGTAATGTACTGCCACTGAGAGATATTGTTTCGTGTGATCATTGCCACGGTCGTCAGGTGCACCGCAGATTACGCAAATATGTACATCTACTTCGAGTGCCTGAACCACCGGCGTAGATGTTAATTCCATTTTGATAATACGAAGACTTACTGGCGCCACCAGTCTCGTTTTTGAATCTGTATTTCCCTTCACTAAATTTGGCCTGTGACGTCGCAACGTGGTAAAATGTCGGCGCGCTTGGTTGAAACGCGTGGTGATATTTTCGTAATCTATTGGTTTATCAGTCGACAATTGTCGGGGACAAGTGACAATTTCGACAATTGTCGAGTTGGTGAAATAGCGACCTGATTGGGTGGGGCTGGGATTAGGTAGCGCATGGTTTGAGAATGTATGGAGTCGGTGTTTGTTATTTTTTTTAATGTAGTCGGAAATATCAGTAAATATAAAATGCGTAACATTTTGAAGAGTTTGTTAATTCGTTTTTTTTAATTACAATACTAACATTACCAATTACATCTGTCAGGTTTACATGTATAAATGACAGATATTGTCAATCTCTTCTACTGCGACGGCCTTACAAAGATGATTATAAAACGTTATTCGGCAAGCATGACATGACAATGGGCTATCGTGAATTTGCCACTAGAGGCGCTAGTGTCGCGTGAGGTCTAATAACATTCACTTTTCACTGAGTGTGGCGGGCTTCGTGACATAAATTACAATTTCTTTCATTTGCCTGTTGAAAGTGATCTCCTTCGTAAAAACAAAACATAACTGCGTGACATTGCGGCATAGCTAATCGATAAGATGATAGTTATTTATAATTAACTAGCTTCTGCCCGCGACTTCGTCTGCGTAGAATTATACATAAAAACCTACCTCTTGAATCACTCTATTAAAAAAAACCTCATCAAAATCCGTTGTGTAGTTTTGAAGATATAAGCATACATAGGGACAGAGAAAGCGACTTTGTTTTATACTATGTAGTGATAAGCCTAATGAGATTCAACATGTAAAACTTTGTTTCGGCGGCGATCTTATAAAGTCGCCTTTGACAGCTATACCTCTGGACCTTAGTCAACAGCGGCGCCAACTGGTGAGCAAAGAAACGATAGTCCCCATGAAGAAAAAAAACTCATAATCTATATATATAAAAGAAAGTCGTGTTAGTTACACTATTTATAACTCGAGAACGGCTGAACCGATTTGGCTGAAAATTGGTAGGGAGGTTGCTTAGAACCAGGAGACGGACATAGGATACTTTTTACCCCGATTTTCCCACGGGATTGGAAAATTCCGAAATGTTGTACTAATAAAGCTACAGACATTAAATTTAGCATGCCTACACATTATTCCTTGATTAGTATAAAGATGCACTTACAAAGGAATTTTTCAAATTTCCCACGGGATAAAAACACAAGGTAAATAATGATGACTATAATTAGTAGATAATATTCCTAGAGGATCTGTAGGTGCTCTAAGAAGGGATTTTCCGAATTTCCCACGGGATAGGCAATAAAAACCTTATACTTGGTGACATGAGTGGATGTATGGGGTGTGTCGTCATTCTGACGTTATGTGCGCGGACGAAGTCGCGGGGAAAAGCTAGTTAACAATAAAACGAGCCCGTAACAGTAACGACTCCATGCATTCTAGTGCCACGGCGTAACGGATGTGACGATGCGTTCCCCGTGTAAGGGATGAAGCTCAAAATACTAACTTATGCTAGCAGATTTACCGCGATTGCCTACTTCCTGGCCTAGACAGTAATGTACTATTACAACAGTCAATTTGTAACCATATTAGGCGTTTTCAAAAAGAAATTACATAGTTAACGGATTAATTACAATAAAAACCTAATTGATTCCTCTGTGTAACGACACGTTACGGTACATTGCAATAATGGTGAACAAGTCGTTACACAAAGGAATTATTTTAGCAGATAATAAAGATTAGACGATTTATGATAAACCGTGCAAAGCAGCTATGTTAATGCGACACATATGCATTTATGCATTGACAATATGGAGGAATTTTCTACTGTGAAATGTTCAGGAATATTTTAAGTGAGCATTAGCTGACTGAGTGCGACGGGAGCGATAATTGGTTCTCTCGGACTGAATGAAGTGAAATGAAGGGAAAACCGCTTTTTTACTTAATAATTAAAGTTCATAATCGTTATGGTTTGTTAATGAAATAGGTATTTATGAGTGGTTGGAGAGGGTGCCGTTTATTTGATGTAACGCCGCGGCCTCTAGTGTAAGTTGTGACACAATAAATACATATATCACGTCTTTATCCCTTACGGGGTAGACAGAGCCTAAAGTAACAAAACCTTAAGGCCACGTTTAGCATGATTAAGGGCATATGGACACAATAAAATGACACGGTTATAGATAATGGATAGTGGAATTGCGTAATGTAAGTGGTATTGACTGTTTATAGGCATATCACATACATACATACAAACATACATACATACATACGTACATACATATCGTCACGCCTCTTTCCCACAGGGGTAGGCAGAGGCTACTTTGTTCCAAATGCTACGATCCTGACATACCTCTTTCGCTTCATCGACACTCATCAATCTCTTCATACATGCTCGCCGGTTTCGGGTACTCCTGACCTGACCTTTTTCCAAAACGTCTCCTATTTGGTCTCGGAACGTCCGTCTAGGCCTTCCCCTCCCAAATCATTGGCATATCCTTTTAGTCAAAATTCAAAATTTACATACATACACAAATCACGTCCCTTACGGAGTAGACAGAGCCAAAGATAACAAGACCTACAGGCCACGTTTAGCATGATTGTAAGCATATAGGTGGAAAAAGGAATCAAAATAGTGACGGGTTGCTAGCCGCATCGCCTATGACATGATTCCTAAGAATTTCGCCCTTTCTCTCGATGTCTTTTCTTAAACTAGCAGCGTATTCGGAAAGACCATCATTGCCAAGAAGAATGCGCCGCAAGAAACTTGGCAGAAAGTCATTTAATAAAATACTTTTATAAAAGTGATATATAAGGTCCCCGAGTCTTAAATTATATTAGTATATACCTACTAGAAATGTATAAAGTCTACTACTCAGTGAGAGAGATAACAATACAGAGATCTCTCTTTCTAATGATTATAAACACACAATATCACTACACATGCAATTCCACTCTCTCGGAAATTTATCTGTACCACGGAAATGGTAGCGCCCCTTGCGGATCGAAATGGCAACAAACTGTTGTATTTGACATTTTAACGAGATGTTAAACTTACACCAAGGTCATGTTTCGCCACTCTGTTAGGTTGCAGTTATCTTAATCGCCAGTTATCTATGATTCCGTCTCTATTTATCACAACGAAACAGACGGGGAGGTCATGCTTAATCGACACTTAAGATAACTGGAACTTAACAGAGACCGGTGTGACTTGTTCCACCCTGTATATAGGTATAGTTGGTTTATAAGTTACATCGAATAAGCGGAGTTAAGAAACGATCACAATATAAAGTGTTTTTATGACTCGAAAAATCTATCAATTCGGAAATTGTAAATATTGAACAAAATTGTAAATTTTCCTAATTTTAAGTGAGTATTCTTAATTAGATTGTAATTTAGTATTAAAATGCCAATTGTCGTATATCATGTTTCATGTTGGATGTACATTTATGGATGGATGTATAATTAAATGAAATAATGGACAGTGTAGTCTTGTTGGTTTTGATTTGACGCGTTGGCATGGATTATCGCGACACTGGTAATACTGGTATGTCAATATAGGATCTTGGATTTCAAGATAACAGGATTCGCTGTGATACGTGTCATGTATCGTGCTGTGGCGTAACTATAGGGTGGCAGGGGTGGCAAAATGCCAGGGACCCCTAACTGGCTTGGTTTAGAGCACAGAAGGGACGCTGATGCACTTCTTTATATTGGGGAAGGAGCCCCATCTGACGAATTTGCCGCGGGCCCCAGACGTTATAGTTACGCCACTGGTATCGTGATGTGCTTGGGTCGCATGATGATATTGGTCTGTGGTCTGATTCATACGATTAGTAAGGCTGGATAGGGCGGTTGAAACGCTTCGAGTTTCACCAATTTGGAATAATAAATGATAATAATTATCTTGGACAATTGACATCTGACCTAGTCCCAAACTGAGCAAAGCTTGTAATATGGGTACTAGACAATGGATAAACATACAAGCTTAAACCAATACTTGACAACAATTGACCTAGTCCCAAACTGAGCAAAGCTAATATGGGTACTAGACAACGGATAAACATACATACTTAAATATTTATAACATCCAAGACTCGAGAACAGACATTCGTATTTATTCATACAAATATCTGCCCCGACCGGGGATCGAACCCGGGACCACGAGCTTCATAGTCAGGTTCTCTAACCACTAGGCTATCCGATCGTAATAGATGACGTATGAGATTGCGTTTGTGTGTTAACGCATTCGCTGCCAGCTGCCACACCCGAGATTTCAGGTGCCACGGGCGCACATGCGCGTTCAAATGCCTGTAAAATTAGGACAGGGGCACTGGGCGAAAGTCACGAAAACGCATTTATGCGTCGGTGGTTGTGAATGTGTTAAGGTCGCTTTACACTATAAAAGTAGCAAGTGATAGTTTCTACAACCAAGTTGATAGTTTCTACAACCGAGTTGATAGTTTCTGCAACTGAGTTGATAGTTTCTACAAACAAGTTGATAGTTTCTGCAACCGAGTTGATAGTTTCTACAAACAAGTTGATAGTTTCTACAAATGAGTTGATAGTTTCTGCAACTGAGTTGACCGTTTCTACAAATGAGTCGATGGTTTCTGCAACAGAGTTAATAGTTTCTGCAACTCATTTGATAGTTTCTACAAATGAGTTAATAGTTTCTGCAACTCATTTGATAGTTTCTACTAATGAGTTGATAGTTTCTGCAACGGAGTTGATGGTTTCTGCGACTGAGTTGATAGTTTCTACAACCAAGTCGATAGTTTCTACAAATGAGTTGATAGTTTCTTTAAGTAAAGTAGTTCTGTCTGTTTCAAACCTTAGACAATAAAGCCTCCGATTTGTGTACAGTTCGACCGCTTTGCTTGGCCTAGATAGATATAGCCGTCTCGTTCTGTTGGAAAGAGACGGCTGTCTTTATCGGCCAAAATACGTAAGTGGATCTATGTAATTTAATAACATTATACCTTTTTGTGTCTATGTTCATATCAATATCATTAAATGTTAAAACTGGTTGTATTTATTTATGTCATTATAGGTATTTAATATCATGTCTGTATTTGTAATAATTAGTGCACTCGCATTGGAGCAGATCGGGCCATGTCAGTCGGAATCAACGTTTGGCGATATGTCCCACCGTCGGCGAGAAAACCATTAGCTCAAAAATAGTTATTTGTGTCACAAGGGAGTGATGTATTTACGGCGAGGGCGCTACATTGAATCCAGAGCGTATTGAGGGATTCAAGTGTTAACGCCCAATATGAAAATAGTGTTGCTCCCGAATGGCTCATACAACTTTTTACACCGAATATTAAAAAACTTGAAAAGATTTTTTTTATATAATTGAAGAGCTACCAGCATAGAAAATAGCGCGGTTTTACAATTATCAACTTCAAAAAATTGCATTTGAAAAAACTTAAAAACCCACAAACTTAATTATCACTGACGCGTTTCGATCCCTCTACGGAACCATTACCAAAGTTTAATGAGCACAACTGTTACACATGCAAACCAACGTACGACGCGTCTGTGTTTGTGCGGTGAAAGGGATAATTGGCATTGTTCATTTTTTTTTAAGCTGTGCTTTTAACACCTTTATTTGATAAAATGGACTATTTCAAGCAACTAATTTGAATATTATTCTTTTACGTAGCTTTGTTAATTAATAATAAATATTTTTTCGCTGTTTGATAATTCGTGAATTTAGACAGAATCCCAATCGCCTTCGTTCGGCTGGCTATAAAAAAAACGGCTTTGTCTATGGTTTTGTAGATTTGACAGTGACACGTGACAGTTGCCGTAGCCAAACTTTTTTTTTCATTTTTGTGGCAAACATTCGATGCTGGATTCTGTCTAAAAACCCGGTCGTTCGGTCAAACAAAGGTTCAAAGTACTTTTACAAAAATATCTGCAATCATAAAGTATTTTTGAAATCGGACAAGATAAATCGGATAATTGATGGTTTTCCTCGAAATGGTTTTCGAATTGGAGCATACTAAAAAAAATGAACAATGCCAATTAAGTTTGTGGGATTTATATCTGTTTTATGTGGCAGTAGTGGGATAAACATATATATTTCATACAGGCTTGGTTATCTTGCCAGTGAGTGGCGGAGTAGCGAGGTAAATATTTTTTGTTCATTGAAATGGACCTCCGCAAAGTGACGCCTGATTCAATAAAGTATTTATTTGATCAATCTTTTGTTGCATTGCCTTTGGTGTATATCATGACATTTGTAAAACATCAAGTCGGATTTTGCCCGTCTGCGCTCCGTTCTGCTCCGGTGGGAGGGTACCCTAAGACTCCGCCTGTCTATGTAAGTGAGATCGTACCTTGTATATATCTGTGAACTATGATATGTGACTAATAAAAGGTAAGCTTCTGTATTCGTTGCGTGTTTGATGTTTTTTTTAATGTAACGCCAAGGCGTTGTTTTGTCCGGCCTCACGTCGCCGTTTGCACCTCCTGGTGTTGCCACCTCATGCTCCACTAACGTGTTTCGATAGGTAATATTAAATGAATCAAAAAAAATTACTTCTTGATTTTTTTGTTTAAAAGTCAAGTCATGGCCGGGAATCGAACCGATGTGTTACACGTTTTCGAGTGTTTTATTCTATCCTATAGTATTTCCGGTGACTACTAACGAAGTGCTATATTTGAATGTTATAACGCTTTTAATTTTTACTATGAGTTATTGCTAATGTTCATATATTAATTATTGTAAGAGTGCTCAAAATAGTATTTTCTCTATGTTAAAATCGATTGGGGTGTTCGAAGTAAAAATAACTAAATGAAACTGAATGTCGTTCTGTAAGCTTATTACCTAACTCGCTCGCAATCGCCATCGTGTTCATTTTGACAGTTCATGTATGGGCTGATAATTGGCATCGGAGTCACCTAGCTGTCACATTCATACATGAACTGTCGAAATGAACACGATGGCGATTGCCAGCGAGTTGGGTAATAAGCCTACTGATCTAAGTAGTTTTACTTTTAATGTTTCTGTACTATTTTTAAATCAGTTTGGGCCAAATTGTTGATATTTAGTTGACAACGAAAAATTCAATTGACAATTAACTCGTAAATTAATAGTAAACGAGCTATTGTTTTGGCTATTTTTTGTTTACTACATATTGCACTGTCATCCGATCTACATGCATACGTGAATCCCGTCTTTATCCCTTACTGGGTAGGGAGGCTATAAATACCGTCCCGTATTTCCCGGCCTGGAAATACCGACCAGATATTTGGCAGCCAAAATGTGGCCGGTATTTCTAGGTATACGAAATATCACCCCGGTACGCTCTAATACCGAGGTGGTGAATCGGAAGCCAGTCGATTTTACAGCTCTTTTACATGCCTTTTGAAACTACCAGCGCATTCGGAAAGACCATCGTTGCCAAGAAGAATGCGCCGCGAGAAACTTGGCGGAAAATCTTTTTTTTTTTTTAATAAAATACATTGAGCTACTGCAATACTTAACTTCTACTTAAATTAAATACATTTATAAAAGGGATGTATGAGGTCCCCGAGCCTTAAATTATATTAGTCTATAGTAGAGATGTATTTGGAATTTGAGTGATATTAAACGATTTTGAGTACTTAGATAATTTTTGGACCCTCGGGACGGATATAACTCTAATTTTGTATGCCTATGTAGTTCGGATGACTGCAAGTGCAGTAAAAAAAAATTGTAACTTTTTGTTTACTAAAAGATGTATTTTCTGCCAGCGGTCCTAAATGTAACTGAATAGTTTTGTTAATTATTTATTCATTATACTTATACGAAGTAATGTTTATTGAAGTTACTTTACAAAGTACATTAATAAATTTATATTTTCTGTTGTACATAGTAGGTTATATCGTGTTAGGTACTGTCCAAAATGATGTGAATAAAGTATATTGTATAAAAGTGTTATTTTCATTCATGAATTACTTAAAACGGAACTAAGTGGACATCGATTATATAATCTGTAAGTATAGGGGGGATGTCACACTTGTTTTAACCTTTTCGACAAACGATCTATATATACGCCCTTTACTTGGCTTTAGGTTCAACTTGAGGCATCGCAGTGATGAAGTCTGGCGTATGGGTATGGCGTGTACAGTCAAGTGTAATAATATGTATCTAGTCAAAGTTTCAAAAATAAGTACTATACGCTCTTACATCGGTGTATTAAGGTCGTGGGACATAATTTTGAGAAGTTCGTATCGATACTTATTTTTGCACTTGACCGTACGTCTCGTAGACTACAAGCCCATGGACAAAAAAAAACATGTGAAATGAACCAGCGTGAAACACGCTTAGAAGGCTGTTATGTTACTATTACATTACTATTAATGTTACTAATTGATTGTTCTAATGTATTGTTTACTATTAATGTCACTATATCATAAAATAACTCTGAGCGCTATGCCGTCTTTTCTGAGCGGTACAGATTTTTTTCCCATACATTGAAAAATAAAAAAATGTACTAACTTCCGGCACCACCGCTTTAAAGCGGCACTAGGTCTTTCGATATTTATTTTTAATCATCCATAAGCTATAAAAACGCCGTAAATTAATAATTAGTCGTAATTCCTCACTTGTACCTGAGAAATTCCATAAATGTACCGCTCACAAAAGACGGCATAGCGCTCGAGAGTTATTTAATGATATAGTAACAGCCTTCTGAGCGTGATTCACGCTGGTACATTTCACATGTTTTTTTTTTCCATGGGCTTGTAGTCTATCTTGTATTGGACGTGGTGGCGAAAAGGTGGAGGGCTCTCACAAGTTTGTATGGATATGAGAGTTGACTTGGTTTTTGAAATAGAGATAGTTTATAATAGGAAACTTCATTTAAGAAAGGATTTTGCCACAAGCTCGTTTTGAGGTGGATTTAGGGCAGTGGTTCCTAACCTGGGGGTAATTACCCCCGCAGGGGTAAAACGGAGTTTCTAGGGGGATAACATGGCATGGCACGAAATAGTATTAAAATAGCAATAAACAAAATAATAGTACGGTTAACTCCGAGATTTATATATTACTTTACTTACTAGTTACCTAAACGTGCAATTTCTTACATAATAAACATATTTTCGTTCGAATTTGTGTGGTTTTAATTATTTTTAATTAGCTGGGGGTAAACTCAATTCCCATACTTGTTCACAGGGGTAGTGACATTGAAAAGGTTAGGAACCACTGATTTAGGGCTTTGACAAGTTTGTATGTAGGTCCTTGGTTTTTGGATTAGACATCGGAAATTTAGAAAGAAGGTAGTTTATAGATGAGACGCGTCGGGTTAGATGGTAATTTTGAGGGCCGGATGTAAGTGGTTTTAGGAGCTTTGCTGCAAATTTTAGTTTGCGCGGACGGAGTCGCGGGCAACTCCTCGTTAGGCCGCCGAGGACTCTTTTACATGTCTTTTTTTTAATTAAACTACATATAATTCGCATAGGAACAAGGTCACGTGACAGCTAGTAACAGATAGAAAAATTCGAAGGCTTACCCACTTGCGATGGGTGGTGTAGGGGAAGCACGCGTCACGGAATGACGAGGATCCGGGTTCGATTCCCGGCCGTAGCTTTACTTTTCGGATTTTTTTAAGTATTCTAATTTTTAGTGTAAAAATGTAGATGACTGCAGGTGGCGCTAGGGTCGCTACAAGGTTATAATTTATTAATGTATGAATTACTATTTTGTTGCCACCATGCGATATTATAATATGTCCTAATTAATTAATAAACTGGATAACAAATAAATATTTGTAACTAGTGCAGCACAAATAAAATATATGCTCACTTACACGTTGAATTTACACACTTCACAGGTCATAACGCTTAAAATAAAACATGACACATACGTTAAAACATTAACTTTATTTTTTTAAGGCAACAATCGACACGCGAAAGGTTTCGTTAACTGGTAGTAGGTTAGGTCTCTGCTTTAGTAATCGAGCCGAAAACAAGAAGGCCTACTTGGGCTTTTAGAATTTAGAAAAAAACTTACACTATATATAAACAGATACGCATGTAGCAAAAGACGCATACATTACCATAGAAATGGGTAAACATGTAAAAATACCTTCGCCACCTATAATGATTTAGTAATTGTGCGCACAACCTCAACCAAAATAAGTTCGCATTGTACAATGAACAGGCAAATTAGAAACAATAGGAATATATGCGGTAACGTTTGCGATTTACCAACTATGCCGCTGTCAAAAGGAATTTTCTGGTTAATCAAGCAAATCACAGGATAAATATAGAACGCAGTTTTGAATCAGTTATGTTAGTTTGTTGCCTCGGTTGTCCGGGTGTGAAACTGCCGTTGCAAGATCCGATAGCGCCGGCCGTTGTGGATGCTTGGAGGTGTAGCCAGGTTGGCTCGCGACGTCTTCGGGAATGTACAGCTAGGCGCTGACGTTGGAGAACGGAGTACGGTGAAAAGGTGTTGATGTTCAAGTTATGGGTTAATTTCCCGTCCAATATAGAAAGCTGAAAATAAAACTTACAATGTAAGGAAACCCAAGAACTCGCAAAACCCCACGAACAGCCACCAAACAGAACACTCACCCGAAATGGAAAAATCCGGCTTTTTAAAACCACCGTACAAGGTGATAAACGGTGATAAACGGATAAAAAGAAACGCACAGGAACGCTGCACCACAAAAACAAGCCTCCGGAACTTGAGGAAAAAAATCGCAATACGGAGTATCTTGTTGTTTGTGTAATATTTCTCTCTCAGCAGGAGAATCAGATCTCAATCACTTTTTCCTTAATGTCAGTTCTGAATTTTTGATACCGAACACCAATTTTAAAATTCAAACGAATCTGCTCAAAAGAATGATTAATGACCAGTATGAACGGCGGAAAAAAGGTTACTAACAAAATAATAAATAAAAAAGGCTAAATCACCATGCAGCAAAAATAATGCTGCAGACATCCCCCTACCAAAAGAAATTTAAAATCTAAATCAAGAGAGAACACTGACATTCAAATACCATGAAGTTGTAAAAATTTGACAACCCTAATCAATAATGTTTTGTCAACCCTGAATATCCAAAACCTAAACAGCCCTACTACAAGCTTGACGAAACTCCAAAGCGTAAGCCGAAAAGGATATCACCGCAACATCTATAATGAAATCACAATGTAAATTACCACTGAGTTAAAACAAAAAATCACGATACCCTAATATGTACCGATACCCACTTGAAATCAAAATGTTTCTAGAAACTTGGATTGGAAGAATGCGGAAACCTAAAAACAAATAAAACAACTCAAACAAGCCGCTGAAACTACTGGACAATAATAGCTATAACCATTATTGAACGTTAGAAAAGCTAACTCACATCCCCACACACAATCGCACCATAAAACAAAACAACCGCATATCTAACTGAAAGACTTAACCCAATACCGTACGAACCAAAATGAACCTTACGCATAATGACTAATTAAAAGTTGCGCCATCTATCAACACACCGAAGCACTAACTACTGGCCATTGAAACAAAGTGAAGCTCAAACTGACAAAAAAACTGTCACATGAAGATTTCAACTTGTCAACGCCACCTATAAATAATATTAAGAACAAACTTCACGACGCCATCTATGTGACTAAATCTGAACCAACACCCTCTGTCTGAGATAAAATTTCAGAACAAAATTTAAAACGCCCACTGTCGGTGAAACAATAGAACCACATAAATACAGTCAACTACATAAAATTGAACACACTGCCGCTAGTACTAAGAACAACACTTAACTGCAGTTTAAATCCTAAAGACCAAAACTAACCTATCTTCCTAACTACCGAAGCACGGAAACTGGTACGGACGCGACAAAGTATGTGGCGGCTCTACCACAACTTGAAGCAAGCCATAACATCAGAACGTGGTCTTCGTAGGATATAACCTAAACCATCTAAAATAGACAACGAATGATTCCAATAGGTTGAGGATAATTACAAGAGACCTGGCAAGTCCGACTCTTGTTGAATCCTCGAAACTCGAGTCTGACCCAGCGCCAGTATAAAAAAAACACGTAGTTTAACACCTATGGTACAGTCGGTAAAAAAAACGACCACCAAAAATAAGGCGAAATAACGTATAGATTAGGGGGGACCGTCAGCCTGAAAAAAAAGGTAACGACCTCGGGAAACAAGAAAACGATGCACATCGAAATAATGAATAAATTAAGAAAAAAAAAAGGGTAGGTACAGTCAGACTGGAAAAAATCGGGACAACCTATGGTACGGTCGGCAAAAAAAACGACCACCACAAGATAAGACGAAATAATGTATAAAAAAAGGTAGGTATAGTCAGACTGGAAATAATCGTGACAACCTCTGGTACAGTCGGCAAAAGAAACGACAACCACAAGATAAGGCAAATAAAGATAAAGGGAAATAAAGATAAAGGGGAATAAAGGGAAATAAAGTATAAATTAGGGAAAAGATAGGTACCATCAGCCTGGAAAAACGACAAACACGCGTATCTTTATGCGAGCGTCGTCAAGAAACGATAAACACGCGTATATTTATGCAAGCGTCGTCAAGAAACGATAAACACGCGTATATTCATGAAAGCGTCGTCAAGAAACGATAAACACGCGTATATTTATGCAAGCGTCGTCAAGAAACGATAAACACGCGTATATTCATGAAAGCGTCGTCAAGAAACGATAAACACGCGTATATTTATGCAAGCGTCGTCAAGAAACGATAAACACGCGTATATTCATGAAAGCGTCGTCAAGAAACGATAAACACGCGTATATTCATGAAAGCGTCGTCAAGAAACGATAAACACGCGTATATTTATGCAAGCGTCGTCAAGAAACGATAAACACGCGTATATTCATGAAAGCGTCGTCAAGAAACGATAAACACGCGTATCTTTATGCGAGCGTCGTCAAGAAACGATAAACACGCGTATATTTATGCAAGCGTCGTCAAGAAACGATAAACACGCGTATATTCATGAAAGCGTCGTCAAGAAACGATAAACACGCGTATATTTATGCAAGCGTCGTCAAGAAACGATAAACACGCGTATATTCATGAAAGCGTCGTCAAGAAACGATAAACACGCGTATATTCATGAAAGCGTCGTCAAGAAACGATAAACACGCGTATATTCATGAAAGCGTCTATCGGGCTCGAGAACCCATACCCTTGGACTGTGCTGAACGAATGAAAAAAAAAACATACGTCTCTTAGGATAGACGATACGTCTCTTAGAGAAACCAACGTGAAGAAACTTGCAGTATTTGCCAAGAAAAAATAGGACCCTGGATAGGGTAAAATAGTATACCGGAAAAAGATATAACGAACGATGCGCCTTTCGGAACTTAGGGGAAATTATAAATCAAATGACTGGAAGCCAGAAAAGAATAGGACGGACGATGCGTCTTTCGGAATTTAGGGGAAAATTTATATATTAAATAAATCTCCATACCACAATAGAGTAGCATTATTTTAAAATGTCTTTCACGTGATAAGTACCAATGTGTGGAGAGTCTAAATCAGCTAACTCGTAAACTTGAGATGAAACGCGCCGAATTACACGACACGCCGTGAAACGAGGAGCAAACTTACCACCCCTTTCAATATCTGGAGTACCCCTTTGGAAATTCCTACGCCATACAACCTGACCAACTTCAAACAAAACAGGAATACGATTTCGGTTGTAGTAACGGGCGTTTCGCACGAAGGCTTGCGTCAACGCGTCGGCCACTTTTGCGTAAACTTCCCGTAACGATCTGAGGTTTTCCGCACGATCGTTCCGACTGTTATCCAACCCAGGGTTAACAGTCTGAACTCTTCTGCGATTACAGAGAACATCAACCTCACGTCCGTATATAAGGAAATTAGGGGTATAATTTGTAGCCAAATTAACGCAAGAGTTTAAATATAAGGCAACCTTAGGAAGTTGCCTGGCCCAAGTACGGTTATCATCAGTCACAAGTATACTTAAAGTAGTGACCACAGTTTGATTAAATTTCTCAGCTACGTTCGCATTCGGACTATAGTAGGGAGTGAAAATAGGTGACGAAATATGATACGACCTAAGGAAATCTTCAAATTGACGACTCCTAAACACAGTAGCGTTATCACATAGGACGTTGAGTGGAGTTCCATATCTCAAAATTACCTCAGACTCTAATGCGTGTGTAATTGACTTTGTATCGGACTTCTTCAAAGGTGCTAACCAAACAAACTTCGAAAAGACATCTACCATCGTGAGAATATACTTGTACCCATAATATGCGGTAGGTAAAGGACCAACCAAATCGATTGAAAGCAAATCAAGAGGAGCACTTACGGCACGCGGATATAACTGTTGTCCTCTTGGCTGAGTGTTAGCGATCTTAAAAGATTTGCAAATCTGACACAATGAGAGACGTGAAGCAATATCTTTGTACATGTTAGGCCAATAATACAGATCTCGTGTCTTAAAATAAGTTTTCATAATTCCAGGATGGACATTAGGAAATTCATTGTGGATTTCGTCTATCGCTTCGCTCGTTTTAGAGGCAGGCAAAACTATCTTCCAAGGGTCATCAACAAGTGGGTTATCTACCGACACCCTGCGGAGTAAAATACCATTGCGCAAAGAATACGCCGGAAAAAGTTGTGGAGTAGACGAAACACCTGAATACACTCTCTCATACCAAGGATCACCAGTAGAGACCTGACCCCGTTCAAAGGCGATAAGGGACACTTGGGGCCTAGATAACACGTCTGGTACAACATTTTGAACGCCCTTTCGATGCTCTAGTTCAAAATTGTACTGAGAAAGGATAGTAGACCAACGAGCTAATCGACCTGTTGGGTTATCTAAAGTTAGGAGCCACTTTAAGGCGATATGGTCTGTGATGATCTTAAATTTTACGCCATCTAAATAACCACGAAAGTGTTTTACGGAATCCAGCACAGCTAAAAGTTCACGCTCCGTGGTGCTATAATTACGTTCTGCCTTAGAGAAAAGACGGGAAAAATATGCGATCGGGTGTTCGATACCGTCAAAAACCTGTACCAAGACCGATCCGAGTCCGACTTGGCTAGCATCACACTGCAAAATAAACGGCTTCGTAAAGTCCGGACAAGCCATAACCGGTGACTCAATAAGAACCTGCTTCAACCTTAAAAAGGCGGCTTCCGCGCTGTCATTCCATTCAATAGGATCTTTTCCTTTCTTCTTGCCAATCAGAGCTGTCAAAGGCGAAATGATTGTAGAGAAATTGTCGACGAATCTACGGTAGTAAGAACACAGACCGAGAAAAGCTCGTAATGACTTCGCTGTAGTCGGAGCCGGGTAATCGCCGATTGCCTCCAATTTCTTTGGATCCGTTTGCAATCCCTTCTCATTAACAATGTAACCTAGATACCTCAATTCGGATTTACAAAATTCACACTTCTTTAGATTGACTGAAAGACCTGCATCCATAAGACGATCCCGTACCTTGCCGATAAGCTTGAGATGACTATCAAAATCACGAGAGACGAGGATCAAATCATCGACATAGCCAAATACGAAGTCCTCCGAATCATGAGTGTATTCAAAATTAACTATCATGTCTGTAAGACGTTGCATTTCGGACGCCGCATTTGTTAGACCAAAAGGCATTCGGACAAACTCAAATAAACCACGCTGTGGTACTATGAAAGCGGTTTTCTCACAGCTGGCTTCATCTGCCAAAGGAATCTGCCAGAAAGCACTACGAAAATCTAATGAAGTCAAATACTTCGCCCCGCGGAGATTATCCAAAATATCCTGAATTCTTGGTAACGGGTACGAATCACGAATAGTGACGTTGTTCAACCGACGACTATCAACGCAAAAACGAACTGAACCGTCTTTCTTTGTCACCATTACGACAGGGCTCGCCCACGGCGACCTAGATGGCCGAATAACACCTACCTCCAACATCTTATCAATCTCCTCATTTAAAACTTTCAACTTAACCGGTGACAGAGGATAATATCTTTGACGGACGGGAGGTCCTACCGTTTCAATCTTATGTGACAGCCATTTAGTACATCCGAGACCAATCTTATCAGAAGAAATAGCGGAAAAATCGTCAATAACTTTCTGAAGTTTGACCTCTTGTTCTGGTGTGAGAACTTCACGAGGATGGATATAACGAACTTCACTAGAATCAATGGACTTGTCCACCAGTGTCGGAGCCTTTGGCACAAAAAGCTTGCCGCTCTTGTCGCCAGCGAAAAACTGACTTAAAACCGACGTGAGACCAAAATAATTCCAAAACTCAATCCCTAAAATGAATTGAGTTGGTAAACCAGAACCAACAAGGCAGGGGTGCGGAGAAGACGAACCATTAAAAAAAATTGGAATATCCACACCACCCAGAATTTTAATAGGACTGTTATCAGCGGAAACAACTGAAGGCTGAATTTTCGAACTATATTTCAAACCGAGTTGATTTAGCAAGGAGACATCGACGAGTGACATCTGAGCACCAGAGTCAAGAAGTGCTTTTACTTTACAACCAGCTGCTGTGATTTCGATAAAGAGACGATTGTCAGGTGAATCGTTTACGACTAGAGGTGACACGGTTGAGCCGAGCCGTATAACCTCGTCGCTTAGTTTTTTGAAGAAGAGGGGTTACATTGGGGGCAATTTCGAGTAGATACCCCTATGCGTTTACAGTTGAAGCATACGATACCAGGAAGTTTCGGACATCCCCGATAATCGTGTCCAAATTCATCGCACTTCAAACACTTGGGATAAGTTTCGGTGCTAACAGGTGACACAACGACGGGACAAGTAGACTTATACTGAAAAGTTTCAAAATTTCTAGCAATTTCCAGGAGGGAATCCATATCTTTCACGATATTCGTAGCCAGACATGGGTGGTAACGCGCATGCAATCCGTACTTAACGATCGTTAACAAATCGTCCTCGTCAATCGGAGAACGTAATTTAGCATTTAGATCACGGATTTCGATGACAAAATCAACGACAGTCTGATCGCTACGTTGCTTCAGCGCACGCAATTGTCGCTCAACCTTAAAGTCGTAGTCGACGGTATCAAAGGTACGCAAGAACGCCGATTTGAGACTAGCGAAAGTCAAACCCGGAAAACGGATAGCCCTAAAATATTTAAGCGCACTCCCAGAAAGAAGTTCGTGAAAGCGAATAACTACATAAGCGGGACTGACTCCGCGAGCGATGCCTTCTTCCTCGACGCGTGTAAAAAACTCACGGACGCATGAATCCCCCGAAAAAGTAAGATTCCATTTGGTAAGCGACTCGGACTTTGCAGTGGCAGGATAGCATCCAGACGCTTTGGCATTCAAGGCTGTTGGTTGATCCGGGACCGAAGCGTGAGTGGAAAGATTTTTGACAGCGGTTGTTTGTTCAGAAGTTGGCTGGATGGGGACATTCGGAGCAGAATTAACGCGACGCGGGAATGGTCGCGGTGTGATGAAGGGGTTTGCTGGTGGCCTAAGCGGAGTGTCGCCGATCGATATATCCTCAAAACTATCCATTACAACGATATCTAAAATACGACAAAATTATTGAAACAACAAGGACGATATGTAAAAGAAAGCTAACAGACTTACCTTGTAGTTCCCTAAGACTACGGGTACTAACTAAGGTAGCAGGCTAGGAAAGAAAATAACACGGGATAGGTTGAGTAGGAGTAAAATAATAAGACGTAATTAATTTGTAAAAAATTACACAATTTTATAATTAAAAAAAAATTTGACGCAGAGAATAAAAATATAGATAGAAGTTCACGAAACAATGTCACACAGCTATGCAAATGTCGATCCACTTGGAGATGGGCAGGCACGAATGAATCTGAAAGCAAAACTAAAAGAATTAAAATGATGACCGAGGAACGGTCACCCTCCCCTTACAAAAAATATTTTAAAAATATATTTGCTTCACAACAAATTAAATTAAAATAAAAAATTACTTACGTTCGGGCGCCATTTTGCAGCACAAATAAAATATATGCTCACTTACACGTTGAATTTACACACTTCACAGGTCATAACGCTTAAAATAAAACATGACACATACGTTAAAACATTAACTTTATTTTTTTAAGGCAACAATCGACACGCGAAAGGTTTCGTTAACTGGTAGTAGGTTAGGTCTCTGCTTTAGTAATCGAGCCGAAAACAAGAAGGCCTACTTGGGCTTTTAGAATTTAGAAAAAAACTTACACTATATATAAACAGATACGCATGTAGCAAAAGACGCATACATTACCATAGAAATGGGTAAACATGTAAAAATACCTTCGCCACCTATAATGATTTAGTAATTGTGCGCACAACCTCAACCAAAATAAGTTCGCATTGTACAATGAACAGGCAAATTAGAAACAATAGGAATATATGCGGTAACGTTTGCGATTTACCAACTATGCCGCTGTCAAAAGGAATTTTCTGGTTAATCAAGCAAATCACAGGATAAATATAGAACGCAGTTTTGAATCAGTTATGTTAGTTTGTTGCCTCGGTTGTCCGGGTGTGAAACTGCCGTTGCAAGATCCGATAGCGCCGGCCGTTGTGGATGCTTGGAGGTGTAGCCAGGTTGGCTCGCGACGTCTTCGGGAATGTACAGCTAGGCGCTGACGTTGGAGAACGGAGTACGGTGAAAAGGTGTTGATGTTCAAGTTATGGGTTAATTTCCCGTCCAATATAGAAAGCTGAAAATAAAACTTACAATGTAAGGAAACCCAAGAACTCGCAAAACCCCACGAACAGCCACCAAACAGAACACTCACCCGAAATGGAAAAATCCGGCTTTTTAAAACCACCGTACAAGGTGATAAACGGCGAAAAGAAACGCACAGGAACGCTGCACCACAAAAACAAGCCTCCGGAACTTGAGGAAAAAAATCGCAATACGGAGTATCTTGTTGTTTGTGTAATATTTCTCTCTCAGCAGGAGAATCAGATCTCAATCACTTTTTCCTTAATGTCAGTTCTGAATTTTTGATACCGAACACCAATTTTAAAATTCAAACGAATCTGCTCAAAAGAATGATTAATGACCAGTATGAACGGCGGAAAAAAGGTTACTAACAAAATAATAAATAAAAAAGGCTAAATCACCATGCAGCAAAAATAATGCTGCACTAGCTTCTGCCCGCGACTTCTTCTGCGTAGAATTATACATAAAAACCTTCCTCTTGAATCACTCTATCTATTAAAAAAAACCGCATCAAAGTCCGTTGTGTAGTTTTGAAGATATAAGCATACATAGGGATGTAATGATAATGTACCGAAATTTCTGTATTTTATTTAAAAGATAGGCTGAACCGCGACGTTTCTCTAATTTTCATTAATCAAGAAAAATCGTCGAAAAAAGAATCCGGCGAAACAGGAACTAGTCCAAATTTTGTGCTGCTAAGTATATACATATAGCAGCCGCATCTGACGTTCGTTGCCTATCGTTTATCTGATCAGGAGCCGGCGTCGGAGCCGTCGGAAGCGTCGGAGGCGTCGGAGGCGTCGGACGCGGAGTCTTCGGAGGCGAGGTCGCGGGCGGCGCGCGCGCAGGCCTCCATCAAGGAGCGGGAGCGCGAGGTGCAGCGCGCGCTCGCCACCTCGCTGCGGGACCGCGACAAGGAGCGCGAATACCACAAGCGGGATGAGGCCGTGCAGGTGGGTAGTGAGCAAGTCACAATGTCTGACTACCCTCATTCTCGTAATGTTGAACGAACGTTCCGTGACCAAATTGAGGGCGTTTTGGTAAAGGGGTCAGGTCAAGAGTACGCGAAACCGACGAGCGTGTATGAATAGATTGATACATACATACATATATAAATCATGTCCCTATACCTTACGGGGTAGACAGAGCCCAAGGTAACAAGACCTAAAGACCACGTTTAGCATGGTTGTGGGCGTATGGATGGAAAGGGAGGGGCGGTCTTGTTAACTATAAATGTTAGCATTTTATAGCCGTTGTTACCGTTTTAATTGGTTTTTCTATTTTGTTGTTGCAGCACTTCAACGCCCTGCTGGCGGACCTGGTGCGGAACCCGGACCTGTCCTGGCGGGAGGCTAAGAAGCAGCTGAAGAAGGACCACCGGTACACCCTGGCGGAGCTGCTCACCAAGGAGGACAAGGTGAGGCCGGCAACACCTAAACGCCACGTTTAGCGTGATTGTGAGCGTATAGTTGGAAAAGGGGAATCGAAATAGTGATGGGTTGCTAGCATCGCCTATAACATGATTCTTAAGATTTTCGCCCATTCCCTCGATGGGCTTTCACTATTCACGCGGGAAGAGAGGCAACTGGCATTCTAAAGTCAAAGTCAAAGTCAAAGTTATTTATTGCCAGAACATAGTGTGAATAACAAAGATCTTATGAGTAGTGGAATAGGATGTGCTTATGTTCTACCTACACACCCACACTATTCTATGTTTTTTCATTGCTCCCGAGAGGATAATTTTTCCCTTCTTAGGGATAAGTTCGCCTTTATACTAATTTCTGTGTATTTCTGTATTTTTTTGATTTTTATGCGCAATAAAGAGTTTACATACATACATACTATCATCAATAAAAATAAAAATAGTTGATCCAACCACTTACAGAGATTCGAGAATTTTCTGAAATTTTCCATCGGCACATCGCATGTGTTGGAATCTTGATGGTGTTTGTGTGCGCAGGAGCGTCTGTTCGCGCAGCACACGGGCCTGCTGGGCACGCGGCGGCGCGACAAGCTGCGCGCGCTGCTCGGCGAGCTCGGCGTCGCGCACGGCGCGCGCTGGCGGGACGTGCGCGCGCAGCTGCGGGCCGAGCCCGGCGCTCCCGTCTACACCAGCCCTGACAAGGTATATATACACACACACACTACACACCGTAAGGCGTAGAGGCTGCTCTCTCAGAAACGAGATTGTGCTTCAGTGATTTCACCCCAAACTCCTTTATACCTCCGATATGAGGCGATTTTGGCGGAATGTTTTCTCGTTTTGCTATATGTTACACTAGCACTGGCAAGAAGTTTATACACACACACACACACACACACGCACGCACACACACACACACCGCAACGCGTAGAGGTTGCTCTCTCAGAAACGAGATTGTTTTTTTTTTTTTTTTTATATATGAATAGAAAGGCAAACGAGCAGGTGGGTCACCTGATGGTAAGTGATCACCACTGCCCATAGACACCCGCAACCCCGGAGGGATTGCAGATGCGTTGCCAACCTAGAGGAATAAGATGAATGGCCTCTTGTGCCCGTAATTTCCCCGGCTGTCTTACTCTCCACACCGGAACACAGCAGTGCAAGCACTGCTACTTAGCGGCAGGATTAGCGAGTAAGATGTTGGTAGCGATCCGGATGGACCTTGCACAAGGCCCTACCACCCGCAAACTTACTTCACTTACTTGTACTTCATTGATTTCACCCCAAACTCCTATAAACCTCCGATATGAGGCGATTTTGGCGGAATGTTTTCTCGTTTTGATAAATGTTACACTAGCACTGGCAAGGTATATATACACACACACACACTATACACTGCTAGGCGCAGTATCTCTTTTTTCTGTATGATACAATAACGCTGACACGCGCACACACTACATACAGCAAGATGTGAAATTATGCTTCATTGATTTCACCCCGGGCTCCCATATACCTCCGACATGGGCTGCTTTTGACGGCATCGTCAGATCTTTCACTATTGAGAACCCGTATTGTCGCGAAAAAACTTACTTTTGGGGGCTCCGATGCTTACCTCTTTAACCCCCTCCCCCCCCCTAGCATCGCTACCCCCGCTGGAACAAAATTGTGCTTCGTTTATTTCACTCCAAGATACTTTGGACATTGAAAACTAAAATAGGTGGTTTATCACGATAAATAGCATAATTCCCGCGGGGTAGTGTTTCGAATTCTTCGCTGACGAACATGCTGTCAGTAGTTTATATTATATTGCGTGCAGGGCCGTCTTAAACTACGCTGGGGCCCTTGGGCACACAAAAATTTGGGGCCCTTTTGGAAAGTAAAAAAGCTAATTATAATAACATTTTTTACTAAGTGTAACCATTTGTTATAGAAATTGTCGGTCCCCGTGTGCCCTTATGTTGAGGCCGGTATTGATTGCGTGTTATTTGTACAGATGGAGCGAGAGTTCCGCGACTACCAGCGCGACCGGCAGAGCGCGGCAAAGACGGCGCTGAGGCAGCTGCTGCACGAGACGCGCTCCCTCACGCACAAGACGCTGGCGCAGCTCAAGCAGAACGACAGCTGGCAGACCGTGCACGACTCCCTCAAACACGACGCCAGGTAACAAGCGAGGCAGAGACTTGACGACCGGGTAGCCTAGTGGTTAGTGACCCTGACAATGAAGCTAGAGCTCCTGGCTTCGAATCCCGGTAGGGGCAGACAGTTGTATGATGAATACGAATGTTTGTGCTCGAGTCATGGATGTTGTATGTATTTATCTACATTATATAAGTATGTTTATCCGTTGCCTGGTACCCATAGTACAAGCTTTGCTTAGTTTGGGGCTGGGTCAATTGGTGTAATTTGTCCCAAGATATTTATTTATTTATTAGTGTTACTCTCTAAGGACGCATTCGTTAGTTATGTGAGGCGTCGTATCGAATCTCTACCGCCGTCTTACTCGGTAATACTGCCGCCAAGCAGCAGTGCTTGCACTGCTGTGTTCGAGAGAGGAGAGTAAGACAACCGTTGAAATTACTAGCGTATGAGGTATTCTAGTGTTGCGGGTAATGCCACCACCGGGTGGTGCTGCTCACTTCAGGTGACCCCACTCGCTTGTTTACCTTTTTTTGTCATATATGGGCGGGTATATAAGCACCTGTTGCGCGTGTCCAGGTACCTGGCGCTGGAGCACATCCCTGAGGAGCGGCAGACGATCATCGCGGGCTACCTGGAGGAGCTGCAGCACAAGGGGCCGCCGCCGCCGCCCACAGCCACCGAGCCCGCGCGCCGCGCCAAGCAGTGACAGGTACACGCACACATCACCCTAATATCACACTAGCATCACTGCAATATCGCACAAGCATCACTATAATATCACACAAGTATCACTGTAATGTCACATAAACATCACCGTAATATCACACAAACAGGACTGTAGTATCACACAAATATCACATTAATATCATTCAAACATCACTGTAATGTCACATAAACATCGCCGTAATATCACACAAACAGGACTGGTAGTATCACACAAATATCACATTAATATCATTCAAACATCACTGTAATGTCACATAAACATCTTAATATCACAGCGTTTTTTTTTTATTGGTGTTTTTTCTTTCTTTGCAGTTGCCGGAGCAGTGAGCGCTGTACCCTCAAAATGTATATTTTGATGCAACTTATTCCTCTAGTTATAATTTTATTGTAATAAATAAATGAATTTAAATTTCAAATTGTTTTATTCAACGAAAATTTGTGCTTTTTTTGGAGCTGCAACACCTTGTGAATATAAAAAACGTACGCTCTGTGGGTAGGTCGCAAAGGGCTAATTTACACGTCCTTTGCTAACTACCAGCATTTTCGGAAAGACCACCATTGAATGCGAGAAACTTAGACCAACAATGTCATATGATTGTATATTAAAGGCTTCTATAGTCTTTCCAACCATTTATTTTCTCGATGTCAGGTGTAGTTTGATAGTTATAGTGTTATGACCTAATAAGTGATCAGTAGATACGATATCGATCCAATTTTATATATACGAGTAGTTGAGAAGTATTCAGCTATGGAGCCAATAAAACAACCGACTTACTTGAATGCCAATTTATTACTAAGCGTGCAAAATGGCCGAATGACAGTATGTTTGTAATGAATAAACAAAAAATATGTCACCATTAGAATGCTACATTATTCCTGAGTAACAGGCTATTTTTTATCCCGGTAAAAAATTACAACGCGTACAAAGTCGCGGGAACACATGTAGTTCAATATATGAAATACCGATACAATATCGATATTTCAATCATAACATCACTATTTGTATTCCCATAGAATGTAACTTAATTAAAACGTTTATTGTTTATCGTACTTTAAAAAGATATTACTGCATATATGGACTCAATTTGTCTTAGATGAATATTATATGGGTCAAGGAACAAAATTAGGCAGTTGTCATATTTTTTATGCCTCGCATTTAAAAGTTAATTTTTGCGTAAAAAGCGCAGTTACATTCTACGGGAGCTGTCATCGAGAAAATAAATGATTGGAAGGACTATAATTACCAGCATTTTCGGAAAGACCACCATTGAATGCGAGAAACTTAGCAGAAAATCTTATGACCAACAATGTCATATGATTGTATATTAAAGGCTTCCAGGCATATTAAAAGATTTCGAACTTGAAGCTGGTTTGTTTCCTTTCTTAAACATATAATTATATTTAAATTTATTAACATGTAAACATATTTATTTATTGCCCTCAAGTAGCCGCCGGCAGCTTAGTCGCCGCGGTCTATTCCCATAAGTTTCATTATTTAAAGGACTTCGGATAATAGAACTAGTGGCAATTATTTTTTCCCAGTAAGTATTATATTTTTAAACATGACATTTGCTCACACAACCATGCATTACAAAAAGCCGCCCATATATTTGTTGACAGCGTCACGATGTGTCTAGGACGCGCATTATAATAATTAGCAGCTAGAGAAAGAGTAGAAGGAGAAGTAGAAGAAGGCCACTGCCCAATTTTTGAAAGCACGTTTGTGAAAATACCCCTTTATTTCCCGTGGCACTACTGTCCAAAGATTTCTATTTCAAAATCAAGTTTAACATAGTCGACGGAGCTCCTATTTCTGGGTA
This sequence comes from Pandemis corylana, assembly GCA_949127965.1. NCBI lineage: Eukaryota > Metazoa > Arthropoda > Insecta > Lepidoptera > Tortricidae > Pandemis > Pandemis corylana. The sequence continues at coordinate 711,736 of OX421875.1, read as the reverse complement.
TTTTTGGCCCTTCGGGCTGCTGAAGATCTGACATAACCTAAACCTACCTCCCATTTATGATATTTATTTTGGTCTGTAGTGCCATGGGTAATACACCAAAATACCACTCGAAAGTGGTGAAAAATTGTCCTGAATTTGAAATACGAGTAGCTTAGAAAATACTTACGGCTCTTCAAAAATCGGGCCCCAGAAGGCTGCTCTCATTTCTCAAATCAGAAATTCAAAATTTATTTAATACCATCCCCTTCACACTAATATTAAACAACATTAGTGAGAGCAAGAAAGACTATTCTAATTTGGGAACAGAATGTAGGAACGGCCGTATTTGTAGGAGAATGGTACCGCTACTTGCCACTAGATGGCAGCACATGGAAATATCGTCATTATGTGAATTGGTATTTTAAGTAGGTAAGTCGTTAATTAAACTACTTCAATATTACTTTGATTTTTGATTCCACAAACATTGCTAATTGTAACTTCATGTTTATAGGAATTTTATTACGACCTTTTAATTACTTCATTTATTATCTTAAACAAAATTAATGTTGTATAAATCAGTTTTTAAAACAGTAGTTGCTTAAAACGGATCGATTTATTTCTTTCTGGCAACATTATCTGTCAAACTTTCTGAGGTCAATGGGTCAAACTGCCGATTCTATCGGGGATATTTCTGCGATTGCCAGTAGATGGAGGATTTCCCCAAATAGTGTGAAATAAAAAAAGAGGATTTAACATTGTCATTTTTCGAGAAAAATGCCAAAACTTTTGAGGTTTGGTTAGTTTACTAGTCAATAATTTAAACGTTTATTAAATTAAAACTCTATATTCAAAGTCATACAAATATAAACTCGCATGGCGAAAAATTACTACATTATAAATTACAAAAACGTGATCAGTTTCATTTTACAATTCTTCTTTTTATAACATTATCCTTTACGTAAATAACAAACATTATATGACGACGAATCATGCTATCGAAAAATTTGTTCATGGTTGGACAATTTGTAAAAATACTGTTGGCAACACTTATCCAAAATCATGGGGATTTACGGAACCTGCGACCTTACCAACCGTCAGCAACATGACATTGACACTTGACATTGCATCGAAGCAACTTTATTGATTCGTTTTTCAGTATCGCAAGTTCGCAACAGATTCCATTCCCGCGTTTTCTCGCACCTCGTGGCCGCCGGTCCCTATTGCGTTTTATAAAAGAATTTGTTAATAAAACTTAACAAAACTGCCGCTTGCGTTCGCCCTGTAAAACATCGTTTCAAATAATCATTTGAACCACATTTAGGCCTTCAAAATGAGCGAAACGGATAAAAACAAAGCCGACGAGTACTTCAAAGCCGCCGAGGAAGCTTATTCGGCTGGATACAATTTAAAAGCAAAGCGGTATTTACAGAGAGCTGAGAATCTGCATCCTAGCGACCACTACAAGGAACTGCTGGCTAAGATACAAGCTGCGAGCTCCGGTGACGGCCCAGACGCACCCCACAGCAGGACTGAGGAGTTGACACGCAGCGCTTCGAGGCAGGAGCCGCTGCAGCTGAACTACACGCCAGCACAGAAGGAAACTGTCGACCGAATTAACAATTTGAAAGACTATTACGAAATCCTGGGTAAAATTGCACCATAATTCTATTAACTTAGGTTTTAATTTAATTTCTAACTGAGAACAGTTTATTTGTGGGGTACGCAAAAATGTTTTATTGTATGGTTCCGGATTTCAAAAAGGGAAATCAAGTTATGCTTTCCCCTTTCACTTACGCAAAGGCACTTTTAAAAAAAAAAATGACCGAAAATCAGTACTGCAGGTATCAGTGTAATGCTGAGCCAGCAACTGTTTCACTTTTGCGAAGACACAACGCTGATGATCTATTTTTCATGTCTTTTTTTTTTTCGTTTCTTTTCTTAAAATTGTGTATTTTATTTTTATATTTGTGTGTCTTGCAAAAAGGAATAAATGTCTTCTTTCTTTTCATAGTGTTTGGTCAGACAACTGACTGACTCGTACCTAACCATTGTGTCTTAAAATTATTCTAAAATATATCAGGGGCCCGATTTTTGAAAGCACATGTGCGAAAATACCACTCGAAAGTGGTGAAAAATTGTGCTGAATTTGAAAACAGATTTATACCACTTTCGAGGGGTATTTTCACACATGTGCTTTCAAAAATCGGGCCCCTGGTCCAGACGGACCTTGCACGTGGTCCTGCCACCCGCTGCAACTGGTCCTATCCTTACAGGCGTGCCCAATGATGCCAGTGAGTCGGAAATCCAGAAAACAGTCCGAAAGCTCGCCTTGGAGGTCCACCCGGACAAGAACCACGCACCCAGAGCCGAGGAGGCCATGAAAGTAAGCTGTCCTAGAGGTTTTAAGAAGAAGAAGGTTTTAATCGGAGTTCGAAGCATAACATAGCGGCGGCGGCGGCCTGTGTCGACTGTTATGAACAGGTTCATACATGTCGCGCGGGGAATCCCCCGACTCCCACTACGTGCACTCTATCGTCAATCATCCGACCCTGCCTCCGACTCCGATAAAACTACCTCCGTAAACATCCCTGATAGTTACTTATAAATATTGAATATTGATTGCTAGTCGGTGAACTACGCGGCGGCCGTGCTGCTGGTGCCGGAGCAGCGCACGGAGTACGACCGCCGGCGGCGCGAGCACCAGCTGCAGGACATGACCCCGGAGCAGATGTTCAACTCCTTCTTCAACCCCGAATGTAAGCTAATCGGTTATGTATGTGTAGGAATGTATGTAATCAGTGCTGCAGGCGTCTTATAGACTACAAGCCCATGGACAAAAAAAACATGTGAAATGAACCAGCGTGAATGAAGCTTAGAAGGCTGTTACTATATCATAAAATAGCTCCGAGCGCTATGCCGTCATTTCTGAGCGGTACATTTATGGAATTTCTCAGGTACAAATGAGGAATTACGCCTAATTATTAATTTACGGCATTTTTATAGCTTATATAGATGATTAAAAATAAATGTTGAAAAACCTAGTGCCGCTTTAAAGTGGTGCCGGAAGTTAGTGCAATTTTTTTTTCAATGTATGAGAAAAAAATTGTACCGCTCAGAAATGACGGCATAGCGCTCAGAGTTATTGTATGATATAGTAACAGCCTTCTAAGCTTCATTCACGCTGGTTCATTTCACATGTTTTTTTTGTCCATGGGCTTGTAGTCTATAACGCCTCAGCGTAATGCTGACACACAACGCTGATGATCTATTTTTCACGTTTTTTTTCTTTTCTTGTGTATTTTCTATATAATCGTGTATATTCTCTTATATTTGTGTGTCTTGCAAGGAATAAATGTATTCTTTCTTTCTTTCTCCCGACACAAATGAGTGTCATAAATTGACGTCGTTATCTGTGTGTGTCTGTCTGGCTTCGTAGCTCTCAAGCGGATGGACCGATTTAGATGCGGTTTTTTTCATCCGAAAGCCAGTTTCCTTGCGGTTGTTCTCAGCCATGTTTGGTAAAAATCGCTCCAGCAGTTTGAAGAGTATCAGCTCTTTTCCAGAATGATGCACGGCATATTTGACTTTTTTTTTAATTTACGTGTGATTGCTCGATTCATTCGTTGGGGGATTTTAAATTATAAATTTATTGTTATTACAATTTAGTTTGCCGTTTGTTTTGGGCAAACAAAAGCATTTACTTACCTTAGGATTTTGTTAGGGGGGGGGGGGGGGGGATGAGGCGCAGACAAACCAAGAATATATCTAAGTATGTTTTTTTTATTATTATGGCTACGCCTTTTAATTTAGCCAGCGTCAATCTAAGTATGTTTTATTTATAGGCTACATACATACATACAGTTTGACAACAAAAATAATGCTCCACGATGTACCTGCGCAGTAGACCAATTTTAGTAGCGCGGGAAACTCTGGCGCTGTTATTGGTCGATCGATTTCGTACCAACAATGGCAAAATCGTGTAAGCGGGACAGAGCTAAGAATGCAAAGCAAGCAATACTCTGCCAGTTGCGCTTGCAAATAAAGTTCAATATAGATTATTTACACGTTCGGCTAGTCGGCTACCATCGGAAACTGGTCTGCGCTTCTCTGCGCAAACGAATACTGCCGATGCGCATTATATTTGTTGTCAAACTGTACACAAATCACGTCTTTATCCCTTACGGGGTAGACCGAGCCTAAACATTATTATTATTATTGTGTATATTTATTTTTGTCTCAAGTTAGGTTTTTACAATATTCATATAAAAAGTAATAATAATAATAATAATTATTATTATTATAAGGTCACAGGTACCTACAGGCCACAATTAGCAAGATAGGTGTATAGGTGGAAAATGTAATCAAAATAGTGATGGGTTAGCTAGCCTCATCGCCTATAACATGATTCCTATAAGTTTCGCCCATTCCCTCGACGGGCTTTTACCATCTGCCCGGGTAGAGAAGCAACTGGTACATTCTATGTTTTTTCTTTGCTCCCAGACCAGCGTGGAAGAATAGGCTACCCACGTAATATTACTTTACTATTCCTGCATCTTCTGCCCCCCCTGCCCGTACCTCACCCCGCCCATGTCACCCCCGCCCTCTACGTACCTACGCCCTTGTCAATAATGCGTTTGTTCCAGGTCTGCCGACGCTCGAGCAGATGATGCCGTGGCTGGTGGGCGCCGCGGGCGTGGCCTTGTTCAGCGCCGGCGCGTACGCGCTCTACTCCTCGCTCAAGGAGGTGCGTACCCGCAAGATAGAATTGCAGCAAACCGACGAGCATGTATGAAAAGACTGATGAATGTGGATGAAGCGAAAGAGATGTCAGGATCGTAGCAAGTGGAACAGTAGTCTGCCTACCCCTGTGAGAAAGAGGCGTGACGGTATGTATGTATATACATAAATAAATCACGTCTTTATCCCTTACGGGGCAGACAGAGCCTAAGGTAACAAGACCTAAAGACCACGTTTAGCATTATTGTGGGTGTAATCAAAATAGCCACACCGCCTATAACATGATTCCTAAGATTTTCGCCCATTCCCTCGATGGTCTATTACCATCTGTTTTTTTTGCACTTTTCTATTGTTTATTTATTATATAAACTAACTATTTTGATTTCCCTTTCCACCTATACGCCTACAATCATGCTAAACGTGGCCTTTAGGTCTTGTTACCTCAGGCTCTGTCTACCCCGTAATATAGACGTGATTTGTGTGTGTGTGTGCCAAGAGAATTCCCCATTAACACAGGCTCGGCTGTTCTCCACAGAAATCCGAGCAATCGTCGGCAAGCGGAGGCAAAGGGAAATGCAACAAGCGACAAGTAGAGAAATAAAGAAGAAGCTCACCACGGACAAACTAGTTGATAAATATCAAACGCCAATATTTACAATTCAGATTTTTTTATGATTTGAATCTCAACTCTTCGAATGCTGAAATAAATAAAAACCTGCATTCTAAACTCATTGGTTTCGTAACCTATTTCAGATATTTAATTGAATCAGGCGTAACGCGAAGGTCCATTTTAATGAACAAAAAATATTTACTTTGCTTCTCCGCTACTCACGTGCAAGATAACCAAGGCTGTGTGAAATATGTTTTTCATGCATGCGTCGTACGACGTTGGCTTGCATGTGTGACAGTTGTGCTCATTAAACTTTGATAATGATCCCGTAGAGGGATCGAAACGTAGTGTTTGTGTGGTGTAAGGGATAATTAAGTTTGTGGGATTTATATGTGTTTTGTGTGGCAGTAGTGGGAGGGATTGCACGAAAAACATATATTTCACACAGGCTTTGTTATCTTGCACGTGAGTAGCGGAGTAGCAAGGTAAATATTTTGTTTAAAGAGGCAGTAGTGGAGGGAGGGATTGAAAAACATATATTTTTCGCACAGGCTTCACCTATTTCAGAGGTTAAGAAATAAATACAAAAAGATAGCACTAGGCCTGCGAAAAGTTAAGAGATAAGGTGAAGATACAAATCATAAAAAATCTAAATCGCACAAATTGGAGTTTGATATTTATCAACTCTAATATGAATATCACTACATATTATAAAACAGTCGCTTTCTGCTTAAAAATACCGCCAATGTTAACGGTATAAAGATTTATAATAATTTGCCCGAGTATATAAAATCTTTAGATGGTAATAAATTTAAAAATAAATAAAAATAAACTTAGATTTTTAACTTTGCATGTGCTTTTATAATTTAAATGAATACTTTTGTACGAATTATTAAAATATAGATATAAATAATTTATAATAATAAATAGGTACCTAAATATTGTACGTCCGAAATGGTATGCGGTTTTATACAATAAACGTTTCTTATTTCTTACTAGTTGTTGCCCGCGGCTTCGCCCCCGTTTTTTTTTTTTCAAGACTAAAATTAGACAAATCGGTTCAGCCGTTCTCGAGTTTTAGAGAGACTAACAAACAGCAATTCATTTTTATTTATATAGATTTCTTATTACAAAGTCATTTCGGAGTTGCTCACGCACGTCAAACGTATGAGAAAAGTACAAATTTATTATTATTATAAGATGAATGTTTAAAATGCTAGGAATTAGACTACATGACGAGAGAATCTATGTTATAAGGGATTGTTTGACTAAGTTTCATCAGATTCTGGTAAGTAGTTCAGTAGAAAAGAGTTAAGGGAAAATTAGTTGCATACAAAATGGTGATTAAAATTTTATTGAGGATAATAAAGGTTTTTTGAAAATTATCTTTTAGTGCCAAATTTAAAGATATGTTTGGTTATATTGTTAGAAATATTAAATAAGCTATCTAAGAATTAAGTAAAACTAAAGTAGTAGCTTTCCTCAGATACGTTATTATTTAAAAAATCTTAAAGATTGAAGCAAACAGTTTGCTTATTCATAAAATATAAGAGAAATAAAATTAAAATATACTATCATAATTCAAAATCAATTTAGGCAATAGAAATTTGTAATCTTAGATGTAGATGAAAAGTAGTGAAAGTAAAACTTTGTATTTGTACTAAATAATATTTTAACAGCAACAAAGTTAATGCTTAATATTCTAACTATACGCAGTCTCAAGAGTGTTTTACCTATGGCACTACTACGTGGCACTACAGACCAAAATAAATATCATAAATGGGAGGTAAGTTTAGGTTATATTATATCTTCAACAAGCCCGAAGGGCCAAAAATACCCAAATGTAGGAGCTCCGAGTTAAACTTGATTTTGAAATAGAAATGTTTGGACAGTAGTGCCACGGGAAATAAAGGGTCTCAGGGGAATGTTTTTGAAAATGAAAATGAAAATTTATTTTTGCAAATCGGCCGCCAAGGGCTCTTTTACATGTCTTTTTGAAACCAGCGCATTCGGAAAGACCATCATTGCCAAGAAGAATGCGCCGCAAGAAACTTGGCAGAAAGTCATTTTTTCAAAATAAATTACAGTAAGAATATTTAAATTCTACTTAAATTAAATACATTTATAAAAGGGATGTATAAGGTCCCCGAGCCTTAAATTATATTAATCTATAGTAGAGATGTATAAAGTTTCTACTAGCCAAAACAACAAAAAAAATTAGTTCAGTGGAGGTGTGAAACGCCTCCACCGTCTAATAAATTAATTGGAGATGTCTCCAATGTCGAAGAGAAAAAAAAACAAAATTATGAAATATTTCATGTCAAGTAAGTAACCAATAAGCTTTTGGATTCCGAAGGCAAGCTTACGTCTGCCGCCCCCAATGTTGGCTCTCACGCACTCATATACTTATAGTTACAGGGGGGCGTATTTAGGCTCCGAAGGGGGAGGCGGTAGCGGATCCACCCCTTTCGGAGGTTATCATTTCTGAAGTACAACTATAAATTTACTTACAAACTTTATTGTCTTCGGACTCATTTTTATCAATATTTCCTAATATTATACAATTAGATACAAATTAAGGTGCCATTTTTATTTTTCATGCAACGATTCTCGGGTCATTACAATGTAGGTCCAACAGCATTAGACTAATTTAATTTTAGATAGGAATATGTTGAACTTATTTTTAGGCACTGCAGTTTTACTTAAGACAGTTTTAAGAATCACTAGTAATTTCTTTTTGGAGCACATTGATCGCCAGTGGCGTAACTATAACGTCTGGGGCCCGCGGCAAATTCGTCAGATGGGGCTCCTTCCTCAATATAAACAAGTGCATCAACGTCCCTTCTGTGCTCTAAACCAAGCCAGTCCGGGGCCCCGTAGAGCTAGGGGCCCCTGGCATTTTGCCACCCCCGCCACCCTATAGTTACGCCACTGTTGATCGCTTAGATAATTTTAAATGAACAGGTAGAAATTGTATGTTTTTATACAATTTTAAATGGACAGGTCGAAATTATATTTTTTTATACAAGCGCCCATTTTTACTTTAATGTATGTTACTCAAATAGAATAAGCATTTTATAACAGCCAATAAAAAAATGAATTTATATTTAAAATCGTTTTATTAATAACAATAGTTGACATAAATTATTGTCTAATTAGTTTACATAATATCGATAGAAATAAAATATTATAATACCACAGTAATCCAGCCTTACACGTCGAGATCCAATCGTTTTACTGGAAATCATTACGTCGCGACGGGCCGTAAGTAGCAATTTACCGCCCGCTGCGCGAGCGAAAATGTCCAATACCTGGCCAGGGGAAGACGTTATAGTAGATTTAAACAAGGGTTGTAAGTGATCAATTATACCCAAGATATTTAGGCGCACGAGCGAGCAAAGCGAGCGAGGGTGCTTATAGTTCGCGGGTGTAATTGATCATTTACACTCGAGTTGAACACTACTTTTCATCACAAATGCGAGGAAATAAAGAAAAAAAATACGCAATTTGTAATAGAGCGGAAGAAAATTTATCGCGCCAAACCGTCTTTTGTTTTTTTTTAATGGCCTCGCGCTCTTTGGCTTTGGCACATTCAGCCAGCACTGGGCAGCAGCATTATGCCAGCATGGAGGTTTGGAGGTAAGTATTACGCATTACAGTCTCCTTGTTTACCAGTTTGTGAATACAAAGGAGCACCATTCGATTTTTAAATTTACTTACATCCCTAAATATGTAAATCGAATTTACAACTCGGATTTCCAAGTTAAATGCAACCTACTTTCAGATCTTAAGTGATGAAAAACTTAGTACACACGGGCGGTGATAAAGAAAGCCTCGGGTCGCATGTTTATCGCCCTCGCCTTTGGCTCGTGCCACAAGTTCTTGCCGTCTGAGACATTCTTTGTTTCATCAGCCTCGGGGTGTAATCACAGTATATATATAAGCTAAAGCAGTAAGGAAACTGCGAACAAAACGGTTGAAACTGTTAAAATAGTATATTTTTTGCATATGGTATTACTATTCTGTCCACCGGAATATAACCAAAGACAAGACTCATACAATCTGTCATATGGAGTCTATCTACTCTCTGTCCCTTTTTGACAATTACTTCCCGTTGTCATCGCTCGCCTTGTGCTCGTCTTAATTATTATATCATAAATCTTAATCTAAGTATATCTCAACTCGATCCGTTGTTAACTATAGGTCGTATTTATTTGTGGTGAATAAACAGCGTCTATAGTGCAAAATAGTGTTTATTTTCTGTGCCTTGACTTACACGCTAAACCGTCCACTGCACGAGGCTCTCCAATAGAAACGAACGCAGACATAGACGCGCGCTTCTACAAGGTGCCTAAGCGGATCTCGCGGTGCAGTCAGTCGCGAGTGCCGCGTTGAGACGAGCGGCCGTCTGCTGCGTGCGCCCAGACAGGCCGCGGTCTTTTCGTTTTCAACATGCCAAGAGCGTATTGCGCAGTGTGTCCATGTTTCCCAATAGTTTATTTAAAAAAGCTATTCATTCGGATGGGGTGTAAATTTTTCATACCATAAAATTTAATAATAGAGCTTTCCGAACGTGACGAAGCAGGCGAAAGTATTTTTCAGTAAGTAATATATAATACTTACCTACCGACGAATAAAAAATCGGAAACTATTTTATTTATTAACTAGTTAATTTATTCGACCCTTTAATTATTATAGAACAAAAATAAAGGTTTGTTTCTTTTTTACGGAAATTAAGGGTGCCAACACTATACTGTTAATTAAGTGTAGCTAGTTACTTTAAACCAGGCCTTACTAGCTGAGATAGCGCTAACTAAACAAAAAGCTTTTCAATTTTACAAAATTTAAAGCGATTTCCCTAACGCTCTATTGGAACGTAGGTATTTATTTTAAAAAACAAGCCTAGTTTCCTTACTGCTCCATTTATTTACTGTGCACATGTGGTTAATACAAAACTGATAATATCCAGAAGGGGTCAAAAAGGTTCAAACTACCGCAAGCACCTGCTGAAGTATCCTGGATCATGGTACAGTTTTAAGACACCTTAAGTATATTTCGGTCAACGAACCCCAGGTCACGCGCCGTGCGTCGCTAGAACAGCAGGTCCTCGGGCGCAAGCCGCGTGCGCCGCCCCGGCAGCTCCCACACGCGCACCGCGCCGCGCGAGTCCCCCCCCGCAAGGCGCGTCGAGCTGGAAGTAACACAAATAAGACCAATCTCGAGTACAGGGCATACGGAGCCATACTAAACACGACACGCTGGGAACACGCATAAAAAGAATGTATCACGAATATAAGTGACGGTGACGCCTCCCCCCCTGTCTCACCTGCTGTGCGTGGCGGCCAGGCACACGGCCTCCCCCCGGAGCCCGGCGGCCAGGCAGCGCCCCCGCGCCGCGTCGCACACCGCTACGTCAGCCCCACGCGCGCCCACGGCCACGCCGCCGGCCGAGTGCGGCAGCCACGCCACGCACGTAGCCGGCACGTCCAGGCAAATTATCTGAACACAGAAAAACAATAAGCATTGAATCAAAGCATACCGGAAGACCAGTGGCGTAACAATAGGATGGCAGGGCTGGCAAAATGCCACAAGGCCCCGGCCCAAGAGGCCGCGAGCTCAAAAATATTAAAATTAAACTGAGTACAACGTGACGATTTTTACTGATAGGGCCCCAACAAAAGAATTTGCCACGGGCCCCAGATGGTACAATTACGCCACTGCGGAAGATGAAACGTTGGAAGGCCTCCCGCAAGGTGGACGGACGATCTGGTTCAGATAACGAAGACTTAGCTGTGGACAGCACAAAGAAGATCGTCGTAGAGATCTCTGGGAAAGGCCTATATCCAGCAGTAGAATAAAAACGAGAAGCGTATTCTAATCTATAAGTAGGTACAAGTAAAACTAACAATGGTCTCCAGCGAAAATTGTGATGGCATAACCCTCCAATATACCTTTCATAACGCGACAATAGTCGGCGACATATGACAATTCTGTTCACATTATAAACTCGACGAGAGGCTACGCCGGTTAGCTTCATATTGAAGGCGCATTACATTTCGAATTGTCAAATGTCGCTGACAATTGTCGAGTTCGTGAAATAGGAGCCACGAGATTCTGTAACAACAAATGAACGTCTTACCTTCAACGGACCGAGCTGATTGACATGATACAACCGCAGCTCCGAATCCATAGACACAGAAGCGAAGACCCCTGGCTTCTGATAGCTGAACACCACGCTTAGAACGCACGTCTTATGCCCTTCCAGGACCTCGTACACCGGATCTACCATCACCTTCTCCACGACCTGTTCCTGAGGCTTAATCCTGCACAGGAACAGCTTCCCGCATTTAGTCCCAACGACGAATATGTCATCGGGAGTCTTTTCATCCCACGAGCGCAGCGGATACGTCTTGATAAAGTCAAAGCAGCTGATGTCAGGCGCTGCCATTTTTGTCGACCCATTTATATTATAACACACGATACTCTCAAATATCTTGAGATTGGTGTTAGCTTGCCACACATTGATTGTTCCGTCGCTGCCGGAAGACATTAACACTTGGTCAGAAGCACCACGTCGTTTGCCAGTTGTCAATATCTGCATGGTTAAATACGTATTTGTGAGCGTAGAATCCGCCCACATGAGGAAAGATACCCGTTTAGAGCCGTGGCACCCAGAAGGAGATGTTAGCTGGAGATTCTCTTCGACAGAACTAGATAGAGTTCTCAGGCTGCACAGCACGATCTCGCCTGACGTAGTCCCGTAAGCGAATAAAGCTGCCACATTAGGATGATATCTCACCACAGTCACGCAGTTTTTCTGAGTAATGTCTAAAGAATGAACGAATCTGTCATCAGCTGAACGTTTCGTGGTGTAGATTCGGATCAAGCCGTCGTGTTGGCACCAGTTCTCGTGCTGGGCCTTCCCGATAGAGACGGCCAGGGAGTTCCCAGCGCTGCTGAAAGACAAATCGAGGACTGTGGAAGTCTGGTGGTCGCCGGAACCGAAGCCTGGTGTGTCTGTGTTCACTTGGATCTCTTGGAATAGTTTGGCGGTGATCATTTCTTCTTCCTCGGAGTCTGAAGAGTTGAAAGAGAGCTCTTTGTCCTGATCTAACTGCTCTAGCATTGTTGGTACCACTTTTCTATAGACGAAATTAAACACATTTTAGAACTAGATACAAACATAAATCACGTCTTTATCCCTAATGGGGTAGACAGAGCCTAAGGTAACAAGACCTAGACCACGCTTAGCATAATTGTGAATATATGAATATAGATGAAAAGAGGAATCAAAAGAGTGATGGGTTGCTAGCCGCACTTTCGCCCATTCCCACAATGGGCTTTTACCATCTGCGCGGGAAGAGAAGCAACTGGTACATTCTATGTTTTGCCTTTGTTCCCAGACCAGCATGGAAGGGAACTACTTTTAAATCTATTGTTAATCTACTAAAGTCTGAATTTGAGACTGGAATCGGGCGGCAATTTTAAAAATTCTGGGTGTTGTGACCTGTAAACTCAGCCAAACTCTAGATCACTAACGCAACGAACAATTTCTATCACGTATATCGGATGGAGACTAACCTGAGGAACTCGTTCAACCCCGGAGGCGGGTATTCCCGCAGTATATCCTCCTGTGCGTTCAGAGCTTCAGGAGTGGCCGTGCAGCCAATATCCGAGGACATATTGGCTTGGCACCCGGTCCCGGTCTCGCCGAACTCCGTGGTCTGCGTGGAGCATGACTTCTCCGGTCTCTTGCTGGCTTTCACAGAGTCAAAACCCACTGCTTCGCTGTCGTAAGCGCTTAACTTCGACATGTTTGATCGCTGAATGTTTTGAGCGAGTTTTGTTTTGTTTTCGTTGCCATGGCGACGGAGTTTGGCGTTTCGTGCTGCCAGTGCCAAATTTGAAAAGGTTTTATGTTTTGTAAAAGAAAATTATAGAGCGATAAATGGAGTGGTGACAACGTTTACATCATATAAAAATTGACGCTGGGGATTAATTCATAGGACTCACAAATAAAATGTCTAAACTCACTACATCGCATACTACAAAGTTAAAAATGTTTTTTTTTAAATAAATCATTAGAGACATCCACCAATGCAGAAGATAAGAGGATCAAGTCCATACTACCAAGTCGTTTGATGTCTGTTTGTTTGATGGCTCGCAATGAAATGCGGCTGTGAGACGCAGATCTGCATGTCTAAATTTGAGCTATATTTAACCTAGATGCAAAATCATAATTAGAGAGCAATGATAGGTATCTAGTAGAAATTAAGTTACCTACTTACATTCATTACGATGCTGTCACATTATTTTCAAATTCGCAAGACAATAATTATACGCCTTTTTAAGCCACGCGCGTTTTCATGGGGAGAGACTCCATACCTTTCCATTAAAGTTTTTAAAACAAAAATGTTTGACAGTTAAATCAGTTCGGTCGGCATGACGCAAGTTTTCTTAATATGTACTTTACTGTAACATTTATTTTCTTAAAAGTAAACTTTATACCAATGAGTTAAGTTTTATATTACAAAAGCAAATAATGTACCATCTTAGTAATAAAATTATAAGTTTGCAGACGACTTAAATAGTTGTAAACTCAACTGGGAATTTATAAGATTTACGTAAATTTGAATAAAGTTTACTTTACAAATTTACAAAATGAGCCATGAACAGTGTCGATTATGTCTCGCAAAAGACAATTTGAGTCCGATTTTTAAGGATTCGGATCACAGTGTGGAGTACGGCCGAGTGTTGAAGCTTACAACCGGTTTAAAAGTAAGTTATATTCTCTTTATAGGTACTATAAACTTGAGGCAATATACTCTATTTGTGTAATTATTAGTCAGGATTTATTTCAGGCTGGCCTGTTACTGTATCGTAATAATTTTGAATTATAATTATAATAAGAGTTTGCTAAAATACTTTCTATAAAGTTTAGTTTGCTTTGTTCCAAGTTTTTTTGTTTGAACAATTTTATTTGGTTATCCAAGATTCGAGACACAAGCGAAGCCTAGTTTTCTGACTTCTTTCCTCTGTTTTTCTTTCCATACACTGACAAAATATTGACTGTAATTTCAGTCTTACGTTCCTTTGAATATGTAACAAACAAACTTTTTGCTTTCCTTTAATTAATTCACAGTTTCTTAATATCAAAAGTGTTTGTTGATGTGTAGCCAACTATAGCTTCAACTAAATCAAACTGTGTTGCACTTTGACGATATAGTATTAAAGTAGTAATAAATTGTTATTTTTAATTAATAATAATAATAAAAAAAGTCTTTATCTTTTGTGGGGTAGACAGAGCCTAAGGTAACAAAACCCAAAGGCCAAACTTAGCATGATAGCTTTAAATCTGTCAACAGTTTTGTATGGAAATGTTTAGTTGCTCTTTCATCGGTTTTCTTTTATAAGTGTGTTCTAATTTCATTTTAGCATTAAAAAAAAATCTTAATACTAAAATCCTAGTCATACTCCATTCCAGATAACATTACATGATGGATTACCACAACACATCTGTACAGTATGCACAGAACTTGTCAACTTGGCTCTATCACTTAGAAACCAGAGCCAAAATTCTGAAAAAATACTAAAACAGGCCGGTTATAAAATCATAGACACAACTCCAAACTTTTCAGACAATGATACTTCAGAAATTCCAGAATGCGAAGCAGCTGGTTTGACACGGCCAGTCATAAAAATTAAGGATAGTGAATCAAAGGTTTTGAATTTGGAATGCCAGACAGATCTAAAAAGTAATTTGAAGTTAAAGAAGAAATTGAAAAAAGAAAAAAATAAAAGCCAATTGAATAACCAGCCAGTGTCTGGGGTTCTGTCAGAATTAAAAAATGAAAAAGCTTTGGCTGCTGATAGTCAGCCACAGACATCAAAGAAAGCCAAAAGGGCAATGTATATGGAATTAGTGGATGGAGTTTTTGACCCCAACGGGCCTGTGAAGTGCAAGGTTTGCAAGAAAACTGTCAGCAAGTGGGCTTGCTTCGTGAGCCATGCCAAACTACATTTAGGGTTCAAATTTGTTTGTGAAGTAAGTATACTGTAATAAGTTATCTAAGACATGTATGGAGTCGCAAGATTCCACCCGGACAAACATACACACATACATATATGTTAAAAGTTAAATAAAAGCGTGTAAAAATGGTAAAGCCTTGCTTCGCTTATAGTACTGCGGCAAGAGTTTCATATCGTCGACGCAGCTGAAGCGGCACTGCCGCTCGTGGCACGGCATGCCGCGGCAGCTGCAGTGCCGCCAGTGCAGCTATCTCGCTCTCGACGCCGCGCAGCTGCTGGTGAGTAAGCGAGACGAATCGCAATACTAACAAATAACAATGTCAATATTTTGTTTTCGTTTTTATTTCTTTATTATTGACGTTTCTGACTATTTTCTGCAAATAAATGACTTATGACTTATGACTTATGGGATCATGTTAATGGACTACAAGTCCATGGACAAAAAAATATGTGAAATGAACCAGCGTGAATGAAGCTTAGAAGGCTGTTACTATAAAATAACTCTGAGCGCTATGCCGTCATTTGAGCGGTACAATTTTTTTCTCATACATTGAAAAAAAAATGCACTAACTTCCGGCACCACCGCTTTAAAGCGGCACTAGGTCTTTCGACATTTATTTTTAATCATCTATAAGCTATAAAAACGCCGTAAATGAATAATTAGTCGTAATTCCTCACTTGTACCTGAGAAATTCCATAAATGTACCGCTCAGAAATGACGGCATAGCGCTCAGAGTTATTTTATGATATAGTAACAGCCTTCTAAGCTTCATTCACGCTGGTTCATTTCACATGTTTTTTTACCATGGGCTTGTAGTCTATAACAGTCCACAGCATATATTAATATTTGTTACCAAGAGCCAACATTGGGGGCGACAGACGGAGGCTTGCCTTCGGAATCCAAAAGCTTATCGGTTACTTACTTGACATGAATAGTACATTGTTGTAGAGGCTGGAAAGTGAGCAATAGATGGACGAGTGAGTTCGAGGCCCGAGCCGCAGGTGAGGCCCTCGAAGAGAGACGAGTCCATCTATTGCACTTTTGGGCGAGACATTACATAGTGCTTTTCACGACTACTGCGAGGAAATAAAAAACATGAGTGTAAATACAACAGTAAAGTTTCACTCTCCCGCCATATTTTACTTTAAAAAAAAACGAGAGCGCTCTAGTGGCCAGTCACGCAGGCTTTTTTTGTTATGTTATTTTATTAAGCAAAGCGCTTCGAAGTGCTTATTAAACACACCCATAATCGCTTATAGTTTTAATATGACGTGACAAGGACGGACTGACGACTCTGACTTTAAGACAGAACTTAAACATTAAAGACAAAACAATTTATGTCAGACGTGGCTGTATGGACCTAGTTTCCTTTGCCTTTCCCTGATGGGATAAACCTTGAAAAAATGTAATATGCAGCACACGACGTGTTCTGATTGGTCAATTTTGTGTAATAGCATCACAAATTGTGTTCTGATTGGTGGAATCAGGGATCAGCATGCCGATGTGATTGGACGACTTTGGTCTTTGAAACTGTCCAACAATGTTATTGTTGGCCTGTTTGAATTCATAGTTGGCCTGTTCATTCAACCTACATCTATACTTTGTTTTGGGGCCCCATTACTGACCATCTTTTGCCACATTTCCGAGCAGTGGCGTGAAAATGTATTTATCATAATTTTGTTTTCTCAAACATGCTCGGAAATGTATGCGTTAATGTTCCGATATGAGGACATGAAGTTTCTCGTTTATGGCTCCCTACATTACTTCTTGGCTTAGGCCACAAATGTTAGTATGAAAATCCATTTTTGTCCGCTGCTCTAATTTTTTAAATTTCTATACTAAAATTAAATTGGCAAAGGAAAAAATTACATACAGCCAACCACCACCACAATCTGTACCTAAGCATAATTGCGACATAAAAAAGAAAAATCTATGGTACTATATTTATGTGCGGTTAAACATGGTGCTCAAATAGCTGGATCAAATTAGTACATTTAAAAAATAAAAAAGGTGGCAAATCGAAAATCTTTTTTTCTGCTTATGCGTATTTCGTAGTGATTGTTATTATAATTTAACAGAAATAAAAATGACTTCTAGTGATGAAAGTGACGGGGAACTGATGAACTGTACTCCGCCTCATTTAAAAGAGGAGGCAAATTTAGCTATGCAAAATATGCTACCGGAAAAAAGTAAAGAGATTTTACTTGATTGTCTAGTAGTTATTTTAATTTTAATATTTCCTCACATTGTTTGAGAAAAACACTATACAAGCTTTGGCCGGAACAGGGATTGCAGGACTCGTTCTATCTGGCCTCGTCTTCGACTCGGCCACCTACCCCAAACTCGTCCAGCAATCCCTTACTTCACGGCCTCTGCAGTAATGTACTATTTTTCTCTTCGACCTCGTGTTTTGGTGGGCAGCTGCACGGGCGGCGCGCGCACAGCGGGGAGCGGCCGTACGAGTGCGCCGCGTGCGCCGCGCGCTACCACAGCCGCCGCTGCCTGCTGCAGCACCTGGAGACGCGCGCACAGCGGGGAGCGGCCGTACGAGTGCGCCGCGTGCGCCGCGCGCTACCACAGCCGCCGCTGCCTGCTGCAGCACCTGGAGACGCGCGCACAGCGGGGAGCGGCCGTACGAGTGCGCCGCGTGCGCCGCGCGCTACCACAGCCGCCGCTGCCTGCTGCAGCACCTGGAGACGCGCGCACAGCGGGGAGCGGCCGTACGAGTGCGCCGCGTGCGCCGCGCGCTACCACAGCCGCCGCTGCCTGCTGCAGCACCTGGAGACGCGCGCACAGCGGGGAGCGGCCGTACGAGTGCGCCGCGTGCGCCGCGCGCTACCACAGCCGCCGCTGCCTGCTGCAGCACCTGGAGACGCGCGCACAGCGGGGAGCGGCCGTACGAGTGCGCCGCGTGCGCCGCGCGCTACCACAGCCGCCGCTGCCTGCTGCAGCACCTGGAGACGCGCGCACAGCGGGGAGCGGCCGTACGAGTGCGCCGCGTGCGCCGCGCGCTACCACAGCCGCCGCTGCCTGCTGCAGCACCTGGAGACGCGCGCACAGCGGGGAGCGGCCGTACGAGTGCGCCGCGTGCGCCGCGCGCTACCACAGCCGCCGCTGCCTGCTGCAGCACCTGGAGACGCGCGCACAGCGGGGAGCGGCCGTACGAGTGCGCCGCGTGCGCCGCGCGCTACCACAGCCGCCGCTGCCTGCTGCAGCACCTGGAGACGCGCGCACAGCGGGGAGCGGCCGTACGAGTGCGCCGCGTGCGCCGCGCGCTACCACAGCCGCCGCTGCCTGCTGCAGCACCTGGAGACGCGCGCACAGCGGGGAGCGGCCGTACGAGTGCGCCGCGTGCGCCGCGCGCTACCACAGCCGCCGCTGCCTGCTGCAGCACCTGGAGACGCGCGCACAGCGGGGAGCGGCCGTACGAGTGCGCCGCGTGCGCCGCGCGCTACCACAGCCGCCGCTGCCTGCTGCAGCACCTGGAGACGCGCGCACAGCGGGGAGCGGCCGTACGAGTGCGCCGCGTGCGCCGCGCGCTACCACAGCCGCCGCTGCCTGCTGCAGCACCTGGAGACGCGCGCACAGCGGGGAGCGGCCGTACGAGTGCGCCGCGTGCGCCGCGCGCTACCACAGCCGCCGCTGCCTGCTGCAGCACCTGGAGACGCGCGCACAGCGGGGAGCGGCCGTACGAGTGCGCCGCGTGCGCCGCGCGCTACCACAGCCGCCGCTGCCTGCTGCAGCACCTGGAGACGCGCGCACAGCGGGGAGCGGCCGTACGAGTGCGCCGCGTGCGCCGCGCGCTACCACAGCCGCCGCTGCCTGCTGCAGCACCTGGAGACGCGCGCACAGCGGGGAGCGGCCGTACGAGTGCGCCGCGTGCGCCGCGCGCTACCACAGCCGCCGCTGCCTGCTGCAGCACCTGGAGACGCGCGCACAGCGGGGAGCGGCCGTACGAGTGCGCCGCGTGCGCCGCGCGCTACCACAGCCGCCGCTGCCTGCTGCAGCACCTGGAGACGCGCGCACAGCGGGGAGCGGCCGTACGAGTGCGCCGCGTGCGCCGCGCGCTACCACAGCCGCCGCTGCCTGCTGCAGCACCTGGAGACGCGCGCACAGCGGGGAGCGGCCGTACGAGTGCGCCGCGTGCGCCGCGCGCTACCACAGCCGCCGCTGCCTGCTGCAGCACCTGGAGACGCGCGCACAGCGGGGAGCGGC
This sequence comes from Pandemis corylana, assembly GCA_949127965.1. Classification (NCBI taxonomy): domain Eukaryota; kingdom Metazoa; phylum Arthropoda; class Insecta; order Lepidoptera; family Tortricidae; genus Pandemis; species Pandemis corylana. The sequence continues at coordinate 692,165 of OX421875.1, read as the reverse complement.
CGTACGAGTGCGCCGCGTGCGCCGCGCGCTACCACAGCCGCCGCTGCCTGCTGCAGCACCTGGAGACGCGCGCACAGCGGGGAGCGGCCGTACGAGTGCGCCGCGTGCGCCGCGCGCTACCACAGCCGCCGCTGCCTGCTGCAGCACCTGGAGACGCGCGCACAGCGGGGAGCGGCCGTACGAGTGCGCCGCGTGCGCCGCGCGCTACCACAGCCGCCGCTGCCTGCTGCAGCACCTGGAGACGCGCGCACAGCGGGGAGCGGCCGTACGAGTGCGCCGCGTGCGCCGCGCGCTACCACAGCCGCCGCTGCCTGCTGCAGCACCTGGAGACGCGCGCACAGCGGGGAGCGGCCGTACGAGTGCGCCGCGTGCGCCGCGCGCTACCACAGCCGCCGCTGCCTGCTGCAGCACCTGGAGACGCGCGCACAGCGGGGAGCGGCCGTACGAGTGCGCCGCGTGCGCCGCGCGCTACCACAGCCGCCGCTGCCTGCTGCAGCACCTGGAGACGCGCGCACAGCGGGGAGCGGCCGTACGAGTGCGCCGCGTGCGCCGCGCGCTACCACAGCCGCCGCTGCCTGCTGCAGCACCTGGAGACGCGCGCACAGCGGGGAGCGGCCGTACGAGTGCGCCGCGTGCGCCGCGCGCTACCACAGCCGCCGCTGCCTGCTGCAGCACCTGGAGACGCGCGCACAGCGGGGAGCGGCCGTACGAGTGCGCCGCGTGCGCCGCGCGCTACCACAGCCGCCGCTGCCTGCTGCAGCACCTGGAGACGCGCGCACAGCGGGGAGCGGCCGTACGAGTGCGCCGCGTGCGCCGCGCGCTACCACAGCCGCCGCTGCCTGCTGCAGCACCTGGAGACGCGCGCACAGCGGGGAGCGGCCGTACGAGTGCGCCGCGTGCGCCGCGCGCTACCACAGCCGCCGCTGCCTGCTGCAGCACCTGGAGACGCGCGCACAGCGGGGAGCGGCCGTACGAGTGCGCCGCGTGCGCCGCGCGCTACCACAGCCGCCGCTGCCTGCTGCAGCACCTGGAGACGCGCGCACAGCGGGGAGCGGCCGTACGAGTGCGCCGCGTGCGCCGCGCGCTACCACAGCCGCCGCTGCCTGCTGCAGCACCTGGAGACGCGCGCACAGCGGGGAGCGGCCGTACGAGTGCGCCGCGTGCGCCGCGCGCTACCACAGCCGCCGCTGCCTGCTGCAGCACCTGGAGACGCGCGCACAGCGGGGAGCGGCCGTACGAGTGCGCCGCGTGCGCCGCGCGCTACCACAGCCGCCGCTGCCTGCTGCAGCACCTGGAGACGCGCGCACAGCGGGGAGCGGCCGTACGAGTGCGCCGCGTGCGCCGCGCGCTACCACAGCCGCCGCTGCCTGCTGCAGCACCTGGAGACGCGCGCACAGCGGGGAGCGGCCGTACGAGTGCGCCGCGTGCGCCGCGCGCTACCACAGCCGCCGCTGCCTGCTGCAGCACCTGGAGACGCGCGCACAGCGGGGAGCGGCCGTACGAGTGCGCCGCGTGCGCCGCGCGCTACCACAGCCGCCGCTGCCTGCTGCAGCACCTGGAGACGCGCGCACAGCGGGGAGCGGCCGTACGAGTGCGCCGCGTGCGCCGCGCGCTACCACAGCCGCCGCTGCCTGCTGCAGCACCTGGAGACGCGCGCACAGCGGGGAGCGGCCGTACGAGTGCGCCGCGTGCGCCGCGCGCTACCACAGCCGCCGCTGCCTGCTGCAGCACCTGGAGACGCGCGCACAGCGGGGAGCGGCCGTACGAGTGCGCCGCGTGCGCCGCGCGCTACCACAGCCGCCGCTGCCTGCTGCAGCACCTGGAGACGCGCGCACAGCGGGGAGCGGCCGTACGAGTGCGCCGCGTGCGCCGCGCGCTACCACAGCCGCCGCTGCCTGCTGCAGCACCTGGAGACGCGCGCACAGCGGGGAGCGGCCGTACGAGTGCGCCGCGTGCGCCGCGCGCTACCACAGCCGCCGCTGCCTGCTGCAGCACCTGGAGACGCGCGCACAGCGGGGAGCGGCCGTACGAGTGCGCCGCGTGCGCCGCGCGCTACCACAGCCGCCGCTGCCTGCTGCAGCACCTGGAGACGCGCGCACAGCGGGGAGCGGCCGTACGAGTGCGCCGCGTGCGCCGCGCGCTACCACAGCCGCCGCTGCCTGCTGCAGCACCTGGAGACGCGCGCACAGCGGGGAGCGGCCGTACGAGTGCGCCGCGTGCGCCGCGCGCTACCACAGCCGCCGCTGCCTGCTGCAGCACCTGGAGACGCGCGCACAGCGGGGAGCGGCCGTACGAGTGCGCCGCGTGCGCCGCGCGCTACCACAGCCGCCGCTGCCTGCTGCAGCACCTGGAGACGCGCGCACAGCGGGGAGCGGCCGTACGAGTGCGCCGCGTGCGCCGCGCGCTACCACAGCCGCCGCTGCCTGCTGCAGCACCTGGAGACGCGCGCACAGCGGGGAGCGGCCGTACGAGTGCGCCGCGTGCGCCGCGCGCTACCACAGCCGCCGCTGCCTGCTGCAGCACCTGGAGACGCGCGCACAGCGGGGAGCGGCCGTACGAGTGCGCCGCGTGCGCCGCGCGCTACCACAGCCGCCGCTGCCTGCTGCAGCACCTGGAGACGCGCGCACAGCGGGGAGCGGCCGTACGAGTGCGCCGCGTGCGCCGCGCGCTACCACAGCCGCCGCTGCCTGCTGCAGCACCTGGAGACGCGCGCACAGCGGGGAGCGGCCGTACGAGTGCGCCGCGTGCGCCGCGCGCTACCACAGCCGCCGCTGCCTGCTGCAGCACCTGGAGACGCGCGCACAGCGGGGAGCGGCCGTACGAGTGCGCCGCGTGCGCCGCGCGCTACCACAGCCGCCGCTGCCTGCTGCAGCACCTGGAGACGCGCGCACAGCGGGGAGCGGCCGTACGAGTGCGCCGCGTGCGCCGCGCGCTACCACAGCCGCCGCTGCCTGCTGCAGCACCTGGAGACGCGCGCACAGCGGGGAGCGGCCGTACGAGTGCGCCGCGTGCGCCGCGCGCTACCACAGCCGCCGCTGCCTGCTGCAGCACCTGGAGACGCGCGCACAGCGGGGAGCGGCCGTACGAGTGCGCCGCGTGCGCCGCGCGCTACCACAGCCGCCGCTGCCTGCTGCAGCACCTGGAGACGCGCGCACAGCGGGGAGCGGCCGTACGAGTGCGCCGCGTGCGCCGCGCGCTACCACAGCCGCCGCTGCCTGCTGCAGCACCTGGAGACGCGCGCACAGCGGGGAGCGGCCGTACGAGTGCGCCGCGTGCGCCGCGCGCTACCACAGCCGCCGCTGCCTGCTGCAGCACCTGGAGACGCGCGCACAGCGGGGAGCGGCCGTACGAGTGCGCCGCGTGCGCCGCGCGCTACCACAGCCGCCGCTGCCTGCTGCAGCACCTGGAGACGCGCGCACAGCGGGGAGCGGCCGTACGAGTGCGCCGCGTGCGCCGCGCGCTACCACAGCCGCCGCTGCCTGCTGCAGCACCTGGAGACGCGCGCACAGCGGGGAGCGGCCGTACGAGTGCGCCGCGTGCGCCGCGCGCTACCACAGCCGCCGCTGCCTGCTGCAGCACCTGGAGACGCGCGCACAGCGGGGAGCGGCCGTACGAGTGCGCCGCGTGCGCCGCGCGCTACCACAGCCGCCGCTGCCTGCTGCAGCACCTGGAGACGCGCGCACAGCGGGGAGCGGCCGTACGAGTGCGCCGCGTGCGCCGCGCGCTACCACAGCCGCCGCTGCCTGCTGCAGCACCTGGAGACGCGCGCACAGCGGGGAGCGGCCGTACGAGTGCGCCGCGTGCGCCGCGCGCTACCACAGCCGCCGCTGCCTGCTGCAGCACCTGGAGACGCGCGCACAGCGGGGAGCGGCCGTACGAGTGCGCCGCGTGCGCCGCGCGCTACCACAGCCGCCGCTGCCTGCTGCAGCACCTGGAGACGCGCGCACAGCGGGGAGCGGCCGTACGAGTGCGCCGCGTGCGCCGCGCGCTACCACAGCCGCCGCTGCCTGCTGCAGCACCTGGAGACGCGCGCACAGCGGGGAGCGGCCGTACGAGTGCGCCGCGTGCGCCGCGCGCTACCACAGCCGCCGCTGCCTGCTGCAGCACCTGGAGACGCGCGCACAGCGGGGAGCGGCCGTACGAGTGCGCCGCGTGCGCCGCGCGCTACCACAGCCGCCGCTGCCTGCTGCAGCACCTGGAGACGCGCGCACAGCGGGGAGCGGCCGTACGAGTGCGCCGCGTGCGCCGCGCGCTACCACAGCCGCCGCTGCCTGCTGCAGCACCTGGAGACGCGCGCACAGCGGGGAGCGGCCGTACGAGTGCGCCGCGTGCGCCGCGCGCTACCACAGCCGCCGCTGCCTGCTGCAGCACCTGGAGACGCGCGCACAGCGGGGAGCGGCCGTACGAGTGCGCCGCGTGCGCCGCGCGCTACCACAGCCGCCGCTGCCTGCTGCAGCACCTGGAGACGCGCGCACAGCGGGGAGCGGCCGTACGAGTGCGCCGCGTGCGCCGCGCGCTACCACAGCCGCCGCTGCCTGCTGCAGCACCTGGAGACGCGCGCACAGCGGGGAGCGGCCGTACGAGTGCGCCGCGTGCGCCGCGCGCTACCACAGCCGCCGCTGCCTGCTGCAGCACCTGGAGACGCGCGCACAGCGGGGAGCGGCCGTACGAGTGCGCCGCGTGCGCCGCGCGCTACCACAGCCGCCGCTGCCTGCTGCAGCACCTGGAGACGCGCGCACAGCGGGGAGCGGCCGTACGAGTGCGCCGCGTGCGCCGCGCGCTACCACAGCCGCCGCTGCCTGCTGCAGCACCTGGAGACGCGCGCACAGCGGGGAGCGGCCGTACGAGTGCGCCGCGTGCGCCGCGCGCTACCACAGCCGCCGCTGCCTGCTGCAGCACCTGGAGACGCGCGCACAGCGGGGAGCGGCCGTACGAGTGCGCCGCGTGCGCCGCGCGCTACCACAGCCGCCGCTGCCTGCTGCAGCACCTGGAGACGCGCGCACAGCGGGGAGCGGCCGTACGAGTGCGCCGCGTGCGCCGCGCGCTACCACAGCCGCCGCTGCCTGCTGCAGCACCTGGAGACGCGCGCACAGCGGGGAGCGGCCGTACGAGTGCGCCGCGTGCGCCGCGCGCTACCACAGCCGCCGCTGCCTGCTGCAGCACCTGGAGACGCACCGCACCACCAGGGAGGTGCAGGTGGGAGAGGGCGGGGACACTTCATTCTTAATTTAAACATTTGGTTAAAAAGACGGTTGTAAAATAAATTAGCCACTATCATTTCCTTTCTTTTGGTTCTTGTCCAATACTGGTGCCGTCGCCCTAGACAGGGATAGGAACCGGTTTTATGTACCGGTTAATTTCGTCCAGAAAACCGGTATAATTACCGGTTAACGGAGGGAACTAAATTAAAAGTATTAAAAGAATTTCGGTGACCGGTTAATACGAAGAACGAAATTTTGGAGCTCGCGCTCACCGACACCAAACCGGTTTTTATTAAAGCAACGCCGCCCCCGCCGCGCCGCACGCGCTGACTCACACCGCGATGCTCTTTCTCTTTCCTGCATGCGCTGGCTACAGAGAATCTTTGAAGAGAGATACAATACAATAACTCTTTATTGAACACCACACATAACAACCAAAACAGAAAAAGGTATACAGAATATTACAAGGTAACAATTGGCGACCTTATCGCTACAGAGCGATCTCTCCCAGGCAACCATAATGGATAGAGATGACAAGAGATAGCGTTTTAATCCAAGTTAACCGGTTAAGTTATGTATTGTGGCTCTCAGTGTTTGCAATTATTAAACTCACTCGTCCATCCCTAATATAATACTCCTTTCATCCACTCAAAGGTTGACTGGAAGAGATCCCTTGAAGGGATAAGTCCGCCTTTGTGCATGTATCTCAGTGTTTGTCAATACATACATACATAATTTCGCTCAAAAAAACCTGAATTGGTGCGAAAAACCGGTCCTTAAATAACCGGTTAAAAACCCTTAATATGTGTTATGTTACTGAGCGTGTCTGTGTTTGTTGGGACAGTGTCAGGAGTGCGGCACGCAGGTGAAGTCGCGGCGGCATCTCGCGCGGCACCGCTACAGCGCGCACCGCCGCGCGCCCCGCTGACCTGTTTGCAACACCGTCTAACGCATGGCTGCCCAGCTCCTTAGAAATTTACAATGCGGTGGCGCTAATCTGCGTTTCTAAGGTTCCGTATACAGTAAAAACGGGACTGTGAGTTAATAGAAAGTTTAAGAAGGCCTGGAACGGTGCAAAAATAAAAAAATCAAATTAAAAAAAATGTTGTAAATTGGCCACCATGGGCTCTTTTACATGTCTTTTTTGAAACTACCAGCGCGTTCGGAAAGACCATCATTGCCAAGAATGCGCCGCAAGAAACTTGGCAGTCATTTTTTCAAAATAAAATGCAGTAAGAATACTTAAATTCTACATAAATTAAATACATTTATAAAAGGGATGTATAAGGTCCCCGAGCCTTAAATTATATAAGTCTATAGTAGAGATGTATAAAGTCTACTAGTCGAAGTAAAACAAATAGTAGATATTGAAAACTAAGACTATATATATACTAGCTTCTGCCCGCGACTTCTTCTGCGTAGAATTTTACATAAAAAAACCGCATCAAAATCCGTTGTGTACTTTTGAAGATATGAGCAAACATAGGGACATAGGGACAGAGAAAGCGACTTTGTTTTATACTATGTAGTGACGAGTGACTCTCTTGAAATAAAGCCAAGATAAGTTTTTTATAACATTAATTATGCTAATTTTAAAAATAAATCAAACAAATAAATATTGTTGTTTCACTCATTTATTAATTAATAATATGTATCGTGATGTCATTTTCTGTTTTAAATACTTAAGAGGAACGAGGACAAGCCAACATATTAAACCATAGATATAAATCATACTTCCATGCTGGTCTGGGAGTAAAAAAACATAGAATTCACCAGTTGCTTCTTCCCGCGCAGATGGTAAAAGCCCATCGAGGGAATGTTCCCAAGTTGTTATAAATTTTAAATGTCTTTATGGCAAACAGCACACATTTATGGCATATGAAATTATGGCAAACAATAGAAAAGCTGTGAAAGACTGCAGCAGTGAATACGTTAAGCTGACACACTATGACAATATGTATGTTTATATTCAGTGGCGTAACTATAACGTCTGGGGCCCGCGGCAAATTCGTCAGATGAAGCTCCTCCCTCAATATAAAGTGCATCAGCGTCCCTTCTGTGCTCTAAACCAAGCCAGTCCGGGGCCCCGTAGAGCTAGGGGCCCCTGGCATTTTGCCACTCCTGCCACCCTATAGTTACGCCACTGCTCGTATTCTGTTAATAAATCCACCAAGCTTATTTTTAATTAAATTATGGGCCTGGGGCCCTATTTTCGAAAGCACATGTGTGAAAACACTCGAAAGTGGTGAAAAATTGCGCTGAATTTGAAATACGAGCAGCTTAGAAGATACTTTCGGCTCTCATTAATCTTGTGAACTAGTCAAAAATTTGATAAGAGCTGTAGTTTAGATATAAGCTGATTTACACCACTTTCGAGTGGTATTTTCACACATGCGCTTTCTAAAATCGGGCCCCTGTTACACTCCCTGTTAAGTTCCAGTTATCTTAACTGGCACTTATCTATGATTCCGTCTCTATTACTACGAAATAGACAGAGACATCATAGACAACTGACATCTATATATATAAAAGAGAGTCGTGTTAGTTACACTATTTATAACTCGAGAACGGCTGAACCGATTTGGCTGAAAATTGGTGGGGATGTAGCTTAGAACCAGGAGACGGACATAGGATACTTTTTATCCCGATTTTCCCTCGGGATTGGAAAATCCCGAAATGTTGTACCAATAAAGCTACATTACATTTGGCACCTACATAATTATTCCTTGATTAGTATAAAGGTGCACTACAAAGGAATTTTTCAGATTTCCCACGGGATAAAAACACGAGGTAAATAATTAAGGCTATAATTAGTAGATAATATTCTTAGAGGATCATGTAGGTGCTCTAAGAAGGGATTTTCCGAATTTCCCCCGGGATAGGAAATAAAAACCTTATAGTTGGAGACACGAGTGGATGTATGGGGTATGTCGTCAGTCTAACGTTATCTGCGCGGACGAAGTCGCGGGCAAAAGCTAGTTTAAGATAAATGTAACTTAACAGAGAGTTGTGAAACAGCCTCTAAGTAGATATTCATACATTACTATAAGTGATTCAATATAACTTTGTTTTTTTAACTAAGCCTTCAACCCTTTATTTACATTAAATTACGAAAATACTTTCAAATAGAAAACGAAGTGACGAACATTAATTTTATGAAATCTATATATTTTTTTTTAATATATTTTATATCATCGTAATGAGAATCTAAATATATTTTGATACATGGCTTCTATAAGGCATTTTACATAATTATCTCTTACAAATATAGTTTTAACATGATCGCCAATTTTAACAATACTATAGTTTATTAAAGCTAATTATAATTATTTATTTATAAAATTTTAAGTGTTCTTTTTTCAGAAATCAAAACAATATTTCGAGCCCAAAATGTTTGAATGAAATTAGGTATAGAAAACTCTGAATCCGCCTTAAGCTTATGCGTTTAAAACACGAAAACGGGCGTATTTAACAATGAAAATTATCCGAACATTCGAATACACAACTCGATATTCGAATAATAAAATGGATCGAGCATTCCCAACATTCGAATATACGAATGGCAAACCCCTCGGAATTTACTAAGTTTACGAAGGTATATTTATATTTGCAATTTGCTTACGACTTCGCTTTTCAAATTTAAACTTTACTTAAAATATTTGAGTAGTAGCTAAAATCGACATAGAGGGAATATACAAAAATGTTAGGAATCACGTTATAGATAGGCGATAGCAACCCATCACTATTCTGATTCCCCTTTCCACCTACGCCCACAAACATGCTAAACGTGGCCTTTAGGTCTTGTTACCTTAGGCTCTGTCTACCCCGTAAGGGATACAGACGTGATTTGTGTATGTATTGCCGGACGCGATTCGTATATTCTCCGATCGTTTTTAATTTAAGGCATAAAAAAACATACATACATAGATAAATCACGTCTTTATCCCTTAAGGGGTAGACAGAGCCAAAGACAACGTGAAGGCCACGTTTACCATGATTGTGGGTGGTAAGGGGCAATAGTGGTGGGTTGCTAGCATCGGCTATAACATGATTCCTAACATTTTCGCTCATTTCCTCGATTTACAATTAATGAAAGAAAAAAACTACTTAACGTTTCAGAAATTATGGCAAAGTAGTCGAGGGCATTAATATATGTACGATACCAACACGTCAAAAACATCTATACACCTCTATACATCTATATGCATGTGTGTAATGATATTTAGTAGGGGAGCGTTCAAGTATTACGTAACGCAATTATTGAAGATTGTTGACCCTCCCTCCCCCCCTTGTAACGCGCCGTAACGTTTTTCTGTAAATCTAAACGTTACGTAACACTCAAGTGACCATTTTTACCCAAAAGTGTCAAAATTTATGTTGCGCAAAGTACAAGAAAGTCGTTACAATATCCTTGTTATAGTTTTAATCGCCTTGGCGGTAATAATATTAAATAACACAAGAGATGTTTAACCCGCAATACATGCGTGGTTTGTTAACTTGGCAGTTTTAATTCCATATTTTTTTATTTAAAAAAAGAAAACGTTACGTAACGTGTTGTAAGAAAGACAAAGTAACGCTTCGTAACGTTTTACGATACCCCCCCTCCCCCCAAATTGCGTTACGTAATACTTGAACGCCCCCTAGTTTATTTTATGATTTGTTTATTGTACTTAGATATGTATCTACGCTCTATTGTGGCTTTCACTATCTGGAATTTTAAATTCATACTTTATCGGTCCCTCATTTAATGCTCTCATCTACTCAAAGGTTAGAGATCCCTTATAGGGATAAGTTCGCCTCTGTGCATATATTAATGTTATTTTTATTTTTTTGCGAATTGTATCTTTCTTTATATTTGTACAGTAACGCATTTACTTACTTACTTACTTTATGCCACTAACAATAAGGTGACATAAAACACATTATAAATAAATAAATATATTTGACATGACGGCTGTTTTTATGCCCTCGACTTACTTTCGGAACTTTTACGGGACAAAATACAGACCCATATTCAAAACCGAGTTTTAAACATAACTTAATATATCTGGGTTTTTTTAAGAGTACTTTGGACACGACTATTCTGTAATAAGTAATTCTGAAGCGATGTCTCTTAGCGTTGAACGTGAACGGTTGCTTACTCCATCCAGTCGTCTCCGCCCCCGAAGTCGACCACGGACACCTGAAACCATGTTTCAAAACATACACATACATACATACTGTCACACCCTCTCACAGGGGTAGGCAGAGACTAGAGTAGTATAGTACCGCTCAGAAATGACGGCGTAGCGCTCAGTTATTTTATGATACAGTAAAAGCCGTGGTAGCCTAGTTGTTTGACCTGTGGCCTCAAGCAGAGCGTCGTGGGTTCAAATGGTGGGCGCACCTCTGAGTTTTTCGGAATTTATGTGCGAAAATTACATTTGAAATTTACCACGAGCTTTTCGGTGAAGGAGAACATCGTGAGGCAACCTTGCGCACATCTGCGAAGAAATTCAATGGTGTGTGTTAAGTTCCCAATCCGCACTGGGCGCGCGTGGGAACTCGAGCCCAAACCCTCCAATACACGGAGGCCTATGCCATGAGGCACGCCGAATTACGCGACAATTTAATAATAATAAAAATAAACAACACAATAACAACAACAAAAATGAAATTGTAGCGAACTCGGAATAAAAAAGGCTATAATATAATATAACTAGCGACCCGCCCCGGCTTCGCACGGTATATTATGCATGTATTATACATATAAACCTTCCTCTTGAATCACTCTATCTATTAAAAAAACCCGTATCAAAATCCGTTGTGTAGTTTTGAAGATATAAGCATACAAACGGACTTGGGGACAGAAAAAGCGACTTTGTTTTATACTATGTAGTGATAATATAAACAGCCTTCTAAGCGTTATTCACGCTGGTTCACAGTTTAATTTTTTCCACGGGCTTGTAGTCTATAAAGCCGGGCGTACTCTTGTCGGGTTCGTGACGCGAACAGGCTATTATTCCACCAGCGCGACAATAGTCAGCAACAAGTGACAGTTAGAGATGTGTCAATCGCGAGTGAAAGATTCAAATGAACTATATCTTTTCGTTTCGTTCACTCGCTCAGTCGTTCATTGAAGGATAATCTTTCGTTCGGATTTCGTACTGATGTGGTCAGCCGTTGCATGCATGGTAGCACTTTTCGCACCTACAAATCTATCGTATAAACCTGTCTCTCTTACACTAGCTTACAGTACAGACAGGAGCAGATATGAATGTGTGAGTCGCTCTTTTCGTTCATTTGTGCCGGTGTGAGTAGACGATTCATTTGCTGCGTTCCGTTTCATGTCTTTCTCTTTGAACGACACTTTCAAAACAAAAAATAAACATTGACAAAGTATGATGATTATATTCTGACCATTTTCAGCGAAACTTTATAGTGTATAAACATATCGCCACCATTAGAATCCTATTTTATATGTCTACTGAATACATCGTACTGATATAATGATATGAAAGAGCAGTTTGAGTCAATAGATCCACTGAGCGAAATGAGTGATAAGATATGAAGGAGCAGTTTGAGTCAATAGATTTACTGAGCGAACTGAACGAAATGAACGAAAAGAGTGATATATATCTTTAAGAGCGAAAGACATGAATCAATCTTTTCACTTCAGTGAGTTGTTTTGCGCATCTCTAGTGACAGTTGTATTCCGCCCCCACGGCTCACCTCCTCCCTGGGCGGGCTGTCGCTGCTGAAGCCGCCGCCCAGCGCGTAGCCGGCCAGCCCGCCCGCCGCCAGCGCGCCCACGCCGAGCCCCACGGCCGCGCCCGTGCCCAGCCCGCGCCTCTGCTGCGCGGGCGCCGCGTACGACTGCTCGTACATCTGCAGGAGAACGGGGCTCACCGTCATTTGCTAAACATTTCTAACAATATACAACAACGACATAAATCATTACACATGACATCTAACTCATCTTCTAAATATATATAACTCAAAGGTGACTGACTGACATAGTGATCTATCAACGCACAGCCCAAACCACTGGACGGATCGGGCTGAAATTTGGCATGTAGATAGATGTTATGACGTAGGCATCCGCTAAGGATTGTGATCAATTCTACCCCCAAGGGGATAAAATAGGGGATGAAAGTTTGTATGAAACTTTGTCATTTTTAAACCGATCGGGCTGAGACTTTGCATGCATAAAGCTACTATGACGTAGGCATCCTCTAAGAACGGATTGCGTAATTTCTGCGGGATAGCGATAAACGAATTCTATGCAGATGAAGTTGCGGGCAACAGCTAGTACATTATACATGACATCTAACTCATTTGTATAGTAATTTTATGCTGAGAGAATAAATAATACATACATACACATACACAAATCACGTCTTTATCCCTTACGGAGTAGACAGAGCCTAAGGTAACAAGACCTACAGGCCACGTTTAGCAAGACACTAAGGGCGTAAAGGTGGAAAGTGGAATCAAAATAGTGATGGGTTGCTAGCCGCATCGCCTATAACATGATTCCTATGATTTTCGCCCATTCCCTCTATGGGTTTTTACCATTTGCGCGGGAAGAGAAGCAACTGGTACATTCTATGTTTTTTCTTTGCTCCCAGACCAGCATGAAAGCAACTGAGAGAGAATAAATAAACTAAACTAAAATAACTAATCAAAAAGCCATGGTAGCCTAGTGGTTTGACCTGTGGCCTCTCGAGCAAGTCGTAGGTTCGATATTACATTTGAAATTTACCTTGAGCTTTTCGATAAAAATGAAAATGAAAATTTATTTTTGCAAATTTGGCCGCCAGGGGCTCTTTTACATGTCTTTATGAAACTACCAGCGCATTCGGAAAGACCATCATTACCAAGAAGAATGCGCCGCAACAAACTTAGCAGAAAGTCATTTTTTTTTAAATAAAATACAGTAAGAATACTTAAATTCTACTTAAATCAAATACATTTATAAAAGGGATGTATAAGGTCCCCGAGCCTTAAATTATATTAATCTATAGTAGAGATGTATAAAGTCTCTACTAGTCAAAATAAAAATAATAATAAGTTCAGTGGAGGTGTAAAACGCCTCCACCGTCAAATAAATTAATTGGAGATGTCTCCAATATTGAAGAAAAGATGAAGGTAAACATCGTGAGGAAACCTGCACACATCTGCGAAGCAATTCAATGGCGTTGGAACTATAGCCCAAGCCCTCTCATTCTGAGAGGAGGCCTGTGCCCAGCAGTGGGACGCATATAGGCTGGGGACAATCACCAAACAACGATTTACAGTCCTAAAACGACATTTGAGTTTGTCTTGCTATCTCACCCACTCTTATGGGTTCGGTACTGAGAGCTCGCAAACCGCACATACATAGTTACATACACACATCACGTGTTTATCCCTTACGGGGTAGACCGAGCCTAAGGTGGTACCTACAAATCACATTTAGCAAGATTGTGGGCGTATAGGTGGAAAATGGAATCAAAATAGTGATGGGTTGCTAGCCTCATCGCCTATAACGTGATTCCAATGATTTTCGCCCATTCCCTCGATGGGCTTTTACCGTCTGCGCGGGTAGAGAAGCAACTGGTATATTCTATGTTTTTTCTTTGCTCCCAGACTTGCATGGAATAACGTAAACAAACTATTCATTTCACGAACCTGTCATTCCTTAAAATGCTCTGTATAAATAATTCGAAAAACAATTTTATGAAACTGTATTCTTTCGCAATTCGCACTGCAGTGAAAACAACAACCATTTTCGTGGAAACACTCTTTTTTATTCCTTTGCTATTTCTGTTTCTAGTCAGAAGAAAATCCAAAATTTTTTGCCCTTTTTTGACACTTCGCTATCCGACGAGTCGGCAACTCTACTCCCTTTTGCTGGTTTGACTTTACCGTTGTTATCGCTATCAGATGATTCCGAATCTTCAAACAGTTTTCCGAATTTATCGGAAGCCTTCTTATCTTTGCGTTTCTTTTTGTTTTCGTCACTTTCGGACGAAGACTCCGCTAGATAATTGATAGTTTTAGTGCCTGTTTTAACTTGTTTATCGCTGTCAGATGAGGATTTCTGTGTATCCATGAGACTTTGCATTTTAGAAACAAAACTACGTTTTTCACGTTTACCATCATCGTCCGATGTGTCAGTGTTTGATTTATTTTTGACACCGTTAAAAAATGTAGTTGATTTCTTATTGTTAGCATCCTTCCTACTTTTCTCACCGTCTTTCAAATCATCTGAAGACTCAGAATTTTGCAGTGTTTTCTTAGTAATGCCTCCGGTTTTATCAGCAGATTTCTTAGTTTTAAAATAAAACGTATTCCTGGCGTTTTCTGAAGATTCAGAATCTCGCAGTGCTTGATCTTTATCGTTTTTCTTACGATTAGATTTGTTATTTTTGGCATTTTTTCTACTATTTTCATCATCTGATGATTCCGAGTCTTTCAATAGTTTCTCGTTGATGCTGTTGTCTTTTGTAAGATCATTTTTTCTAGTTGATGAACATGTTTTAGATTTCGCATCATTTGCCGAGGACTCAGAATCCTGCAAAGTATTTTCACCTACTCTCATGTCCTCTTTACCAGCAGATTTGAGGTCTTTTTTGCTTTTTTTATCATCTTTCAAATTATCTGAAGATTCCGAGTCTTTCAATAGATTCTTGTTGGTGCTAATGTCTTTAGTAAGACCTTTTTTACTAGTTGATGCCAATTTACTAAAATATTTTTTAGATTTCGTGTCATTTTCTGAGGACTCGGAATCTTGCAAAGTTTTTTCACCTTCACTCTTGTCCTTTTTGCCAGCAGATTTGAGGTCTTTTTTGCTTTTTTTATCATCTGTCAAATTATCTGAAGATTCCGAGTCTTGCAATCGTTTTTCATTGGTGCTATTGTTTTTCGTAAGATCTTTTTTACTAGTTGATATTAATTTATTAAAATATTCTTTAAATTTGGACTCCTTTTTTGAGAACTCCGAATCTTGTAAAGTTTTTTCATCTACACTCTTGTCCTTTTTACCAGCAGATTTGGGGTCTTTTTTTCTTTTTTTATCATCTTTCAAACCATCTGAAGATTCCGAGTCTTTCAATAGTTTTTCGGTGATGCTATTGTGTTTTGTAAGATCTTTTTTAGTAGTTGATGACAATTTATTAAAATCTTTTTTAGATTTCGTGTCATTTTCCGAGGACTCCGAATCTTGCAAAGTTTTTTCACCTTCACCCTTGTCCTTTTTACCAGCAGATTTGAGGTCTTTTTTGTTTTTTTTATCATCTGTCAAATTATCTGAAGATTCCGAATCTTTCAATAGTTTCTCGTTGATGCTAATGTCTTTAGTGAGACCTTTTTTACTAGTTGATGTCAATTTACTAAAATATTTTTTAGATTTTGTATCATTTTCTGAGGACTCGGAATCTTGCAAAGTTTTTTCACCTTCACTCTTGTCCTTTTTACCAGCAGATTTGAGGTCTTTTTTGCTTTTTTTATCATCTGTCAAATTATCTGAAGATTCCGAGTCTTGCAATCGTTTTTCATTGGTGCTATTGTTTTTCGTAAGATCTTTTTTACTAGTTGATATCAATTTATTAAAATATTCTTTAAATTTGGACTCCTTTTTTGAGAACTCCGAATCTTGTAAAGTTTTTTCATCTACGCTCTTGTCTTTTTTACCAGCAGATTTGAGGTCTTTTTTTCTTTTTTTATCATCTTTCAAATCATCTGAAGATTCCGAGTCTTTCAATAGTTTTTCGGTAATGCTATTGTCTTTTGTATGATCTTTTTTAGTAGTTGATGTGAATTTATTAAAATCTTTTTTAGATTTCGTGTCATTTTCCGAGGACTCCGAATCTTGCAAAGTTTTTTCGCCTTCACTCTTGTCCTTTTTACCAGCAGATTTGAGGTCTTTTTTGCTTTTTTTATCATCTTTCAAATTATCTGAAGATTCCGAGTCTTTCAATAGATTCTTGTTGGTGCTAATGTCTTTAGTAAGACCTTTTTTACTAGTTGATGTCAATTTACTAAAATATTTTTTAGATTTCGTATCATTTTCCGAAGACTTCGAATCTTGCAAAGTTTTTTCACCTTCACTCTTGTCCTTTTTACCAGCAGATTTGAGGTCTTTTTTGCTTTTTTTATCATCTGTCAAATTATCTGAAGATTCCGAGTCTTGCAATCGTTTTTCGTTGGTGCTATTGTTTTTCGTAAGATCTTTTTTACTAGATGATGTCAATTTACTAAAATATTTTTTAGATTTCGTATCATTTTCTGAGGACTCGGAATGTTGCAAAGTTTTTTCACCTTCACTCTTGTCCTTTTTACCAGCAGATTTGAGGTCTTTTTTGCTTTTTTTATCATCTTTCAAATTATCTGAAGATTCTGAATCTTTCAATAGTTTTTCGAGTATGCTATTGTCTTTTGTAACATCTATTTTACTAGTTGATATCAAATCATCAGAATATTCGTTACATTTAGAGTCCTTTTCCATGGACTTAGAATCTTGAAAAGTTTTTTGATTTTCACCAGTAGATTTGATGTTTCTTTTTCTTTTTTTATCATATTTCAAATCATCTGTAGATTCCGAGTCATTCAATAGTTTCTCGTTGATGCTATTGCCTTTTGTATGATCTTTTTTCTTAGTTGATATCAATTCATTACAACAATCCTTTTCTGAGGACTCGGAATCTTGTAACGCATTTTTATTGACACTCATGTCTTTTTTACCAGCAGATTTAACGTCTTTTTTTCTTTTTTGACTTATGTTTGAAGATTCCGAGTCTTTTAGCGGGTTTATTGTTAATCCTTTGTCATTTGTAGCAGTACCTTTATGTTTTTTGTGTTTGCTTTTGGAATTTGCGTCTGATTCGCTGGACGAAGAATCAATTAGCAGCTTTTGAGTTTTAATTTTGTTACTATTCGATTTTTCGACTCTGCTCTTCTTTGAGCATATTGAACATACCGAATCCTTAAGCATGCCAATATAACTTAATATTTTATTGAAGTTACTGACTTTTTTATCTACTTTGTTCGTATTTTGACTATTTTCATTGCTATCAGCCGACTTGAGCGAGTCGATTTCTTCAGCGGTACCTTTCTTAACCACCGATTTGGCCATTTTCTTATTTGATCTGTCACTATTGACAGTCGATACGCTGGTATTAGAATGTTTACCCGGTTTTTCACTTGTCGATGATTCAGAATCATTCAGAAGCTTGCATGGTAAACCACGGTCATCAACGGCGCCCTTATTTCTCCATCTAGAGTAAAAAGGAGGCAAGTTTCTTTTCATCGATTCAGAACTCAACACAGGATTGGAATTAGTATTCAAAGCAGCTCTTTTCTTTTTACGCGCTTTAGCTACATCGTCGGCACTTTTTGTTTTAGCTCTTATCGTAGCTCTGCTGCTAGCTTGAACGCCCTTCGTCTCAAAATTTACATTTTTCTTATTATTATCATTGAAAAGCGAAACAAAGTAACTGCTCGTAGCATTTTCTTTGGCATTCTTTCCTTTACTTTTAAGTGCATTCGTTTTCTTCTTCTTCTTAGGTTTCTCACTGCTAGCACCAGAGGATTCCGAGTCAGCTAGCATGCCTACACTCACGTTGTCTTCGTCACTGCTACTACTTACTGACATTTTGATCATGTACCCCTCACTGGATGATGAGCTAGAGTCTTTCAGTGGACTATTGACATTTGTGCTCGCAGCTTCCGTGTTTCTGGTTTCTTTTTTCTTCGATTTGAAACCAAACCACCGTTGGAATATGTTACTCGGCATTTTGCTGCAATCGTTTTAATGGTCTACATCGCGCTTGTTTTTGGAAGTATCTAAATGGCTAGAGCGTCTATGTTATGTTTCGGAACAGCTTCTTGACTCGCCGCTGTACTTACCACTGCCTGGTTACCTGCGGACAACAAAATATGGGTTTAGTCAATTGAATATCGGTTAAGTGGCATTCTTCAAAGCCGTGGTAGCCTAGTGGTTTGACCTGTGTCCTCTCAAGCAGAGCGTCGTGGGTTCGAACCCTGGGTTCGCACCTCTGAGTTTTTCGGAATTTATGTGCGGAAATTACATTTGAAATTTGTCATGTGCTTTTCGGTGAAGCCTATTACAAGCGTGTGAAGGAAACCTGCACACATCTGACAGCAATTCAATGGTGTATGTGAAGTTCCCAATCCGCAGGGCCCGCGTGGGAACTATAGCTGAAACCCTCCAATAAACAGAGGCCTATGCCATGAGGCACGCCGAATTAAGTAAGTAAGTAAGTAAATGCTCTATTGTACAAATATAAAGAAACAGATACAATTCACAAAAAAATAAAAATAACATTAATATATGCACAAAGGCGAACTTATCCCTATAAGGGATCTCTACCAGTTAACCTTTGAGTAGATGAGAGGAGCATTAAACGAGGGACCGACAAATAAAGTTTAAAATTCCAGATAGTGAAAGCCACAATAGAGCGTACATGTCTAAGTGCAATAAACAAAACATAAAAACTACTAAATATCATTACCCACATGCATACATACAAAATACAATAAGAGTACACACATATAATATCTAAGGAGATGATTGTGAATTACGCGATAATTTATTAAAAAAAACTACACAATGTACTGAAATTGCAGCGAAAGGGAATAAAAGGGGGTTATTATTAAGTGGCAATCAGACTTGCACGCGATGGGATTCCGTACTACATATTACTAAACCGGAATGAGAAAGGGATTGAGAAATCTCATTCCGTATACATACATAAATCACGTCTTTATCTCTTACGGGGTAGAACAAGACCTAAAGGCCACGTTGCATAATCTAGCAACGCTTATATAGAAGCTCCAATGTCTTTGGCGTCTAGATAAGCGTTGCCAGATTATGGAATTGTTCCCCGTTTATAGACTACAAGCCCATGGACAAAAAAAACATGTGAAATGAACCAGCGCGAATGAAGCTTAGAAGGCTGTTACTATATCATAAAATAACTCTGAGCGCTATGCCGTCATTTCTGAGCGGTACAGATTTTTTCTCATACATTGAAAAAAAAAATTGCTCTAAATTCTGGCAACACCACTTTAAAGCGGCACTAGGTTTTTCGACATTTATTTTTAATCATGTATAAGCTATAAAAACGCCGTAAATTAATAATTAGTCGTAATTCCTCACTTGTACCTGAGAAATTCCATGAATGTACCGCTCAGAAAAGGCGGCATAGCGCTCAGAGTTATTTTATGATGTAGTAACAGCCTTCTCAGCTTCATTCACGCTGGTTCATTTCACATGTTTTTTTTTCCATGGGCTTGTAGTCTATTAGTGGATATCCACGATTTTCGAAATTCCCCCAATGCACCTTACTCTTGAAATGAGCTTCTATAAAGTATGTTGGGGTGTAGCGGAAGTTTTTAGTCACAGCCAGCTAAAGCAAGATACTTACTCAATACTTTCCTATACTTTGATTACGACGCCAAAACACCCGTATTCGCCAGACGTTTACGTACGGAAAGTACGTATTTTACTCATCGAGTTGCGTACTCGTTAATACTCGTGGATGTAGTACCTACCAGATTTCAGAATACCAGCTCTCCAAAATATCAAATATCAACAAGTACGGTCACTTGCAGCCACGCAAACCCAAATTAGCTAAGTATGAAAAAAATCGCCTGAATCTACATAATTTTTATTTCTTCTCCCGCTGTTTTGTCTATCAGTATTCATGTAATCTACTAAACTAAAAATCTGGTCTTTTAGGAACTTAGGCATTCGGCAAGTCTAAACAGCATCTTGTGTGTTGGGAATTAGATAAACTGGCCATCTTGTACATCGAGTATCTGGTATATAAAGGAAGTAGTGTTTCAAGTACATACATTGTATTTTGCGAGCTTAGTGTTATATTAGTACTATGTGGTAATATTTTAGAAATCGGGTGAATCGGCAATCTACCAGTGACGTGACTTCCATAGAACTCTATTCCCACGGTAACTCTATTTCAAGGTAGGTAGTTAGGCACTTTTATTGTGCAGAATTAGAAGAAAAGTCAAGTGATGCCTTCGGTACCTTCTGATATACTTGACGCCACGCCCAGCGGCGTAACTATAGGGTGGCAGGGGTGGCAAAATGCCAGAGCCCCTAGCTCTACGGGGCCCCGAACTGGCTTGGTTAAGAGCACAGAAGGGACGCTGATGCACTTCTTTATATTGAGGAGGGAGCCCCATCTGACGAATTTGCCGCGGGCCCCACACGTTATAGTTACGCCACTGGCCACGCCACTATAATCTAGTATTTTGCAACTATGATATTTAGGTAATCAGAGGTTTTGTTTACCTTTATATAGGGCCATGTTTCTGTCGGCAAACAACATACATGCTTACTGTATGTTATGTTTACTGTGTATTATATCACCTTTTATTTATATTTAACGCCATGCTTTTAAGTGTTATGGTTTAGTAAATACAACCATAGTTTGTGCCGAGTTTACGATGTGGTTGTTTAGGTCTGTAAGATCTTTGACAGTCCGTTGTCACTCCACAGAGTGCGTCAAGAGCTTGTCTAAACATGTTGTTCTTCTTGTGGCGTATCAAGTCGTTATAGCCCTTTAGTCAGTACCTAAATAGTAGATTTTAAACGCGTAAGACCTCTAGCCCTAAAGGGCATTTACCGTAGATTTTATCCCTGGGCTATTTTTTATCCCGGAAAATTGTATAGTTCCCGCGGGATAGCGATAAACATATCAAAAGTACAGTTTGACAACAAAAATAATGCTCCACGATGTACCTGCGCAGTAGACCAATTTTAGTAGCGCGGGAAATTACGATACACCAGTGATAAAATAGAATTCTACGCGCGCTAAACTCTGGCGCTGATATTGGTCGATCGATTTCGTACCAACATGGCGGCCGGGCCGTGCGCCAATGCCGCCATAGATTATTTACACGTTCGGCTACCATCGGAAACTGGTCTGCGCTTCTCTGCGCAAACGAATACTGCCGATGCGCATTATATTTGTTGTCAAACTGTAGCTACCTAGAGTCGCGACGTTAATAATTATTGCAGAATATACTATCAACATCAGTTAAGTCTACTTCTACGCAGACGAAGTCGCGAGCAGAAGCTAGTTTGGTATAAATTTCTTATCCTCTACACGTTTCTGAAAAAAAGGTCCTTAACAGACAGACAAGGAAGTGATTTTAAAGGGTTCCTTTATTTTGAGATACGGGATACGGAATAGGACGAGTGTAAATAAAATAAGACACATTTTTAATTTTTTATTAACCACCATAATAATGTAATAACTACAAACATTACTTTTCCTTAAAAAGCAAATAAATGACATACAAAAATGCGTTATTTACATACCTAATTTACATATTACGTGTAGGAAATTTAAAACATAATTCAAATCATAAACATTTCTGATTTAAAGTCAAAAATATATAAAAGAGATTGTTGCCAATGCAAAAAAAATGGTAGCACCACACTTCACGATTTTTTGACGTTTTGGCAGCGTACATAATATATTTATCGTTTATGGGTACTCTGAATACAACATCTATATTTATAAAAGAAAGTCGTGTTAGTTAGACTATTTATAACTCGAGAACGGCTGAACCGATTTGGCTGAAAATGGGGGCGAGGTAGCTTAGAACCAGGAGACGGACATAGGATACTTTTTATCCCGATTTTCCCACGGGATTGGAAAATTCCGAAATGTTGTACTAATAAAGCTACAGACATTAAATTTAGCATGCCTACACATTATTCCTTGATTAGTATAAAGATGCACTTACAAAGGAATTTTTCAAACTTCCCACGGGATAAAAACACAAGGTAAATAATTAAGACTATTTATAATTAATAGATAATATTCCTAGAGGACCTGTAGGTGCTCTAAGAAGGGATTTTCCGAATTTCCCACGGGATAGGCAATAAAAACCTTATACTTGGAGAAATGAGTGGATGTATGGGGTGTGTCGTCACTCTGACGTTATGTGCGCGGACGAAGTCGCGGGGAAAAGCTAGTTGTCTATAATTTTATTATTTCACGTCGCCCGGCACGAAAGCGCGCAAGAGTGCGTGGCGCGCGAGATACATTGCTCGTCCTTTTCTTACTGCTGGTTATAGAAAGAGAGCTACTCTATCGCTTGCGACGCGACTTTAGCAAATACTAAAGTAAAGTAAAGTAGCAATTTACTTCCACTTCCCGGCCAGAGGACGTAAAATTGTGTACACACTTCGGGCGGTGATACAGAAAGACTCTAGTGTAAGTTTTCGCATAAAAACGTCTCGAACGCGTTCACGTAAACGTCCCAATTACTATGGAACAATTGGCAGCGCCGCTTGCGGATCGAAACGGCCACAAACTGTTCTAATAGTTTGACTTTTTAACGCAAATGCGTTCGAGACGTATTCTGTGAGCGAAAACCTACACTAATCTGAGACATTATTTATTCCACCACCCTCGGGGTACTATTTGAGCATTACATTACATGCGACTACTGAAATCAGCTCTCAAAGAATTTGAGAATCGTTTTGCCGTCGCACTTTCGAACAGCTGTTATCTTGACTATAGACGATTGATGAACGAAACATAACGTTGAGTGAAATAAAGTTGTAAGAAATGCAGTACCACCATTGAATATCATTCACATTGAGAAAGTTTAATGTATTTTTTTTTAAGACTGGCTGTTTATTGTGCTTACAACTAAAGACTAACTAGAAAAAAAAAACAATTAAAAAAGTTGAAGTCCTATTTCTGGCGAGCCTTGCACCTTATTTTTTTAAATGCCAACATTATAAATTTCTTAATAGTTTCACAATATTACTCTTATATCATTTAAAAATGCAACTTAGTGTGATGCTCATAAAAAAAATACTCTTAAATTAACATAGACGTTTTTTTTATAGACACAATAAGATCTAATAGTTTTTTGAGAAACATTATTAAATCGCTTAAAACGCTTTGAGTGCAAAGAATCGCAGATTTACTAAAAATAGTTATTTAATTTTAAAAAATGCTCTGCATATTTTTCGATTTCTTCTTTCCATTTTTTTGTATATTCACAAGGCACCTGAAAAACATACATACAAATTAAATAAGCAACAACACATATTATAAACTATATCTTAAAAATAACCCTACTAATATTATAAATGTCTGTATGTCTATTTCTTCACGCTGAAACGACTATACGGATTTGAATCAAATTTGGAACGGAGATAACTGATTAAAACAGGCTACTTTTTATCCCGGAAAATTTCAGAATTCCCACGGGATAGCGATAAACATATTTCAACAGGTGGTCGAATTATTCTGACTAAACATACCTGTAAATGCATATATTTTTTAAATGTGATTGACAAATATATTACAATGCTTGCGTAAAGGCGATCGATTAGAGATCGTTTGGAAGCAGTTAACGCAAATAAAAATTAATGATTTCTTTATTAAAACTAATTTTTAAAGTCAGCCCGGTGTACGGTACCAAATTTTTGCCATGCCATATTCAAGCATTTCACTTCAAAAGTGTGGCTATTACTTAAACTGGCGACAGCATTTTGATTTCTACTCTATATGTGATTAGGAACGCGCAATAAGTAACTTAATAGCTTAAGAGAGCTAAGAAAAAAAAAAAAAAACAAAATTATACATAACATCTGCGTGACCGGGGATCGAACCCGGAACCTCTAGCTTCATAGTCAGGGTCACTAGCTACTAAGCTGTCCGGCCGTCACAATCATAATAATTAAAAAAAAAACTACACTACCTAGAATCGAGATAGCACCAATCGCTCTACGGAAGACCTCAATAGAAACCTGTGCAACACATAAAATTAAACATAAAATTAACATAAAACAACAAATATGCCAATTAAGGAAAAATAATATAAATAATCACCAAAGCAAGCACCCTGTGCTATACCGACATAGCACCGACGGACCACGGACCTGAGCGTTTTTCAAAAAAAAGTTCACATGAACATTTTTTCCAGAATTTAACTATCCTTATACAAGAAAAAATGTGTCCCAAAATTTCCATTCCAGTCCGTCACTTTTTTTTATATAACTACGTATGGAACGTGACGAACAGGAATATAAATTCCATAGTTAAATCTGGGACACTTTTTCATGTATCAAAATCTATAGGGCAAACGATTCTGAGTAAAAAAACCCAAAATATTTAAATTCTGGAAAAAAATACGTGGTTTTTTTTTTGGAAAACACTCACCTACGTTAAAATATGATGTTTAGTACAGCAGCGACCACACCGCTGCGCACACGCAGTCAGTGGCGGATTTACAAATTTTCAAGGTACAGGCTGAATTTTTGCCGCCCTTGCAAAATCTGTTGCAGACTTCTTAAAATTTTTATTATGAGGTAAAAAAAAAAAAAGGTCGTGCCCCAAATTTGCCGCCCCCAAAACCTGCCGCCCTAGGCTCGAGCCTTCTCAGCCGTATGGTAAATCCGCCACTGCACGCAGTGACGTGTCGCATTTAGTCGTTTCTTTATACATTTTGTTGCGCAAAGGGGGTGTTCAAATATTACGTATTAAGTTCAGTGGAGGTGTAACGCTTCTACCGTCAAATAAATAAATACTTACATCTGTATGACTAATATTATTGATCAAATAATGCGTGGAGGGTTTTTTTTTTAATTTATAGTTTTTGTAACAACTACTGCGGGATTGGCGCGTAAGATTCTGGTAGTGTTGCACATTTTAAGACATGTCCGTGGTCCTCATTTTTCAATCTAATCCTATCTATCTATGTTTTATTAGTTCTTGGCTACATTCTCATTATAATTATCCTCTTATACCATCAAAGATTCCATTACCCACGTTTTATAAATAGCATGCAAATTTTAAAAACACAAGTCATTTTCTGCTAATTAATTCAGTTCACACAGTTACCACATAAAAAAATATGTTAAAATACATACACAAATCACGTCTTTATCCCTTACGGGGTAGACAGCGCCTAAGGTGGACCTAAAGACCACGTTTAGCATGATTGTGGGCGTATGGATGGAAAGGGGAATCAAAACAGTGATCGGTTGCTAGCCACATCGCCTATAACATGATCCCTAAGATTTTCCCCCAATCCGATGGGCTTATACCATCTGCGCGGGAAGAGTACTGGTACATTCTATGCTTTTTCTTTGCTCCCAGACCAGCATGGAAGGAATATTTATTTTATATATATTTTAAAATATTCTGGAGTAAAACAGCATAAGTACGTTAATATCTGCAGATATATATACATATACAATAAATCAGCAGAGAAAAATCCTTACACATACATACATATATCACGTCTTTATCCCTTCCGGGGTAGACAGGGCCTAAGGTGACAAAACCTTAAGGCCTTACACATAATAAAGATATTGAAAAATATTAGGGTAGGGGGGCTTTAATAAATTTTTCGAAATTTTACGTCCGTTTGTTTCTTGAAAACGACTAAATGGGTTATAATGACATTTTCACATACATTAACCTTAGCCTGTAGCAACATATAAGCTTTCATCAAAATAGGACGTCAGGAAAAAGAGTCATCAAAAGTAAAAAAATGCATCACTGCTAGTGTTTTAATAAATGCACGAACACAATACATACAAGGGACATACACAAATTACGTACAATATTAATATATCTCTATACTTACCTTAATCAGTATTAGTACAAACACTTCACTCGCGAAGTTAAAAAAAAACATGCTATCACAAATACTGAAACAGAACAATAAATAACCTAACCTAAAAATTTCATTTTTGATACAAACTTTTTTTTGCTGACTGTACTTTTTGTTGACTGTACTTGCATTGTCATTCATCCTAAATACACTTTCGAAAATACCTAAACATTTTCATAAATACCTGTACACTTTCATAAATAGTCGTACACTTTCATAAATACCTGTAAAATTTCATATATACCTGTACACTTTCATAAATAGTCGTACACTTTCATAAATACCTGTACACTTTCATAAATACCTGTACACTTTCATAAATACTCGTACACTTTCATAAATACTCGTACACTTTCATAAATACCTGTACACATACATAAATACTCGTACACTTTCATAAATACCCGTACACTTTCATAAATACCTGTACACTTTCATAAATACCTGTACACTTTCATAAATACTCGTACACTTTCATAAATACTCGTACACTTTCATAAATACCTGTACACATACATAAATACTCGTACACTTTCATAAATACCCGTACACTTTCATAAATACCTGTACACATACATAAATACTCGTACACTTTCATAAATACCCGTACACTTTCATAAATACCTGTACACATACATAAATACTCGTACACTTTCATAAATACTCGTACACTTTCATAAATACCTGTACACATACATAAATACTCGTACACTTTCATAAATACCCGTACACTTTCATAAATACCTGTACACATACATAAATACTCGTACACTTTCATAAATACCCGTACACTTTCATAAATACCTGTACACATACATAAATACTCGTACACTTTCATAAATACTCGTACACTTTCAAAAATATTTTTAATGGTACTGAATGACATGTCAAAACTTGTGCGTTGATTCCAATACACCGGGCCCTGTTTCACTAACGCGACAATTGTCGGCGACAACACAATTTTAATTGTAATGCGTAGTCAAAGACAACCGGCTTACATTAATGTCGGGTTTGTAATTCAAACAGAATTGTCACTTGTCAGCGACTACTGTCGTATTGGTGAAAAAGGGGCCTGGTGAAATATACATATTATTTTAACAACTGAAAAACTGTAACTATTACATATTTTGAAAACTGGTAGGTTTTAGGAGTTTATGTATCATATTCGGTAAAGTTGTCTTGTGGCTGTGTTTGCAATTTTTAAACTCACTCGTCCATCCCTAATATAATACTCCTTTCATCCACTCAAAGGTTGACTGGAAGAGATCCCTTAAAGGGATAAGTCCGCCTTTGTGCATGTATCTCAGTGTTTGTCTTGTTTATTTTGCACAATAAAGAGTTTACATACATACATACATACATATTTATGCATAATGATTAATGAAACATTCTGTATTTGGATCCATTACGCTATTCATACTTATATATTTTTATACGCTGCTATGTATCTCAGAATTGGCATTGTTCATTTTTTTTAAGCTGTGCTTTTAACACCTTTATTTGATAAAATGGACTATTTCAAGCAACTAATTTGAATATTATGCTTTTACGTAGCTTTGTTAATTAATAATAAATATTTTTTCGCTGTTTGATAATTCGTGAATTTAGACAGAATCCCAATCGCCTTCGTTCGGCTGGCTATAAAAAAACGGCTTTGTCTATGGTTTTGTAGATTTGACAGTGACACGTGACAGTTGCCGTAGCCAAACTTTTTTTTTCATTTTTGTGGCAAACATTCGATTCTTGATTCTGTCTAAAAACCCGGTCGTTCGGTCAAACAAAGGTTCAAAGTACTTTTACAAAAATATCTGCAATCATAAAGTATTTTTGAAATCGGACAAGATAAATCGGATAATTGATGGTTTTCCTCGAAATGGTTTTCGAATTGGAGCATACTAAAAAAAATGAACAATGCCAATTCTGTGTGTCGAGGGGGGCTACAACGAATTTTCATTTCGGAAGTACGCATCATGCCGTCCTTCTCTCAAATATGACTTCAAGTGCGAGCGGACCAGCACGATACGCACTACGAACGAATTTCAAATATCGAACAGCGAACGTTGTAGAAAATGCTTGTGTATCTTTAAAACATGCTGCTATTACGTGTCAGTTTTTTCCCGAAATATCACCCATTTCGCCAACGCGACAATTGTCAGCGACAAGTGACAATTCTGTTTACATTACTTGGTAAGTATTTTATTGAATCAGCCGTTACTTTGCGGAGGTCCATTCCAATGAACAAAAAATTTACCTCGCTACTCCGCTACTCACGCGCAAGATAACCAAGCCTGTGTGGAATATAATATGTTTTTCATAAATGCCACAAACTTAATTATCCCTTATACCACACAAACACTGACGAATGCGAAGACTATTATCGTACAGCGTTGCCGACATTTTGTCAAAAGATTTTTTAATTATATTTTTGTTACTTTGACATTGGCGAAGTTGTCGCCATTATAACGACTTGATACGCCACAAATAAGAAGAGATCACTTTTCAACAGGTAAATGAAAGAAATTATAATTTATGTCACGAAGCCCGCCGCAACCAGTGAAAAATGAATGTTATTGGACCTCACGCGACACTAGCGCCTCTAGCGGCAAATTCACGCGACCCATTAATAGACGTATGGTCGTTGGCGTTGAACCTTCTTTGCTGATGTAACGTTAGCGTCGAAAAGGTTAAAACCCAGAGTGGCGTAACTATAACGTCTGGGGCCCGCGGCAAATTCGTCAGATGCCTCCTTCCTCAACATAAACAAGTGCATCAGCGTCCCTTCTGTGCTCTAAACCAAGCCAGTTCGGAGCCCCGTGGAGCTAGGGGCCCCTGGCATTTTGCCACCCCTGCCACCCTATAGTTACGCCACTGAACACAGTTCGGATTAGTAATATTAGTACCATACCCAATATAAATCTACAAAATAATAACATAAGAGAAAACAACAGGAACGGCGACAAAGCCGCAGGCGACAGCTTGTATTGATAACACACTTAATTTTGATCCAATGGCAATACACTACAAGCCCATGGAAAAAAAAACATGTGAAATGAACCAGCGTGAATGAAGCTTAGAAGGCTGTTACTATATCATACAATAACTCTGAGCACTATGCCGTCTTTTCTGAGCGGTACAGATTTTTTCTCATACATTGAAAAAAAAAATTGCACTAACTTCCGGCACCACCACTTTAAAGCGGCACTAGGTCTTTCGACATTTATTTTTAATCATCTATAAGCTATAAAAACGCCGTAAATTAATAATTAGTCGTAATTCCTCACTTGTCTGACAAATTCCATAAATGTACCGCTCAGAAATGACGGCATAGCGCTCAGAGTTATTTTATGATATAGTAACAGCCTTCTAAGCTTCATTCACGCTGGTTCATTTCACATGTTTTTTTTGTCCATGGGCTTGTAGTCTACAAGGCTATTCTTAATTTAAATAGTTCTATTTCATGCAAGCGAAGCCGTGTGTACAAGCTATACTAAACGCAGTCGCAGCAGTCCAGGTCATAAATAATTATTGTGACATACATCACGCCTCTTTCCCATAGGGGTAGGCAGACTATTTTGTTCCACTTGCTAATAAATGCGCACTCGCAAAGCTGGACTTGCGATAAAATGCGCGTGAGCCATCACTGCACAAATGTGTACAAATCTCATTAAAATGTGTCCAATAATAAATGTACGGGGTAGACAGAGCCTAGGGTAACAAGATCTAAAGGCCACGCCTAGCATAATTAAAGGCGTATAAATGGAAAGGGAAATCAAAATAGTGATGGGTTGCTAGCCGCATTGCCTATGACATGATTCCAAAGACTTCTCTTCGTGCGCAGATGGTAAATACCGATCGAGAGAATGGGCGCAAATCTTAGCAATCATGTTATAGGCGATGCTAGCAACCCATCACTATTTTGATACCCCTTTCTACCTATACGCCCACATGCTAAAAATGGCCTTTAGGTTTTCACCTTAGGCTCTGTCTACCCCGGGATAGACGTGACATATGTAATTATAAATGTCAGCGACGATCGCAATACCGGCTACCGCGAGTTTTGCGTTTTTTTTTTTTTTTTTTTTTCAGATTACTATCCATAGATTGTTTATTTTAGTGAAGCCAGTTCGGATACTTACCCTGCGGAGGCCCGCCGTAGGCCGGGGCTCCGTACGCCGGCGGAGCCCCGTACGCTCCGTACGCGGGAGGCTCCGACTGAAACAAAAAAAAAACGTTTAGAAAAAAATACATACATACATACATTTTGCGGGTGGTAGGGCCTTGTGCAAGGTCCGTCCGGATCGCTACCACCATCTTACTCGCTAATCCTGCCGCTAAGTAGCAGTGCTTGCACTGCTGTGTTCCGGTGTGGAGAGTAAGACAGCCGGGGAAATTACGGGCACAAGAGGCATTACATCTTAGTCCTCTAGGTTGGCAACGCATCTGTAATCCCTCCGGGGTTGCGGGTGTCTATGGGCAGTGGTGATCACTTACCATCAGGTGACCCACTTGCTCGTTTGCCTTCCTATTCATATAAAAAAAAATACATACATACAAATATCACGTCTTTATCCCTTACGGGGTATACAGAGCCTAAGGTAACAAAACCTTAAGGCCACGTTTTTATTAAAAATAAAATGGTGGGTAAAAAAATCATCCTTTGACTCAAGTAAAATGGTGTACGTATTTTCACATTAGAAAGAAGGTTGCAAAACACTTAAAAATAAGGAACTATAGAAGATACTATAAAGCGTAACAAAACAAAAAACTATACTATTTTAAGGGCCGGTTTCACAGCTCTCTATTAACTTCCAGTTATCTTAAACGTCAATTATCTATGAATCCGTCTCTGTTTATTACTACAAAACAGACAGAGAGATTAAATTGTTACTTGGATTTAAGGACAGGTAAAGATTGTTTACCTGCTATCTAATTTGAAAAAAAAAACGACTCACAAACCTTACACAGAATGTCCGAAACCTTACACAGGTTGTCCGAAACCTTACACAGAATTTCCGAAACCTTACACAGGTTGTCCGAAACCTTACACAGAATGTCCGAAACCTTACACAGGATGTCCGAAACCTTACAC
Source organism: Pandemis corylana (assembly GCA_949127965.1). Lineage (NCBI taxonomy): Eukaryota > Metazoa > Arthropoda > Insecta > Lepidoptera > Tortricidae > Pandemis > Pandemis corylana. The sequence goes on along the minus strand of OX421875.1, from coordinate 661,217 downwards.
AGAATGTCCCAAATATTATACAGAGCGTCCCAAACATTACACACTGCGTCCCAACTATAATACAGGGATTCCTAAATATAATACACTAGCCTTCCGTCCGCAGCTTCGCCCGCGATAAATTAATTTTCCCGTAGGAATAGGTATTTTCCCGCGGTAAAAAGTAGCCTATGTCACTCAGTGATAAAGTAGCTTTCTAAGGGCAAAAGAATTTTTGAAATCGGTCCAGTAGTTTCGGAGCCTATTCAATGCAAACAAACAATCAAATTTTTCCTCTTTATAATATTAGTATAGATAATGTCCCAAACTTTACACGTGATATCTCAAACCTCACACATAAGTGTCCTAATTATTGTAAACGCTGTCCCAAATATTAAGCGCCCTGTAAACGATCAAATTTGTTTGACAAACATGTTTGTCAAACTTCACGTTTTCATCAAACATAAGCGTAAACGATCAAACCAAATATGAAACAAATTTGTTAAAGCGCCCTGCGCAAACAGTCAAACTTGCTTGACAAACTTGTTTGTCAAACTTCTTCTACCGAGATCTTGTTTGACAAACACCGTCGTACACGTTCAAACCTGTTTGTCAAACTCGACATCAATCCAGATTTTCATCAAACGCATCAAACACGTAGATTGTTTGACAAACGCCTCAAACACAGCCGTACACTATCAAATTGTTTGACAAACACGTAAAGTTTGACAAACAATTTGATCGTTTACAGGGCGCTTTATACTGAGCGTACCAAATATTCTACAGGTCGTCCCAAACATTAAACAGGACGTCTTAAATGTTATACAGGCTGTCCTAAATGTTGACCGTGCTCACCATGTACATCTGCTGCGGCGGCTGCGCGCCCTCGAAGGCGACGACCTGCAGCAGCACGTCGCCGTCCACCGTGAGGTGGCTGATGCGCTGGTACGGCAGCCGGTGCGGGAACTCGCAGAAGTGCACGCCGTTCAGCGCCACCTGCCGGCAGTGCACGGTACTATAGAGTATACACCGCCCACTTGAACGACTCGCCCGCACGTTACAGGGTGTGGGATTATATGGGCGTGGGTTATGTTTGTCTGTCTATCAACCCTTAGGAACTGTCACCACTATACACTGCCAGGCGCGCTATAAGGATAGTCAATAAAATGCAGAGTTCGGATACTTGTTATTATAACTTTCACGTTATTTAACTACGAACTAAACGTGAGCTGAGGAGACTACAGTCTATACAATGAGCTGAGTAACTGTATTTTACACATGAGCTGAGGAACTTGCGATCTACACAAGAGTTAGGGAACGACTGCCGGAGCGGGCGCTTCGCTTGGTCCCGCTAAACCCAGCTAAGGCTTAGCACGCACTGCGGTTTTTAAAAAGCGGTTCCGCTACTGCAAAAAATGTAACGTACGACATTCTTTATAAGCGCACGCACTTGCGATTTATTTCAGTGACTGATTTTAAAAACGCAACTTGCTACATTTTGATTCGCGATTTGCAACCGCGCGTTTTTATGTATCCCATACTTCATGTACGGCAGCGCCCCCACTGCGGTTCGTAAAAAGCGGTTTTTTCGTCAGTTCGGCTCAGAGAGCGGAGCAGTGAGGTGTGTGTTGTGCGCTGCATTGTCGTCGGAGGAGTGTGAGATGTGGGCCAACCATTCGCAATAATTTATCAAAACTACTAATTGAAATCCTGTAGTAGTTAAAAAAATTGTCTTTGTTGTTTCGTACATCACTGTACATTTTACAAAAATATCCCTTCAAATATCTTTGATCTGTTAGAGGATGCACCCAGTACTTATGTTGGCGAAGACTTTTTCTATATTTTTTATTTCTTAAAACTAAGGCCACAACACATACTACTCTGAGGAAATCCATTGTCATACTGAACGTGAAAACCGCGGAAACGCAACCGCAGTGCGAGTTCCTCCGCGGTTCGGCGTTTTCGGCCAGACCGCAACCACAAGAAAAAAACCGCAGTGCGTGCTAAGCCTAAAAAGGAATTTGCTAACACCGCTCATATCCCAGTGCACCTGCCTATGATATGAAAGTGTCGTATGTCCCTGTGTGTGTATGTGGGGTAGGACGACCGCGAGGAGCTCTCTCGGTCCCCGCAGTCGTCCCACCCCGCACCTCGGCACCGCGGGCGAGGACTCATTTAACTGGTCGGTATATGCATTACGGTGACCGTTTCTGTTTTGAATACTTAAGAGGAACGAGGAGAAACCAACATACAATACGATACAATACAATAACTCATAATAACACCCTTCCTTCTTCCTGGAGCGCTCGCCCGGCGGCAGCGAAACGAACACTGCGCGCCAGCGCTCTGTTCGCGCGGCTGCTCGACGCAACTAACAGCGGCGCACAACTACCCTCGTTTTCATCGTCATTTTTATTATTGTCAAATGTAGACCGACACTAGGACATGTGTAGGACTACGAAATAGTCCGAAACATGTCGAGCATCACTCGACTTTTTATACGTGAGTTATCCGTTTATGTGTGATTATGATTTAATGTTGACAGGTACAAAAATGTAATTACCCTTCGCGGAAAAATGGTATCTCTTAGAACAGGTATTCTTATACTTAAAAAGAGGTACCAACCATTTGTTAACACACTGTACTTTTTGTTACCTGAATAAACTTATTATTATGATTAAATCTCACGGTAGTTTCATGTTGAAATACAATAACTCTTTATTGAACACCACATACATTATGTATGTACCAACCTTGATGGAGTGCGGCTCGCAGAGCAGCAGCGCCTCGAAGTTGTCCCCCTGGCGGAGCGGCATCCCGCCCGAGGTCTCCTCCACGCCCCAGGCCATGGCGGTGAGGTGGTTCCTCACCACGCACTGCTCCACGAACCGGAAGTTCAGGTGCAGCGCCATATCGTCCCGAGGGTCCGTGTTGGGACCGCACTGGAGGTTGATCGCGAACCTACCATGCAATACAATACAATACTTATACCTTGTTGTAGAGGAAAACATAGAATGTACCAGTTGCTTCTCTACCCACACACACACACACACACACACACACACACACACACACACACACACACACACACACACACACACACACACACACACACACACAGACACATCACGTCTTCATCCCTTACGGGGTAGACAGAGCCTAAGGTAACAGGTACCTACAGGCCACATTTAGCAAGATTGCGGGTGTAAAGGTGGAAAAAGGAATCAAAATAGTGATGGGTTGCTAGCGTCATCGCCTATAACATGATTCCTATAACATGGTTTCTTTAGTAGGGACTGAATAAATTAACCGACTTGGTATTACATGGATCTCACAACTTTTTACGGTAGAAGAACTGAGTTGCGAGACTTGGTTTTTTTTACAAGTTTTGTTTTGATGGGATTTTACTTTGACTAGTAGAGACTTTATACATTTCTACTATAGATTAATACATATAATTTAAGGCTCGGGGACCTTATACATCCCTTTTATAAATGTATTTGATTTAAGTAGAACTTAAGTATTGTAAAGTGGAAACAATTGGGGGAGGCCTATGTCAACAGACAACCTGACTAAAAGTGGATGCTAATAGTTTTAAGTTTTATAAGTATAGCATGTATGTGAATAGTCAGCGAATAAAGGCTTTTATTATTATTATTATTATTATTAAGTATTGTAGTAGCTTAATGTATTTCATTGTGAAAAAATGACTTTCTGCCAAGTTTCTTGGCAATGGTCTTTCCGAATGCGCTGGTAGTTTCAAAAAAGACATGTAAAAGAGCACTTGGCGGCCAATTTGTAAAAAAAAATTTAGAATTTTAGAATTTCTTTTTATTAAATTACCTCTGCGCGCCGGGCGGCACGTTGCCCTGGAACCGCATCATGCGCCCCGGGAACATCCCCCCGGGGATCGGGTGCACACACGGGATCATCTGGAAACACAACACACATTAAAGAAACTACGGGGTAAGTACAGAGTCTAGAGCAGGGTTTCTTCTCCATGGACCCCTTATGGGCTTGTAACATGTGTTCCAGGGATCCACAGGAACTAATACATAACTTTACTCCCAGACCAGCATGGAATCAGATTATATGTATAGATATGTATATACAAGAATTTCTTGTATGTATTAGATTATGTATTGTCAAAATTGTGGCCTAAGAGCTAGTTATCATTTAAAAGAAAGAGAAAGAAACACCCTAAATACATGAGAACAGTATGCTGTACCTGTTGTTCATATTGTTTACATTTTGAATTATTTATCTTCTGATAACACTATCTGGCAGAACAACATTTTACGATAATAAACAAATAATAAAAATTATCTGCATTATGTATCCACCAGTGGCGTAACTATAATGTAACTAAATTCGTCAGACGGGGCTTCTTCCTCAATATAAAGAAGTGCATCGGCATCCCTTCTGTGTTCTAAACCAAGCCAGTTGGGGGCCCCTAGAGCTAGGGGCCCGTGGCATTTTGCCACCCCTGCCACCCTATAGTTACTCCACTGGTATCCACATCCATGCTGATCTGGGAGCAAAGAAAAAACATAGAATGTACCAGATGCTTCTCTCCCCGCGCAGATGGTGAAAGCCCATCGAGGGTATGGGCGAAAATCATAGGAGTCATGTTATAGACGATGTGGCTAGCAACCTATCACTATTCCGATTCCATTTTCCACCCATACACTCACAATCTTGCTAAGCGGGTCTTGTTACCTTAGGCTCTGTCTACCCCATATACCCCCTAAGGGTAAGGATGTGATTTGTGTATGTTTCCAGGTCGTAAATCCGTTTGACAGATAGCCTTGTGATTAGTAACCCTGACTATGAAGCTAGGGATCCCGGGTTCAAATCCTGGTAGGGGCAGGCGTTTAGTCTGACAGATATGAATGTTTACACCCATGTTATGGATGTTGTGTGTATATACATATTCTAGAATGTTTATTGATTATCATTATTAAAGTTCTATTTATAAATATAAATAAACCAGTTTTGATATTTTACTAATATTTTATACATAAGTATATTTTTTATTGCAAACCTCAAATCAGTAGAATGAAATTACAAACATGTGGTCTATTTTAGCACGCCTATTTCTAAAAATAGCACATGAAGTCTAGATTTTTCAAGTGTTTGTATCAAATTATAAATGCTAAATATCTAAAATAAAACTCTCCCGAGGAATGTCATTACAGATTGTGCCACAGAGCAGACAATTAAGACTTTATTTATAGCTATTAAGTAATACACATTTGCAGCTGTGGCCCAAGCAAATAAGCTAAACAATTACCACTGCTATAATATTCCATTTTTAAGGAAACCTTGACCAAATATAGTGTAGTAGCAGATATTTGCTTTATCAGATGTGCCACGACGGGAAAACCAAACAAAGATGACTTAATAATGCGGAAAATATGCCTTTTCGCCATATTAAGGAAAAACCCGGCCTTCGAACGACGCTGGCCACGTAAAATCGCAATATCATTACGAAATAGCAACTCCCATAGCACAATTAAACGTTTTCACGGCTTGTGTTGCAGCCAATTGTCTGTTATACGGCGCGATGCCCTTGAAAACGCCGAAAGACGCGCCTATGCGACACAATCTAGCTTTTTCTAAGCTGAACAAACAAAAATTGGATCAACTTACTGGATTGTAAATCGGTGGAGCTGCCATGTTTTTTTGTATTTTTATCGGCGATTGAACCGCAGAACTTCTCAAGCACAACCTCAAGACGCTTGTTTAGGAATTACACCTAAAATTAAGCACTGGAAACGCCTAGAGCGCAAATAAATTTCAGTCCGATTTCAATTGAAGTATGGTATGCGTCATGCGTCATAGCACGTCATATGACAGCAGGATCGGTTCTATATTATTTATGTCGGTTACGCAAGACGGTTAGCAACCAATGGGAATAGCTTAAGTTACTGATCGAGGTCTGCTATTGGCCGTTCAAACTGGTTTTGACAGATAAAAAATATGAGTTCCGTTTCACTGAAATTAACGGCTTGACAGGTGTTTATCAATCAAATGTTCAACTATAAGTTAGGTGATATAATTTTGATTTATATTTTTAAAATACTCAAAATAAGTAAAATTTGTTAATAGTTGATGTTTTTACTTATTTTAGTAGCAGATAGCACTTAAAGTTCGTAAATTTTGTAGATTTTTTTAAGCTTTTATTTTGTCTTTGTTGCGTAAGATGGAACGTTAGACAGTTTTTTTTCTGGGCGTGAATTTAAGCATGGCGACGATAACGACCCACACAATCTTGGAATTATCTTATAATATAGTACAATAATCGATTAATGTTGATTCGTTTCTAACACTAGGAATTATGTTGCCCTTTTTCGTTTTTTTTTCATTTGATATCCTGTTCGAGCAATTCGTATACATGCCAAATGCTACTGTGACCTCATAAACTGTCACAAAAATAAAAGGTTAGCGATATTTTAAGTGTATTTTTTTACATAAATCGATCGGTTAGGAAATAAATTATATTAAAAAACATTGCATAATATTCTAAAATATATAAATTAAAAATAGTTACGCGTCTTCCTTGGGGACATTACAGAAGTAAGATATTATACGAGTATAAAAGTTTCATTTTTCATTTAATGATCTAATTAATAAATATTTATATCGAATTACAAAAAAAAATAAACTATGATAAAATCTAAAAGTTAACTAAATATACAAAACTTAAAACTAAATAAATATACCTAACTATAAAAAGAAAAATTGATAAATTTGTTATATGGTGACTCCACCTCTTGCGGAGTAGCCGAACTAGTAGACAGACCTGACTTACAGCGCCATCTGTTGCTAAACAAGTAAACTGCGTTATTCTTCACCGTTCAGTACAAATGAACTGAAAAATACAAACTCTGTAAGTGAACAGTTTTTTTTATCTTAAAGGATCCATAAATAAAGAAATGAAACAGAAATTATTTTTGGCACTTTATTAAACATCAACAACATCCATATCGTTGGGATTTGGCTCCACCTGCAATGGCGGTACAGCGCCCTAAAACAAAAACAAAACGCTTAGCTACAATGCCTACTAGTCATTTAAAAAAAAACATAGTTAAGGTCTTTAATTAAAACAAATGTTAATACATCTCTACTACAAGAACTAGATTCTAATACAAGAAAAAGTGTGTCCCAGTTGAACTATGAAATTTATTTTCCTGTTCGTCACGTTCCATGCCATTAAAAAAAGTGACGAACTGGAATGGAAATTTTGAGTCAATTTTTTCTTGTATAAGGATCGATAGGGTAAACGATTCTGAGTAAGATAAACCCAAAATAGTTAAATTCTGGAAAAAATTGACTTGTTTTGGAAAACGCTCCCTTCTCTTACCTTGTACTGGTGCACGGAACGCATGTGCTTGACCGCGTAGTGCCGGCACGCGTACGCGCGCGCGCAGAGCGGGCAGCGGTGCAGCGCGGCGCCGTGCACGGCCAGCCGGTGCGCGTGCAGGCTGTTGCCCGCCTTGAACACCGCGCAGCACAGCCCGCACTGCTCACAGTCCGATTAATGCGATTAATAGCGAGATTATGACGATTAATGCAATAAATAGCGACATCATGGACGTTTAATGCGATTAATAACGAGTTCATGGACGATTAACACTATTAATAGCGAGTTAATGGACGATTAACACTATTAATAGCGAGTTAATGGACGATTAACACTATTTAATAGCGAGTTAATGGACGATTAACACTATTAATAGCGAGTTCATGGGCGATTAACGCTATTAATAGCGAGTTTTTATTGTCAGAAAATACGAAAGGGGAATTAAAAACAAATTAAACTATGGTTAAATTAAAAACTAAACTAAAACTAATCTTAAAATAAAATAATTAAAAGGAGGGGCCCTTAATTGTAAAGATTGTTGAAGAGAGGAAGGCCAAGAAGAACATTTATGGACCAGCTGAAAGAGGGTAGAAGTAGTGTCGCATCGAGAAGTCAAAGAAAAGGCCCTGGAAAAAACTGCTCCACCGACAAGAGCCTGAAATTGGCATTGTCCATTTTTTTAAGCTGTGCTTTTAACACCTTTATTCGATAAAATGGACTATTTCAAGCAACTAATTTGAATATTATGCTTTTACGTAGCTTTGTTAATTAATAATAAATATTTTTTCGCTGTTTGATAATTCGTGAATTTAGACAGAATCCCAATCGCCTTCGTTCGGCTGGCTATAAAAAAAACGGCTTTGTCTATGGTTTCGTAGATTTGACAGTGACACGTGACAGTTGCCGTAGCCAAACTTTTTTTTTCATTTTTGTGGCAAACATTCGATGCTGGATTCTGTCTAAAAACCCGGTCGTTCGGTCAAACAAAGGTTCAAAGTACTTTTACAAAAATATCTGCAATCATAAAGTATTTTTGAAATCGGACAAGATGAATCGGATAATTGATGGTTTTCCTCGAAATGGTTTTCGAATTGGAGCATACTAAAAAAAATGAACAATGCCAATTTAAGAAGGATTGATGGATTGTATCACCTTGATCCGCTTCTCCGTGCGGTGAGACTGTTTGTGCTGTGCGAGCAGGTACGCGGCGTGGAACTTAGCGCCGCACTGCTCGCACACGAACGGCTTCTCGCCGCGGTGCCGCCGCTCGTGGTTCTGCAACGTTTACATCACTGTCGTCACCAACGCCACCAGAGTCATCGTCAGCAGCAATGACACCGACGTCACTACTAGCATTTCTATCATCTTCTACATCGCTACTGTCACCGACATCGTCACCAACGTCATCACTGTCATCGGCAGCAGCATTGCCACCGTCGTCACTACTAACATTGCTATCATCTTCTACATCGCTACTGTCACCGTCATCATCACCAACGTCATCACTGTCATCGTCAGCAACATTACCACCGTCATCACTACTAGCGTTGCTATCATCTTCTACATCGCTACTGTCACCGACATCGTCACTAACGTCATCACTGTCATCGGCAGCAACATTGCCTCCGTCGTCACTACTAGCATTGCTATCATCTTCAACATAGCTACTGTCACCGTCATCATCACCAACGTCATCACTGTCATCGTCAGCAACATTGCCACCGTCGTCACTAAGTGCATTGCTATCATCTTCTACATCGCTACTGTCACCGTCATCAGCACCAACGTCATCACTGTCATCTTCAGCAACATTGCCACCGTCGTCACTACTAGCATTGCTATGGTCATCTCCTACATCGCTACTGTCACCGTCATCTTCAGTAACGTCATTACTGTCATCTTCAGCAGCATAGCCACCGTCGTCACTACTATTATTGCTATCATCTTCTACATCGCAACTGTAACCGTCATAATCACCAAGGTCATCACTGTCATCTTCAGTAACATAGCCACCGTCAGCTTCATCAATGTCACAGTCGCCACTGCTAGCATTGCTATCGTCATCACATCACCTACAATGCTACTGTCACCGTCATTATCATCATTGTCATCGTCATCATTATCACTGTTGCCGCCATCGCCATCATCGTTGTCAATGTCATCATTATCACTGTTGTCACCACCGCCACCATCTTTGTCGTCGTCACTGCTACTGTCATCGCCATTATCGTCATTGTCATCGTTGTTATCATAGACATTGTCATCAGCATCACCACTGTTACTATCATCATCATCACTCCCGCCAGCACCGTCTATCTGTCTGTGCCCTCACCGTGAGCGCCGTGCTGCTGGCGCTGGTGAACTCGCAGTACGAGCACTTGAACTTCTCGTAGCCGTGCTTGGCGCGCAGGTGCTCGCTCAGACGCAGCCGGTTGCCGAACTTCCTGCCGCAATGCTAAAAGAAAATATACAACTTGACATTATTTAAACCTGCCAATAGCGACTTGTGGCACACTCCCCCTTTGTGTCACACTCCTTAAGGCACCCTCCCTCCTTGTTGGACCCTCCTCCTTGTGGCCCCCTTCCCCATTGTTGCATTCATCCCCCTGTGGCACCATCCCCCCTTGTGGCACATTTCCCTCTAGTGGGACCCTCCCCTTTGTTGCACCCACTTGTGGCACTCCTTGTGGCACCCTCCCCCATTATTGCACACATCCCTCTGTAGCACCTTCCCCCTTGTGGCACCACTTGTTGCACCATCCCCCCTTGTTGTCCCCTCCCCTTTGTGGCACATTTCCCTCCAGTGGCACCCTCCCCCTTTTTGGCACACCCCCCTTGTGGCGCCCTCCCCCACTGTGCCCCCCCTCCCCCCGTACCTCGCACACGGGCCGCAGCCCACTGTGTGTGACGGCCACGTGGCTGCGCAGGCTGGCGCGCTGCATCGTCTTGTGGCGCCCTCCCCCCCTGTGCCCCCCCTCCCCCCGTACCTCGCACACGGGCCGCAGCCCCCTGTGTGTGACGGCCACGTGGCTGCGCAGGCTGGCGCGCTGCATCGTCTTGTGGCGCCCTCCCCCCCTGTGCCCCCCCCCTCCCCCCGTACCTCGCACACGGGCCGCAGCCCCCTGTGTGTGACGGCCACGTGGCTGCGCAGGCTGGCGCGCTGCATCGTCTTGTGGCGCCCTCCCCCCCCTGTGCCCCCCCTCCCCCCCGTACCTCGCACACGGGCCGCAGCCCCCTGTGTGTGACGGCCACGTGGCTGCGCAGGCTGGCGCGCTGCATCGTCTTGTGGCGCCCTCCCCCCCTGTGCCCCCCCTCCCCCCGTACCTCGCACACGGGCCGCAGCCCCCTGTGTGTGACGGCCACGTGGCTGCGCAGGCTGGCGCGCTGCATCGTCTTGTGGCGCCCTCCCCCCCTGTGCCCCCCCCTCCCCCCGTACCTCGCACACGGGCCGCAGCCCCCTGTGTGTGACGGCCACGTGGCTGCGCAGGCTGGCGCGCTGCATCGTCTTGTGGCACACCTCGCACTGCGTCAGCTCGCGACCCTGAAAACGAAATACAAGCACAAATATTACTTTGTTTCTTACATCTTTCAGCTACGAATAACAATAAGTCAAGAAGCGTAATTCCCTAACAGTTGCCGCTTCGATTGTCATTCCACTTACGCACACAAACTAACAGCAATGCAAACGTAACACCTGTCACTCACATATACAATACTTGCACGCGATTAGTCCGCGCGTCGTGATTGTGTCCGCCCACATGCGGTAAGGGAAGGGTGCGTGGATCGCATGCATCCAGAGTCGTCAAGTATGGTGTCCTACTTACATATAAAAGGTGAGTCCTCTATTTTTCATATCTGAATGGCTTCTACACCACTACACACAACACGATGGCATATTTTTCTAATGTACTAGCGCTAAAATACAATGATAACGTCACGATAACGGCTCGAGCGTCCCGGCCGAACTAATTCGCCGCGCGGTACATATTTTAAGCCGCACCCCCTGCGGTCCAGCTCGCGTGGAGTGTTTTTTCGGGGTTAGTTACGCTTCTTAATTATTTCTTTCAGTGTTAAAATGTGTTTGAATTTGAATTGAATTTGTTCGAAATTATGTTTGTAAATATACCGCTTCAGACACCTTCCTCTTCCTTTTCTTGGCGGGGCAGCTCGCCACGTGCTCGGCCAGCTCCTGCTTGCCGTCGTATTCCGTTTTGCAGTACTGAAACACACATACATACATAGTAAAAAGCCAAAAGCTTATCGGTTACTTACTTGACATAAAATGCATAATTTCGATTTTATTTTCTCTTCCACATTGGAGATATGGAATTTCTAAGCGACATTGAAAATTAGAACACAGAAAAATCCGAAAAGCTATGGCCGGGCAGTGCCGTTTAGATATTTGTTGCCTAATTTTTTTCATTTTTTTTTATTTTTTTATTAATCTGCGATCGGCTGTTCCAGCCATAATCAGATGGGATGGAGAATTTAATCATCTTCTTAGGGTGGTGCTCCAATGATCACCATCACCATTCTATTTAGGGCATAGCTGCTTAGAATCTTTGGTCCAGCTCTAATATTTGCCATCGTTTTAGCCTTGGTGTGTGTTCGCTTGCACTTATCAGGTTTCTGGCTAGTTTGTTGGAATGCTTTTGTAGCCTGTTCTTGTAGCTTCTGCAGTATGCATTGACTTCCTGGGTTATAGTTGGTAGGCCAGTGTATTCATGTAGTTCGCTATTTCTTATGAACCATGCGGCACAGGTTATCTGTCTTAGTACTTTGTTTTGGAACCTCTGCAATATTTCCAGGTTGGAGTTGCTTGCTGATCCCCACAGCTGGATTCCGTATGTCCACACTGGTTTGATGATGGACTTGTATACCAATAGTTTGTTACCCATAGTTAGTTTGGATTGTCTGCCCAAGAGCCAGTATAGATTTCTACATCTGATATCTGCTTCCTTTCTCTTCATTTTTATATGATTTGCCCATGTCAGTCTTCTATCTAGATGAAGTTTGTTGATGAAATTTGTTGCCTAAATAAATTAAAATAAATAAAAATGATTTCAGATTCAGAAAAACCTAAAATGTTACCATTTTGGAAAAAAAGTCTATAGGATTCCGTACCCAAAAAGAACACAGAAACAGTAGCGACGGAGCTCCGGTCACGCGGGGCTCCTATTTCCCTTCGGGCCGATGAAACTTAACATAACCTAAATCTACTTATAGACTATAGGCTACAAGCCCATGGAAAAAAACAATTGTGAAATGAACCAGCGTAAATGAAGCTTAGAAGGCTGTTACTATATCATAAAACTAGCCTTCCGTCCGCAGCTTCGCCCGCGATAAATTAATTTTCCCGTAGGAATAGGTATTTTCCCGCGGTAAAAAGTAGCCTACATACTAACCCCGCAACGGAGCGGCTTGCTCCCATGCATCATGCTTATATGTCTGTTCATCTTGTCCCTCATCACATGCGAGTCGCAGAGCTCACACTTCACCCTCCTCTCGTCAGCCCCAGGGTGGCTCTTGGCCATGTGGGAGTCCATGCTGCGCACCGCCAAGTCCTTCTGGCACAGAGGGCAGGACATGCGGGTAGATTTACCAGTTTCAACAGCCTCATTCTGCTTTCTGCGCGTCCGTTGTTTTGTGTAGGCCTCTTGCAAGTCTGCAAGGGAATCGTTAATTTGAACTTACTATAGCAATAAGTAAAAATTTCATATATTTTATATACAATTAAAGAGTTATACATACAGGAATCACGTCTTTATCCCTTACGGGGTAGACAGAGCCTAAGGTGGCAAGACCTAGGCCACGATTAGCAAGATTGTGGGCGTATAGATGGCAAAAAATGGGATCACAATTAATGGTTTGGGTTTTGCGGGTGGTAGGGCCTTGTGCAAGGTCCGTCCGGATCGCTACCACCATCTTACTCGCTAATCCTGCCGCTAAGTAGCAGTGCTTGCACTGCTGTGTTCCGGTGTGGAGAGTAAGACAGCCGGGGAAATTACGGGCACAAGAGGCATTTCATCTTAGTCCTCTAGGTTGGCAACGCATCTGCAATCCCTCCGGGGTTGCGGGTGTCTATGGGCAGTGGTGATCACTTACCATCAGGTGACCCACTTGCTCGTTTGCCTTCCTATTCATATAAAAAAAAATAAAAAAAAAAAATAATGGGTTGCTAGCCGCATCGTCTATAACATGATACCTATGATTTTCGCCCATTCCCTCAATTTTTAGATTTTCTGTCAAATACAGCAAAGTTGCTCCAAAATGTACCAGCGCTATATAATTTCGTAAATTTAATTATTTAAAAAGAAAAACAATGCTCAAAGAAAAGGGGGCGTTCAAGTATTACGTAAGCGCTTGAGGGGGGCGGGGGGGTCTTTGCTTTGCTTATTTTTGATGACATGGTGGGAGGGGGGGGGGTCGATATGGTGATTACGTCAGCACCTTCGATTCGAACTGCTGCTCACAAATCAATAAAAAACAGAATCCATTAAAAGAAAAATGCATATAGGTACCAAAGATTACGTAAGCATGGGGTAAGAGGTTTGCTTACTTTTGCTGAAAAGGGTAGGGGGGGGTAAATAATTGTAAAAAATCTGCTTACGTAATACTTGAATGGCCCCAAAAGAAAATTACTACTAATTATTATTAATATTATTATTATTTTAATTCCATGCTGTTATGGGAGCAAAGGAAAAACATAGAATGTACCAGTTGCTTCTCGTCCCGCGCAGGTAAGAGCCCATCGCGGGAATGGGCGAAATACTTATAGGCGATGCTAGCAACCCATCACTATTTTGATTCCTTCCACCTATACGCCTACAATCATGCTAAACGTGGCCTTTAGGTTTCGTTACCCCAGGCTGTCTACCGTAAGGTATATAGACGTGATTTGTGTATGTATGTATGTATTTGTTTAGCCTTTCAATTAATTATCTTATTATATACTAATTAATTATTAGTTGAAAGTATTAATCAAATTAGTTTGAACTGAGGGTGTCGATTAATTACGTGAGGCATTATTTATATTTGTTATTATTTTTTGTGTATGCTTTAGTTTTAAAAATATGTGATAAATTTGCATGTTGATTCGTCGACTGAATACTGGTTCACAATAGGTAGATATTATATTAAGTTCATTATGTACGTATTCTGAGCAAATAAACATTTTCTTTCTTTCTTTCTTTAAGAATTTTTTGACTCCCCTCCCCTTTTGGTGAGATGTCGTAAAATTTTTCTCGACCCCCTCCCCCCTCCCCAATCTCATGTGAGATTTTTCAAAACTTGTACTTTGGGTATAAAAGTATTGGATTTATTAAAATCAACACAATTTGTTTGATTACTTTTATTTAAGACTAGCAAGGACTAGTATTTGCAAATATTGCTGTTATCTTAAATTATTAATTCAACTTTAATTTAACTTAAATTTCACGTTTTAAACCATTTTCTGGTAAAAAAAATTACGTGATATTTGCCAAGACCCCCCTCCCCCAATACAAAGAAAAAACATAGAATGTACCAGTTGCTTCTCTTCCCGCGCAGACAATAAAAGCCCATCGAGATTTTCCACTTATACACTCACAATCTTGCTAAACGTGGCCTGTAGGTCTTGTTACCTTAGGCTCTGTCTACCCCGTAAGGGATAAAGACGAGATTTGTGTGTGTGTGTGTGTGTGTGTTTGTCTAAATACACAGCAAATTATTACCAGAAAATTTTTCGCCATCTCCATTCTCACTTTTAATTACTTTGCCATCTATTTTAACATCTTCCTCGAGTTTCAACTCCAGCATTTCATCCTTAATTGTAAAGTTATCACCCTCATCCAGCTCATCAGGTGACGTGTCTGCTGCATCCCTGGCTTCCAAGAGCCTGGCTTCAGAGTCCTTGCACTGCTTCCTGAACTTGAGCGCGGTGTTCAAGAAGCTGATGCATTGGGCACACATTTGCTGCGGTAAACCATCGTCTATGTCCACCTGGAAAGGATATGTACAATAATAAGGGGTCCATTAATCACGCGAGGCTCCGAAAGGGGGGGTAGGGGGGGTTCGGCAAAAATCACGAAATATCACAAGGGGGGGGGGGTTAAAAGTGGTAAAAAAAAAAAAAAAAAAAAAAAATATCACATGATTAATGGACGGCGCCTAAATAAATAAATATCTTGGGACAAATTACACCAATTGACCCAGCCTCAAACTAAGCAAAGCTTGTACTATGGGTACAGATAAACAGACCATACCATGAATGAATTAGTACATATTTTACTCACCTTTATGCCGGTTGTAACGAAAATAGCAGTAGAATAGCGCTTATGATCCACTAATCTCGCAAAAATAGGATTCAAATAATTAGTGGTCAAGCAAGTACGACAAACCGCAGCAAAATTCATTTTTAGAGCCAAATTATCAAAATTAATGTGTAAATGAAAGCAGTCTAAGAGCTACATTATAATGCTACTTAACTATAAACAAGGAATTGTTATAACTAAACTAATGAGGATTCCGCGACTGTAAACACCCAATAACAAAGAATGACATATTGAACTGACACTGACAGTGAAGTGACGACAGTTGTCAGTTACCACGACAGCTAACGGTTCTTGCCATGAATTTTGGCTTTGACGAAAATGTTTTAAAGCCTTCTTTCATTGAGTTTACTTAATTTAAATATTATATTATTATTGTAAATGTGTATTATGCACTCTTTCTGTTAATAATTACTAATCATGTCACCGACTTAAAGTGCGTTATTAAATTGCTTTTCTACCATTACGACCAATTTTTGTTAACTAGTTACCCCAAAATTATAAGATTAAAAAAAACCCTGTAATTGCGTTTAGTTATCAAAATTTGTATAATTTTAAAAAATATCATTGTAATATCTAAAATTTCATATCGGTCAGTAGTTTTAGAGGTACAGAATAGGAGTCATATTTGAGCGAGCTTCATTTTGCAAATGTTGCCCCTATAAATAGTAAATATCTGGACACATCCAAGATGAGAGCATCCATCCCAGCCGGAGCCACAAAAGTCATTGGCGTTATTACACACGGTGTCAATAAATCTTTCCAGTCTGAAAATTTCTGATGCCATCTCCAGCACTAAAAATGTGGTGCAAATGCAACTTCAAATTTCAAGACTTCACTGACTTAAGATTTGGCCTCGCTCGGACTTACAAAAATTACTATGAAGAGTAATTATAATAATGAAGACTTGGCTTGGCTGTATGGTGCAAAACCTTCGGCTATTGCCTTGCGGAATGAATTTTAAAAACAACAAAAATCATGTAGTCACACTGTCACTGGCAAGTCTAATCGTTAAATGGCTGTATGGTGTAAAACCCTCGCCTATTCCCTTGCGGAATGAATTTTAAAAACAACATCTAATCGTTAAAAATCGTTAAAATTGCTTGCAAATAGAGCTTGCCATGGTAACATAATTCAAATTCGGCACTGTGTATTGAAATCAGTAAAAAAACCGTTGAAGACAGGAGTATTAGCTAAAAATACCGCCGGCACGTGAAACGTAAACACATTCGTAACATGGAGTCTTCCGCCGGCCGCCGTCGCGCTTCCGACGCGGAACAGTCGCCGTGGTCACATAGCATAATGGTAGAGGTAGAGTGCGGGCCTGTAAAGGAGGAGCCCGAGTGGGACGAGCGCGGGGTGAGCGAGGCGGCCGTGGCAGAAGACTTGTACGGGGACCACGAGGTCAAAGACGAATTAGTAGTTGGACCTGAGGTGGTGCAAGAGCAAGACATCGCTTTTTCAATGCAAAGTAAACTACCTGATTACTTAGCTTATTCAAATAATTTAAAAAATTGTTTCTGTACATAAAGATAGTGGGGTCAATTGTTCCCCAAAAGAACCAGTTTCTGATCTATGTCGCATCTATTTCATTGACCTTTATGGGCTCGAATGGTGATGGGCAGGGCACTTGATTAGAGGATAACAGAAATTGAGTTAAATAATCACCCACTGCCACACAAGAAAATAATTGCTTGATCATTCAGAGTTGTAACCTAAAATACTTTACTAGCTTGTAATAGTTTGTTGACCAGTTAAGTTTAACTAAAATCACATGAAAGTTAGTGAATTAACATTTACTTCTAATAAAATTATACTGCAGTTATGTGTGAAACATTCTTTGACAGATGCCCTGAGCAAAACGGAGGAGGATCTATGCAAGCCAAAGTCAGAAGGCGGCGCCAACGCTGCGTCCGAGTGCACACACGCCTGCCCCAAAGATGAACCTCAATGCAGCAGGAACACCGAGCAGCAGCACGGGCTCAGAAGTTGGGATGTTGTGATCGAGGAATGGCCAGTAGGAGACCTGCGCAGTTGCAATGGTGAGTGTTATGCTCTGACAACATGCGAGCTATCCTCAGGGTGCTGTGGCGCGGAGGGCAGCAGAGCCAGTGTTGTTCTAGCAAATTGCCAGCCCTGCTTGTGTGTCAGCATTGTGGAAGGTGTTACAGTACAGTAAATAAATAATACATAATATGTATTTATCACATCTTTGTCCCTTACGGGGTAGACAACCTATGGTAACAAAACCTTAAGGCCACGTTTAGCATGATAGGGTGTATAGCTGGAAAGGGAAATAAATAATTTATACATATAAATAAAATTGTAGCAGGTTGATGTTTGTACATGGGAGCAGTGGCGGATTTACCATAAGGCTGAGAAGGGTCGAGCCTAGGGCGGCAGATTTTGGGGGCGGCAAATTTGGGGCACGACCTTTTTTTTTACCTCATAATAAAAATTTTAAGAAGTCTGCAACAGATTTTGCAAGGGCGGCAAAAATTCAGCCTATACCTTGAAAATTTGTAAATCCGCCACTGCATGGGAGATATTTAAAAAAAAAGTTAAGGGGGCCTCTGTAAGCGCCCGTAGAAGCCAATAAATAAATAAATATCTTGGGACAAATTAAAACCAATCGACCTAGTCCCTAACTAAGCAAAGCTTGTAATATGGGTACTAGACAACGGATAAACATACTTGTATAGATAAATACATACTTAAATCACTATCACTATCACTACATAGTATAAAATAAAGTCGCTTTCTCTGTCCCTATGTCCCTATGTACGCTTATATCTTCAAAACTACACAACGGATTTTGATGTGGTTTTTTTTAATAGAGAGGAAGGTTTTTATGTATAATTCTACGCAGACGAAGTCGCGGGCAGAAGCTAGTACATAATAAACACACAAGACTCGAGTACAAACATTTGTATTTTTCATACAAATCTCTGCCCCAACCGGGGATCGAACCTGTATGAAAGAAGTATGGAAGGTGTATTACTGAAAGATAGGATAAGGAATAGTGTGATAAGGGAACACACTTTTATAAAAGAAGATATAGCGACTAGGATAGAAAAAAGTATGCTTAGTTGGTTTGGTCACAGAGGAGATGGATGAAAGTAGACTAACTAAACAGATTTATATGCAGGACGTTCTGTGACCGAATTGGGGACGTTTTGGAAAAAGGTCAGGTCAAGAGTAACCGAAACTGACGAGCATGCATGAAGAGATCGATGGATGTGGATGAAGCGAAAGAGGTATGTCAGGATCGTAGCCAGTGGAACAAAGTAGTCTCTGCCTACCCCTGTTGGAAAGAGACGTGACAGTGTATGAATTAATGTTAAAAGCCAATTTTTGATAAATGAATACTCAGTTACAGATGTGCTGAGCACAGCAGAGAAGGATGGATGCATGCTGGAGCCTGCAGATGAGGCCGGACCTGCAGCAGAGAGTACACACACCCAGTCTACTTTAACGACCTGTAAACATATTCACACAGGACAGAAACCACACAGTTGCGACACGTGTCGGAAGCAGCTTACACAACGAGGCCACTTGACTAAACGCACACAAACGCACACGGCTGAGAAGCTGTACTGTTGCGATATATGTTCCAAAAGTTTTACAGATAAATCAAATTTGACTAGGCACATACAAATACACACAGGTGAGAAACCGTATAGTTGCGATGTGTGTAACAAACGTTTTACAGAACGAGGTAACTTAACTGAGCATGTACGAATACACACGGGTGACAAACCGTACAGTTGTGATGTATGCAACAAACGGTTTACGAAACGATTCAACTTGGCTAGGCACGTACGTATGCACACAGGTGAGAAACCTTACAGTTGCGATATATGTAACAAACGATTTACAGAACGAAGTAACTTAAACACACATATAAGAACACACACAGGTGAGGAATTGTACAGTTGCGAAATATGTAACAAACGGTTTTCACAACAAGATAACTTGACATCGCATATACGAATACACACACGTGAGAAACGGTACAGTTGCGATATATGTAGCAAACGGTTTACAGAACGAATTAACTTGACTGAGCATGTACGAGTACACACAGGTGAGAAACCGTACAGTTGCAATATATGCAACAAACGGTTTACACAACGAGGCAACTTGAATTCACACATACGAACACACACAGGTGAGAAACCGTACAGTTGCAATATATGTAACAAACAGTTTACAGAACGACGTAACTTGACTTCGCATAAACTAACACACACGTGAGGAACCGTACAGTTGCGATATATGTATAACAAACGGTTTACACAACAAGGCAACTTGACTTCACATACGAATACACACAGGTGAGAAACGGTAGTGGCGATATATGTAACAAACGGTTTAAGTATAGATAAATCAACATTGATATCGCATTTTACGATGTCACACAGGTGAGAAACCGTACGGTTGCGATATGTGTAACAAAGGGTTTATACGTAAAGCGGAATTCAAAAACTACCAGCGCATTCGGAAAGACCATCATTGGCAAGAAGAATGCGCCGCAAGAAACTTGAGAGAAAGTAATTTTTTGATAATAAAATGCAGTAAGAATACTTAAATTCTACTCAAATTAAATACATTTATAAAATTCATTCGGCATCCCCCCTCCCCCCCATGGCCAGGGGCCCGATTTTCGAAAGTGGTATAAATCAGCTTATATCTCCAAAACTACAGCTATAATCAAAGTTTCGACTAGTTCACAAGATCAATGAGAGCTGTGATTGTCTTCTAAGCTACTCGTATTTCAAATTCAGCACAATTTTTCACCACTTTCGAGTGGTATTTTCACACGTGCTTTCAAAAATCGGGCCCCAGATGCTCTGGTTATGATGGAATACTGCACAAATTGATATATGCATTAATTTTATATAAAATCTCGAAGACTAATTTCAGTTAGTATAATGTTATATTGATCTACGCACATATCAATAGTGCTTTAAAATGCGTTCAAAAACCGTAGGAAATGACCAGCATTGTTGCACCCTTACAAAAATCTATACTGTAATAACATTACAGTACAAAAACACGCCTTTATCCCTTACGGAGTAGACAGAGCCTAAGGTAACAAAACCTTAAGGCCACGTTTAGCATGATTAAGGGCGTATAGGTGGAAAGGGAAATCAAAATAGTGATGGGTTGCTAGCCGCATCGCCCATGACATGATTCCCAAGACTCGTTCATTCCCTCGATGGGCTTTTACTATCTGCCGGGGTAGAGAAGCAACTGGTAAATTCTATGTTTTTTCTTTACTCCCAGGCCAGCATGGAAGAAATGCATGGAATAATGTTATTACAGTACAGATTTTACCTACCTACTACCACAGACAAGAAAACACCCATAGTATAATACATACATAAATAAGTAACGTCTATATCCGTTACGGGATAGACAGATCCGAGTATAATTAGTAATGCTGATCATTTCCCTACTGCTTGCAAGCCAGTTCGGGGCCCCGTAGAGCTAGGGGTCCGTGGCATTATGCCACTCGTGCCACCTGCTACTGCATAAGGTTTATATTGACACACTGTCGTTTCTGTCGTATAGTGACGTTTTTGTATTTAACGTTATGGCGTAAAAGCTGAAATAAATTTGATGACGATTTGAAACTTGTTTTTTGTCTGTGACCTCGAAAATTCCACGCCCCGTTTTTTTGTTTTCTACTAATTAGTTAATCTTAGTGAAGTTTAGCGCTGTTGATTTTTAAATCTCCCGCGAGCTAGAATAATGAAGTAATAATAACGCATATTTCTTGAGGATCCTAAAGACCTTCGGTGCATCTATTATTAACCAGCACACCAGTCTATAAAAAATCTGAATTTGTTGCAGGGTCTGTTATTAGATAAATACAATATACATCATGCGTGGCTTTTTTTTATTATTTTTATTTTTTTTATTACGAACTGACCAGTGATTGACCTCTATCTCACTTGGTGGAAGGTGCAGATGAGGCCAAAGGTGTAACTCACTGGTTCAGTAATAGCCTATTCACTCTAGCCTTGAAGAGCCCAAGGTTGTTTCTGTCCGGAAATACAGACGATGGGAGCGAATTCCATTGCCTAGCAGTTCGCATTAGGAATGATGAAGCAAACCGCATCGTGCGGGCCAATGGTATGTTGACAACAAATGGGTGAAAACGCTCCCCCCGCCTGGAAGTCCGTTGGCGAAACGGAGATGGAACTATAAGGTCGTGCAATTCCTGCGCACACACCAAAATGTATCCGATAAAAAACAGATCGTGGCTGAATGGGCTTCGATTCCTTTAACTTTCATGAAGATAAAAATGCAATCAGCTGACAGTGACTGCTGCTGCCACTGTCTTCTTTCTTTCGTTGTCAGTTGTGTTGTCATTGACAGCTGATGTGATGAAGCTCCCGAGCTGAGTTGCTCTGCTCTCCCGTCGCCGGTGTTTATTTGTATTTGTACTGCAATTACGTTAGTTTCTTGCATATTGTCGACCTATTCATTGTTAAATAACGCGTTCAAACGTAAATCCATGAAAATTGTTTCGTCCACAATATGAGCAAGACAGAATTCTGTAGAACGTGTTTTGATTCAACCAACTTATTGCCAATTTTCAATGGGGGCTGTGACTGTGAAAAATTGACACATGATCTATTTATTGTTACGGGATTGAAGGTAACTAACTATAACTAGAGATATTGAGAGCGGTAGTACACACTGGGCCACTAGACCGACCGCTTATATGAGTCCTCGCCCGCGCGGCACAGGGGCGCGGGGTAGGACGACAAAGGGGACCGAGAGAGGTGCGGGCGCAGGGCGGGTACAAATCAACGCACGTAGAAAGAGATGGCGATACCCTGCGCATATACGGACTAAAATGGTGGTGAGCGGCGGGGGACGCGACTATACCCGATGCGCAAACGTATCCCCCCTCCACTAGCCACCCAGAGCACTTTCTACGTGCGCCTGCCGCCCGCACCTCTCTCTACCCCCTTTGTGGTCCTACCCCGCGCCCCTGCGCCGCGCGGGCGAGGATTTATTTAAGCAGTCGACAGTGGCGTAACTATAGGGTGGCAGGGGTGGCAAAATGCCAGGGGCCCCAGCTCTACGGGGCCCCGAACTGGCTTGGTTTAGAGCACAGAAGGGACGCTGATGCACTTCTTTATATTGAGGAAGGAGCCCCATCTGACTAATTTGTCGCGGGCCCCAGACGTTATAGTTACGCCACTGGCAGTCGATCTATAACTGCCAAGATCTTCGACGTATGGTGATAAGGAGCTACAACAATTGTGACTCTAACGCGACATGGAATGGTTTTGTTCTTTTTATTTATTACTAGCTTCTGCCCGCGACTTCGTCTGCGTAGAATTATACTCTTGAATCACTCTATCTATTAAAAAAAACCGCATCAAAATACGTTTTGTAGTTTTGAAGATATAAGCATACATAGGGACATAGGGACATAAGGACATGGGGACAGAGAAAGCGACTTTGTTTTATACTATGTAGTGATGCTACTTTTCACAATTACGAATAACGTTTAACTGTAGTTTATTTTAATTTAGTTTATTTTCCAATAAACTGGCGTTCTCTCGACACAAAAAGGGTCCGGGTTGTATGACCACCAAAAAAAAAAAACTAGAAATCTAAATTTTAATTTTGCAAATTGGCCGCCAAGGGCTCTTTTACATGTCGTTTTTGAAACTACCAATGCATTTAGAATGACCGCCATTGCCAAGAAGAATGCGCCGCAAGAAACTTTTGAGAACACGTTTTGAGAGCCCCAGAACTAGGACAATCTGGGGAAACCTGGACAGATGGCAGCCCGGTTACCTTAGGCTCTGTCTACCCCGTAAGGGATATAGACGTGATTTATGTATGTATGTATATATGTATAAAAGGGATATATAAGGCCCCCAAGTTAAGAAAAGAAACCCATTTTATTTCCGACAATAATTCTACGTAAGTACTGTCTTCATAAAATGTATCTCATCTGATGATGATCAGTCATTTTTTCTTTTTAACTTCAGATCGAAAAAGATGATGCCCTGTCTCAACTGATATGCTCTGAGTGCGACAATTTTATTAAAAATAGCCTAAACTTTAGAGAAACATGTGACGAAACCAACACAAAGCTGCTCAAGCTACTTGACCCAGACGCATGTGAAATAGAAATCAAAGCGCTTATAGATGAAAGATCAGATAAACTAGACGACAGTTACGTAGAGCATGAATGTAACTTTGATGAATTCATAG
Organism: Pandemis corylana; assembly: GCA_949127965.1. Lineage (NCBI taxonomy): Eukaryota > Metazoa > Arthropoda > Insecta > Lepidoptera > Tortricidae > Pandemis > Pandemis corylana. Next base: position 637,316 of record OX421875.1, on the reverse strand, counting down.
CAAAAGCGAACGACCTCATGTTTACTAATGAAAAAAAGAAAAAACAAACAAAGGCTGATTTGACTTTTATAAAAATGGAAAATGTAGGTGAAGACGTTAAGACACCAATGCAGTGTCAGCATTGCTCCAAAACATTTACCAACAAATGGACTTATAGACAGCACGAGAAGACACATAATACTGTAAAAGCCATATGTCAGGTAAGCATAGATTAGATACTTACACCCAGGGATGTAACGGAGGTAGTTTTATCGGAACCGAAGGCGGCGTCGGAGTTTTTAAATTTGCTTTATCGGAGTCGGAGGCAGGGTCGGATAATTGACGATAGAGTGCACGTAGTGGGAGTCGGGGGGGTTCCCCGCGCGACATGTATGAACCTGTTCATGACAGTCGACACAGACCGCCGCCGCCGCTATGTTATGCTTCGACCTCCGATTAAAACCTTCGATTTGAAAGTGTCGGAGCCGAAGTCGGAACCGAAGGTGTAATAATAATCGGAAGTTCCGACTTAACGGAACCGGAGTCGAAGCTCCGTAACATCCCTGCTTACACCCCGTTGGTTTTTGGATTTTAAGTGGTGTCCCACTAACTCAAAGCGGCGGTCCGGCGGACCTAGACGGCGATGGCGGGACGAGTTGGACACCTTAAGGGACTGGACACGTACCGCAGCAGACCGGGAGCAGTGGCAGCGTTGGGGGAAGGCCTTTGCTCAGCAATGGGACGCCATAAGCTCATAATAATAATGTGCATAAGAGCTTACTTTCTAAGCTTTAATGTCTAAAAATCTGAAAAACATGCCCGCAGTGGCGTAACTATAACGTCTGGGGCCCGTGGCAAATTCGTCAGATGGGGCGGGGCTCCTTCCTCAATATAAAGAAGTGCATCAGCGTCCCTTCTATGCTCTAAACCAAGCCAGTTCGGGGCCCCGTAGAGCTCGGGGCCCCTGGCATTTTGCCAACCCTGCCACCCTATAGTTACGCCACTGGTTGCCCGAAGGGGGTGCCGTACTTACATAAACAACGTCTTTATCCTGGTGGAATCTTGCGACTCAATTCTGGTGCAGATATCTTCAACAGATGAGCTGAAATTTTGTATACTTGAGTAAGTCGGATGACAGTAAAACAATTTGGTAGTGGAGTTCTGGTGAGCCAGCCAGGACCGTCTGCGCAGGAGGGAACTCTTCAACGGTTGGTCCGATTGACTTGAAATTCGGTACACATATGTAGTACGGATAATAACGCAAGTATAGCAAAATAAGCTTTTTATTAAAAATATAATTTTTGACAGTAACTTATTTAACTTGTAACCAATAACCAATAATGTAATGTGTGTATGTATGTATTATTTTATTTGATTTACTTAGCTATGTATTATATTTATGTTAGTATTGTTGTTTTTATTATCCTTGCGTTTCTCCTGTCTATGTTTCCGCCACCTACTTAAACTGTCTCCGACTTATTTCTTTCTTTTATTGGTTGTCTGGTACAGGGTGTCTGGTAAGACCGCTTATTGTCTGCCTTGTTATTTTTTTCTGTATAATTGTTTTGCACTGGTGTTTAATAAAGAGTATTTGTATTGTATTGTAACCGAGTCCAAACCACTGCAGTACTGCGGCAAGGCGCTGAAGAACGAGAAGGCGCTGTTGGTGCACTACAAGGCCATGCACGGCTACGAGAAGACCGACAAGTGCCGCTTCTGCGACTACCGGGGCTCCCGGAGAGAGATGGTCAAGGTACTGTTAGGCTATCCGAAAAGTAAAGCTATGGCCCGGAATCGAACCCGGATCTTCGTTATTCCGTGACGCGTGCTATACCCCTACACCACCCATAGCAGGTGGGTAAGCCTTCGAATTTTTCTATCTGTTACTAGCTGTCACGTGACCAGTGGCGTAACTATAACGTCTGGGGCCGTGGCAAATTCGTCAGATGGGGCTCCTTCCTCAATATAAACAAGTGCCTCAGCGTCCCTTCTGTGCTCTAAACCAAGCCAGTTCGGGGCCCCGTAGAGCTAGGGGCCCCTGGCATTGCCACCCCTGCCAACCTATAGTTACGCCACCGCACGTGACCTTGTTATGCAATTTTTTGTCGCCAAGCGTCATCTGTTTGAATGATGTGTCTGTACGACACAATTACAAAATTAAGTTTTATAGGTCTACGGGCAGGTTGGTTCGTGTTTGTGCTCAAGTTTTATAAATCGAACCCTTGTTCGATTTTATTCGGGTTTTGTTTTAGAACTTGAGGGCAGAGAGATCTGCTTGAACCAGGATTAAACCGTTTCCCTGGTATTAGTGTTTGCAGTACTGGTACTGAAACCGACTGTATTTCTCGGGACTGGAGTAGACAGGGAAATACGCACACCACTCGCCTTTTTTGACCCCTCTAATACAACTACATTTCATCTTAGTCCTCTAGGTTGGCAACGCATCTGCAATCCCCCCGGGGTTGCGGGTGTCTATGGGCAGTGGTGATCACTTACCATCAGGTGACCCACTTGCTCGTTTGCCTTCCTATTCACATAAAAAAAAAAAAAAAAAAAAAAAAACTGTTACATAAAATACTATTATTGATTACTTATTAACTACTTCCGGCACTGAGCTAGCGACTTGGATCTTTTTAGCTGGCAACACGGCACATTGCTACATATTTTTTACATGCTTTTATTTAATTTGCGATGTATGTATGTATGTATGTACCTATGTATGTTTGTCCGAGTGGAATTCTTCAACCGATTGAGCTGAAAATTTGCATACTTGTGTAAGTCGGATGACAATACAATAATCTGGTGAGCCAGCCAGGATCGTCGCAGGAGGGAACTCTTCAACGGTTGGTACAATTGACTTGTAATTTGGTACACATTATGTAGGACGGATGACAATGCAAGTACAGTCAGCAAAAAGCTTGTATTAAATTAAAAATTAAATTTCTGTCAGAAACTTATTTTGTATATGTAAACAGATCTCTTCCACGCTGGTCTGGGAGTAAAGAAAAAACATAGGATGTACCAGTTGCTTCCCTTCCCGCCTAGATGGTAAAAGCCCATCGATAATGGGCGAAAATCTTAGGAATCATGTTATAGGCGATGCTAGCAAAGCAACCCACTATGTTGATTCCCCTTTCCACCTAGCCCACATGCTAATCGTGGCCTTGGTCTTGTTACCTTGGGCTCTGTCTACCCCGTAGCGGATAAAGACGTTATTTATGTATGTATACAGATACACGAGCGCACGCACACAGGCGAGAAACCGTATGTGTGCGCAGAGTGCGGCGCCGGCTTCCACCGCAAGAGCAGCTATCTCACTCACATGCCGTTACACCTGCCTGAAAAAACTGTGCCGGTACCCGCGCCAAAGTTTTAAGGTGGCGACTGACTTAACATTTGCTTGTAATGTATCGTTCACGGCGATCGTGTTACATTGCAGTGACATTACAGCTACGCGGCGAACGCTCGCCTTGAGCGCTCTGTTCGTTTGTGCTCCATTCTGTTTCAAAATGTCGGACCTGTACTGACTTGTAATGTAGCACTCAAAGGGATTCGCGTAAAAACCGACAGCTGAGTGGAGCTCGCGGCGCTCGCGTCGAGCGGCTCGGCTCGCTGCACTGACTGCTGTAATGCTCGGGTTGTATCATGTTACATTACAGCGAAATGTTACGAGTCAGTCGCCACCTTTATTTTAAAAGCACAAACAAAACGGCTTACACGTCCAATATATCGCGTTCAGTAGGCTTATTACCTAACTCGCTCGCAATCGCCATCGTGTTCTTCTCCTTCTTTTTTTAATATGGCCCCATCGATCGATGCGATGATTTTGCCTTAGCCAACGGTCAATGATACCCCTCGGAGACCGCCAGAAAATCATTACTCGATGCCCAGGGTGCATCGGACCAAGCACTGCTCTTCCCCCCGTACAGATCCAAAAACGAACCGCAGCTCTTGATCACATGCGGAGGTAACGCACCCCGCCATCGTGTTCGTTTTGACAGTTCTTGTACAGTTTGACAACAAATATAATGCGCATCGGCAGTATTCGTTTGCGCAGAGAAGCGCAGACCAGTTTCCGATGGTAGCCGAACGTGTAAATAATCTATATTGAACTTTATTTGCAAGCGCAACTGGCAGAGTATTGCTTGCTTTGCATTCTTAGCTCTGTCCCGCTTACACGATTTTGCCATTGTTGGTACGAAATCGATCGACCAATAACAACGCCAGAGGTTCCCGCGCTACTAAAATTGGTATACTGCGCAGGTACATCGTGGAGCATTATTTTTGTTGTAAAACTGTATGAATGTGACAGCTAGCTGATTCCGATGCCAATTGTCAGCCCATACGTGAACTGTCAGAATGAACACGATGGCGATTGCGAGCGAGTTAGGTAAGCCTACTGGATGCTATTGGGGCTTTCGCGCCACTCCAGCGCCTCAGGGAAGCGCGCACAGACGGCTTCCACGCCATTATGCGCGAGCGTTGTTGGATTCTTGGATCCGTCAGGGTATCGAAGGTGGAAAAAAATGGCTCTTTTAAGCGCCCGGTAAATGATCAAATTGTTTGTCAAACTTTACGTGTTTGTCAAACAATTTGATAGTGTACGGCTGTGTTTGAGGCGTTTGTCAAACAATCTACGTGTTTGATGCGTTTGATGAAAATCTGGATTGATGTCGAGTTCGACAAACAGGTTTGAACGTGTACGACGGTGTTTGTCAAACAAGATCTCGGTAGAAGAAGTTTGACAAACAAGTTTGTCAAGCAAGTTTGACCGTTTGCGCGGGGCGCTGTAACAAATTTGTTTGATATTTGGTTTGATCGTTTACGTTTATGTTTGATGAAAACGTGAAGTTTGACAAGCAAGTTTGTCAAACAAATTTGATCGTTTACGGGGCGCTTTACATGTCTTTTTTGAAACTACCCGCGCATTCGGAAATACCATCATTGTCAAGAAGAATGCGCCGCAAGACACTTGGCAGAAAGTAATTTTTTCAATATAAAATACAGTAATACTTAAATTCTACTTAAATTAAATCCTTACTAATATTATAAATGCGAAAGTAACTCTGTCTGTCTGTCTGTTACCTTTTCACGCTTAAACCGCTGGGCCGATTTAGTTGAAATTTGGTATACAGATAGTTTGAGTCCCGGGAAAGGACATAGGATAGTTTTTATCCCGGAAAATTGCATAGTTCCCGCGGGATAGCACAGCCCAAACCACTGTACTTAGAGACTTGAAATTTTGCACATAGATACCTTATACAATGTAGGCATCCACTAACACTAAGGAAGGATTTTTGGAAATTCCCACGGGATAAGGAAAAAACGGGAATTGAATATATATTCGATTCCGAGTGACGCTATCTCAGCAACTATAATAATTTGATACAAAAGTAGGTGATTACAAAACTAAGAAACTAATTTCAGGATTTTTGGAAATTCCCACGGGATAAGGAAAAAAACGGAATTTATCTACGCGGACGAAGTCGGGCATAAGCTAGTACATTTATAAAAGGGATGTATAAGGTCCCCGATTTAGATTAGTCTATAGTAGAGATGTATAAATAAAGTCTCTACTAGTCAGAGGCGGTTGCCGGTAGGCAAGACGTATTGTAAAAAACCCAAGCTGGAAAAGAACGTTTTGCCTTGCCTCCACCTTCGATACCCCGCACCACAGCTAGTTTTTAATAATTTTATTGTTGTCATGAATTAGTTTGTTTTTTGTTTTTTTGTGTATGTAACTTCCATGCTGGTCTGGGAGTAAAGAAAAAAACATAGAATGTACCAGTTGCTTCTCTACCCGCGCAGATGGTAACCCATCGAGGGAATGGGCGATTATAATGGGAATCATGTTATAGGCGATGAGGCTAGCAACCCATCACTACTTTGATTCCATTTTCCACCTATACGCCCACAATCTTGCTAAATGTGGCCTGTAGGTACCTGTTACCTTAGGCTCTGTCTACCCCGTAAGGGATGAAGACGTGATTTGTGTGTGTGTGTGCTTTGTGTATGTCGTGAAATTGTTAATGGTTTTGTTTGTATGCTCAGTGTGACGCGTGCCCCGCCATGTTCAAGTCCGTAACTTTGATGCACATCCACAAGAGCAACGCGCACCGCCGCCGCCAGAAGGCCGTCAATAACATATGGATTAAGTGAACCTACTTTTTTATTACCTGATTAAAAAATAAAGTTTATTTTGCAAATAGGCCGCCAAGCAGGGGCGGCGTAACATGTACGCTTATTATCTAACTCGCTCGCAATCGCCATCGTGTTTTTGTCAGTTCTTGTATGAATGTGACAGCTAGCTGATGATGCCAATTGTCAGCCCATACGTGTAATGTCAAAATGAACACGATGGCGATTGCGAGCGAATTAGATAATGAGCCTACAGGATTTAGTATCGAAGGAGGGGGTAGTATCAAGAAAATAAAACAACTAAAAGTACATAAAATAACCCCCGTATAAGAAATTTGTTTTATTTCTATGAACTCTTAAACTATTACCTATCTGAACCTTTCAGGGGGGGGGGGCTGGACACAAATATCAATATTCAAATAAGGGGGCGTCCATTAATTACGTGAGGCATTTTTTTGGATTTTTTGACCCCCCCTCCCCTCTTGGTGAGATGTCGTAAGATTTTTCTCGACCCCCTCCCCCCTACCCCGATCAAGATACAATATACAAGATCAAACCCTGTAGGGGCACTGCAAATATTACATTTTTAATGTACAAACAGTAGTACATTACATTATAAATTTTAACTGTAAACAAGTTTTCTTAATTTCTAAAACATGTCTGCTTATCATCAAAAAAATCCTGAAGGGTGTAGTAGGATTTCTCCAGCAAGTATTTATGTAGTGTGTTTTTAAAAGGTTTAATGTCTTTTATATTTTGGATGAAGTTCGAAATTTTATTATAAATTTTTATGCACATTGTATGTGGTCCAGAACGGAATATTTATTTAGGTCTATAGTTGAGGTCAGGTTTGGGTTTAGGTGCAAAAAGACACCTGCGTATGTAATATTTCCGTCTTTCCTTGGACTTTTCTGCTTGGGCCACATACTTTTTAAAAGTTGGTCCAGGACTACTTTTTGTATAGTTCTTCCTTTCTTTGTATGGTGCCATTTCTGTCCATCACAGTGCGAGTCCTGTAATGAAGGAATAGTAAAACAAAAGAACAAGCAAAGCGCAAGCACAGGTAAGTAGGTATTTTAAACTCATCGCCGTATATAGATTCCAAAAAAGTTACCAAAGATGGCCGAACGTCACGTCACAAGTGTCATTTTCATTATGACATTCCAGATGTAACCAACCGATGCACATTAATAAAAAATAGTCATAATAATATTTTGTTGTTATTTAAGTGTAAAGATTATCCTAAGTTTTTGACGTTTCCTATATACGTCAACAACGAAAATTATCGCGAGCACAGAAAGCATTCGATCAATCCGAACGCCAGATGCCGAATGAAATGAAGTGACAATTTGGAGATATCATGGTGGGTGGCCCTGTGGCCGCCATGTTTACCATAAAGTTTGCCATACGTGATTTGTTGTCAATATTTCTATGTACATATCAAAATTATTTTATAAATAGTATATAGGTACGCAAATTATAACATTAATAGTATCCAAATGTTGTTTAAACCTGAAGTATTACCACTGTAATATGAACTTTTCTTCTAATAAAGAGTTTCAACCAAATTTCTGTAGGTGAAATTAATATTGATATGAAATAATTTATTTATGTGGTTGCATTTAATTTTAACTTTACAATTATATATAAATAAATTACTTATGTATTATATTTATAAAAGTTAAAACATACCGATGCAAAACTTTTTTATTTTATTGGCAACACACGAGTAGTTTTTTTTGAATCTAAATACGGCGTTTAGTATAGATAGTGAACGCTACTAAACATAATAATAAATACACTGAAAGAAAATTGTCTCTTTTTGTTTGTTTTTGAAAATTAATTGATCAAAATGCTATAAGTATGTTCTTACCAGTAATATACTGTTTCCCTTACATCGAACTAGGAGGCACGTCGTTATTGTCGTTTCGTTTTTTTTTCTTGCACCATACTTCAGTACGACTGTAAAAACGACAAATAAGCGGTTATATTTTCTAAAGACGAAAGCCGTCTGAAGGCGCACAATATTCCCATACTACGCTGTTTCATACCGTAAGATATATTTCACACCACCTGCTCGACAATGGCTAATTGCTAATATTATATGCATTAGAACTGTCTCAAACTTAAAATTTTACTTTTAATTTTGTTTTACTGTTGTTTTAATTAAATTATTTTTCTAGTTACCTTGGTTTTTATTGTCTCGCAAAAGGTGAGAAAAGTAGAGTATACTCCTCGGAGATAAAACTGTTTATGTCTTGGGTGCGCTTAAATGCTTCGCTCCACTCAGGACTCGAATCTTAATTCACTCAGGAATTAACTAAAAACACCCTCGCTACGCTCGGGAGTTAAATCTAGAGTCCTTCACTGCGCTCAGGATTCAATATCGCGCCCGTGACATAATACAGTGCTTTATCCCCTCGGTGTACAATCTACTATTACTGAACTTACCTTTTGACATTTTCTCCATGGTACCGTTTCATTTGCCCACGACTTCGTTTGCGACTTTTTCGGGGGCCCGAGTATTGGTGGTTTTTGTAGTCTTTTCGAGACGTTTGTGGCTCCTTAGCTCCATTCTTAAATATTCCGCCCTAAAGATTTGTAATCCGTATGCAGGAAACACTAATAAATACGATTTATGCGTGGATGGACTCTAAGGAAACATGGCGATGTATAAAAATGTCTACCTGTAAAACATAAATTTGTCTGAGTATTAGAAAGCCAATACTTCAGAACAAGTATCAAGTCGGAATATAAAAATGACTACTTTCAGAGTATACAAATGGCTAAGTCTTGTCAAGTCGGAATATAAAAATGACTACTTTCAGAGTATACAAATGTCTAAGTCTTGTCAAGTCGGAATATAAAAAAGACTACTTTCAGAGTATACAAATGTCTAAGTCTTGTCAAGTCGGAATATAAAAATGACTACTTTCAGAGTATACAAATGTCTAAGTCTTGTCAAGTCGGAATATAAAAATGACTACTTTCAAAGTATACAAATGTCTAAGTCTTATCAAGTCGGAATATAAAAATGACTACTTTCTTTACATGGTCTAATACATGTGTACATTTTTATACTTTGGCAAAATTATATACGCATGAACTTATGCAAGTGGACATTTTTATACATCGCCATTTTTACTTGTAGTCAAATCACGCATAAATCTCTTGAGCTAGTCAAAAATTTGATTAGGGCTGTAGTTTTGAAGATATAGACAGATTTAGACAGAGGTATTTTCACACATACATGTGCTTTCAAAAATCGAGCCCCAGGGTTGCTGGCAAATTTGAGCTCTGTTTATTTAGATGCCAATTTAATCCTGACACAGTACTGCACAATTTCTAACATCTATTGCCTTGTGTTTTTCAAATTTTGTGTTCTTGTGTCTTTCAAATTTTGACTTCTGTCGACTGTCAGTTGCACACACTACAGGAGTGGAGTTTCTCCTATGCCTAACAAGAAAATTGGTTTTCACCCGTGTGGAATATTTGTTACAAATATCACAGGAATAAGGTTTCTCGACTGAGTGAACTCTGTCATGGACGGCCAACTTTGATGGGGCATTAAAGCACTTACTACATAAGTCACCAGTGGCGTAACTATAACGTCTGGGGCCCGTGGCAAATTCGTCAGATGGGGCTCCTTCCTCAATATAAAGAAGTGCATCAGCGTCCCTTCTGTGCTCTAAACCAAGCCAGTTCGGGGCCCCGTAGAGCTAGGGGCCCCTGGCATTTTGCCACCCCTGCCACCCTATAGTTACGCCACTGTAAGTCACACTTGTATAATGGGGACGATCGTTTCTTTGCTCACCAGTTGGCGCCACTGCTGACTAAGATCCAGAGGTATAGCTGTCAAAGGCGACTTTATAAGATCGGCGCCTAAACAAAGTTTTATAGAAATAAGAAATCCAAATCCATATTTGCGATAATTTCACGAAGTAGATTACTTTTCAACAGGTAAATGAATGAAATTATAATTTAAGTCACGAAGCCCACCAAAGCCAGTGACAAGTGGACCTCAGGCGACACTACTGGGGCCCCATTTTTTCGTTTGCACCAGGTCCCTTGGTTACCTAGATATGCCACTAGATTCCTCATCTATGTGTGTTTTCTTGTGTTTATCAAAATTTGATTTTCGTGCAAACTGTTTGTTGCACACATCACAAGAGAATGAATCCGCACCCGTGTGAATTCTTATGTGCCTAGTTAGATAACGCTTTGTTATAAATTTCTTCTTGCAAACATCACAACTGTACAATTTCTCGCTCGTGTGCGTTTTCTTGTGTATATCAAAATTTGATTTTCGTGCAAACTGTTTATTGCACACACCGCAGGAGTAGGGTCTCTCACCTGTGTGTATTCGTTTGTGTCTGGCTAAATAGGAGCTCCGTGCGAACTGTTTGTTACACACATCGCAAGAAAATTGTTTCTCACCCGTGTGGAGTAGTTTATGATCAGTTAAACTACGAGAGTATTTAAATATTTTGTTACAAATATCACAGGAATAAGGCTTCTCGACTGAGTGAACTCTGTTATGGACGGCCAACTTTGAAGGTGCATTAAAGCATTTACTACATAAGTTACACTTGTATAATAGTGGTGTCTTACTAACACCATGTATGTGTTGCTTGGTGCTCATGTCGCAGGGATCTCCCTCTTTGGGCTGGGTGTGGGTGCTCTTGTCTATTCCTTTCTGTGCACCTGCAAGAGAATTTATATTATATTTTTGTTTGCAGTTTGTATGGATCGGTTGGTGACAACGGCAGGGCCTACAACCTGACAAGATGTATAGGGCATGATGACCACAAGAATAAAGTAGCAACACATTCTTATACATATAATTGTGTTTGCTGCCAAAACATGTGACATACCAGATCAGGGTTGACATGATTTAAATCACTTGATTTAAATCGTGATTTTAATCAAGGGATTTTTTCAAAAAAATCATTGATTTAAATCATAAAATTTTTACTACAACCAAATCGGCCCAAAATTGTTTAGGGAATTCCCCGGACCACTACGGCACGCACACATGTGCAAGCGAGTCATAGCGTAACAGTTGTGACGCATGGTACCAAAACGGTTCCAGGATTCCCCGAAACTAAAACACGAGACGCATTTCGCTTTTCGCCCGGTCATTCGTAATGGACTAATGAAAGAAATATAACTGAACTGGCTATTTAATTAATAAAAAAGACAAGAAAATGAAAAAATCAAAAAAATCTGATTTTAATCAAATAAATCCGATTTAAATCAAATTTATCGGATTATTATGATTTTTTTATAATAATCATGATTTTTATCAACCCTGTACCAGATACAGCATAATGTGGAGACCAATCAACTTAATGAATTTATGTATAATCTAGGGCATATATGTATGTTACCTCTTGGTATAAAGGTGTTTATGATGACTTCATCGCGGATCCAATAATAAACCGCAGCTCTTGACCACACATGGAAGTAACCCAACTCGCAACTATTTCAAACTCTGCCTTGTCCAGGGTCTGAGGCTCTGGAGCCAAAGGCGCGTCTTACAAATTTATACAACAGTACTGCGTCAGCTGACAAAGGGCAACTCAGGATCACATTAACACAATTACAAAACTTACTTTGCATTGAGAAGGCGATGTCCTGTGGTTGTAATAATTCGGGGCCAAATACTAATTCGTCTTTGACCTCGTGTCCGGCGTACAAGCCTTCTGCCCCGGCCGCCTCGCTCACGCCGCGCTCGTCCCACTCGGGCTCCTCCTTCACAGGCCCGCACTCCGCAGTCATGCTGTATGCCCACGCCGCTTGTTCCGCCTCGGAAGCACGACGGCGACAGGTGGACGACTCCATGTTACGAATTTGTGTTGACATTTGACATGCCGGCGGTATTTGTAACAAGTACTGTCCTGGCGGCAGTCAGCTGACTCTATGTTACGAAATGTGTTTGTGTTTGTGTTACATTACATACCACATGCAAAAATATAGGATTTAGGACGATACAATAAATACCTACCAATAAGCTAGCTCAATCTGGGATGTTTTTGTTTTTGTACCGATTATTTTGTCATTTTGACACACCACCAAGAAGCTTATATCACACCACAGTCCACACACGTTCGATGTATTTTTTTTAAATAGTGCGCTTAGTTATCCTCGTTTTCAGAAGGATCTTGCGTTGGCTAATGAACAGGCGGATTTAATTATACGAGTAGCGTCATCTATTGAGGAGTAGCGAAGATGAATGCGTACATTGTTTTTAAATTCGTTCCGCCAAGAAAAGGTATTGGTTTAGTATCATACAACTACAGCCAAGTTATTTACTTTTTTTTGCTGTTTTAATGGTTGCATTACATCCTGAGATTACATCACATTGAACAGATTACAAGAAAGTCGTGTGCAGAGAGAGTCATTATAAAATTTTATCAAGTATTTTAAACTATGTATCCGAAATTTGCGACTGGAATACAACGCGCTTCTGACTGACAGGACAGGATTATTTAATTAAAAATATTCTTTGAGGAAAATTGTAATGCACATAAGTTATTGCTGTATGGGATTTGATTTCTTTACCTTTTGTAAGTGGAAGGAGGCAAAAAAATTACATGACATTAGTTTAATAGAATAGAAAAAATTCGATGGGACAAACGAGAATGTTTACGTTTACGCATTAATTTACCGAAATAACATCCAATTCTGAATAAATACTCATTGCGTCTTCGTCGTCATCATTCCCATGTATATTTCTTATGTTCCTACACGCATAAAATATGGTTTTCATTTAAAAACTTAGTTAAATTTCGAAAATGTTAGCTGTGTTGATGCTAAATGGGATGAGTTTAAAAAGGCGAAGTCTAAGAGCCAAGGCGTCTCTTAGCAAGGCTGAGAAGAAGCCAGATACAACATCAGTATGCTGTAGGACTTGCCTAAGCCCGGATGACTTAGTATCCATTTTCTACAGTACTGGGATGGAGAAAAAACGCACTGAGGAGCTAAGGCTGGTTACTGGACTCGAGGTTTGTTTTTTATTTGTTTCGAAAACAAAAGAAGTAGATAAATAAACTTTTTGTAAACAGACCTATTGAAAAAGTCAAAGTGCTGATCAACTAAGGATTAAACTCCCTACTTCCTACTTCTTATTTCCTACTAATATTATAAATGCGAAATCCTACTAATATTATAGATCATTGGATGGATGTTTGTTACTCTTTCACGCCAGAACGGCTGGACAGATCTGGATGAAATTTGGAACATAGATAGATTATAGCCTGGAATAACACATAGGCTACTTTTCATCCCAGAAAATTGCGTAATTCCTATGGGATAGAGATAAACGAATTCTATGCAGACTAAGTTGCGGGCTACAGAGAGATCTAAATCAAATAATAGTGGATTTTAGTTAGACATGACATAAATGGTCATGCTTTTTTTTAATTTAAAACCTGTCGTTTAGATGTTATATGATATGGTAAAAGGTACCAAACCACACAAAAAAATTTTTTTTTTACCTGCTGATAAAAGGTTTCCTCAATTCATCAAAAATTTTACCAAAAAATGTATTTTAATTTCAATTTATTTCAGATAAAACAAAATGATGGCCTCTCACAGAAGATGTGCTCTAGTTGTACAGAAAAAATGAATAGTGCACTTCAGTTCCGGAGAACAAGTAAAAAAGCTGAAAAAACACTGTTAAATATGTCTTTAGGTAATGTAGCCTAACTTAAAAATTTCGTTTTTAATCCAAGCTTTTTTTGCTGACTGTACTTGCATTGTTATCTATCCTGCATGTATGTACCAAATTTAAAGTCAATCGGACAAACCATTGAAGAGTTCCCTTCTGCGAAGACATGTCTGGCCGGACCAGATTTTGACTTCCAAGATTGTCTATTCTATATTATCGACATACACATACACAAATCACGTCTTTATCCCTTACGGGGTAGACAGAGCCTAAGGTAACAGGTACCTAGATGCCACATTTAGCAAGATTGTGGGCGAATAAGTGGAAAATGGAATCAAAATAGTGATGGGTTGCTAGCATCGCCTATAACATGATTCCTATTATTTTCGCCCATTCCCTCGATGGGCTTTTACGTGCGCGGGAAGAGAAGCAACTGGTACATTCTATGTTTTTTCTTTACTCCCAGACCAGCGTGGATATATGTGAAACTTTTCTATTACAGGTTTCAAACAAAAAAAGAAGTCCATATCCAGAGTAACCCGCAAGCCGGTTAAAATCAACGTAGCGAATGTTCAGAAAATGAAACGGAAGATAGAGAAAGAGGAGTTTGACTATGACTGTTCGTTTGATGACTTCCAGAATGATTGTGTCGGAGACATAGAGTCCCAAGAGTTTACTGAAGTGGTTGAAGAGAAGCCTAAAATAAAACAGGTAGACATTTGACGACCGGATGGCCCAGTGGTTAGAGAACCTGACTATGAAGCTTGAGGTCCCGGGTTCGATCCCCGGTCGGGGCAGATATTTGTATGAAAATACGAATGTTTGTTCTCGAGTCTTGGATGTTTAATATGTATTTAAGTATGTATTTATTTATATACGTATGTTTATCCGTTGTCTAGTGCCCATATTACAAGCTTTGCGTAGTTTGGGGCTAGGTCAATTGGTGTCAATTGTCCCAAGATATTATTATTATTATTATATATACATACATATATCTGTCAGTGTTTTCCCGACATATTTCAGCATGTTAGTTCACTTGAACAACCCTGCAAAGATTTGTCGTTAAAATTTTTGATTAATTCAAAGATTCGAAATTTTATCTTGCAAATAGGCCGTCAAGGGTTCTTTTACATGTCTTTTTTTTTAAACTAGCAGCGCATTCAGAAAGACCATCATTTCCAAGAAAAATGCGCAGCGAGAAACTTGGCATAAAGTTGTTTTTTCAAAATGACAAAGCCTGTATTACATTACATGTGAATTTCAACAATGTTTAATTAAAATACTGTGGCATTGTAACTCAAATGGATGGGCCGATTTCGATGCGGTTTGTTTCATTCGAAAGCCAGTTCCCTTGCGGTGGTGCTTATCCATGTTTGGTAAAAATCGGTTCAGCAGTTTGAAGAGTATCAGCTCTTTTCCAAATTGTTGTACGACATTTTTGGCATAAAATTGCCTTTTTTTATTTTCTTCTAATTAGGGGGGGCTTTAAACTTTTAATCTAATACACATACACAAATCACGTCTTTATCCCTTACGGGGTAGACAGAGCCTAAGGTAGCAGGTACCTGCAGGCCAAAATATATATATATAATGTTTAATCTAATATTTTATTTTAATCTCCTTTCACGCCAGCACGCGCTTGTTGTGTAATCTAGTATTGTTGTGGCAGCTGCTGAAGAAGCCGTCGAAGCGCAAGCGCATGGCGATCCCGAACGCCGCCTCGTACAAGTGCGCGACCTGCGGCAAGGAGTTCCGCATGAAGGCCACCTACAAGGCGCACATGCGCTTCCACACCAACTACTGCGTGTGCGAGGTGAGACACGCGCAGACACAAACACGCCCATAGATACAGACACACGCACACACAGAAACACGCGCATTGACACACGCACTCAGACAGTTTCGGAGTGGTAGGACCACGCTGCATTTGCAGCTTTATACGGGCCGGTCCGACCGGGGAAGTACCACCCTCCTACAGAATACCGGCGTGAAGCAGCAGATTCATTCTATTGCGATCACCTCTTTGCTTTCCAAAGTGATGGAGCAAGTCATCAACCAGCAGCTCCTGGGCTACCTGGAGGATCGCCAGCTAATTAATGACCGCCAATATGGCTTTCGTCGCGGTCGCTCGGCTGGCGACCTTCTAGTATACCTAACGCATCGCTGGGCAGAGGCAATAGAAGGCAAGGGTGAGGCTCTGGTGGCTAGCCTAGATATCGCAAAGGCCTTCGACAGAGTCTGGCATGGAGCGCTTCTATCGAAATTGCCATCTTGCACTTTAACCCCTCCAAAACGCAAGTTTGCGTATTCACTGCTAAAAAACACCCGTTTGTCGCCGCTCCATGCTTCCAGGGATCACCCCTCAACACATCGGAGAGTGTTGGAATTCTCGGTGTCGATGTTTCGAGCACAGTCCAATTTTGCGATCATCTGGAAGGTAAAACCAAGTCGGCTGCTAGAATGTTGGGCGTGCTTGGCCGCTCTAAGCGATACTTCACTCCGAAGCAGCGGCTTCAGATTTATAAAGCCCAGGTTCGGCCAAGGATGGAGTATTGCTCTCATCTCTGGGCTGGCGCACCCCAATATCAGCTGCTTCCACCTGATCGCATACAGCGCAGGGCGTCCCGAATCATCGGCAACCCCTCACTCTCCGATAAACTCGATCCTCTTGCTCTCCGCAGAGACGTTGGCTCCCTTTGCGTGTTTTATAAGTACTACAACGGGGAATGCTCTGAGGAACTCTTTGACCTCATTCCAGCTGCGGGGTTCCATTACAAATCTACCCGTCGTAAGCGCTCATTCCATCGACATCACGTTGATGAATGGCAGTCTTCGACGGTGCGGTTTAATCGATCTTTTTTGCCACGAACTTGCAAAATCTGGAACGAGCTTCCCGCTGAGGTCTTCCCATCGAGTTACGACCTGGGTGCCTTTAAGAGGCGAGTGTACAATTTTCTGCAGGGCCGACAACGCACTGGCATCGCGTAAAGCGCTGCGGGTGTCTATGGACAGTGGTGATCATTTACCATCAGGTGACCCACTAGTTCGTTTGTCTGGCCTCTCTAGCATAAAAAAAAAAAAAAAAAAAAACACAGATACACGCACACAGACAGATACACAGACACGCCCACAGATACAGACACAACACATGTGCACTGGCACGCACAAAAACACAGACACGCGCGTAGACACACGCACAAAAACACAGACACGCGCACTGACACGCATACAGACACAGATACACGCACACAGACACAGGCCCACAAATACAGATACAGAAACACGCCCACATATATATATACAGACACTTGTGCACAGACACACAAACACGTGCACAGACACACAGTGAAAGAGAGAGACCTACGACCGAATATTATGAGATCGAGCCGAAATAATTTTCAATAAACTCTCGTCCCTGGTGAGCGGCAGATGTTCCACGGGAGTTTGCAATTGTGCCGTACAGACACATCATTCAAACATGACGCTTGGCGACAAAAATTCGCATAGTAACAGGGCCGCGTGACAGCTAGTAACAGATAGAAAACATTCGAAGGCTTACCCATCTGCTATGGGTGTAGGGGTAGCACGCGTCACGGAATGACGATCCGGGTCCGATTCCCGGCCACAGCTTTGCTTTTTTTTTATATAAGAGGGGGAAAACGAGCAGACGGGTCACCTGATGGAAAGTAACCATCGCCCAGGGACACCTGCAAGACTTGCGGAATCACAGGTGCATCGCCGGCCCTTCCTTTCAGGAACAGGAAGGCTCGCTTTTTAAAGATCCCTAAATTGTACCGCTCAGGGAATGTTGCAGCAGGAAGTTGGTTCCAGATCTTTACCGTACGAGGAAAGAAATTGCGTTTACAACGCACGGTACTTGACTGCCAACCATCAAGATTTTCGGATTTTTCTGTGTTTTAATTTTCAGTGTTGTTAATAGAGATGCGCCGAGTAACACTTTTGCCGAGTAACGAGTACCGAGTTTTACTCGGCTCAATTTTTTTTCAACCGAGTACTCGGCCGAGTAACTCGGTTCAATCAAATTCGCATTTCGTGCGCGTAAACAAGTACAAACAGGTTTGCGCCGGTCAAGACGTCGGCTCGCGTTGATACACCCCTCACCCCGCCCACGCCTTTCAACTACTAGTCACTTGATTGTTTGCAAACAAACACGTCACGTTGCGCGTCATAGTAAATAAATATAAATATATTGCTTTTCTTAAACAAAGTATGTATACTCGTTACTCGTTATCTAATAACCGAGTTATTCGGCCGAGTACGAGTATCAAAAAACCCGCTGAGTACGCAGAGTACCGAGTATCAAGCGAGTACTCGGCCCATCTCTAGTTGTTAAGATATTAACCTCGTTTTTGTCCAAGGCGTGCGGCAAGCGCTGCCGCAACAACAACCAGCTGCAGGAGCACAAGCGCGCGCGCCACGGGCTCGGCCGCATCCACAAGTGCGCCTACTGCGAGTACAGCTCCGCCACCAAGGAGGCGCTCACGGTACCGCCTCCCGCGCAGCGGCGTAACTATAGGGTGGCAGGGGTGGCAAAATGCCCCTAACTCTACGGGGCCGCCAACTGGCTTGGTTTAGAGCACAGAAGGGACGCTGATGCACTTCTTTATATTGAAGAAGGAGCCCCGCCCCATCTGACGAATTTGCCGCGGGCCCCAGACGTCCCTTCTGTGCTCTAAACCAAGCCAGTGGGGCCCCGTAGAGCTAGGGGCGCGTGGCATTTTGCCACCCCGGCCACCCTATAGTTACGCCACTGCATCCACAGTTTTGCCGAATGACAGATGGGAAGAGAAGCAAACTGTTACATTCTATGTAGTTCCAGCATGGAAATAATACGTACATTCATACATATATTACGTCTTTATCCCTTACGGGGTAGACAGCCTAAGGTAACACCTTAAGGCCACGTTTAGCATGATTAAGGGGGTATAGGTTCAGGGTATCAAAATAGTGATAAGTTGCTAGCATCGCCTATAACATGATTCCTATGATTTTCGCGTTCCCTCGATGGGCTTTGAAGAGAAACAAACTGGTACATTCTATGCAGTTCCAGCATGGAAATAATATGTGTGTAATATATAGTTTGTGTTTAGATCCACGAGCGGCGGCACACAGGCGAGCGGCCGTACATCTGCGACCACTGCGGCGCCACCTTCCACCGCCGCAGCAACCTCGTGCAGCACATCGCCATCCACCTGCCCGAGAAAAACTTCCAGGTCATACTCATACTCATATTTGATATTCATAATTAATATTTATACTTTATGGTCATACTCATACTCATATTTGATATTCACACTTGATACTCATACTCTATACTCATACTTGGTATTCATACTTGATACTCGGAGCTCATGTAAGATACTCATACTCGATATGCGCGCGTGTAACGTATGGTTGTGGCAGTGCGACATCTGCCCCAAGCGGCTCAAGTCGCGCAAGTTCCTGCAGATCCACAAACAACGCGCACATTGCACCTAATACTCATACTTGATACTCATATCTGGTTTGAGTAAAATCTCATACTCAATACTCATACTCGATACTTATACCCAGTGTTAGTACTCGACACCCATACTCAATACTCGAAGCTCATACTCAGTATTTATACTCGATACTCATACTCAGTATTCATACTCATTACTGGCTACTTATTCCGAAGTCTTAGCGTATTGTCAGCGCGCGTGTAACGTATGGTTGTGGCAGTGCGACATGTGCCCGAAGCGGCTCCTGCAGATCCACAAACAACGCGCACATTGCACCTAATACTCATACTTGATACTCATATCTGGTTTGAGTAAAATCTCATACTCAATACTCATACTCGACACTTATACCCAGTGTTAGTACTCGACACCCATACTCAATACTCGAAGCTCATACTCAGTATTTATACTCGATACTCATACTCAGTATTCATACTCAATACTGGCTACTTATTAAGAAGTCACTAGCGTTGTCAGCGCGCGTGTAACGTATGGTTGTGGCAGTGCGACATGTGCCCGAAGCGGCTCAAGTCGCGCAAGTTCCTGCAGATTCACAAGCACAACGCGCACACCGGCAAGCGCTACGGCTACCTGTGCCCGATATGCGCGCGCCGCTTCGAGAAGCCCAACAAGGTGCGCGCGCACACGCGCCGCGTGCACGGCGTGCTCGACGCGCAGCAGACCATCGTCAGGGTGCAGCTCTAGGCCCGCGTGGCCGCTGGACTTGGGATGACTTTGTGAGACTAAGATGTGACTGTGAGAATTTACATTTGACTGTGAGGCTTTACATTTGACTGTGAGACTTGTCGCTTGACTGTGAGACTTGTCACTTGACTGTGGGACTTTACATTTGACTGTGGGACTTTACATTTGACTGTGGTACTTTACATTCGACTGTGAGATTTTACATTTGACTGTGAGACTTTACATTTGACTGTGAGACTTTACATTTAACTCTGAGGCTTTACATTTGACTGTGTGAGCCATAGTCTATAGGACTTTACATAATAATACATATATTTTGTACAGTATTTGTAATAGAAAGGCTTCATACATATAATTTTACGCTAAATTATTTATTTAATATGAAGTCCAAAATTATTTTTAATTCCTGCTACTTTTAACTAATAAAAAGCTTAGTATTTGACTGATATAACATAAATTAATATATGCCATAATATTTTAATAAATACTTTATGTATTGGATGGTGACTATAGATTTAAGTTTTAGAAGATTTCCGCTTGTATGTTGTGTAGGGAAATCTTTATATTTATTTAACGGTTTTCTGTATTTATTTAATATATAATTTGAAATATTTTATCTTATTTTTTTAATGAAAATAAATCATGTATTGGTGACATTTTTTTGACGATTTTTTAAATTGTTTTTTTTTAATATGATCAAAACTTGTTGGTACTGTAGACATGATGTACATATGTAATTATAAATTTTAAATTAACAGCGACTTGTACGTTTAGAAATTAATAATGCCAATTCAACATTAATACTAATCCAGTTTTGATAACACTCGATCATTATGATTTTTGACCGACTATTTTTTAAGTAAAAGTGTGACTAAGACAGACTGACTTGAGATGGCTGGATGGCTCCGCGCGCCGGGATGTACCAGGTAAGGTGGGGGCACTAGTGTTTTTTTATATACAGGATGTCTTAAAATTGTTTTGGAATATTCCAGCAGGTTGATTAGTTGGAATAAAAAGTCCAGTGAATGTTTTTCATGATTTTTGGATCATAGTTGACATGTTTCCATACATTCATGTTCAAAGATAACGTTAAGGGCGGGAATAAATGAGTCATAAATTTGAATGAGAAATCTATGCAGGGGTGTTCAGTTCTTCCATGCTGGTCTGGGAGTAAAGAAAAAACATAGAATGTACCAGTTGCTTCTCTACCCGCGCAGATGGTAAAAGCCCATCGAGGGAATGAGCGAAAATCATAGGAATCTTGTTATAGGCTAGCAACCCATCACTATTTTGATTCCATTTTCCACCTATACGCCCACAATTTTGCTAAATGTGGCCTGTAGGTCTTGTTACCTTAGGCTCTGTCTACCCCGTAAGGGATAAAGACGTGATTTGTGTATGTGTTCAGTTCAGCTACTTCCAAGCTGGTCTGGGAGCAAAGTAAAAGCCCATCGACGGAATGGGTGAAAGGAATCACGCTGTAGGCGATGTGGCTAGCAACCCGTCACTATTTTGATTCCCCTCTCCATCCATTTGTCCACAATCATGCTAAACGCGGTCTAGGTCGTGATTTATGTATGTATGTATGTGTTTAGTCGAACTAAGCTAGCCTGTTGGAATATTCCGGAAAAAAGCTGAGACAACCTGTATAAACTATGTTATAAAATTTTAAGTATTTCAGCAAATTGTTGAGTAGATTTACTGAACGACCCTCTGATAAGTTTTTGGGGACTACAGTTTGAATTTGACAAATTGTTCCATGTATAGGTACAACTCTCACAACAAATATTGCCTAAAATTTAAGTCTCTGAAAACAGCTCTCAAATGTAAAACAGGAGGATCATGTTATTTGTGTCCATGGGCGGCGGTGATTGCTTTCCATCAAGCGACCCGCATGCTCGTTTGCTATCCATCCCATGGAAAAAGTTCTAAAAAATCTGCCCAACCTTTTGCTGAAATATGCTCGATGAATTTTGTAACAACTTGTATAATGTGTTTATTTTACACACTGTATAGTGCACTAGTGGTTGACATAATGGACTAACTTTGAATTTTTAATTAAATAATAATGAGATATTTCCCGTTTTTATAATATTTAAAATAATCAAATTAGAAGTTGACTTTTTTCGGTTCAGTGCAAGTTTTTTTGTCAACTACTAGTCCTATGCCAAACACTAGTGCCTTTACCTTTTAAAAAAAACAACGTTAAATACTGGATTCTGATGTAATAAAGACGTTATCTCAATTTGGTTTAAAAAGTAAAAGGAACACTCAATTGAAGATGTCCTACCCTCTTATGTGGGGCTGCGAAAAAAAAATTCTTTGTGTTTTGGGAGTTTGTAATTGTGCTGTACAGACACATCATCCAAACAGATGACGCTTAGCGACAAAAATTCGCATAGTAACAAAAGGTCACGTGACAGCTAGTAACAGGTAGAAAACGGAGACTACCCACCTGCTATGGGTGTAGGGGTACAGCACGCGTCACGGAATGACGAGGATCCGGGATCACGGCCATAGCTTTACTTTTCGGATTTTTCTGTGTGTTATAATTTTTGCTATGTTTAGAAATTTTCTCTGTAATTGTTGGTTTGATTTTTTTTTTAATTTACAGTGCAACCTCTGTCTGAAGCGCGAGAAATCCAAGAAGCTGCTCCAAGTGCACGTCTTCAAGGCTCATCGCGAGAAACGATATAGGTGACTATTTTCATTTTCTCAAAAATGTCCGTTAAAGTCGTCATTGTTAACTACATATCAGAACAGGAAGTTAATTGTTGCAGGTCAGTCCAAAATTAAAAAAAAAAACATTACTGTCGCGCTAAACTCGACAGTAATGTTGCATACAAATTCCATTACTGTCTAGTTATTAACTTTTTTAAAATGCAAATTACCATTATAAAAGAAAGGCACAAGACTTATAACATCAAATTAAAAAAAAAAAAACTAGTACGACAACGTGTTTATCTGTGTCTGAAATAGCTTTATGTGTTCCGGGTAGAAAAATACACTCTTCAAATGCCATTGATAGAAAAAGACGGCAAAGCAAAACAATTTTCACTATTTTATTTTCATTTATTTTTGTTGTTGTTATATTTTAGATTTTTGAGAAAAGCACTATACTTGCCTCGGCCAGAATAGCATTGCTGGCTTCGTATTATTAAACGGACTCGCAAGCTCGTCCGTTCAAACCAATACTCAGCCAGCAATTGCCTACTTCCTGGCCTAGACAGTAATGTACTATTTCTCAAACATTGCCGTAAATGTCGTCAAGGGGGCATTCAAGTATTACGTAACGCAATTTGGGGGGGAGGGGGGTTATCGTAAAACGTTATGATGCGTTACATTGGTCTTTCTTACAACACGTTACGTAACGTTTTCTTTTTTTAAATAAAAAAAATGGAATTAAAACTGCCAAGTTTACAAACTACGCATGTATTGCGGGTTAAACATCTCTTGTGTTATTTAATATTATTACCGCCAAGGCGACTAAAACTATAACAAGGATATTATAGCGACTTTCTTGTACTTTACGCAACATAAATTTTGACACTTTTGGGTAAAAATGGTCACTTGAGTGATACGTAACGTTAAGAGGGGGGGGGGGGGGTACAGAAAAACGTTACGGCGCGTTACAAGGGGGGAGGCAGGGTCAAAAATCTTCAATAATTGCGTTACGTAATACTTGAACGGTCCCCAAGGGGTGCGAGTCGGGTTACCTCCGCGTGTGGTCAAGAGCTGCGGTTCTTTGGTTCCGTCCGGGGGGAAGAGCAGTGCTTGGTCCGGTGCACCCTGGGCATCGGTTAATGATTTCCTGGCGGTCTCCGAGGGATATCATTATCCGATGGCTAAGAGCCCGGGGGAGGGGTCTTTTGACCGTGTTCTACCGTACAACGTTGCCGACATTTTTGACACAAGATTTTTGAATACTGTATTTATTACTTTGACATTGGCGAAATCATCGCATCGATCGATGGGGCCATATTAAAAAAAAGTCAACAACAATGTGCAATGTCGTCGTTGTATTCTAAGTAACAGAACACGAAGGGCCTTGTTGGCGGCCGCATTACATTGCAGGCGCGATTCTCAGACCATAAATCCGATTGACTTGAAATTTGGTACACATATGTAGGACGGATAACAATGCAAGTACAGTCAGCAAAGAAGCTTGTATTAAAATTTCTAAACGACCCTGAAAATTAGAACACAGAAAAATCCGAAAAGTAAAGCTATGTCCGGGTATCGAACCCGGATCCTCGTCATTCCGTGACGCGTGCTATATACACCACCCATAGCAGGTGGGTAAGCCTTCGAATTTTCCTGTCTGTTATTACCTGCCACGTGACCTTGTTACTATGCAAATTTTTGTCGCCAAGCGTCATCTGTTTGAATGATGTGTCTGTACCACACAATTACAAACTCCCGTGGAACATCTATTGCTCGCCAGGGACGAAAGACGGCGCTGTTTTTCAAATGTTCAAATGAATCAATAATTGTTTACGTCTTAATTTTTTATGTTTCTAAACCGTAAAAGTAAACATAAAAAATCAACAAGTAAAAATTCTTGATTCATTTGATAGTACTTGTATTAAAATATTAAATTTGTGACAGAAACTTGTTTATTTATGGTTGTATGAATGCTTTGTGTAGGTACATCTGTCCTGTGTGCCGCGACACGTTCACGCGGCCCGGCAACGTGCGGCAACACCTGTGCCGCAGCCACGGCGTGCCGCGCGGCAGCCAGCCCGCCATCGCGCGCTACCAGGTCGGCACAGAGGACAGACAGACAGACAGACATGAGACCTCCATACCTTTTAACAAGCCGAGAACCATGCTGGTCAAAAAACATAGAGTTTACCAGTTGCTTCTCTTCCCGCGTATGGTAAAAGCCCATCGAGGGAATGGGCGAGTCTTAGGAATTATGTTATAGGCGATGCTAGCAACCCATCACTATTTTAATTTCCCTTTCCAGCTATACGCCCTTAATCATGCTAACGTTGCCTTAAGGTTTTTGTTACCTTAGGCTCTGTCTACCCCGTAAGGGATAAAGAAGTGATGTACTCGCTAATCCTGCCGCTAAGTAGCAGTGCTTGCACTGCTGTGTTCCGGTGTGGAGAGTAAGACAGCCGGGGAAATTACGGGCACAAGAGGTATTTCATCGTAGTCCTTTAGGTTGGCAACGCATCTGCAATCCCTCCGGGGTTGCGGGTGTCTATGGGCAGTGGTGATCACTTACCATCAGGTGACCCACTTGCTCGTTTGCCTTCCTATTCATATAAAAAAAAATCTATGTATGTATGAGAACCAAGAGCCTGATTTTTGAATTATTTTGACAAGTTTATTTAGAGCAGTGGTTCGCAAATTTTTAGTGACTAAGTAAAAACGGGTAAGAGATATGATTTGTTTTTTTCTCTCAACAGGTACACATGTCTAATGTCTCGGAGGATATTCTGCCCCGTCCTGCGCCGCAAAGTTTCATGTAAATACACGGGGGGTTTGACTTCCAAGCAGTGGCGTAGCTAGGGACTAGGCGGGGCAGTGCCCCGGGGTCCTCAGGCTGGGTACCTCCCATTTGTTCTATGGAACTGTGACGTCATAGAACTGTTAACATTTTTCTTTCCCAGCAGTTCCATGGTAGAACTATTGACACAAAAAATGTGCTATTTGTTCTATAGAACTAAAAGCACCTCAAGTTTCCCACAAATTTGAGGTGCTTTTAGTTCTATAGAACAAATAGCACATTTTCTGTTTCAATAGTTCTACCATGGAACTGCTGGGAAAGAAAAATGTTAACAGTTCTATGACGTCACAGTTCCATAGAACAAATAGGAGGTACCCCTCAGGCTCAGAGGGCCCTCGAATCCTTACCAGAAAATCTCGATCCAACTATTGTGTGATAATTATTATTTGTACCATTCTAGTACCTCATTTATTATTATTTTTGTTATTTAGTGTTCTGACAATATTTTCACTATTTGTGGTTTTATATTTACTATTTGACATTTTAAATTGATTTTAAAATAGGTTTTATTTAAATTATTATTATTTTCTCATTTTTATGTACCCATGACGATCCTTTTGTGAATCTATTATCTTTATTTTTGTTTGTTGTAATTTTGTTTTAATTTCATTTCAGTTATTATTATTATTACTATTTTATTAAAATTGACTATCCCTTTGTGAATTACTTATGTTTGACATTTAATTGTACTTTTAAAAGGGTGATAAATAAATCTAATCTATTATTATTAAATGTAACCAGTTTAGATAGTGGTGGGGCCCCATTTTTTTTATTTGCACCAGGCCCCTTGGTTACCTGGCTGCGCCACTGCTTCCAAGGTCTGACAGCTCATTGTGGTCAACGGAGCCCGCGGGCCGAGTTGACCGTTTTCATTTTTCTGTGGGTGACTTTACCCACTTAATCTGTTAGCTGACATTTCTAAGTTTCTAAAAGACACTGAGATACGAGATTGTGAAATAAGGGTACGTATTAAAATACATAAAGTTTAAAATGTATAATGGGTTAAAATACATAATGGTTTATTTATAATATATAATGCGATTTTCTCAGAAAGTTACAAATTAACAGGATTGTTATAAAACAAACCTAACCTAACCTAAACCAATCTATAGATTACGATATCAAAAAAGTTCATTTAGCTAATAGTTTTACAGAAAATTGCGTTATATATTTTGAACCATTATGTATTTTAACCCATTATACATTTAAAACTTTATGTATTCTGATCCGCTCCCGTGAAATAATTATGTAGTACCATTTTTGTTTATTGAAACCAAGTGGTAGCTGTTTTATATAAAATCCCCGCCTAATAGAATAAGTGATTCTTTATAATTATAAGTTGTATCATATTCGTTTAATATTCGATAATTTTCGTTTTAAGTGTAAAATTGTGTCAAAGCTAGCAGGCCTCAGGCTAGACGCATGATTATCGCCCTCGCCTTTGGCTCATTTCCGACTTTCTTCACTGTATTTGTATGATTCTAGTCTTTCAACCGATTCGGCTGATAATATCAGCATTATACACAAAATCTACATCATGATAAACGTACAGTACGCAGATTGTACAAACAATTAAATGTATATGTGATTATTGTACATTATGCTACGAATAATAATAAGTCAAGAAGCGTAACTAAGTCGTGTTATCGTGATGTTATCATTGTATTTTTGCGCTGATACATTAGAAAAATATGCCATCGTGTTGTGTGAAGTGGTGTAGAAGCCATTCAGATGAAAAATAGAGGACTCACCTTTCATATGTATGTAAATAAATATTTTAGGACGCGGACTAATCACGTGCAAGTATTGTCTATCGGAGTGAGAGTGTTACGTTTGCATTGCTGTTAGTTTGTGTGCGTATGTGGAATGACAATCCAAGCGGCAACTGTTAGGGAATTACGCTTCTTGACTTATTATTATTCGTAGACATTATGCAAAATGACGGTGGCAAAATGTACAAAGTTAGAATGATCAACACGCAAATTGTACGTAACGGAAAAATAATACGCAAAATGTACATACATTCATATAATATTTTGGGTTTATCTTACTCAAAATCGTTTACCCTATCGATTCTTTGTTTGTGCATGTATCTCAGTGTTTGTCAATTGTATTTATCTTGTTTATTTTGCACAATAAAGAGTTTAAATACATACATACATTCTCATACAAGAAAAAATCCCTGCTTCTCACTGTACACTTGTACTTGTACATTTTACGTTGTCTATGCGATTTAGCATTTCACTTTTGTCACATTTTGCGGATTGTGCATTTGGTGGAATGTGTATTTTTCTTTTTTGACATTTTGCGTTATGTGCTTGCAGCGTAAGTACATTTTGCGTACGTACATTTCGTGTACTGTGCGTTTGTCATGATGTAGATTTTGCGTATTGTACAATATCAGCATTAAACTTTTATCTTGATGTTACATTAAAATTATGTAAATTGCTCGGCTATGGGTCGTGGTCCTGCAGTTTGTCCACCTGGTTTCCGACGGAGCCCCGCCCGGGCGGAGCCTCCTTTCCTGAGTATTTTGATATCTAATTAACCTAACCTAAGTATTTTTGTATTAAAGTGAGTATTTTTGTATCAGTGATTCGAAACTTCCATGCTGGTAGAGCAAAGGAAAAACAGAATTTACCAGTTGCTTCTCGTTGCGCAGATGGTAAAAACCCATCGAGGGAATGGGCGAGTCTTAGGAATCATGTTATAGGCGATGCTAGCAACCCATCACTATTTTGATTCCACTTTCCACCTGCCTACAATCATGCTAAACGTGGCCTTTAAGGCTTGTTACCTTGGCTCTGGGACATAGACGTGATTTGTGTGTGTGATTGGAAATAATGACAGCATTTTTTCTGTGTGGACCAAATTAGGTGGAGCACGACCCATAGCCTTAGTGTTGCCATGTTCAAGCATTTATGTCAAAATATTGACAGTTTGTGACGCTGTCTAGTGGCGCTCTTGTCCGATACGTACTCATGTGGGTATTATTCTTATATGTTGTGATATTCAGGGCCTGTTTCACAACTCTTTGTTAAGTTCCAGTTATCTTAAGTGTCAGTTATTTATGATGACGTCTTTGTCTATTTCGTAGTAAGAAATAGAGACGGAACCATAGATAACCGGTAATTTAGATAACAGGAACTTAACAGAGTTGTGAAACAGGTCTTTAGTAGTTATGTAGTTCTTTGTAATGAAATAAAAATTAGTGAATAAAAAAATTGATAAAGGATTTTTTTTTATTTATTACCCGTACTCATACTGACGCTTGTCTGTTTACATTATATAGTTAACTAACTTCTGCTCGCGACTTCGTCCGCATTAAATTAGACCTAAAAACTGATGTTGATATTATATTATGCAATAATTATTTACGTCGCGACTCTAGGCAGCTACAACTTTTGACGTGTTCATCGCTATCCCGCGGGAACTAAGCAATTTCCCGGGATAAAGGATAGCCTATGTATTAATCTAGGGTACTAGCTATCTTCGTCGCAAAGTTGATTTAAATCCGTTCAGTCGTTTCAGCGTGAAGGAACAAACAGACATTCACACACAAACATTCGCATGGTTTTTTTTCCCTTTCCACCTATACGCCCACAATCATGCTAAACGTGGCCTTGAGGTATTACGCAATGATGGTCTTTCTGAATGCGCTGGTAGTTTCTTAAAAAGGCATGTAAAACAGCGCTTGGCGGCAGTGGCGTAACTATAGGGTGGCAGGGGTGGCAAAATGCCAGGGGCCCCTAGCTCTACGGGGCCGCGAACTGAGTTGGTTTGGAGCACAGAAGGGGCGCTGATGCACTTCTTTATATTGAGGAAGGAGGCATCTGACGAATTTGCCGCGGGCCCCAGACGTTATAGTTACGCCACTTGCTTGGCGGCCAATTTGCAAAAAATAAATTTTGAATTTTGAATATGTTTTTTTGCTCCCAGACCAGCATGAAGGTACATACGCTGGGTATATTATTATAAATCAAAAACAATACATTTACAAACAATTTTATTAATTTATTTCGCATAGAATTAAAGCTGTAATCACAAAACCGGTACTGTCCGCACAAATTATATATTTAGAATACTACAGTTCGCCAGCTCTTAGAACACACGGGTTTTCTGTCCCACTCACTCGGCCGACTCAAGTATCATGGTCGATTTAGACGAAGACTATTTACTAAAGATGTCACGAATATTCGGCTACTATTCGGTATTCGGCCTATTCGGCCCATTTTTTGGTATTCGGTATTCGGCCGAATAATACGTACTATTCGGCCGAATACCGAATTATGAAAAAAAGACACGTCATATTACTCAAGATTATATGTGTGCATTACCAAATTACAATACTTTAGTAAGTAAAATTTATCAGTGTTAAGTTGTGATGGATAAAAACAAGCTTTTTAGCATTTGTTGGTAGCAAACGATTATGCTTTTCGTCGCATACACGCTACTCCCAGGAGAAGAAAGACAAACTTTAGCAAATTTCGAGAGAATTGGGTATTGTTTTTCGTTTGCTGACCACCACTTGTAAGGATCAGCCTATAGACAAGCACGTATTTTGTGCCGAATATTCGGCGCTTCGGCCGACAGCGTTGCCGAATATTCGGTATTCGGTATTCGGCCAAATCACTATTCGTGGCAACTCTACTATTTACAGCCGCCTAAATGACGGCGCCTAAAAAAGGCACCGTATAAACACTTTCGGCGGCATTTTTTCGCGGCATGCCAGCGCTGGCACGGAATAGAACACGAGTCTACTTGTCGGCGCCAGTGCCCCCCGCCCGCGCGCTGCGGCGCGGCGGTGTGCTAATGACTGCTACTGAAAAGGCACCGTGTAAACGGTTTGCTGGTCACTGGCGGCGAGATTTAAGCGGCTGTAAATAGTCATTGTCTGAACGGTTTGAAGATGTGACGGTGCCATTTTTAGGCGCCGTAATTTAGGCGGCTGTAAATAGTCTTCGTCTAAATCGACCATCATACCCATAAGTGTTAGACAAGACAAACCATGGCATTCTAACAGCTCCCGGACTGTACCAAAACTTCTACAAGATGGTAGAATCTTTGTGACACTATGTTCTAAAGCAGGGGTTCGCAACCAGTGGGGCGTGCCCCACTTGGGGGGCGTAGTGACCCAAGGGGGGGGCGTAGTGACCCAAGGGGGGGCGTAGTGACCCAAGGGGGGGCGTTGTGACCCAAAGGGGGGTCGTAGTGGCCCAAGGGGGGCGTGGTGACCCAAGGGGGGGCAGACGAGCGACTTAGTTATTTCTTGATGATTTCAATCTAGTCTTCTAACTTGACAATGTACAATATGATGTAATTTTTATTGAATGAACAAATAATTCTAAATCTAAATCTAACATTGTTATTATTTAAAAATAGCCGTAGAATGTATAACATGAAATTTAATTTAGTCTTTAAGAGTTTACTAATCTAAATTACATACATACATACATATATCACATCTTTATGCCTTACGGGGTAGACAGACCCTAAGGTAACAAGATTTAAAGGCCACGTTCAGCGTGATTGTGGACTTATAGATGGAAAGGGGAATTCCTACGGTTCCCTCAATGGGCTTTTACCATCTGCGCGGGAAGAGAAGCAACTGGTAAATTCTATGTTTTTTCTTTACTCCCAGACCAGCATGGAAGAAATCTAAATTGTAACTATATTATTGTGTGCGTACAAGGCGTCATGGACTAATCAAAAATCCTGTAACATCTGTAAATTATGTACATGACTGCAATAAATAAATACATATAAATAATAGGTTGGGAACCCCTGATTCTAAACCTATGGAAGTAACTTCCACAATTCCATTGATAACATAAAATACGTTTTTAATTGTGCATATTTGGTTTTTCATCACAAACTTACGTAATAAAGAAATAATTGACCGAATAGCCTAGTGATCAGAGAAAGTCACTACAGTAAGGTCCCGGGTTCGAACCCCGGTCGAGACAGCAGATATGTATGAAATACGTTTGTCAACAATTTCGTTTCGAATACAAACTTGTTAACTGTATGCCATTTTGGTACAAATGTCTAAATTCTAATGGGTTCAAATTCAAAATCCATCATTACTAAGGTCAAAAAGTATGCAAAAGTAAACATGTTATATTGAATAAAAGACAAATCAATTACATATGGGGGTGCAAGTCGGGTTATCTATCGTGTGGTCAAGAGCTGCGGTTCGTTTTGGATCCGTCCGGGAGCAGTGCTTGGTCCGGTGCACCCTGGGCAACGGCTAATGATTACCTGGCAGTTTCTGAGGGATAACATTGACCGTTGGCTAGCCCGACAGGTCTTTGACCATTACCGTACGTTGCCGACATTTTGTGACAAGATTTTTTAATTATATTTTTGTTACTTTTGACATTGGCGAAGTTGTCGTCGCTATAACGACCTGATACGCCATAAATAAGAAGAAGAATCAATTACATCCTTAGTCCTCCAGCACTTTGCACTTCGATATGCCAACCTGTTTTTGAACAATTTAGTTTTCCCTCCTTTTTTATTTATTGTAAACTATTTAATTAATTTATGTATTTCTTTAGTTACACATAAGTCGGGTTCTATCTATGTATTGCTTGGTTTACGTAAAAGTTTATGGATTATGTAGTATATTTTATCTGTGTATCGTTTCGTGAGTCACAGACAGTTCTGGCTGAAAATCAGTGCTGCAAGTGTCTGACACCTCAGCGTAATGCTGAGCCAGCGACCGTTTCACTTTTGAGAAGACACAACGCTGATGATCTATTTTTCATGTCTGTTTATTTTCTATAAAATGTTGTATATTATATTTGTCTTGCAAAAAGGAATAAATGACTTCTTTCTTTCTTTCTTCTTTCTTACATGCCGCAAAAACATAAGTTACATCTCAACATTCTATGCACTTTGCCATTTGTACCAAAATGTCCTGCTACCGTCCATTAATCTCGTGAGGCTCCAAAGGGGGGGAGGGGTTCGGCAAAAATCACGAAATATCACAAGAGGGGCGGGGGGGGGGGGGGGGGTGTAGTAAGATATCCCGTGTATTTATTTACACGTCAAACGCGCGATTTTTAAACCGAAAAGCGGCGTGTAGTGTGACCTTGACTCGCCATAATATTAACGAAAGAAGTCCCCGCGATAATATAAAAAAAAAATCTTTGTACGTACTAAAATTACACGTGAGATTAATGGACGGCCCTTTGTATGTATGTGTGTGTGTTACATTAAGGCGTATGACATTCGGACCCAAAGCCTCCATTTGCTTCCCGGAATGATTTCACAATGTCATTGAGAGACAAAACTGGGCATGTATCTTCTAAACGATCTGCTATCCTTGTCTTCAAACAAACTCCGCACGAATATTACCTGAAAAAACAATAATAATTATCTTACAAATATAAATGTGAAAGTTTGTATGTGTGTCCGTCTGTACCCTAGATTGCCACAGGCTACTTTTCATCCCGGAAATTTTCAAAGTTCCCGCGGTATAGCGATAAACATGTCAATTGCTTATTCCACGCGAAGTCGCGGGCAAAAGCTAGTATAAATCAATTAGGACTTGTCATACATACATACATATATCACGCCTTTATCCCTTACAGGGTAGACAGAGCCTAAGGTAAAAAAACCTTAAGGCCACGTTTAGCATGATTAAGGGCGTATAGCTGGAAAGGGAAATCCAGGCCAGAGTTGGGCGTTATCTAATGTCTTATCTAGATAATTATTTCAAATAAATTTATTCGAAGATAAATTATTCAATCACAAATAGTGCGTTGACAACTTTTTTATTTAGATAAATTATCTAGATGAAGATAACCGACCTCGTTTGTTATTGAAGTAAGCTTATAATAATAAATGTGTACAGAATGTCACGTCGGGTCAAACCGGTCAATGCGGGTGGTAGGGCCTTGTGCAAGGTCCGTCCGGATCGCTACCACCATCTTACTCGCTCATCCTGCCGCTAAGCAGCAGTGCTTGCACTGCTGTGTTCCGGTGTGGAGAGTAAGACAGCCGGGGAAATTACGGGCACAAGAGGCATTTCATCTTAGTCCTCTAGGTTGGCAACGCATCTGCAATCCCTCCGGGGTTGCGGATGTCTATGGGCAGTGGTGATCACTTACCATCAGGTGACCCACTTGATCGTTTGCCTTCCTATTCACATAAAAACAAAAAAAAACCGGCACACTGACATTCATCTTTTATTTAAAATCCCAACTAATTTATCTAGATAAAAATGAAACTGATCTAGATAAATTCAAAATAACAAATGACGGATTATTTAGTTACTTCAAATAAAAGATGATTTAGTCATCTTCCCGGTTTTTCGTAAATAGATAATTTTTGCCCAACTACCTCAGGCTCTGTCTACCCCGTAAGGGAATATAGACGTGACTTGTGTATGTGTGTGTATGTAACTCACTTGGGTAATCGCTACACCAATCATGAAGACAATCTGCCACATGGACCACGCCATAACTCTGTAAATGAAACAAAATGTTACGATGTGTGCGTAGCGACCCTAGCGCCACCTAGTTGGCCTCTACATAACTACGACGCACGAGTAGCTAGCGCCAGTTCTAATGACAGCTGTCACATTTAAATATATATAATATAACTCAATATATATATCTCAAAGGTGACTGACTGACATAGTGATCTATCAACGCACAGCCCAAACCACTGGACGGATCGGGCTGAAATTTGGCATGCAGGTAGATGTTATGACGTAGGCATCCGCTAAGAAAGGATTTTGATCAATTCCACCCCCAAGGGGATAAAATAGGGGATGAAAGTTTATATGAAACTTTGTCAATTTTAAACCGATCGGGCTGAGACTTTGCATGCATAAAGCTACTATGACGTAGGCATCCTCTAAGAACGGATTGCGTAATTCCTGCGGGATAGCGATAAACGAATTCTATGCAGACGAAGTTGTGGGCAACAGCTAGTCGTTCTATACGCCGCTAACGAAGTTTCTCAATGCGGTTGCATAAATACAACTTTCAACTCTCTTCCTTCGGACTTCGGTCCCCATGAATAACATCTGCCTGGAGAGAGATTTATTTATTTATTTTGAGTGCGTTTGTTCCTTCGTCACACTGACACGTCTGGCCGGATTAAGATGGAATTCGGAACCGTGCGTCGTAGTGCAGTGTCCCTGTGGCTAGTGTCCGCTGTGTACCTGGCGCAGGCCTCCTCGGCCACGTTCCTGTCCCGGGCCTCGTGCGCGGAGGCCAGCTCCTGCAGTCTCCGCGCGATGCCGACGTTGTCCCTGCGCTACTCGTAGTGCAGTGTCCCTGTGGCTAGTGTCCGCTGTGTACCTGCCGCAGGCCTCCTCGGCCACGTTCCTGTCCCGGGCCTCGTGCGCGGAGGCCAGCTCCTGCAGTCTCCGCGCGATGCCGACGTTGTCCCTGCGCTACTCGTAGTGCCGTGTCCCTGTGGCTAGTGTCCGCTGTGTACCTGGCGCAGGCCTCCTCGGCCACGTTCCTGTCCCGGGCCTCGTGCGCGGAGGCCAGCTCCTGCAGTCTCCGCGCGATGCCGACGTTGTCCCTGCGCTACTCGTAGTGCCGTGTCCCTGTGGCTAGTGTCCGCTGTGTACCTGGCGCAGGCCTCCTCGGCCACGTTCCTGTCCCGGGCCTCGTGCGCGGAGGCCAGCTCCTGCAGTCTCCGCGCGATGCCGACGTTGTCCCTGCGCTACTCGTAGTGCAGTGTCCCTGTGGCTAGTGTCCGCTGTGTACCTGGCGCAGGCCTCCTCGGCCACGTTCCTGTCCCGGGCCTCGTGCGCGGAGGCCAGCTCCTGCAGTCTCCGCGCGATGCCGACGTTGTCCCTGCGCTACTCGTAGTGCAGTGTCCCTGTGGCTAGTGTCCGCTGTGTACCTGGCGCAGGCCTCCTCGGCCACGTTCCTGTCCCGGGCCTCGTGCGCGGAGGCCAGCTCCTGCAGTCTCCGCGCGATGCCGATGTTGTCCCTCACGCGAGTCACCGACTCGGATATATCCCGGACCTTCATGATGTACGTTTCAGCACTGTTTCCTGTAGAAAAAGTTTAATAACACTTATAACATGTCACAAAAGCGAAAGCATGGCGGACAACTCCTCAGGTATAAGGATGTGCTAAAGCGGCATATGACAAAGAGCAATATTGAGTCTACGCAATGTGAACAGCGCGCCTCAAAGCGGCCGGAATGGAGTACTTTGGTGGCAAACAAAGTCCAAGTTTTTGAAACTCGTCGTTGCTCTGAGTTGGATACCAAGCGCGATGAATTGAAAGCTCGACCACCTGCGGCAATCAATTACAACTATATTGATGGGGTGCTCACATGTCCGCAATGCGCGCGAACTTTTATAAAAAAAGATTGGCTACATAAGTCACATGCGAGCACATGGTCGTACTCTGGGAAGGAGTTGAGGCGGTCGCCATGGTCGGAAACGGCCGGGAGCACATCATCATCATCAACATGTCACATTAACGAGAGAATGAGCGAAAATCTTGGGAATCATGTTATAGGCGACTAGCAACACATCACTATTTTGATTCCTCTTCCACCTACGCCCACAATCACGCCAAACGTGAACTAGGGACCTAAAGATTGTTACCTTAGGCTCTGTCTACCTTTCATTGTCTAAGGGAAGACGGGCCCAGCGTACGGGCCCTCCCCTCGGCGCGGTCCTGGCGGGCGCCGGGGCCACCGGGGGGGCGTTTGTGGTGAAACCCTAGTGGCATCCCACTGCGTCCCCATCACACCGGATTGAGGCAACGCCGGAGTTATTAGTTCGGGTCGGGTATACCCAAAAGGCTCTGTCTAGCCTGGGGGACGGGGGTCCCTCGCTCGCATTGCACGGTCCTGCACGTCTGGGGGGAGGGGGGCGAAGCGTTGCGACCCCTCCCTCCTTGATGCGGGTGGTTCTGGCGAAAGCCGGGGCAAGCCGGGGGGCGTCGTCAGCTCGAATCTTCGGGATCCCACGGCGCCTACCTAAACCCGGCGAGGGGACAATGCCGTAGTGTTTTTAGTGGATGTGTTCCTCCACCCCTTTCCGGAGGGAAGAGGTCGGGGGGAGAGCTCCCCATAACCGATCGGGGCCCCCTTTATGTATGTATGACTGTATACAGCTCACCCAACTCCATCTCCTTGTCATTGTCATAATCGTCCTCCGGCTGGTCTTTGTTGCGTGTCATCAGATCGAAGAACACCTGCCAACAAAAAACAACTTACATACATACACAAATCACGTCTATCCCTTACGGGGTAGACAGAGCCTAAGGTAACAAGACCTAAAGGCCACGTTTAGCATGATTTTATGAATATTAAGTATGAGTATTGAATATGAGTATGCTTATTAAGTATGAGTATTGCGTATGAGTATGCTTATTAAGTATGAGTATTGCATATGAGTATGCTTATTAAGTATGAGTATTGAATATGAGTATTAATAATAAGTATGAGTATTGAATATGAGTATTCATATTAAGTATGAGTATTGAGCATGAGTATGCTTATTAAGTATGAGTATTGCGTATGAGTATGCTTATTAAGTATGAGTATTGCATATGAGTATGCTTATTAAGTATGAGTATTGAATATGAGTATTAATAATAAGTATGAGTATTGAATATGAGTATTCAGATTAAGTATGAGTATTGAGCATGAGTATGCTTATTGAGTATGAGTATTGCGTATGAGTATGCTTATTAAGTATGAGTATTGCGTATGAGTATGCTTATTAAGTATGAGTGTTGCGTATGAGTATGCTTATTAAGTATGAGTATTGAATATGAGTATTAATAATAAGTATGAGTATTGAATATGAGTATTAATATTAAGTATGGGTATTGAGCATGACTATGCTTATTATGAGAATGAGTATGAATATTAGGTATGAGTATGAATATGAAATATGAGTATTGATTATGAATATTAAGTATGAAAAAGTATATGAGCGTGCGCTGTAACTTGCACCTCACCGTTTTGGTGCTGAACGTGCTGAAGGTGTTGTCGAAGCAGAACCTGTAGTCGCCCTCGAGCGCCGCCACGTGCTCGTGCCCCGCCTCGGGCTTCTTGTAGTCGGCGACGAGCACGCGCCCCACCGGGTCCGCCAGCTGGAACGATATGTCCAGCTCGCCGTGCGTCGCGTCTATCACCTGGAACAACATATCTATATATATAAAAGAAAGTCGTGTTAGTTCCACTATTTATAACTCGAGAACTGCTGAACCGATTTGGCTGAAAATTGGTAGGGAGGTAGCTTAGGACCAGGAGACGGACATAGGATACTTTTTTATCTCGATTTTCCCACGGGATTGGAAAATTCCGATATGTTGTATACTAATAAAGCTACAGACATTAAATTTAGCATGCCTACACATTATTCCTTGATTAGTATAAAGATGCACTTACAAAGGAATTTTTCAAATTTCCCATGGGATAAAAACACAAGGTAAATAATTAAGACTAAATTAGTAGATAATATTCCTAGAGGATCTGTAGGTGCTCTAAGAAGGGATTTTCCGATTTTCCCACGGGATAGGCAATAAAAACCTTATACTTGGAGACATGAGTGGATGTATGAGGTGTGTCACTCTGACGTTATGTGCGCGGACGAAGTCGCGGGGAAAAGCTAGTATACTATATATTTAATTTAATTTCTAACGGTAAAACCGTAAAAGTAAACATAAAAAATCAAGTAATAAAATTTCTTGATTCATTTGATAGTACCTATCATTTGAAACACAGCGCCTTCTCTCGTCTCCTTTTTTTTGTGGTGGAAAAATGCGTTACGCATACGACCGCGCCGTGGGGACGGCACGGAAGTTATGTGGGACTCTCCTTCCCGGCCCCCCTCCCGAGTAGAAGGAGGCGGGGAGGCCTACCCACTAAAAACCCACCGGTATTCCCTCTCTGCCATATGGGGGGGGCGCCGACCTTCTCTCGTCTCTGGTGAGCAGTAGTTCCACGGGAGTTTGTAATTGTGTCGTACGGACACATCATTCAAACAGATGACGCTTGGCGACAAAAATTCGCATAGTAACAAGGTCACGCGACAGCTAGTGACAGGTAGAAAAATTCGAAGACTATCCACCTGCTATGGGTGTAGGGGTATAGCACGCGTCACGGAATGACGAGGATCCGGGTTCGATTCCCGGCCATAGCTTTAATTTTCGGATTTTTCTATGTGTCCTAATTATCATCTCCAGCCTAAATAAGTCCCACTGTTGGGCACAGGCTCTCAGAATGAGAGGGCTTGGGCTATAGTTCCCCCGCAGGCCCCGTGCGGACAACTTCACACACACCATTGAATTGCTTCGCAGATGTGTGCAGCTTTCCTCACGATGTTTATCTTCACCGAAAAGCTCATGGATAATTGCAAATGGGGGGCGTTCAAGTATTACGTAACGCAATTTGAGGGGGAGGGGGGGAATCGTAAAACGTTACGTTACGATGCGTTACAGCGTGGGGGAGGGGGTCTTTCTTACAACATGTTACGTAACGTTTTCTTTTTTTAAGTAAAAAAATATGGAAATAAAACTGCCAAGTTAACAAACTACGCATGTATTGCGGGTTAAACATCTCTTGTTTTATTTAGTATTATTACCGTAAAGGCGATTAAAACTATAACAAGGATATTATAGCGACTTTCTTGTACTTTGCGCAACCTAAATTTTGACACTTGGGTAAAAATGGTCACTTGAGTGTTACGTAACGTTTAGAGGGGGGGGGGGGGGGGGTTCAGAAAAACGTTACGGCGCGTTACAAGGGGGGAGGGAGGGTCAAAAATCTTCAATAATTGCGTTACGTAATACTTGAACGCTCCCATGTATGCTAGCATCGCCTAACATGATTCCAGTGTATCTCGTCTATGTTGTGTTATAAAAGAATCACCACAGCATATACTGAAAGTACTGTTATTACTTTTTATATTATAACAAAATCATTATAAAACATATCAGATATATAACATACATATCGCGATTCAACTATCACTGCCGTAAAGATAAATATATATCAAATGCCTGATAACACGGAAATACGTAAATAGGCCATTAAAATACACTGTATGACATATCCAACCATTGCATAGTAACTCAGAACAATAACTAAAGCATAGAACCCGGACTAAAATAAAAACTAATTATTATAGTGCGTTGCTTCTTATTCCAGTGTACTGATACGATAAGTTAAAAAGAGAACAAACTTGTCAGTTTCTTCTTATTTTTCTGTTTCGTACCTGTCCAAACGTCAAACTTGGTTCC
This sequence comes from Pandemis corylana, assembly GCA_949127965.1. Lineage (NCBI taxonomy): Eukaryota > Metazoa > Arthropoda > Insecta > Lepidoptera > Tortricidae > Pandemis > Pandemis corylana. Next base: position 597,557 of record OX421875.1, on the reverse strand, counting down.
TTTACGTCACTTGGTTCCGATATATGATGCCGATTTCAAGAGTCAGATTTCTTAGCCCAATGACTTGTGTTGAGTGTCAACTTAACTTGTCTGTATGTGCTTATTGTACTTCGGATGCGTGAATGACTGACAACTGTTGGAGAATTTTTTGTTTATTATTGTTAAAAATTGATTAAATAACGAATATTGGTAAAGCCAATTACTTAGTGAAACTAGAAAATGTCTTGTGCAGTGCCAGGATGTAAATCTAATGCGTCCAGAAAACAAAATGATAATGCGTTTATAAGTTATCATCGTTAAGTGATTTTAATCAGCTTCAGGGTCGCATTAAAATATATTGAGAGTGTGTTCTATAAAATAACACCATTATTGAATCCTGTTTGTCAAAGATATCCCTATTTACATATTATTTTAAAGAAAATATGAAAACAGTATAGGTTATCTTAGTGATGTGCCTGTGATATCGACTAAACTGTCAATCGATATTAAATGTAAATATAGAGATATGATTAAATATGTTTAATTCTTTCAGTTTTCCGACTCCATTATTGTTCCATATTGTTCCCTTTCTTTGGCCATAACTTTACTATTTCACTTTTTTTTGACTTGGCAAGTTTTTACTAATCTATAGGTATGCATAAATGTTCCTTTTATAGGGTTCCGTATCCAAAAGGTAAAAACGGGACTCTATTACTAAGACTTCGCTGTCCGTCTATCAACAGGTTGTTCATGAGCCGTGATAGCTCGACAGTTGAAAGTTTCACAGATGATGTATTTCTGTTGCCGCTATAGCAAAAAATACTATGAATAAAACACATATGAATATAACAATAAAATGAATATTTAAGGGGGGCTCCCATACCACAAACGTTTTTTTTTGCGATATTTGTTCGATATCAATAGCGGCAACAGGTAGACGCTTGAAATATTCAGTTTCATATTCACTTTAAAAATAGATAATTAAATCAAAATAAAATTAATATTTATCGGGTCCCATACAACAAACGTGATTTTTTGCCGTTGTTTTGTTACCAACCAATTCAAATACGAACGGACAAAAATGTGTTTTTGTTGTACGGTGAAACGGAATTCTCGGTGCGCGAGTCCGACTCGCACTTGGCCGATTTTCATAATAGATTTTTTTTCATTATAATGATATCCGTTTAATATGTATTAATATCCACGACCGTCCCGATACCCATAAAAAATATCGAACGAAGACTAATCAATGACGGTTTGTTCCCTACACTAGCGAAATATATACATGTATAATTTAAAACGCTTTGTATAGGTTACCCTGGTACGGAACAGACAGACGACTGTCTCGTGAATAGCATCTTTGTCTCTTTTTAACTTATTGTTTTAGTGCACTGGAATAAGAAGCAACGCACTATAATAATTAGTTTTTATTTTAGTCCGGGTTCTATGCTTTAGTTATTGTTCTGAGCATAGTAAGCCAAGGTTAATTTCAAAGTAAATAAAAACAGAGTGAGTGTACCTGTTTTCCTCGACTTGACTTGACTATATCACAGAATCTGTCTGAAGAGAGACTTCTCTACTATGGTCAAACTCCACAAATGGAATTATGCTTAACAAGGTCTTTAGGTACTGTCACCTGTCTACCCCGTAAGGGATAAAGATGTATATAAAAAAAAGCTGTGGTAGCCTAGTGGTTCCTGGGTTCGTATCCTGGGTTCGCACCTTTGAGCTTTTCAGAATTTATGTGCGAAATTACATTTGATATTTGCCATGAGCTTCTTGGTGAGGAAAACATCGTGAGGAAAGCTGCACACATCTGAAGATGTTCGTAATCCGCACTTATACATAAACTTACGACATAGTTCAGTTTAATTGCCGTAATGAGGATAAAATGGCATTGAAATAACTCCGCTTATGCGTGCCTAACAGTAATTTGTAGTACTTTAACTTTAAAATAGAAATATTATGCCGATTGTATCTGCTGAAATATTATTGCGACTTGGTATCCATACTTAAAGCATTTGAGCTATATCTTTATAACTATAGCAGTTAGACACTTCAACTTCCTAGAATTTAAATTAATTTTACCAATAACATTGTACCCTTGCATACTGACATATTTAATCTAATCTGATGCTTTAGTTTAGGACTCTGACATTGTAATTCTAATATTTGACATACCTACTCCGGATATACCTATTCATACTTTTAATTCTATTCTTTAATTATATTGTACTAAGATTAATGACATTGTAATGTTATAATATTGTATAATCAACACTCATTTTTGAAATAGTTTATTTTATAGTATAGTTTAAGTCTAGTTCCACATAATGTATAGACAATTCGTTCCTTTTATGTAACTTCGGCCTATCTCTTCCTCTCCAAAATGCTGCGCCCAACAGGGTTTCATATGTTATATTGTGCATATTGCCATCTCTCTACTGTACCTGTGACATGTGAATTGCATTAAATAAATAAACTTTACACGGAGTGCGCATTACTATAGCCGCTATAACAATAAACAAAAAAAATAAAACGAAGTTAAAAATTTAAGAGGCTCCATACAAGTAACTTTTTTTCGAGTTTTTTGCTCCTACTGCAGCTCTACGGCAGTACAGAACGTTTTGTGCAGTAGCCCGACTCGCTCTTAGCTTTTATAATAGCGTTTCAACAAATAAGTTGGTTTAATAAATCAGTTTAGCACAAGTAAACATTATTTGAAAGTTAGGTTAGGATGAACATTAAGCTCAAATTATTAACTCACCTGATATTCTATAGATATCACTTCATCCACCTTTACACTCTGGAACAAGCAATCCGTTCTGCCAGCTTGTACCGTAAAAGTAATGTCCCTTTCATAAGCGAAAACAACACTAAATATTAAAGTCACGAATATATAACGCATCTTGATGGATAACGGCCGGTACACAGCTTAAAAGTGTTAAAAATGTCCCGCTAAATAAAGTGAGCTATTTATAGGAACTGGCCAAGTGTTTCGTGTGTATAAATAGCTAAGAAAAAGAAGCGAAACAACCAAATTATCAACAACAAATATAGGGGCGGGATGCGATCCGATTATTTTTAAATATTTATTTGACAGGTGACACTGACGTTACGACTAGTGCGTTCCCACGTGCTAAAATAACTTCGTTAACCGTTAATAACGCCGTTATTTCTGATTTTCACAAAAAAAATACGGTATATTAATAGTATATAATAGTATATAAATAGTATATAATATATAAATAGTATATAAATATATCAAAATGCTTTTTGTAAAGTTATTTTCTTGGCCTTTATTCAAACAAGCAGCAAATGATGATTCTGAGTCCAAACATTAAAAAAAAAAAATAATAACAATTTCCGAACGGAACCAACTAATATGACAGTTCCTTTTATTTGACCTGTCGACAATAAAACTTGTTTTATTACAGTTTTCGTTCCCCACGCATTATTATTAGTGTTTAATTAGGTTTATTATTAAATTTGGCTATGGCAGCCAGCGCCCCAGGCCCGGCCGGGGACGGGGTAGTGAGAAACAGCGCTTTAAGTTTTGTTGCGCGCGCGCAGGAATCAGATGCAGGAGCAGGAGAGTCCTCTGGGGCTCAGGACACTAGCGAGCAGAGCACTAGCTCTAATCAAGCCGGTAATTAAGTTAAAAATACTTAATTCTCACTATTTCAGCGCATCCCTCCCTTGTACAACTTCTTATCCCTTAGACATTGCTAAAATCCGTCAGTATTCCTTTACTAAATCATAAAACGAACTTCTAGGCAAAATTTCAGCTTGCTACGTTTAAATTTGAATTGGGAGTTGCTTAGTCAATCAGTCATTAAGTTTTCTTATAAGTCTCTTTTACAGTGCCAATAAAATGGTGCTAATGGCATTAGATTACAAAATCATATGTAGTCACCAAAAACCAATGGGCAAATCAACTACAAGGCACAGGAAGTGTGCATCACTCCAGAAACAAAAGTCAGGCAGGTTCACTGACAGCTCTTGATGGGGTGCTTGATGGAGTGTTCCTCAGTTGATGACGAGCATCAGTAATGGACAATGGGGTGGCTCATGATCACAATCATTCACAAATCGCCACATTACAGAAAAAAAAGAACACTTGTGTATCTGTGCAAATTATCCTGTTTCGAAACTTTGTGGTTGTCATTATTGCCGTATTGCATATTACATAAAATAGTAACTTTCTATAAATCCCGTAAATTTGAAATTTTACGATGAAATGTACAAAATGTATGCAGGATCTAAGGAGTTTATAGTGAAAGTAACAAATATGTCTTTGTTTACAGACCGGCTAGTGCCAGCTGGGTTGAAGGCTTTATATGATGCATGCTCCAAACTGTACCCTGATCAACCGAACCCGCTACAAGTCACCACAAGGCTCAAATATTGGTACGTACCAACTTTCAGTCCTCCTCCAAAAGGTGTCAAAAATCAATCACATTTTCCAATTCTCTTACATTTGTGTGTCTTGCAAAAAGGAATAAATGTCTTCTTTCTTTCTTTCTTTCTTACTAAAAATGGAAGCTAAAACCTGTAGGTTTATTGTCTAACTCGCTCGCAATCGCCATCATGTTCATTTTGACAGTTCATGTATGGGCTGACAATTGGCATCGGAATCAGCTAGCTGTCACATTCATACAAGATCTGTCAAAATAAACACGATGGCGATTGCGAGCGAGTTAGGTAATAAGCCTACCTACTGCATGGAAGCATTTCGAGTTATATGGTTGGATGATTGCACAGTCTGCCTTTTTTTTTTTATATGAATAAGAAGGCAATCGAGCAAGTGGGCCTCAGTGTAAATCCTAACCCGTGTGTCGTAGGTTGGGTGGTGAGGATCCTCTGGACTACATCAGCATGTACTGGAACCCCGGAGTGCCTGAGGAGCTGGTGCCTCCCCACTGGCACTACGTCAGGTATTACTTTTAATATTTAATATCCAAAATTAGCTCTTGCTCTCGACTTCCGCCTACGAATAATAATAAGTCAAGAAGCGTAATTCCCTAACGCAGTTGCCGCTTCGATTGTCATCCCACTTACGCATACAAACTAACAGCAATGCAAACGTAACACACTCACTCCGATAGACAATTACTTGCACGCGATTAGTCCGCGAACCATGATCGTGTCCGCCCACAAAACATTTATTTACTTACATATGAAAGGTGAGTCCTCTATTTTTCATATCTGAATAATCTACACCACTTCACACAACACGATGGCTTTTTTTTCTAATGTATTAACGCACAAATACAATGATAACGTCACGATAACGGCTCGAGTGTCCCGGCCGAACTAATTCGCCGCGCGGTACATATTTTAAGCGCTACCCCCCTGCGGTTCACTTCGCTTGGAGTATTTTTTCGGGCTTAGTTACGCTTCTTGACTTATTATTATTCGTTATTTCACCAGCTGGTATACTCTCCACGCTGGAACGTAGCAGCGGGAACAATCCAGATATTGCATGAGGTCCTGCAATTCCCTTTGATCGATCAATCTTTTAAAATTGTATTTGCCTTTTATTGACGATACTCCTCGTTCTCTCTCTCTCTTATAGAGCCTCTCCAACTAGTGGAGGTTGGCAGTCAGCTCCGCATATTTCCTCCGATCCTTCGCGAGGTTGAAAAGTTCGGCAGCACTTGCGACTCCGGTCCACTCCCCGGATATTGCGCAACCACGACTTCTTCCTACGGCCGACGGCTCTTCTGCCTGCTACTTTGCCCATCATTATTAGTTGCAGGAGTTCGTATCTGGCGTGCATAAGCACGTGGCTCAGATAGGCAACTTTACGCTTTTTGATGGTCTGCATAAGTTGGCGTTTCTTCCCAGCTCGGCGTAGTATTTCAACGTTAGTCACTCGATGTATCCAGCTAATGCCCAACATGCGTCTATAGGCCCACATTTCAAAGGCTTCTATACGTTTCCGAATTTGCTCTTTGATAGTCCAGGCTTCACATCCGTACAGAAGTATAGGCCATAAATAACACTGCAGTAGATGAGTGCGTAAAGACATCCCCTCGCTATCGGAGGGCAACTCAGGAAAGGTCAGATTGCTTACATATTTGATCTTGTCTCTTATGGTCGATTTAGACGAAGACTATTTATAGCCGCCTAAATTACGGCGCCTAAAAAAGGCGTTTAGACAACGACTATTTTCAGCCGCTTAAATCTCGCCGCCAGTGACCAGCAAACCGTTTACACGGTGCCTTTTCAGTACCAGTCATTAGCACACCGCCGCGCCGCAGCGAGGGGGGCAGCGAGGCGCGCGGGCGGGGGGCACTGGCGCCGAAAAATAGACTCGTGTTCTATTCCGTGCCAGCGCTGGCATGCCGCGAAAAAATGCCGCCGAAAGTGTTTATACGGTGCCTTTTTTAGGCGCCATCATTTAGGCGGCTGTAAATAGTCTTCGTCTAAATCGACCATCATTCTTGTTTGAGAACGTATATGCCCACAGTTTCGGTCTGTCGGACTTGCACGGCGACGGGCGCGTGCACCCGTGGCCGGAGGCGGGCGCTCCGTCGGGCTTCGGGCTGGAGCTGACGCTGCGGCTGGCGCAGGAGTCCGGCGCGCCGCCGCTCTGGCCCGCCGCGCTGCTGCAGGCGCTCGCGCGGTACATCTTCACCACAGGTCGGGTTCATACACACAAATCGCGTCTATATCCTTTACGGGGTGGACAGAGCCGAAGGTAACAAGAAAGGGGTATCAAAATAGTGATGGGTTTGACCGCATAACATGATTCCAGGTCAGGTTCGTTATGGATGTTGGAATTAGGGATTAAAGGATGTTATGGAACATGACATGGAATATGACATTTCATTAAGCTTTATTTTTGTTTGTTATTTTGTTTTTTATTTAATTTCAGTTATTATAATTATTACTATTTTATTACCAATTGACGATCCTTTTGTGAATTACTTATGTTTGACATTTAATTGTATTTTTAAAAGGGTGATAAATAAATCTAATCTAATCATGGAATTAGGGATTAAGGCCAATGTGGAATGGAAGTGCGGGTTATGGAATGGAATTATGGATTATGCTGTGGTTTATGGATATAAGTAAGTACTTTATTTAATATGTCTTAAGGAGCGATCAATGTAAACTTTGTTACGCTCGGCTGAACGTCCACACTCGAATATTCGACGCCGAATGCTTACTACACGCGAATGCTCTCAGTGAGGACGCTTCTTTCTGCATATTATGCATATTATATAATGTATGTAAATTTTCTAAACGAGACTGAAAATTAGAACACAGAAAAATCCGAAAAGTAAAGCTATGGCCGGGAATCGAACCCGGATCCTTATCATAGCAGGTACACACACACACACATCAGCAGCAGGCACGCATCATTCAAACAGACGACGCTTGGCGACAAAAATTCGCATAGTAACAAGGTCACGTGAGCTAGTAACAGATAGAAAAATTCGAACGCTTACCCACCTGCTATGGGTGTAGGGGTATAGCACGCGTCACGGATTGACGAGGATCCGGGTTCGATTCCCGGCCATAGCTTTGCTTTTCAGATTTTTCTGTGTTCCAATTTTCAGTTTCGTTTAGAAATTTTATTTTTATTTAATAAAATTGTAAAAGTAAACATAAAAATTGTTGAAATGTCGGGTAGGCAACAAGTTCTGCGCGGGCGACCACATCTCGTGGCACTGCGCGCTGGACGCGTCGGCGTCGCGCGTGCGCCACCTGCTGGTCGCTGAGGACGCGCGCCTGCCCGGCCTCAACACGCCGCACGGCAGCGTTACCTTCCTACAGGTTCGGCCATTTCTCATTTTTGTGCGTACTGTAAAAACTTGAGTTTGTCTATACAAACCAACTCGCTGGCAAGTAAGAAAGAAAGAAAGAAGGCATTTATTCCTTTTTGCAAGACACACAAATATAAGATAATATACACAGTTTTATAGAAAATAAACAAGGTATAACAAAAAAAAACATAGACATGAAAAATAGATCATCAGCGTTGTGTGTCTTCGCAAAAGTGAATGCAATTATTTATTATTACTCTTTATCCCTTACGGGGTAGACAAAGACAGTGGCGTAACAATAGGGTAGGGGTTGGGCTGGCAAAATGCCAGGGGCCCCCGACCCAAGAGGCCGCGAGCTCAAAAATATTAAAATTAAATTGAGTACAACGTGACGATTATTACTGATAGTAGGGCCCCATCAAAAGAATTTGCCACGGGCCCCAGATGGTATAGTTACGCCACTGGACAAAGCCTAAGGTAACAAAAGTTTAAAGCTACGTTTAGCATGATTAAGGGCGTATAGCTGTAAAGGGAAATCAAAATAGTGATGGGTTGCTAGCCGCATCGCCTATAACATGATTCCTAAGACTCGCCCATTCCCTCGATGGGCCACTATCTGCGAAGGACGAGAAGCAACTGGTAAATTCTATGTTTTTTCTTTAATCCCAGATTAGCATGGAAGAAATAAGTGGATATGTTGTATTTTTTTTTCTAGTTAGTTGGCTGCACGGGAAGAGAGCTGAGAGCTGCTCAGAGGAGTTCCGGGTTTGAGGTCCTCAAGTTGTTAGAAGAAGATCACAGGTAACCATTCTCCAAACATTCACATTTCATCTGAAGTGATCTTCTTCAAGTGCCAAGATCACAGGTAACCATTCCCCAAACATTCACATTTCATCTGAAGTGATCTTCTTCAAGTGCCAAGATCACAGGTAACCATTCTCCAAACATTCACATTTCATCTGAAGTGATCTTCTTCAAGTGCCAAGATCACAGGTAACCATTCTCCAAACATTCACATTTCATCTGAAGTGATCTTCTTCAAGTGCCAAGATCACAGGTAACCATTCCCCAAACATTCACATTTCATCTGAAGTGATCTTCTTCAAGTGCCAAGATCACAGGTAACCATTCCCCAAACATTCACATTTCATCTGAAGTGATCTTCTTCAAGTGCCAAGATCACAGGTAACCATTCTCCAAACATTCACATTTCATCTGAAGTGATCTTCTTCAAGTGCCAAGATCACAGGTAACCATTCTCCAAACATTCACATTTCATCTGAAGTGATCTTCTTCAAGTGCCAAGATCACAGGTAACCATTCCCCAAACATTCACATTTCATCTGAAGTGATCTTCTTCAAGTGCCAAGATCACAGGTAACCATTCCCCAAACATTCACATTTCATCTGAAGTGATCTTCTTCAAGTGCCAAGATCACAGGTAACCATTCTCCAAACATTCACATTTCATCTGAAGTGATCTTCTTCAAGTGCCAAGATCACAGGTAACCATTCCCCAAACATTCACATTTCATCTGAAGTGATCTTCTTCAAGTGCCAAGATCACAGGTAACCATTCCCCAAACATTCACATTTCATCTGAAGTGATCTTCTTCAAGTGCCAAGATCACAGGTAACCATTCCCCAAACATTCACATTTCATCTGAAGTGATCTTCTCCAAGAGCGTCTCCAACACTATCATTGACCGTTGGCTAAGAGCCCTGTCGAGCCGTACGTTGCCGACATTTTGTCACAAGATTTTTTTAATTATATTTTTGTTACTTTGACATTGGCGAAGCTGTCGTCGCTATAACGACTTGATACGCCACAAATAAGAAGAAGAAGATGCAATAAAATATTTAAAGGATACCCTTAACTTATGAAAGCTGATAACTGTCCCTGGACCAGCTCGGGCAATGTTGCACTCAATTGGCAAAGTTGCAATTGACGAAACTTAATGGCCCAAAAAGTTCCGAAAGCTGATAACTGTGTTTAGACCGGTCCAGGGCTTCGGGCAAAGTTGCGGTCTGGTGGCAAAGTTGTGGAAACTGTTGCAGTTGCGGCGGCAGCTGGCTGGTGACGCAGGTGAGCCGGCGGCGCTCGGCGCGGCGGCTGGCGGGCGGCGCGGGCGGGCAGGGCGCCGCGCACCTCGCCGGCGTGTCCTGCAGGCTGCGGGCCAGGGCCTGGGCGCCGGTCAGTCAACCACTCGTCGTCAGCGACCCTAGCGCCATCTAGCCGTGCGCTATACACTGCTAAATTTAAAATGCTACAAGCTTAAGAAATCGAACGTGCGACGCGGGGTGGATGTGACGCAGAGCGGCTATGACGTGGTGCGGGTGTGACGCTGGGTGGGTGTGCTACGGGGTTAATGTGACGCAGGATGAGTGTGATACGAGGCGGAGGTGACAGGGTGGATGAAACGTGGAGTGGATATGACGCTAGGCGGGGGTGACACGGGGCTAATGTGACGCAGGCTGAATGAGGAGGAGCATGGATGTGACACGGGGTGGATGTAACACAGGCTGACTGTACGATACATACATACACGTACACAAATTACGTCTTTATCCCTTACGGGGTAGACAGAGCCTAAGGTAACAAGTACCTACAGACCACATTTAGCAAGATTGTGGGCGCATAGGTGGGAAATGGAATCAAAATAGTGATGGGTTGCTAGCCTCATCGCCTACAACATGATTCCTATGTTTTTGCCCATTCACTCGATGGGCTTTTACCGTCTGCCCGGGTAGAGAAGTAACTGGTACATTCTATGTTTTTTCTTTGCTCCCAGACCAGCATGGAAGAAACCACAGAAGAAACGGACTACGAAACATACGAAAATACTACCTTGACACTAACTTTCTCCTAAAATTGTAATGATTGTATTACAGGAGGAGGAGGAGCCCCCCGCGCCCCCCGCAGCCCCCGGGCTGTCCCCACGCGTGCAGCAGCAGATCAAGGACACGCTGCAGCGGGGGCTCAGCAGCATGAGCACAGACCGACCCCCGGAAGGTACGCTGGAACCCCTACAGCTCAAGACCCCCGAAGCGCAGGAAACCCCAATAGCACAAGACCTCTTGCAACATGAAATCCCGTTACGAGACTTAACCTCTTAACGCAGGAGACCCCTGAGACCCCTTGACACGTGAAACCCTTTAACACAAGATAGACCATTACCACCTTAAACACGTTAGCGCAGGAGACCCCTGTAGTACCTATAACCCCTTGACACGTGAAACCCCATTACCATTTCAAAACCCCTTTTCGCGGTCTATTTGCAAAATAAACTTGATTTTATTTGATTTTTATTTCTTAATAAACGTTTATGAATAAGTATGGTTATAGTCTGGCAGCTAAATCTCTATCTCCATCTCTCTCTCTCTCTCTCTCTCTCTCTCTCTCTCTCTCTCTCTCTCTCTCTCTCTCTCTCTCTCTCTCTCTCTCTTTATATATATTAGTATAGTAAATGACTAGTGAGAGTATCTTAGTGAGTGAATAGTATACAGTAGTAGATTTATTTTATTCAAATTTATTATTTTTGACAGTTACAGGGCACATGTCAACGGATAGTTTCGAAATGTCAAGCATTGAAAAAGCACTGCCGCAAATACCGGAACTTATGCAGGTAATTATACAACACTTTGTGAATTAGTATATTGTATATTTTTCCTTTTAAAAATTACTTGCAGCCATCACGCAAAATTTCATTGAAATCGGTCCAACAGTTTTGGAGATTAGCGAACACATCCATGCATACAGACAGACAAAACGTGATAAAATCTACTTTTTTTGCTATCAAAATGAATCAAGAATTTTTATTTCTTGATTTTTATGTTTACTTTTACGGTTTTACCGTTAGAAATTAAATTTCTAAATGTCAGTGAAAATTAGAACACAGAAAAATCCCAAATTTTCACTGACGTTTTGAAATCTACTTTTTTGTGTTTTATTTACTCTTCCCTGATCGTTAGCACTCTATTTTTGATGAATTCATTTAATGTACAGACACGAAATTCCTACTGATTTATTATATGTATAGATATTCCATTCCCTTTTGATATCTTTATTGTACGTTGGTACTCTTGGTACCATCCTGTTGGTGTGCCTATCGTGTGTTATTATTCTGTGGAGCTTGAGGAAGCTTATCTACAGAACCATTATGTATTTTAACCCATTATACATTTTAAAAAAGCAAAAAAAAAGGCAAAAGAAGCATGAAAGTAGAATAAATGCAGTAGAAATGAGAGCGTTAAGAAGTATGGAAGGTGTATCACTGAAAGATAGAATAAGGAACAGTGTGATAAGGGAACGTGCTGGTGTGAAAGAGGATATAGTGACTAGGATAGAGAAAAATATGCTTAGTTGGTTTGGTCACGTAGAGCGGATGGATGAAAGTAGACTAACTAAACAGATCTGTATGGGGAGTGTGAATGGTTACGTTGGGAGGTGAAGGCCTAGACGGACGTTCCGAGACCAATTAGGAGACGCTTTGGAAAAAGGTCAGGTCAGGAGTACCCGAAACCGACGAGCATGTATGAAGAGATTGATGACTGTGGATGAAGCGAAAGAAGTATGTCAGGATCGTAGCAAGTGGAACAAAGTAGTCTCTGCCTACCCCTGTGGGAAAGAGGCGTGACGGTATGTATGTATGTGTATGTATACATTTTAAACTTTATGTATTCTGACCCGCACCCCGTTATTATTACAATTGTTTTTTTACTTTGTTTGCAGGGCTCTTGGCGGGAAGAGGATAGCATAGAATACTTGGAAGGAGTCCACCTTATATTAAACCCTGAGGGAGCGAGCTTGCTGCCGCTAGCCATAGAGTAAGTTATAAATAAATAACTTAACCTAAAGAATTCTTCCATTCTGGTCTGGGAGTAAAGAACAAATATAGAATTTACCAGTTGCTTCTCTTTTCGCGCAGATTGTAATAACCCGTCTAGCGAATGGGCGAAAGTCTTAGGATCATGTTATAGGCGATGCTGGCAACCCATCACTATTTTGATTTCCCTTTCCACCAATGCGCCCTTAATGCGTGCTTGCGTGCTTGCACTGCTGTGTTCCGGTGTGGAGAGTGAGACAGCCGGGGAAATTACGGGCACAAGAGGCATTGCATCTTAGTCCTCTAGGTTGGCAACGCATCTGCAATCCCTCCGGGGTTGCGGGTGTCTATGGGCAGTGGTGATCACTTACCATCAGGTGACCCACTTGCTCGTTTGCCTTCCTATTCATATAAAAAAAAATCATGCTAAACGTGGCCTTGAGGATTTATTACTTTAGGCTCTGTCTACCCAGTAAGGGATAAAGACGTGATATATGTATGCGCAGTAAATTCATTTTAGATACAAGCTCTTTTGTTGACTGCTTGCATTGTTATCCGTCCTACACATGTGAACCAAATTTCAAGTCAATCGGACCAACCGTTGAAGAGTTCCCTCCTGCGGAGACGATCCTGGATGGACCAGCAGAATTCTACTACCAGATTATTGTATTGTCATCTGACTTACACAAGCATGCAAAATTTCAGCTCAATCGGATGAAGATATCCGCTTCAAAATTGAGTCGAGTGAGTGATTATTAAACTTTTTCTAAACAGTGTAGACAGAGCCTAAGGTTACCAGACCTAAAGGCCACGTTTAGTATGACTGTGGGCGTGAAGCTTAGGGGAATCAAAATAGTGATGGGTTGCTAGCATCGCCTATAACATGATAGATTTTCGCCCATTCCCTCGACGGGCTTTTACCTGCGCGGGAAGAGAAGCAACTGGTACATTCTATGTTTTTTCTTTGCTCCCAGACCAGCATGGAAGTCAGTGGCGTAACTATAGGGTGGCAGGGGTGGCAAAATGCCACGCGCCCCTAGCTCTACGGGGCCCCGGACTGGCTTGGTTTAGAGCACAGAAGGGACGCTGATGCACTTCTGTATATTGAGGAAGGAGGCATCTGACGAATTTGCCGCGGGCCCCAGACGTTATAGTTACGCCACTGGTGGAAGTCGAGTTGATGTGCAATGGTTTATGTTGTCCCCAGCGGGCGGGTGCTCCACGGGCGGCACTTCACGTGGCGCGGCGGCGCGCGCGCCGTGACGCTGCTGGCAGCGGGCGTGGCCGGAGCCCTGGCGACCCCGGCACGACCCTACGCGCAGCGCGGCGCCTGGCTGCAGGTACCGGAGCTAGTCGCCGCGATAGCACACAGCAATACTGAACGGAATAATCGGAAGTTCCGACTTAACGGAACCGGAGTCGAAGCTCCGTAACATCCCTGATACAGACCCAGAGTCTAGCGCGAAGGCCGCTGTTTCACTTACCGCATAAATGTCATCTACCTATCTCTATGTAACAATATGTCCTTGTTATGCACTCTGTAACTTCTGTGGTGAAATGAAAGTTTTCTTATTCTGTACTAGCTGACCCGGCGAACTTTGTTCCGCCTTAAATTTGAAAAATTCCTTTGTAAGTGCAGTTGTAGGCATGCTAAATTTAATGTCTGTAGTTTTATTAGTACAACATTTCGGAATTTTCCAATCCCGTAGGAAAATCGGGATAAAAAGTATCCTATGTCCGTCTCCTGGTTCTAAGCTACCTCCCTACCAATTTTCAGCCAAATCGGTTCATCCGTTCTCGAGTTATAAATAGTGTAACTAACACGACTTTCTTTTATATATATAGATTATTAATTAATTGTCTCCAGATACTAATACCAAAGGAGCTAGCGGCACAGATGTCGCCGGCGGTGGCGCCGCTGGGGCGGCTGACCGCCGACTCCGAGTCCGAGACGGAGGAGCCCCCCGCGCCGCCGCCGCCGCTGCCGCTCGAGCTGCGCTGGCCGCAGCACAGGCTCATGATATCCGTCGTGTACGACCAGCATTTATAGCAGCCGGTGCAGGGAACAATAGCATATGAGCTGGTGAAGAGGAAAGAAAGAAAATAATAGCATATCAGCTGTTAAATAAGACAAATATACCATACTAGCTTTTAAAGAGGAAACAAATGATAAAAATAGCATACTGGCTGTGGAAGAGGAAATACAGAAGAAAATATGGCATGCTAGCTGTGTAAGAGGATAGTTTGAGGAAAAATATCATGCTAGTCGATAAAGAGAAAAGAAGAAAGAATAGTGTATACTAGCTATTAAAGAAAAAAGAAGGAAAAAGAAATAGCACACTAGCTGTTAGGGAGAAACAAAGAAAATAGCATACTAGCTGTTGAAGAAGAAAGTGAGAAGAAGAAATGGCACACTAACTAGAAAAAATAGCATTGTAGCTGTTAAAGAAGAAGAAAGCAAGAAAGAGAGAAGAAATAGTTCGAGAATGAATTTAAGTTTTCGTTATCCGGCGGGAATTACTTAATACCTTGGGATAAAAATAGCCTTTGTGCTATGTCTGCGCCAAATTTTATCTAGATCTGTTCAGCTGTTTTCGCGTGATTGACTGACAAATATCCATCCATCAAAACTTTTGCATTTTCTGTATGTACTTAGTAACATAGTAAGATTTCGAGTACCTAAAACAAAATACTCTAAGTCGGTGTTTTTTAACTGTGAGTCGCAACCCCCAGGGGGGTCGCAAAGCCTCAACAGGGGGTCGCGAAAACTGCCTCATAAAAAAATGTTGCTAACAATGCAAATGCATAAATGTGTCGAATATTTGTAACATAAATAAAATACCGTCGATGGCCGAGGAATGCGCGTTTTGTTCGAGTAACGTTTTTATCAATGTCTAATAGCTTACGGTGACAAACGACTTAAAAAAAAATTAAAGAAAAAAGGCGGGAACGTGAAAACCACCCGAGTTGCGAGGAAGTTTGGTGCAAAATTTATTTTAATTTCCTCTCAATGTTTGAGAAAAAAAAAATATCTGCTAAATATCTGCTGCAGCTGAGACTGGAAGAACAATTGCTGGATTCGTAACTTTAAAAAACGCTCGCCTGCGGTTCGTGTTTTTAAACAAGTTACTCATCCAGCAATTGGTAATCTACTTAAGCTTTTATAAGAACTTTGGGACTAGTTTTTTTACCAAAGCGTTAAAATGGATTTAGAATGGACTGTTATATCTGTCGGTCTGTATTATTCACACTGGAATGGCTAGGTCGGTTTGGATCAAATTTAATATGTTAACAATTGGATCTCTATAATAAATCTAGCTACTATTTATCCCAATACTCTCATAGAATCGAAAACATAGAAGGTAGAAAGTAGGCGGTTTTATCGCTTAAAAGCGATCTCTGTCAACCATTTAGATACAGAGACTTACGGATATTGTAACCTAATAATAATTTGTTCTAAGCTCTTGACTAAGCTAAGATTAAATGACTCAAATGTATAAATCTCATGTAATATAATTTTTATACTAAAAATGATATTATTAAATGTATAAACCAATTTTTTGTTTTCTTGAAAGCACGAACCACTTTCCTTTACCTTAAAAAACTTTTTAATAAAAGTTATTATGCCGATTCCGCTTCCTGTTGATTGTACTTACATTTTCATCTATCCTACTATGTACTATGCTATGAGTAAGTACATAATACATATATGTAGGTAGATAATTGAATACCAAATTTCAAGTTAGTCAGCCCACCGTTGAAGAGTTATTTCTATCCTCCACTATTTAGTTTAAAGTGTCAAAAAGTCACCGTCAAAACGTTTTTTGATATTGCACAATTCAGTCTTGAGTATTTATTTGGTTTGATTTCATTTTAGATAGGTACAAGCTGTTTTTGTGACTGTACTTGCATTGTCATCCCCCATCCGTCCTACATATGTGAACCAAATTTCAAGTCAATCGGACCAACCGTTGAAGTTCCCTCCTGCGGAGACGGTCCTGGCTGGAGCACCAGCATTCTACTATACTATTTACACAAGTATGTCAAATTTCAGCTCAATTTGATGAAGATGTCTGCTTTAAAATTTAGTCGAAGATTCCACCCGGACAAACGTAAATACATAATTATATACGTTACAAGCAGAGTTGCCACCCGTCCCGATTTTGTCGGGACCGTCCCGATTTCGAAGAAATTGTCCCGCGTCCCGGCTACCTATCGATTTTGTCCCGATTTTTGACAATATGCGATAGGCTCAATCAATCGATTCATTCACTCACTCAACTGTCAACTCAGTTACGCGCCACCGCGCCATAAAAAATAATAAAAAAAGTAATAAAAACACAAAATAAAGTTTCATTTTCCTTAGACTCCGAACGTCTCTGGTGGATGCTCGATTTGTCCCGATTTTTTTTCCCCTAAAGGTGGCAACCCTGGTTACAAGTTAATATAAAGTTTGAAAAAGTAGCACAATAGTTACGCAAAGTTAATAATACCGTTATAAGCGTGGTTAAAATCTACACGCGACTTGCTCTTTCGCTCCCAACACTCCTATATACGCTATCTCTTTCATAATCGACAGGCAAACCAACCACTTTCGAAACGATATAACACGTCATATATTTTTTTGCCATTGTAAACCTTAACAATGTCACAATAGATTCAGAATAGTTTATCGAGTTAACTGATGTAACTTTTAGACAGTAGGAGCGTCGCTGCCAAGCGTGTAGTGTGACGCGTCAAACGTCAGTTGAGCGTCCGCCATCTTGGTATAACCGCGTTTACGGAAATATCTCGTTAAATAAACGTTAAAATAACTAGTTAAATAACGATGAGTGAAAACAATAGAGGCGACATTTTGTGGTCGTTTTTTGACAAAATTGACACTGTAAACAAAAAGGCTGAATGCAAACTGTGTAATAATATTTACAACTATAAAACTACTTCGGGTAATCTGACTTTGCATTTGAAGGTAAAACATAAGGAGGTTTTTGAGGGTTTGCCGGAGTTCGAAAGGCGGGATAGAAGGAGAGATTCCAGCGGAGTGTGGCTTTATTTTCGTGTAAGTTTTTTTTCGATATTAAATAATAACATGCACTAGCGCCACCTAGTCGCTTACTACATGAATTAAAATAGATCCAATTTAAAATGCAAATCGGGTAAAAATATGTACAGGCCGTGAGCTTCTAAAACGCCATTGCTGCTGCTTTTATTTGTTTGCTGTCTTCTTATAGGGACGATAACTTCGCCAATGTCAAAGTAACAAAAAATCTTGAAACAAAATGTCGGCAACGTTGTACGATAATGGTCAAAGACCCCCCTCCCCCCCTGTCGGGCTCGTAGCCAACGGTTAATGACATCCCTCAGACACTGCCAGGAAAATCATTAGCCGATGCCCAGGGTTCAACGGACCAAGCACTGCTCTTTCCCCAGGACGGATCCATAAACGAACCGCAGCTCTTGACCACATGTAGAGGCAACCCGACTCTCACCCCTTGTCTGCTGTCTCACTCATTCATAAGAGGTTTTACACTTGAATTGGACGATGGTACACGAACCTGAATGTCATTTTAACGGAGAGTCGGTCGCGTTTCTGCTACATTCGGGTTTATACAAAATTCTCTCATCCTCCACGCAGCGATGTGAAATGACTTGGACTTTTGCATGCAACAAAGATCTAATCATAAATAGTGACAGACTGACACCAGAAAGCGACTTTTTTGTGTACTATGTAGTGTTACGACGCTGACTGTATGTTTTTCAGGCAATAGATGGCGAGGACAAGATGGCGACCTGCCTCGCTTGCCAAAGGACTTGCTCCTATAAAACCACCATCGCCAACCTAAAAACTCACCTCCGAGTTCGGCACAATGATCTTTACGAGAAAATGATGGGGGGAGTCGACACCGAGTATTACTTGGAGGTGGACGAGGGTGAGTACAGTACGACAGAGAGTGAGAGAGAGAGAAATATTTATTTACACACATTTGATACACAGAGATAAGAATAGGTATTTAAAAAGACCTTCGGGGCTGTCTTGGTGTCTCAGTCAGTTTTACGGGTTTGTGTTAGTTCGGGTGTTATGGTAACCGAGAGGACTGAAAACAGATCAAAGATATTTGAAGGGATATTTTTGTAAAATGTACAGTGATGTACGAAACAACAAAGACAATTTTTTTAACTACAACAGGAGGTCAATTAGTAGTTTTGATAAATTATTGCGAATGGTTGGCCCACATCTCACACTCCTCCGACGACAATGCAGCGCACAACACACACCTCACTGCTCCGCTCTCTGAGCCGAACTGACGAAAAAACCGCTTTTTACGAACCGCAGTGGGGGCGCTGCCGTACATGAAGTATGGGATACATAAAAACGCGCGGTTGCAAACCGCGAATCAAAATGTAGCAAGTTGCGTTTTTAAAATCAGTCACTGAAATAAATCGCAAGTGCGTGCGCTTATAAAGAATGCCGTACGTTACATTTTTTGCGGTAGCGGAACCGCTTTTTAAAAACCGCAGTGCGTGTTAAGCTAACGCTGACAGTTGCCGCGGACGCAGCCGCGGTTGGTTGATATTTTATAACTACCCACTTACATTACCTTGATTACCAGTGTGCGTTCAAATTTCAAATGCCTGTAAAACTGTGACAGCGGCACTGGGCGAAAGTGTCGAAAACGCATATAAGCGTTGGAGTGAACACGTCTCTGTTGAAACAATATATTCCGCTAAAATGCGCCCTAAAAATCGACTCCGCATCTATACTTTACAATAATCCATGCAACACTTATTTTAGCGCCATCTATCTGTAGACATCAGAACTACGACGCTCATTCATTCTCCAAGTCAACACTCGGCAAACGCAATAGTAAATAGTTCCAAAATCCGCCACAAACGTTTTTAAAACACGACAAGCCAATTGAAACTTAAAACGCTTCGAGTTTAGGTTTAAGTAACGTTGAATAGGTTAACAACGTTATAACAGTTCTGTGAAACCAATAGTCGTCGTTCCGCGTTCGTTGTCGTCGCGTTCTCGTTATTTAGAGGTTATAAACAAAGTTTTTAAAATGGGCCGCCTAATTAGTTTCGGCAGTTCTGTGCTCTGGAAACATTTTAATAGGGACCAGCAGCACAAAATAGCCCAATGCAAGTATTGTGGCAAAGACTTGTCCTACCAAAGTACTATTGCGAACCCGAAAAAGCATTTGGAACGAATGCATGTCAGAGCTTGGAGCGGTTATCTGGAGGATCTATCGAAATTAACTGTCGAAAATGATAAAGGTATTTACTCAATCATGTCTTTAATACATATACCTATTAACCCGTCTATGACTAGCTATAGAACGACCGCTGAAATGGGTTCTCGTCCGCGGGGCATGACAACGGGGACTGAGGTGCGGGGGGCAGGCGCAACCGTGATACACAAGAGACGAATGTGCACGGGACATTTCTCGAGATATGTAATTGTTAATTAAGTACTAATACTACTTTGCGCATAACAATGACTGCTTGCCTTTCTCTGTAAACTATTCCTTTCTGTGTCAGGTTAGCTGGAAGAGATCCCTTCTTAGGGATAAGTTCGCCTTTGTACTATTTTCTGTGTACTTCTGTATTTTTTAATTTTTATGTGCAATAAAGGGTTTACATACATACATATGTGACGTTATAATCGTTAACGGTGAATAGTTGGACCCTCGACGTCGTTCACGCTCCGTTTTTGTATTTTCCCGTGGAAATGAGACATTTTCCCGCAGTAAAAAGTATCTTATTTGTAAAGTTTTTCTATTCTATTCTATTATTTTCTATTTCCTATGTGTTAAGTAACGTAGTCAGTTACCACTTATTACCATAGACCGCGCGGCGCAGGGGCATGGCGAGGACTCATTTAAGCGGTCGGCCTATACACCAAGTTTCGTCAATATTCGTTCAGTAGTTTTTGCGTGAAACATGCACAGACATACATACATACAGAAAGACACACAGACAGCCAAGTAATGTAACAATTGGCGTTTTGGCATTTATATCAATTATGAAAAATTTCAAAAAACATTCCATGTACAACAATTTTACAGTTTTATTTACAGTTTTACTTACAGTTTTATTATATGTATAGAAAATATTTATGACTAGACTATAGAAAATTTGAATAAAACGTCTGTAAACTATGTAGGTAACAAAATAAAATATAAGGTGATGAAGTAATGTATTATTTATTCTATGCAAGATTTATCAAAATTACAAGTCAATCATTCATTTTCAACAACGGATAGCTCACGTATAAAAGTCGAGTGATGCTCGACATGTTTCGGACTGTGAAGGACTACAAACTAGTCCGAAACATGTCGAGCATCACTCGACTTTTATACGTCAGTTATCCGTTAGTGTAATTTCAATCACTCGTGCCTATCTCAGATCACTGGAACTTGATTCTTCACTTAGAAGCAGCCATCAGCAATACCGTCTTTACCATGGCACACGGGACCCGTGCCCAGGGCCTCTTTTCTCAGGGGGCCCCGAAGCACCAACAATTTCTCTCACACATTCTCAAAACATTTTTGTCGGGCACATTATGCTTTTTACTGTCCAAAAGGGCCCCAAATTCTTGTGTGCCCAAGGGCCCCCTAGTTTAAGACGGCCCTGCATCATAATCATCAGAATCGACATAAAATCGGCAACATCTAGAACTCCGTCGCGTCTGCAATCGTTCTCGATATTAACGTGGCATCGTCACGTGACCATAGCGTTAACACTGATCATCATAAATTGCCGTGTCGTTATCCTTGTCGATTGGCTCACTTGGTGGTTCGATGACTTTGCTTTTTGGACCATATTTCTTAAATTCATAACCTAGATCGTGTAGTAATAGCCTTAAGTATTCCCTGCCGCAGTGTAATATGTTCTCTTCTTTAAGTATAGCATTCAAAACTTTCAGCGATGGTATTTTATTAAAAATTGCGTGATACTGCGTGATCTTTCTTCTTACCACGCCTTTTGTGAAATCGTCTATTTCCACGCGTTTTTTGCGAACCTGTTTCGTTTTTTTCGGCGCTGCAAATCCTTCGTTGTCTTTTAATAGTTTTCCCTCTTTCACGATTCTGGATACAGTCTTTTCCGATAGTCCTGTAGCTTCTGCTACGGTTTTGTACAAAGGTATGTTTTGTCGGTATTCAGAAGAATTGGGATCCAGTTTTTTCTTTCTAAAGTATTCGTACACGTTATAAGCCATTTGCTTGCACTGTTCGTCGATTTTATGCCCGAATATATTTCGACTCATCTTGAGAATGTGATCTCATGTGTAACTTTCACAAAGCGTCCGCGACCAACGGCACGTGTGATCGCTAACACCGTAGCGAGCGGACTGAGGTCTGAGTGAGAGGGTTATGTCAAGAATGCGCCTGCCGCCCGCACCTCCCTCAGTCCCCTTTGTCGTCGTACCCCGTGCCACGGGCGAGGACTCATTAAAAACGGTCGGTCTAGGTATAGTAGCTACCTACTTATCAGGTACCTATTAGATGATTTCATTCTAAATTCTACGATAAAAAATATTATTCGTAGGTCTTAGTAACAGGTGCCCGTTTCTACCCTTTGTGTACGGAATTAGGGTTGGTCTTTTTAAGTTGGTCAAACTTGTTTTCGTAACTTTTTTTAGATTCTGATCTGTGAGACTAGGTACATAATTTTACTTCCGAGTTATCACTAGACGCTTCTAAGTACACTGTCAGTAAAAGACTATTCATCATACTACGTAGGTATAAGTTTAAAGTTATTATATAAGTACAAGTTTATTTATAAATAACTTAAAAATTATGCCAATAAATAAATTTGTCTTTCGAGATTGAGTAAAATGGTCACATTTTAATTATACAAGCTACAATAACAAATAATTGCACCCGAAATCACTTTCTAGGCCATTTGTTTAAAAATCAGCTAAAACTTAAACATACTTTTTCAATTTTCACCAACCTTTGTTTTCGTACCGTTACAAACATAACTTTGCGTTTCATCAATTCGTCAATATTAACATCTCTATACAAATTAAGGGCAATTTCATTTATGCAGACTTTCGCAACAGCATAATGAAATTTGTATTCAAACCACATTTCAAACCGGCTGTGGCATGCTAAAGTCAACTCTAACTCAACCGCAAAAGGAATTCGCCAAACGTGTTATCTTTTGCTATCTACGTGATTATTTTCACGTTGCCACCCTGAATCACGCCATATTTAAATACTAATTTTAACCACGATTCAAATTGCACCTTACTGCCAACAAATTAATGTTAAAATTTAAACGCAAGTAAACCTTGTTTACGTCCTGTCGTCACACCAAAAAAGCTTACGCGACACAACACGCTGCTAAAATTTCAATTTTATACGAAGGACATAGAGTTTCTTTTTGCTTTTATTGTTCGTGGTTTATACGTTTCGGTTATGTTGTTAGCGTTGCAAGTAGAGAGCTGTTTGAGCGAGCTGGCAACGTCGCTGTTTTTATTGATCACACTGAGTTTATATTTAGCTTCTAGGTTTTGGTCCGGTCTAGGGACTAGCCCAACAATTTCACGTCATTTATTTTATAGTCTGAACTCTAAAACTGGGTTTGACGTGTCAAGGAGGACGATGTAAGCTTTTTTTACAATACAATACAGTACAAATACTCTTTATTAAACAGCACAAAACGATACAGAAACAAAGAACAGGTAGGCAATGGGCGGCGTTATCGGTTACGCGGGCGTTTTTACTAGATGAAAAGCACGTAACTATCTATATAAAAAAAATTAATCCGGGCAAGACCGTGTCGGGCCACGCTGGTCTGGGAGCAAAGAAAAAACATACAATGTACCAATTGCTTCTCTACCCGAGCAGATGGTAAAAGCCCATCGAGGGAATGGGCGAAAATCATAGGAATCATGTTATAGGCGATGAGGCTAGCAACCCATCACTATTTTGATTCAATTTTTCACGTATACGCCCGCAATCTTGCTAAATGTGGCCTGTAGGTACCTGTTACCTTAGGCTCTGTCTACCCCGTAAGGGATAAACACGTGATTTGTGTATGTGTGTGTATGTGACCCACAATAATTCTGAACAAACTTTCCAACGACACCCCACCCCACGCTATGGGTAAAAACGAAAAAATAACCCCTTTTAATACATACATACGCCTCTTTCCCACAGGGGTAGGCAGAGACTACTTTGTTCCACTTGCTTTGCTTCATCCACTTTCATCAATCTCTTCATACATGCTCGTCGGTTTCGGGTACTTCTGACCTGACCTTTTTCCAAAACGTCTCCTATTTGGTCTCGGAACGACCGTCTAGGGCTCTAGGCCTTCCCCTTAATGTGCTTAAAATCACCCCAGGGGCCTTACTGTGAGACCATGACGTCTTAATGCGGTTCAATTCCGACCCAGTTCGGTAGGCTTACTGTCTAACTCGCTCGCAATCGCCATCGTGTTCATTTTGACAGTTCTTGTATGAATGTGACAGCTAGCTGATTCCGATGCCAATTGTCAGCCCATACATGAACTGTCAAAATGAACACGATGGCGATTGCGAGAGAGTTAGATAATAAGCCTACCTACAGGTTTTAGCTACCATTTTTAGTAACAAAGAAAGAAGACATATTTCTTACACAAATATAAGAGAATATACACAATTTTATAGAAAAAAAAACACAGACATGAAAAATAGATCATCAACGTAGTGTGTGTCTTCGCAAAAGTGAAACGGTCGCTGGCTCAGCACCACGCTGAGGTGTTAGACACCTGCAGCACTGATTTTCAGCCAGAACCGTCTAGTATGGATCCAAATCCGTGTAGTATGGATCTGACAGCGAACGAACCTAAACTGAATCGGAATTAAATGGCATCAAGACGTCATGGTAGTCGAGATAAAACTTATGAATAGAATGAAACAAGTTAAGTTTATCATACTATGTACATTTATTCTTTCCCTTTGCGCTTCTTTAAATCTATTTCCTAAACCTCTTGCCCGGTTTGACATTACTATTATAATGCCTAATCATATGAAATACCTTCATTCTAATAAACAACTGCTTCAAATACATAATTGGAAAACATTGACACGGTATCTCAAACGCTTCGGCCTCCATCTTTAAATAAACGTTCCATCCAAAATTGTACATATCCTTGTCATCTCTTTTTATGTAATCCTCGAAAATGTTGTCCATTTTCAAAGCAGCGTTCACTATGAACCCTGGCGGTGGCAAAAGATCAGTTTTGTTTAAGTTGTTCGGATTGTACTCTTTGAATTTAGCTACTAGTGATTCTGGTTTAGAATGGTCACTGTATTGAGTGCATAGGGTTTCTAGAAACTTTTCGCAGGGATGTTTCTCCAAACATTTGGATAGCAGGTATCCCGCTATGAACATTGGACCGGGTTTCGGCCATAGTTTCAAGCAGTCTCCACCAACAATCTTTAAAAACCTATCGTGTTTCGACTCCGTTTCATCTTTAGCCTTACCATCGACTTTAACGAACTCCGAAATTTTTGTGAGTGTAGTTTTTAAATCCATTTCGGATACTCCTTTGGTATTGGTGACCAGGTACACTAAAAATAGTCTTCGGAACGATCTAGCGAACATGATGGGCGTCGGTTTTGTGCAGCAATTGCCCCCCAAGTCCCGCACTTTGTCGAAATATATGTTCATGCAGTCAATGTTGAAGTGTTTCGTCATTAGGTAGTTGGAATTCTCCTTCTGTAAGAGCTCTAGCAGGCTAACAACAGACTTGATGGTTATAAGTAAACCTGTCACAAAATTTGCTGTCCCATTGTCATCCTCGACCGTATTTCCACGTTTATTTTTAATTTCCAACTGTTTTAAATACTCAAAGGTATTCGTCAGGAATTTCTTTTGTTCTTCTGTACCAGTGTAAGCTTGTTTGAATATATTTTCGTCTGTCATTTTCTGTGAATTCAATATGTCGAATAGATTGTTAAATTTTTGTATGAATTCGACAGTGTCTTTCGCTTTCTCGGGAATCAATTTAGCTACGACGTGGAAGTTCATGGCTGCAGCCATCGTGCGACTAAACACTTGGATCGCTTTCAGTGCATCGTCTGCTTTTTCTGGAATCACGTGGGCGTCAGTGACTTTTGGGACCAATCGTAGCTCCCTATTCTTATCAGCGTTGTAAACATTCATTATATGACCCCATTTTACGACTTTACAGCCAATGTGGAAGTTATGTTTCATAAGAGCATCCCTCGCTCTTTTAAATAAACCAGGAACATCAAAAATCTGATAAATTCTGCGTCCGCACACATCAAAATAAGGCTCAGCTATAGACACTTCAGGAAATTCAATGAATCCCACCCCCAGATTCATAATCAGCGCTTTGACATTCAAACCCACATCGCAGAGCAATGCTATTATTTTGTACAGCCATTTTTTCAACTCTGGATAGTTTTTTTTCTCGGCAACATACGCGAACGATATAGGTTGCTTCCACGCAGAATACAATCCTTTAACCATAATAAGAGTCGCGTATTCCGCTGGTTCTGTACCAACAACTTGATCTATATCATGGAGACCGTACAAAAAGTCATTATTGACACAGTAATGAAGATTTTTACTCAGTTTCATATAATCAAAGCAGACTGTGCACATTTTTTCTTTTTCGCTCATTTTATCAACTTTGGCCTTGAAATATTCTATGAACGGCTTGTTGATACCCGTCCTTATCGGTACCTGGGAGCGCACAGTAGTGGCTCTAGACGGTAAATGGAACAGTTTCTCCACAAAACTGTAAGCTCGTGGGCTGGAAAAGAACAAGTTGAGGACCAACGTTTTGAATTCGTTGCTGTAGCGGTTCCCGCATGCTTTATTAGCCATTTTCGTGTGGAATTTGACAAGGGTGCTGAACTTTTCGTCTAAGAACACGTCACAGTTCCTTCGGAATTCTTTCTTTCCCATTTGCGTGCGCGGGTATCGTTGCGTTTTTCTCTCCCACGCTCTTATATGATTCTTGATTACTTTCAACTCTGCTTCGTGCTTTTTCTTTAGCGGAGCGTTCATCTGATCCACTAACAACTTCGTCGTCTGGACCTGCACTGTGTTATAATTCATAGACTCTTTGAGTACACCGGGTAAGTACAAATGTTCGACTGGTGTAAAAGATGCCCTTTGCAGAAACCTTTTTTTTTTAGATAGCGATGTGTGTGGGCTTAGACTGTCATTTGTTGTTAGACTGTAACAATCAATTACTTTAAGAAAGGGTTTAGCAGAGCTAGGATTATGCTCTCGGTTCAAATGAAGTGTGTGTGCTGGAATTTGTTCTTCCGGATCGAGTTTTACTTCGACGTCCATAGTTTCTTCTGCTTCAGTTTTTATTTGTTTGTCATGCGATGCCGAAGGTCCTAGAAATTGTAATGCTTTTAGTAATTTCTGTGGTAGCCTAAACGGTTTGACAGTGTCAAGTAGAGGGTCGTGAGTTCGAATCCGTCGCACCTCCCAGTGTTTCCCATGAGGTTTTCAGTGAAGGATAACATCGTTAGGAAACCTCGCAAACCAATTCAAATGGCGTGTGAAGTTCCCAATGTTAATGGGTCTCATTTTGAGAGGCCTGTGCCCAGCAGTGGGACTTAAATAATTACACATAAACGGATAACTCACTTATAAAAACCGGGATAGCGGATGGTCAGTGCCCCCGAGTTGGAAAACTGTTTTAAATATTAGCCAAACGGTGAGTGTGAGCGAACCTTTACGGAGTAACGTGATCTGTGTTGTGTGCTGCCCTACATTTGACAATAATAAAAATGACGATGAAAACGAGGGTAGTTGTGCGCCGCTGTCAGTTGCGTCGAACAGCCGCGCGAACAGAGCGCTGGCGCGCAGTGTTCGTTTCGCTGCCGCCGGGGCGAGCGCTCCAGGAAGAAGGACTACGAAATAGTTCGAAACATCGAGCATCACTCGACTTTTTATACATGAGTTATCCGTTTATGTGTAATTATGTTTAAATCTCACGGTAGTTTCATGTTGAAAGGGACTTAAATAGGCTGGAGAATACGAATACGAATATCTTATCTTACTTGGCTACTCCGCTCGCTCTCCGTTCGTTCTTACCTGCTTCAGGAGTGTCGTATATGAACTTGGTCCTCAAAGGCAGTTTGCACGATGGTATGGCGTTCTGTTTCAAGGTGTGGTCTTCAAAGTCGTTACCGTCAAAGTGTTCGGAACACACGCGGATCGGTGTTCTTGTTATCTTGGACGCCAGGTCTTCGCGGTTTATGAGTTTCAGCCAGATTTTGTAACTGTTGACAGACGCAAGTACATAAAATGGTAGTTTTAATTGACTGACAGAAGGTGATTCTCAATTTAATCACTACATAGTGTGAAAAAAGTTCGCTTTCCGCTGTCTGTCTGTCTGTCTTTAGCTTTATTATTCGGATAGACTAGCTTCTGCCTGCGACTTCGTCTGCGTAGAATTACACATATGAACCTTCCTCTTGAACCACTCTATCTATTATAAAAAACGCATCAAAATCCGTTGCGTAGTTTTAAAGGTCTAAGCATACATAGGGACAGACAGCGGAAGCGACTTTGTTTTATATTATACTAGCTTCTGCCCGCGACTTTGTCTGCGTAGAATTATACATAAAAACCTTCCTCTTGAATCACTCTATCTATTAAAAAAACCGCATCAAAATCCGTTGTGTAGTTTTGAAGATATAAGCATACATACATAGGGATATAGGGACAAGGGAC
Source organism: Pandemis corylana (assembly GCA_949127965.1). Lineage (NCBI taxonomy): Eukaryota > Metazoa > Arthropoda > Insecta > Lepidoptera > Tortricidae > Pandemis > Pandemis corylana. The sequence goes on along the minus strand of OX421875.1, from coordinate 569,252 downwards.
AGAGAAAGCGACTTTGTTTTATACTATGTAGTGATTTGTTTTATATTATACTAGCTTCTGCCCGCGACTTCGTCTGCGTAGAATTATACATAAAAACCTTCCTCATGAATCACTCTATATATTAATAAAACCGCATCAAAATCCGTTGTGTAGTTTTGAAGACTAGCTTCTGCCCGCGACTTCGTCTGCGTAGAATTATACATAAAAACCTTCCTCTTGAATCACTCTATCTATTAAAAAAACCGCATCAAAATCCGTTGTGTAGTTTTAAAGATATAAGCATACATAGGGACATAGGGACAGAGAAAGCGACTTTGTTTTATACTATGTAGTAGTGACTATATATTGATGTATGGATTCTATTCTAATTTATACCTTAATGGCATGTATTACACGGTCAATGTTATCGCGTGATCCACGCCTATCGCGATCCATGTCAATATATACATATAACAAACTAGCTGTTGCCCGCAACTCCGTCTGCATAGAATTCGTTTATCACTATCCCGCAGGAATTACGCAATTTTCCGGGATAAAAAGTAGCCTATGTGTTATTCCAGACTATAATCTATCTATGTTCCAAATTTCATCCAGATCTGTCCAGCCGTTCTGGCGTGAAAGAGTACAAACATCCAAACATACTCACAAACTTTCACATTTATAATGTTAGTAGGAAGTAGGATATTGATGTGAAACGCAGTGACCGGTTGTTTTTTAAAAATCTTCGTCCATCGCAGACAATTACAGCGATGGCTACCCTATTCATGACTGATATACATCTGTCGCAGTCTCCTTCCTCCCCTAGGTTCAGTGGCATATGTAATATATTTATGAATTCAGCGTTGCGAGGGGAGGCTCAAGGTCACCTTGACAAGTCGCAAAAGGGGTTGAGATTCGAGAATCAATAAATGGCAGACATTTGTTATATATAGAACTAGCCACTCGCCCCGACTTCGCACGGTAGGTATATTATGAATGTAACCTTCCCCTTGACTCACTCTATCTATAAAAAACGCATCAAAATCCGTTGCGTAGTTTTAAAGATCTAAGCATACATAGGGACAGACAGCGGAGCGACTTTGTTTGGACCAAAATGTTGAAGACAGAATTTACAAACGTTTCCGCTATGGTTTAAATGGTTTAATAACACGGACTAACACACAAACTAACCTGACAGAGCAACTGACTTGGAAGTTGATGTAACGCAAAATAAAGGTATTTATAATTGGAATATACAATACTAGAACCTCGTGAAGGCCAAGAAGGACAAAGTCAGCAAGTACCTTGACTTAGCTCACGAGGTTACCGCCATGTGGCCTGTTGATTCCACGATCACTGTCCCGATAGTCGTTTCGGCAAACGGTCTAATAGCGGAGAGCCTTGACCATCACCTTAAAAGGCTCTCGCTAGGTGGTTGGGTCAAGGGCTTGATACAGAAGGTGGTACTCCTGGACACGGCCCGGATAGTCAGGAGGTTCCTCTCTGTCGCCCTGACCACCGGTAGCTTAGGCCTCCCCTTGTATTAATATTGTTATATTACTTTTTATATCAATATTATAAGAACCCAACTTAAGATAAAATAAATATACAAATAATAATAATAAATATTAGGGAACAATTTCACACAAACTGACCTAGTCCCAAAGTAAGCGCTACTAAGGCTTGTATTATGGGTACTAGACAACGATGTACAACTTATATAGAGAAATACATAAATAGATAGAAACATCCATGACTCAGGAGCAAATATTCGTGCTCATCGCCATGAGGACCCGGGAACGCTTGCTTCGCAGGCAGGGTCCCTACCAACTAAGCCAAACGTCCTCAAAAGTTAGCTAGATGTTATAACACAACTTCGAGAAATACACTAGAGTAGAGACTCACGTGTCCGGTTGACTCGGCAACGGATAGAAGCGTTTGTCCGGGTTATCGCGGTCATTGTTCCGGCAGCCGAACACGCAGCACTCCGTACACACCCGGGAGTCCCGGGACGCGGACGCTTCCTCGGTGAATCCATGCTGTGGCTCTAGAGAAAGACTTGAGTTAGCCGCACGGCTATACGAGTGCGCACGAGACGATAACACGTCTTTTTCTTATCCTTCGTTTTAGAAAGAGATGGGTAGTCGATCCCGCGCGCTTTTGTGCTCGTCGTGCGGCAGTATTGCCAACTCCAAAAGGTCCAAGTCGCTAAGCTAAAAGTAAGCTTAAAAGTAGCTCGAAAGTCGCTAGATGTAGTGTTAGAAAAGCCAATATTTTTGACATTTAACATTGTTGAATTATCGAAAACAGTAACTAAAAAATGCTGGAAATTTTAAAACAACGCAAAAGTAACAGAACAATTAGCTAAAACTTTTTCATCGCTAGGACCAAAGCAAAAAAGTTGCTAAAGTGGCAACATTGATTAGTGAAATTAATACCTCGGGGCCAGTAATTTTAGACTCTCAAAACATTAGCAAATAGCTCAGCAGTAGGTGCTAGCAATCCGGACTCTGGAAACTTACCAGACCCTACAGCGGGAATAAAAGCAACACTCCTGCCGTCCCAACTATCCTTAACCACAGCATCTTCCGTTTGTACAAGATCTTCCGCCTCCGGTGCATTTTCAGGGTGCACATGTTTATAATCTGATGGGATACTCGGAACAGCTGATAGCTTGGTAAATTTGCGTCCGGTTTGTGTATAAATGAAGTCGTTTTCGCGGAAATGGTCGGAGCACAGGTAGGAGTGCTCGGTGGGAGACCAGCTCGGCTCGCTGCGGTCCGCGCGCACGAACTGGCTCCATTCTTCTTTGTGGCTGTTGAGGGTTCGGGGGAATCTGGAAGGATTAGTATATTGCATTTGGACTAGGCAGGTACAGGAAGCATTTAGATTTTTGAAAGACAAGTACAGGGGGGTTCAGTTTAGGCTCGCTCGCTGTCACAGTCGTACTAAAAATGACAGCTAAAACCTGAACAGTAGGCTTATTGTCTAAATCAGCGTAATTCCCTAACAGTTGCCGCTTCGATTGTCATTCCACTTACGCACACAAAGTAACAGCAATGAAAACGTAACACTCTCACTCCGATAGACAATGCTTGCACGCGATTAGTCCGCGTCGTCACAGTAAATAAATAGACCAGTATGGAAGCTAGGCATACTTTTTGAAATAAATACCTACGCTCCGTTAGAGCGTTAGGGTTGTCGATTTAATTTATATTAAATTGTAAAGATTTTTGTTTAGTTAGCGCTATAATAACAACTAGTAACGCCTGTTTTAAAGTAACTAGCTACACTTAATTAAGAGTATTAGGGTTGGCACCCTTAATTTGTCTAAAAAAAAAGACAAACGTTTATTTGGTTTCTATGATGGACACGGCACTATAAAACTGTTTTTTTTCTAATTCTTTGTAAATTAATAAAGCTACTTTGCAATTTATATGTTGTCTCTGACAACAACATCGAAAAGATCCAATAGTTAATTAAAAAGTTAAAAATGGCGGCTACTTTTTTTCATTTCGTTAACGGATTCGATGTCGGAGATCAACCATATCCCCAGATATCGATTTTGAAAGCAATCGGTCGAATAATTAAAAAGTTCAAAATGGCGGCTAATTTTTCTCATTCCGTCCACGGATTCGATGTCGGAGACCAACCGGATACCCAGATATCGATTTTGAAAACAATCGGTCGAATAATTAAAAAGTTCAAAATGGCGGCTACTTTTTCTCATTCCGTCCACGGATTCGATGTCGGAGACCAACCGGATACCCAGATATCGATTTTGAAAACAATCGGTCGAATAACTTAAAAGTTCAAGATGGCGGCTACTTTTTCTCATTCCGTCCACGGATTCGATGTCGGAGACCAACCGGATACCCAGATATCGATTTTGAAAACAATCGGTCGAATAACTAAAAAGTTCAAGATGGCGGCTACTTTTTCTCATTCCGTCCACGGATTCGATGTCGGAGACCAACCGGATACCCAGATATCGATTTTGAAAACAATCGGTCGAATAACTAAAAAGTTCAAGATGGCGGCTACTTTTTCCCATTCCGTTAACGGATTCGATGTCTGAGACTAACCATATCCCCAGATATCGATTTTGAAAGCAATCTGTCAAATAATGAAAAAGTTATGGTATAGGTAAAGTACCTACGTATCGGTATTTGGCAAGACATCCTTCAAATGTAATCCTGTAATATAAAATAGTACTAGGTATATTATAGATGAAAGATGATACCGACGAAAGTCCGTAGTAGAATTTTCACCAAAAACGCGCTCCATAATATACGGCAACTACTTTATCATTTAAACAGCCTAACGTTTTATTTAACAGAAAAAGCATTTTATTTAATAATAATATATTCTTATCTTTCAACATCAGCAGGGAGTTTAAAAAACGAAAGCTCCGGTTGTGAAAAAGTCGAGTTCAAGCAGCCGTACACTGACTGCGCAATACGCTCTTGGCATGTTTAACACGAAAAAGATCGCGGACTGTCTCAGCGCACGTAACAGACAACCGCTCTACTCAACGCGGCACTCGCGACTGACGGCACTACGAGGTCCGCCCAGGGGCCGTGTAAAGCGCGCGCCTGTGTGCGCGTTTCGTTTCAACCGATTTGTTCGTAGATTCCTTACTGCTTTAGCTTATGTATATACTGTGGCGTCGTGGTCGGCTCCGCGCACATGCGATAAGGGAAGGGTGCGTGGATCGCATTATGCAGTATTCCACTAAAATAAATAAGCTTGTTTACGAGTTTATTTTTTTATGGAATGTTTTAAATACAACAATGAAACTAAATAATCTTTTAAAGTATTTATACTATTTAATACTATAGCATAATTTTTTATATTATAGGTGATGTGGCGGGTGGCCGGACACAAAAACAGAAGAAAAAACTGAAAAATTATAAAATTTTAACGGCATATCGTATAGACGTAATTTTCAGACCATAACTATAAAATAAAAATGGCTATTTAATCGTCTACAGAACTTGAATTTCCTATTATCAGAAACAGAGTTATTCGAGTTACGACCATTGCCTACAGAAATTAGTCCTCAAAAATGTTGTACCTTGACATGGTGTTTGTACTACAGTATGAACTTATGAAAAATTTGCTGACCTTAAAAAGGGCGTAACTGTAATAATTGGAGATGTGCTGTAAGCAATCATCTGCAAAATAAATAAAATAAAAAGTAATCAAGTATGTACAACGAATTAAGGAAGCACAGTAAATAACTGGAAAGTGTAAAATTGAAACAATAACTTACAGTACAAATGGGGACCGCAGATTTTTTTAATCGGCTACGCCTTCCGTCATTGAGTATGTACATGTCGTCACTGATAAAGTGTATGCTACATATTTTGCTATTTTGGGTAGGCATCCAATCACTTTCGTTTCTCTCCAAGCGAACCGCGGTAACCCATTTTTTACGCTGTATTTCATTTCTTGGGAATCTATGGCAATATAATAATTTGTAATAATGCATAATATCATTCTTCATACTAGAAAATAACATATTTTATTTGAGCGCCTCACGTGAGTTATAACTCCATGGAAAAAATAATGTCAGTCACATGTTGCATAACACTTTCCAGAGTCGTCAAGTATGGTGTTCTAAAATATTTATTTACTTACATATGAAAGGTGATTCCTCTATTTTTCATATCTGAATGGCTTCTACACCACTTCACACAACACGATGGCATATTTTTCAAATGTATTAGCGCAAAAATACAATGATAAAGTCAATGAAAACTTCCCACGGAGCGACTGCACGGCTCGAGCGTCCCGGCCGAACTAATTCGCCGCGCGGTTCATATTTTAAGCCTCACCCCCTGCCGTTCAATTCACGTGGAGTGTTTGTTTGGGCTTATTTACGCTTCTAGACTTATTATTATTCGTAGTCAAAATCGCTCGCAATCGCCATCGTGTTCATTTTGACAGTTCTTGTATGAATGTTACAGCTGGCTGATTCCGATGTCACTTGTCAGCCCATACATGAACTGTCAAAATGAACACGATAGCGATTGCGAGCGAGTTAGACAATAAGCTTACTGTTCAGGTTTTGCATTCAGGTTTGGAATTCTTGCGGTTTTGAGAATGTTCTGCTACTTGTACATTGCTAAGTCTGTCCAGTACTGGCCCTAAAGTGTGAGGCGATACATACATAAATCACGTCTTCATCCCTTACGGGGTAGACAGAGCCCAAGGTATCAAGACAAGGTCACGTTTAGCATGACTGTGAGGCAATGTGTGTGTGAAGCAGGGATGTAACGGAGGTAGTTTTATCGGAACCGAAGGCGGAGTCGGAGTTTTTAAATTTGCTTTATCGGAGTCGGAGTCGGAGTCGGAGTCGGAATCGGAGTCGGAGGCAGGCTCGGATAATTGACGATAGAGTGCACGTAGTGGGAGTCGGGGGGATTCCCCGCGCGACATGTATGAACCTGTTCATAACAGTCGACAAAGGCCGCCGCCGCCGCCATGTTATGCTTCGACCTCCGATTAAAACCTTCGATTTAAAAGTGTCGGAGCCGAAGTCGGAACCGAAGGTGTAATAATAATCGGAAGTTCCGACTTAACGGAACCGGAGTCGAAGCTCCGTAACATCCCTGGTGTGAAGTCATAACCAGCAGGCTTATTACGTAACTCGCTCGCGATCGTATTCGTCGTCGAAGACGATTGTGATTCCGATTCCGACCGCCTTGAAACATTGGTATTACGTAAAAAATGATTCCGATTACCCTGCAGTAGGCTTATTACCTATCGCTCGCAATCGCCATCACGTTCATTTTGACAATTCATGTATGGCCTGACAATTGGCATCGGTTTCAGCTAGCTGTCACATTCATACAAGAACTGTCAAAATGAACACGATGGCGATTGCGATTGGGAGCGAGTTAGGTAATAATAATAAGCCTACAGCACTGGGCCCGCGTGGGAACTGTAGCTCAAGCCCACTAGTCTTATTGTCTAACTCGCTCGCCGCCATCGTGATCATTTTTACAGTTCACGTATAGGCTGACAATTGGCATCGGAATTAGCGAGCTGTCACATTCATACAAGAACTGTTATAATGAACACGATGGCGATTGCGAGCGAGTTAGACGACAAGCCGAGTTGAGGAGGCTGTGCCTAGTGGTAGTGGGGCGCGTGTCTGGAGATGTGCATGTTGCTTGCTTGCCTGTGGAAAGTGACTCCCGAGGACTTGGCGGTGTTCTTGGAGGTGTTCCTGCAGTACCGGAGCGCGCATCCCGGCATGCTGAGGTGCATAAGTTAAGTTTACTAAAAATATTACAGTCTAAAGATTTCACATACATACATACATATATCACGACTTTATCCCTTACGGGGGAATGAATGAATGCGAGTGAATCACTAACTATTAAAAAAAACGGCATCAAATTAGTTGCGTAATTTTAAAGATCTAAGCATACATAGGGAGGGACAGGCAGCGGAAAGCGACTTTGTTTATACTATGTAGTGATGCTATTTCGATATAATAATACTCAAAGTCAAGTTTCCCAAGACGTCACGACTTTTTGCCAAGTTGTTATTTTTCAACAATTAGCGTTTATAAAATACTAGCGACCCGCCCCGGCTTCGCACGGTATATTATGCATGTATTATACATATAAACCTTCCTCTTGAATCACTCTATCTATTAAAAAAACCCGCATCAAAATCCGTTGTGTAGTTTTGAAGATATAAGCATACAAACGGACTTGGGGACAGAAAAAGCGACTTTGTTTTATACTATGTAGTGATTATTTTACTTATTTATGTAATTGATGTTGTAAAGAATCTATTAATTACCAACATACATACATACATAGCTACATACATACTCATACACATATAATCACGTCTTTGTCCCTTACGGGGTAGAAATAGCCTAACTAAGGTAACAGATTCCTACAGGCCACATTTAGCAAGATTGCGGGCGTATAGGTGAAAAATGAAATCAAAATAGTGATGGGTTGCTAGCCTTATCGCCTATAACACGATTCCTATGATTTTCGCCCATTCCCTCGATGGGCTTTTACCATCTGCGCGGCTAGAGAAGCAAATGGTATATTCTATGTTTTTTCTTTGCTCCCAGACCAGCATGGAAGAAAGGATTTATTACCAATAAACTCTATTTTTATCTACTTAGTATATTTTAGTACTTAGGTATGTAGTTTGTCTTTCGATTATACGCGATTTTAACCGTTTACCTAATTATACAGTCACCTCTCTAGTTTTAATGCCCATAGAACATAACCTAGTAACGTCTCATAAATTGACATATCTACCTACTAAAAATTTGTACCTACGTGAAAATTATATAAAAGCAAAAGAACTATGTCATGTATGTACCAAGTATTTAAAACACACACACAAATCACGTCTATATCCCTTACGGGGTAGACAGAGCCTGAGGTAACAAGATCTAAAGGCCACGCTTGGCATGATAGTAGGCGTATAGGTGGAAAGGGGAATCAAAATAGTGATGGGTTGCTAGCCGCATCGCCTATAACATGATTCCTAAGACTCGCCCATTCCCTCGATGGGCTTTTACCATCACCAAGTATTTATTTGTTTCTAAAGTTTTATTTTATTTTGTAAATTATTACAAAAGTATCAGTTAAAATATAAACTAAGGCTACCTTAAAAATAACTTTATAAAATAAAACTTAGGTTAAAAATTAAATAAATTCCCGCGTTGTATCGCAATTGAGAGTTTAGTGCGAGAAAGTTGCCGGCGCGAGGGTCGTCTGTTGCCTCCCTCAGGCGTGAAAACATTGTGTAGGCTTTATTTCTATGTAATTCAATCTTGTATTTATTTTGCTGTCAAAACTTTCGTGAACGCTAACAGTTACATTCTATGAATCTGTCAGCCATACCGTCCTTGAAACATACCGTAATTGCGTTTGTAAAAAAAACTGTCGGTAACTGAAAAAATGCAAAAGTAAGTGACCCCAAAAGCCTAAATTTCGCTAGGTCCTAAGCAAAAGTCGCCATTTCTAGCAACTAAGTCTTTAAATTGATAATATAATACTCATTAAATACAGTTAATTTTCTTACCTTCAAATATATTCGCAAGATGGCTTCCGGACTTGTGGCAGTGTGATAGGACCGACACTGGCAGACAAGCGTCTCTCTCGCTCCCGCGACGCGAACTGGCAACGTTGCGGTGCGGGAACCGCAAGTTAATGGGGATGCCATCGCAGGGATTTCGGATGAAATTTCGGGGATTTTGGGATGTTTTTTTGACTGTTGTGAACTGGAGGCAATTCATGTTTTATATCGACCTATCATAGAACATTTAGGGGGCGTTCAAGTATTACGTAAGCGTTTTTACTTTGCTTTGCTTATTTTTGATGACATGGGGGGGGTGGGGGGGTCGATATGGTGATTACGTCAGCAGTTTCGATTCGAACTGCTCACGAATCAATAAAAAACCGAATCCATTAAAAGAAAAATGCATATACCATGCATGTACCAATGATTACGTAAGCATGGGAGGGGGGGGGGGTAAGAGGTTTGCTTACTTTTGCTGACAAGGGGTAGGGGGGGGGGGGGTAAATATTTGTAAAAAATCTGCTTACGTAATACTTGAATGGCCCCTTAGTAATATTCTTGATTAAAGTATGTAAATGTAATTGTGTAGGTTTCATCGATAAAATCATTTTAGCAGGTCCAAATTAACTTTTAGATATCCATTGCAAGTTTTATCTTTCCTATTTTATTTCAAACTATAAAATTGGTATTACTCAGAGAGACTTGCAGCTTTTTTATTGTCTCACGTAGGTACTATATAATACTAGCTGTTGCCCGCGGCTTCGCTCCCGTGTTTTTTCTTCTAAATTTCAATATTTTCTCACCGTCTAAACCTTCCCTGGGCTTCCACGAATATTTCAAGACTAAAATTAGACAAATCGGTTCGTGCGTTCTGGAGTTATAGCGTCAGGAAGGAAAACCAGACTTATTTTTATATAGTAGATAAGTATATTAAAATATTAAGTTTGCGTGGATGTTTGATAGTCTTTCACGCGAGAACTGTTGATCAGATTTGGATGAAGTTTCACACAAAGATTGATAATAGCCTGGAATAGTACATAGGCTACTTTTAATCTCGGAAAATTGCGTAATACCCTCGGGATAGCTAGTCGGGCAATAGCTAGTATGTAAATAAAGAAAAACATTCTAAACAAAATCTTTATTCAATTATTCTAAAAATGTTACAATTACAAAGGCTGTTATTTCGTTTACAACAAATTAATTAACTACTTTTTAACACGGGAATGCCTGATCGGCTTATTCTGCATATTGTACGCCTTCACCGTATGAAAAATCTTCATCCTTATGAACAGATACTTCATATACTTCAGCGGGAAACATTCACACGGCATTTCGAACGTCTCCACCTCCATTTTCGTATAAATGAAAGTGCCAAAACCAAACATATTCACTCCGTGGATTGTTGAGCAGTCTTTAAATATCTTGTCCAATCGTTCGACGAAGTTCGTTAAACAGGAGCGAAGTGGCAATAGGTTTTTCTCCTTCATATTCTTTCCGTTGTACTTCCTTAATTTATCAAGCAACAAGTCGGCATTCACTTCCATGTCAAACTGACGACAAAGGGTGTTAATCAACTCTTGACATTTGTGTTTTTCAAAACATTTCCAAAGAAGATAACCACTCACGAAATCTGTAGGCGGTGCTGGCCAAAGTTTCTGATAATCTACAACTCCTACGCTCAAGCTTCTGTTCTGCTCTTCGTCTTCTTTCCTCCAATCTATATTTAAGTTTACGTACTCTGATATCTTGTTCAGTGTTGCTTTTAGATCAATTTCTGTTCCTCCTTTCTTCGCGTTAGCGACGAGGTTCATGAGAAACAGTCGTTTGAAGGATCTGGAGAACATAATCGACGTCGGTCTGGCGTAAGATGTGCCGGCTAACCCCCTCACTCTCTTGAAGTAATCTTCCAAACAATCCTTCGACAGATTCTTAGTGAGTATGTATTTTAAGTTTTCCTTCTGTAAATCTTCCATCAGATTCACTAAAGATTTTACGGTGATCAGTAAACCTGTCACGAAATGTCTCTTTTGAATCGCATTACCAGCTGCATCTACTATTTCTAACTGCCGCAAATACTCCAATGCTGTCGTAAGATATTGAATCTGTTCCTGACTACCTTTGTAAGCTTTTTGGAATTCGTTCTCACTTGTCACCTTCGTCGAATTCAGTATGTCGAAAAGATTGTTCATCAGCTGTATGAACTCTACAGTATCATTAGTATTTTTATCAACCATATTAGTTTTAACGTGGAAATTCATGGCCGCAGCGACAGATCGGCTAAATAACTCGATGGATAGTTTAATATCGTTATCGGATGCTTTATCTGGTATCAAATGTTGATCAGTGATCTTGGGCATCAGTTTTAACTCTTGTTCTTTGTCTGCTTCGTATACTTCCAAAACATGGCTCAGTTTCGCGACCTTTGCACCAAAGCGGAACTCGTATTTGATAAAGTCATCTCGTGCGCACTTGAAGAGACACGGCACATCGTATATTTGATATACTTTATTTCCACACACTTCGTAGTAGGATTCAGTCATGGATATATCGGCGAAATCAAGGAACTCGGTATCCTGGTTAGCAATGAGCGCTTTCACGTTCAAGCCAATATCGAAAAGGAATGCGATGGTCTTGTCGATCCACTTCTTTATTTCCGGATAACACTTCTTCTCAGCAGCTAAAGCAAAGGAAACCGGCTGCTTCCATTTTGAATACAAGCCTCTCACCATTATCACGGTCGCGTATTGCGCTGGCTCAGAACCCTGGACTTGATCTATTTCATGTAAGCCGCATACAAAGTCGTTTTTTACGTCATAATACAGATTCTTGTTCACCTCCATGTAGTCAAAACAGACGGCACACAGTTTCTCTTTGTCGCTCATTTGGTGCACCTTAACACTTAAAGACTGCATTAGATTTTCGTTGAATCCTGTCCTGACTGGCGTTTGCAACCGATGCAGAGTAGTCATCGATGGGAGATAGAAGAACTGCTCGACAAATTTGTAGGACTGCGGACTGCAGAGGTACAAATTTAGAGAGAACATCTTGAAGTTTTGGCTGTATCGGTTCCCTGTAGACTTTTCGAGTAAAGACGCGTGAGATTTGACAATACTGGCGATCTTCTCGTCCAAATATTTGTCACAGGATTCGACGAAAATCTTCTGATCCATGCTAGTATTGTTGGATGCGTCTTCAAGTTGTTTTAGCCTTTCGTTGGCTTCCTTGAGCTCCCGTGCGTATTTTTTCTTTAGTGGCGCGTTCATTTTGTCAATTAAAGCTTTCGATGTCTGTACAAGTACCGACTTCTTCTCTACCTCTACAGGTTCGTCTATGGGCAGAGAAATGTGTTCTATACAAGAAATGGTTGCGTTTTTAAGATATTTCTGCTTCATTTTAAGTATATCGATTTGCGAAAGTTTGTAGGTGGCTGGAACTTCAGCATCTTCAATTGGAAATGGTTGACGGCCTATGGCGTTTGGGTCGAAAATGTTTTTATTGATTCTAATGCCAGGAACTTCGATATTATTTATGTTCATGTGAGCAACATGGACTTGAGCAGACTTTGGCTCGAAAAGATTTTTATTTATTGAGATGGCAGGGATGCTGGCATGTACTTCAACGTGTGCTTCTGGCGTTACTGGCTCATCGAATGTGACAGGTGGAAGTGCTTCTGGTTCAAATTGTATTTCGACTTCCATTTCTGATTCGTCGGTTACCTCTATTTTTATTTCTTCCACTTCTGTAACAAGGTGTTTAATTTTAATTTAACTGTGTAGGTATCACCGCTCATGTGATACAGCCTGGTGACAGACAGACAAACGGACAGTGGAGTCTTACCCCCTTACTCATAAACCCTCTATAGGTTTCTGCTACCTTGGCAATCGTTTGTCCTTTTCTGTGATAGGTAAATGTCAAAGTGACAGATAAGGACAAACGATTGCTAAGTTAGCAGAAGCCTACAGAGCGTTTATGAATAAGGGGGTTAGTAAGAGTTCCGTTTTTCCCTTTTAGGGCACGAAACCCTAAAAATGGGGTAAATCTCTGAAGCTACTGAACATAGTCAAAGTTTTATGTACAGACACATGTATCACATCTTTATGTCTTACGAGGTAGACAGAGCCTAAGGTAACAAAACCTTAAGGCCGCGTTCGCCCGTTCCCTCGATGGGCTTTTACCATCTGCGCGGGAAGAGAAGTTACTGGTAAATTCTATGTTTTTTCTTTACTCCCAGACCAGCATGGAAGAGGTTTTATGTAAATTGGTTGAAATGTAACAATAATTGTAAGAGTCGAGAAACGAGAAACGGACATTAGAAAATAGTAATAGTTTATCGAAACACTTGATACTTACAAACAGACATACATACACAAATCACGTCTTTATCCCTTACGGGGTAGACAGATCCTAAGGTAACAGGTACCTATAGGCCACAATTAGCAAGATTGTGGGCGTATAGGTGGATAAGGAATCAAAATAGTGATGGGTTGCTAGCCTCATCGCTTATAACACGATTCCTATGATTTTCGCCAATCCCTCGATGGGCTTTTACCATCTGCGCGGGTAGAGAAGCAATTGGTACATTCTATGTTTTTTTATTTGCTCCCAGACCAGCGTGGAAGAAACAACAAACATACATACATAAATTACTACAAAATGTCAAAGCTAATCAGTAAGATTAAAATACAAACCTTCCAACCCACCATCACCACAGTCACAATATTTGACGTTATCTATCTTCGTCGGCAGCTTGTGATGCGGCACAGCGTCCTCGTTCAAGACCCCGGTGTCATATTCGGCTGCGTCAAAGTGGTCCGAACACACGCGGCGCTCGGTCTTCCCGGAGCTCAGCTTCTCGGTCAGGTCTTCCCGGTTTATCAGCTTCAGCCAGCTGAGGTATCTGCGGGAAGATCTTCAAATTAAAATCTACCTATTAATGTCCGTGAGCTCTTGAATGCTGTTCAGGTATCATCAGCAGATTCAAGTATCAGAGTCTCAAGAGTGAGTGAGAGGGCAAGACAAAGCGAATAGCATTGTACAGTTTGACAACAAATATAATGCGCATCGGCAGTATTCGTTTGCGCAGAGAAGCGCAGACCAGTTTCCGATGGTTAAATAATCTATACATATTGAACTTTATTTGCAAGCGCAACTGGCAGAGTATTGCTTGCTTTGCATTCTTAGCTCTGTCCCGCTTACACGATTTTGCCATTGTTGGTACGAAATCGATCGACCAATAACAGCGCCAGTTTCCCGCGCTACTAAAATTGGTATACTGCGCGGGTACATCGTGGAGCATTATTTTTGCTGTCAACTGTAAGAGCTTAAGGACTATGCGTTTGTTGAGTGAGAAAATAATCGATAGTTAAATTTCTAAACGTCAGTGAAAATTAGAACACATAGAAAAATCCGAAAAGTAAAGCTATGGCCGGGAATCGAACCCGGGTCCTCGTCATTCCGTGACGCGTGCTATACCCCTACACCACCCATAGCAGGTGGGTAGTCTCCGAATTTTTCTACCTGTTACTAACTGTCACGTGACCTTTTTTGTTACTATGCGAATTTTTGTCGCTAAGCGTCATCTGTTTGAATGATGTGTCTGTACGACACAATTACAAACTCCCATGAAACATCTACTGCTCACCAGGGACGAGAGAAGGCGCTGTTTTTCAAATGATAGGTACTATCAAATAAATCAAGAAATACTCACCCACCTACTACTACTAAACCTGCTATGGGTGCTATGGGTGGTGTAGGGGTATAGCACGCGTCACGGAATGACGAGGACCCGGGTTCGATTCCCGGCCATAGCTTTACTTTTCGGATTTTTCTGTGTTCTAATTTTCACTGACGTTTAGAAATTTAATTTCTAACGGTAAAACCGAAAAAGTAAAACATAAAAATCAAGAAATAAAATTTCTTGATTCATTTGATAGTACCTAATAGATAGTTGTTTCCTTGTCTACAGTGAGACAGCTGTCATAAACTTTTAACTGGTACATGCTATGTTTTGTCTTTGCTCCCAAAGCATGGAAGCTTAATAATCCCTAATATTAAGCCTCGTATTCATGGTAAACATCTGTTTAGCAACAAAGTTGAATCAACGTGTTGCGGAGTTGCTGTCAACACGTTGCTGGCAACACTGCGTGTTGTAGAGGTGATAGCGTCATGTTGACAAGCTCTCGCCCGACAAGCGTAAACATTGATTCAACTTTGTTGCTAAACAGATGTTTACCATGAATAACGAGGCTTTATAAACGCGAAAGTAACTCTGTCTGTTTATTACGCTTTCACGCCTAAACCGCTGAACCGATTTTAATGAAATTTGGTACCGATACAGCTTAAGTCTCGGGGACTCGCTAGTAAGTAAATGCTTTATTGTACAAAGTTAAATATATCCACAAAGGCGTACTTATAAGGGATCTCCAGTTAACCTTTGAGTAGATGAGAGGAGCATTAAGCTAGGTAGTATCACAGTATATATATAAGCTAAAGCAGTAAGGAACCTACAAACAAATCGGTTGAAACGAAACACGCACACAGGCGCGCGCTTTACACGCCCCCTAAGCGGACCTCGTCCACTCCGCTCAGGCTCAGGTCCCCTTAGGGGCCGTGTAAAGCGCGCGCCTGTGTGCGCGTTTCGTTTCAACCGATTTGTTCGTAGGTTCCATACTGCTTTAGCTTATATATATACTGTGGTAGTATTGAATAATCTGCGAAAGACTGCAGATGCTGGATGCGTCAAGCTAAAGACAGGGCGCTATGGCGCTCATTAGGGGAGGCTTATGTCCAGCAGTGGACTAACAGGCTGATGATGATGATGATTGAATAGTAGAATAGTCACCGTTCCGTTTGCGCTGGGAGCGGGAAGTACCGCTTGTCCGGGTTGACCCGCGCATTGTTCCGGCAGCCGAACACGCAGCACACGGTGCACGGCTCCTGGATTGTGGTGGCAGCCTTCAGGATGCCGCCGTACCCGTCAGGAAAGCCATCCCCTGGAGACAAAGAGCTTGTGGCACGTACGATCGAACAACTAGTATACGTAAGCCACGCCCTTATCCATTACGAGGTCAAATTGTTACTAGACCTGAATAAATAAATATCTTGGAACAAATTACACCTATTGACCCAGCCCCAAACTAAGCAAAGCTTGTACTATACTGCTTGTACTAGACGAGGTCAAAGGTCGTAGCTGCCTAATGTAAGTAATGGTACGCGGAAGAAGTCGCGGGCAGAAGCTAGTCTTATTATAAAACTCACTTTGTTCGTTTTACAAACCCACACTCGTGTTTTGTACTTACTGCGAGCTGGCTTCGCCAGGCTCCTGGGCATCTTCGGGTCTTCGGAGACGCTGGGTGCTGCCTGCTTCAGCTCCTCCGGCGTCTGCGTGCTCACTTCCAAAATGGGGATCGAGATCTGCGAACAAATAGTACCATAAAGTCTATTCTTTCCTTATTCTTCTTTTTTTAATACGGGCCCCATCGATCGATGGGATGATTTCGCTAATGTCAAAGTACGGTAGAACACGATCAAAAGACCCATCCCCTCTGCTCGGCTCTTAACCAACGGATAACGATATCCCTCAGAATCTGCCAGGAAATCATTAACCGATGCCCAGGGTGCACCGGACCAAGCACTCTTCCCCTCGGACGGATCCAAAAACGAACCGCAGCTCTTGACCACACGCGGAGGTAACCCGACTCGCACCCTTTCATCTCAGATACTAAATTGACAAGTGCAAATGTCAAGCTGTCAAATAATGATACCAGCTTTCATAGTTTAGTGGTGTACTCGAAATTATCGACAGCGATAATGTTTGTGGCCTGTAGGCTTGTTGTCTAACTCGCTCGCCCGCCATCTTGTTCATTTTGACAGTTCTTGTATGAATGTGACAGCTGGCTGATTCCGATGCCAATTGTCAGCCCATACATGAACTGTCAAAATGAACACGATGGCGATTGCGAGCGAGTTAGGTAATAAGCCTGATACAAGTGGTTTGACCGTGTTGTATTTTAAGAAGAAAAAAAACCATAAATAAGCAAAGATAAAGATAAATTTATTAAGTAGTTTATTACAATAACTTCCATGCTGGTCTGGGAGCAAAGAAAGAACACAATGTACCAGTTGCTTCTCTTCCCGCGCTGATGGTAAAAGCCCATCGAGGGAACGGGCGAAAAGCTTAGGAATCATGTTATAGGCGATGCGGCTAGCGACCCATCACTATTTTGATTCCCCTTTCCACACGCCGACAATCATGCTAGACGTGGCCTTTAGGTCTTGTTACCTTGGGCTCTGTCTACCCCGTAAGGGATAAAGACGTGATTTGTGTGTGTGTAAAAATAACAATAACAACAAATAAATTAGGTCACTTTTTACTAAGATATGAAAAGTCGAGTGCAAAAATAAATATCTATTTTAACCACTCATAAATATGGTACATATTTTTACACTCGACTGTACTGACATCTGATAAGTACTTGAAAATTCATTATACCTGCACATTTGTGTTATTTGTGCTGGAGGATGGCCTCGACCCTGATACGTCACAAGAAGGTTTTACATTTGCCTTTAACGGACGAACCATCTGCAAAATAAATAAAATAAAAAGTAATTGAGTACAGTAGAATCCTGCCTTTATTGACTAATCGCTTAATATGACGAATTACAGAACGAACTTTGGTTTTCATATAAAATTCATTATAACAAGTCTGATACGACTTCGCTTCTTCGATCAACAATACTAGATTCAAGGTCCCATACAAAATCAAAGCGAAAAAGTGGCCGTGTTGCTTATGCTTATAGCTATATCTGTTTTACCTTCTTTATTAACGTAAAATAAACCTTAAGTCTAAGCAACAAAGATCTAAATAATGATAATTGTATATAATACTTACGACGTTTCGTCACAAGACGGGCGAAAGCGTTCGATAAACAAAAGAACTACCTTCGTTTCAAAAAGATGTCATTCAATTTGAGGAACAGGGTAATAATGGAGTCGCAATTAAGTATAAAACTCAGAATTTTTTTTATTTGACAGATATTTACAAATACAAATATTAACATGAATTTTAATAATTAAGCCCATCTACGTTCCACTGCCGAGCACAGGCTTCCTTTAACAACGAGAGGGATTGGGCCATAGTTCCCACGCAGGCCCAGCCAGGCAACAGCCGTAGTAGCCTAGTTGTTCGACCTACCGCCTCTCAAGCAGAAAGTCGTGATTTCAAACCAGGCCTCGCACCTCCTGAGTTGCAGTTGAGTTGGAGAAAAGTACAAAAAAATTGTACAAAAAGACAACATAAACGTTTTACCTGATTTGACATCGTCGATTCTGTTATTGCCGCTGCTTGCACTTTCAATTGTTTGATGTGAATCTGCAATTAACGGCAATATTATAAATATTGTACGGCTTGAACTTTTCTTGAAGCTTTACGTCTTCTTTAATAAGTGATAGCTCCTCGTTCCATCTCACTATACTTCATCTTATATTATTTTAAACATTTCTATGTAACTATACCTGCAATTTGGGAATCGCCTTTTTCCGTAATCTGCGCCTTTGGCTATTTCCAGTTATGTCGAATTTGTCAAAATGAATCGAACATATAGCAGAATTTTTGTAAGGCCTGTAAAGTTCTTCTTCTCTTTCTCTCGCGACAATAGTTGTCCATTCCGCACAGCATAAAGGATCACTAGGAAATCTACAAAAAAATACAATATATATTTTATTTTTAAACGAGAACTACTCCATGAATTTCTTGTTCTAAAACCACCGATTATTGTCAAGATGGTGGGCCAACATTGGGCAAACAATAAATTATTGATTTTAAAATGTAAACTGCAAATTTTTACGTACTCTATGAAATACTGACTTGTACTTACTTAAAGAAAGATATTCCTTCCGAAACCTTAGTGTTTCGGTGGCTGTTTTTGCAATTTTTGAACGCACATTGTGGCATTTTGACACGTCCTCACGTTGGCCGAGGTTGGCGCATACTGTCAGAAATAAGGCCACAAATTTATTTTGTGTCAAATTTATTTTGTGGCCTTATTTCTCGGAGCCGTTTTCAGAGCTATCACGGTGAATCTAGTTGTATTGTTGATCGAAGCTTCATAATAAAT
The DNA here is from genome assembly GCA_949127965.1 of Pandemis corylana. Classification (NCBI taxonomy): domain Eukaryota; kingdom Metazoa; phylum Arthropoda; class Insecta; order Lepidoptera; family Tortricidae; genus Pandemis; species Pandemis corylana. The sequence continues at coordinate 550,088 of OX421875.1, read as the reverse complement.
AATAAATTATGTCTGGTTATAATGGCCGACATATTGCTTTACACCTTCGGCAATGTTCGGCTATGTTCGGCAGGGCAATGACGCGCGACGTTCGGCACGTCGCTTGTTTGTTTTTAAATGAAAAATATACATACCTACATGATCATTACTTATCAAATACAATTTTCATTTTGATTTAATATGCGATGTTTCTCTATTAAAATAAATATTTACCTAAAAAACAGAAGGTTGTTTATTTTCTCAAAATATACGACGTCCGCTCAATATGACGTGTTTGTCATTTCCCTTCGATGTCATTATAAACGGATTCCACTGTATGTACAATGAATTGTAACAGTAAATAAACGGAAAGTGTAAAATTGAAACAAAAACTTACAGTACAAATGGGGATCGCAGATTTTTTTAATCGTTTCCGCCTTCCGTCATCGGTTATGTACATGTCACCACTGCCAAAGTGCATGCTACATATTTTGCTATGTTTGGTAGGCATCCAATCACTTTCGTTTCTCTCCAAGCGAACCGCGCTAACCCATTTTTTACGCCGTGTTTCATTTCTTGGGAATCTATGGCAATAAAATAATTTGTAATAATGCATAAATAATATCATTCTTCATACTAGAAAATAACATATTTTATTTGAGCGCCTCACGTGAGAGTTATATTATACTCCATGGAAAAAACAATGTCATTCACATGTTGCATAAAACTTTCCAGAGTCGTCAAGTGTCCTAAAATATTTATTTACTTACATATGAAAGGTGAGTCCTCTATTTTTCATGTCTGAATGGCTTCTACACCACTTCACACAACACGATGGCATATTTTTCAAATGTATTAGCGCAAAAATACAATGATAACGTCAATGATAACTTCCCACGGGGCGACTGCACGGCTCGAGCGTCCCGGCCGAACTAATTCGCCGCGTGGTCCATATTTAAAACCTCACCCCCTGCGGTTCAACTCGCGTGGACTGTTTTTTCGGACTATTAGTTTTTAATTCGTATTTAATTCGTTTTTAATTTAATAGTTTAATTTGTTTTAATTTCCTTTGTATGTATATGAAATAAATACTCTATCAATAGATAACATAACATATGATCCCATAGAATCTTCGGTTTGTGTCAACACGTCCGAACTGGCCGAAAATTAAATATTTTCCGATTCATTTTCATATTCCGTAGCACTTGACTGTGGGTGTGGGTCACCCAAGAATTTTGTTGGTAATGCCTCTGGTAGCAGTTTCTGTGTTATTTGCGGAGAAGACTACATAGAATCTTCGAAATGAATTGAGCATACTAAGCCGGTGTAGCCCGGTAGCTTGATGGTTTTAAATCTGTTTTATTTAATACTAGCGACCCGCCCCGGCTTCGCACGGTATATTATGCATGTATTATATACATATAAACCTTCCTCTTGAATCACTCTATCTATTAAAAAAACCGCATCCAAATCCGTTGTGTGGTTTTGAAGATATAAGCATACATCGGGACACGGGGACAGAAAAAGCGACTTTATTTTATACTATGTATATTGATGATTGATTGAAATCGACTCGTCCTATGCGTTTTAACCATTCATTTCGACTGAAAAAAAAACAATTACGATCTTAGTAAATTCAAGTGAATGTAAAAAAAAAATAACTTAAAAATTTCATTTAAATCGGTCCAACAGTTTTGGAGATTAGCGAACACAGACATAGGTAAATGAACACATCCATACAGACATACAGACGGACAAATATTATAAAATCTACTTTTTTGTGTTTTATTAATCTTCCCTACGTTAGCACTCATTTTGGATGAATTTATTCAAGGTGGTTCGATTCCCATACATATAGGTACACATACACAAATCACGTCTTTATCCCTTACGGGGTAGACAGAGCCTAAGGTAACAAGACCTGGGGTGCGAGTCGAGTTACCTCCACGTGTGGTCAAGAGCTGCAGTTCCTTTTTGGATCCGTCCGGGGGGAAGAGCAGTGCTTGATCTGGTGCACCCTGGGCATCGGCTAATGATTTCTTGGCAGTTTCTGAGGGATATCATTGACCTTTACCGTAGTACTTTGCCGACATTTTGTCACAAGATTTTTTAATTATATTCTTGTTACTTTGACATTAGCGAAGTTGTCGTCGCTATAACGACTTGATACGCCACAAATAAGAAGAAAAAGAAGAAGAAGACCTAACGGCCACGTTTAGCAAGACTGTGGGCGTTTAGGTGGAAACTGTGGAAAGTGCATGGAATCTAAATAGTGATGGGTTGCTAGCCGCATCGCCTATAAACAGGATACACCCCTAATATAATACTCCTTTCATCCACTCAAAGGTTGACTGGAAGAGATCCCTTAACGGGATAAGTCCGCCTTTGTGCATGTATCTCAGTGTTTGTCAATTGTATTTGTCTTGTTTATTTTGCACAATAAAGAGTTTACATACATACATACATGATTCCTAAGATTATGGCCCATTCGCTCAATGGGATTTTACCATCTGCGCGGGAAGAGAAGCAACTGGTACATTCTATGTTTTTTCTTTACTCCCAGACCAGCATGGAAGAACCCACTCACTCATGGATACTAATTGATTTATCTTATTTGCATCTTAGTCCTCTAGGTTGGCAACGCATCTGCAATCCCTCCGGGGTCGCGGGTGTCTATGGGCAGTGGTGATCACTTACCATCAGGTGACCCACTTGCTCGTTTGCCTTCCTATTCATATAAAAAAAAAATTCAACAACCAGCTTCTGCCCGCGACTTCGTCTGCGTAGAATTATACATAAAAACCTTCCTATTGAATCACTCTATCTATTAAAAACCCGCATCAAAATCCGTTGTGTAGTTTTGAAGATATAAGCATACATAGGGACATAGGGACAGAAAGCGACTTTGTTTTATACTATGTAGTGATGGGCAAACGTAGCGTAGTTTTACATTGAAACCGATTTAGTTAGCGTTTATTATTATACAAGCTTCTGCCCGCGACTTCGTCTGCGTAGAATTATACATAAAACCTTCCTCTTGAATCACTCTATCTATTAAAAACCCGCATCAAAATCCGTTGTGTAGTTTTGAAGATATAAGCATACATAGGGACGTAGGGACAGAAAGCGACTTTGTTTTATACTATGTAGTGATGGGCAAACGTAGCGTAGTTTTACATTGATACCGATTTAGTTAGCTTTTATTATTATACTAGCTTCTGCCCGCGACTTCGTCTGCGTAGAATTATACATAAAAACCTTCCTCCTGAATCACTCTATCTATTAAAAAAAACCGCATCAAAATCCGTTGTGTAGTTTTGAAGATATAAGCATACATAGGGACATAGGGAAATAGGGACATAGAGACAGAGAAAGCGACTTTGTTTTATACTATGTAGTGATGGGCAAACGTAGCGTAGTTTTACATTGATACCGATTTAGTTAGCTTTTATTATTATACTAGCTTCTGCCCGCGACTTCGTCTGCGTAGAATTATACATAAAAACCTTCCTCCTGAATCACTCTATCTATTAAAAAAAACCGCATCAAAATCCGTTGTGTAGTTTTGAAGATATAAGCATACATAGGGACATAGGGAAATAGGGACATAGAGACAGAGAAAGCGACTTTGTTTTATACTATGTAGTGATGGGCAAACGTAGCGTAGTTTTACATTGATACCGATTTAGTTAGCTTTTATTATTATACTAGCTTCTGCCCGCGACTTCGTCTGCGTAGAATTATACATAAAACCTTCCTCTTGAATCACTCTATCTATTAAAAAAAACCGCATCAAAATCCGTTGTGTAGTTTTGAAGATATAAGCATACATAGGGACACGGGGACAGAAAAAGCGACTTTATTTTATACTATGTATATTGATGATTGATTGAAATCGACTCGTCCTATGCGTTTTAACCATTCATTTCGACTGAAAAAAAAACAATTACGATCTTAGTAAATTCAAGTGAATGTAAAAAAAAAATAACTTAAAAATTTCATTTAAATCGGTCCAACAGTTTTGGAGATTAGCGAACACAGACATAGGTAAATGAACACATCCATACAGACATACAGACGGACAAATATTATAAAATCTACTTTTTTGTGTTTTATTAATCTTCCCTACGTTAGCACTCATTTTGGATGAATTTATTTAAGGTGGTTCGATTCCCATACATATAGGTACACATACACAAATCACGTCTTTATCCCTTACGGGGTAGACAGAGCCTAAGGTAACAAGACCTGGGGTGCGAGTCGAGTTACCTCCACGTGTGGTCAAGAGCTGCAGTTCCTTTTTGGATCCGTCCGGGGGGAAGAGCAGTGCTTGATCTGGTGCACCCTGGGCATCGGCTAATGATTTCTTGGCAGTTTCTGAGGGATATCATTGACCTTTACCGTAGTACTTTGCCGACATTTTGTCACAAGATTTTTTAATTATATTCTTGTTACTTTGACATTAGCGAAGTTGTCGTCGCTATAACGACTTGATACGCCACAAATAAGAAGAAAAAGAAGAAGAAGACCTAACGGCCACGTTTAGCAAGACTGTGGGCGTTTAGGTGGAAACTGTGGAAAGTGCATGGAATCTAAATAGTGATGGGTTGCTAGCCGCATCGCCTATAAACAGGATACACCCCTAATATAATACTCCTTTCATCCACTCAAAGGTTGACTGGAAGAGATCCCTTAACGGGATAAGTCCGCCTTTGTGCATGTATCTCAGTGTTTGTCAATTGTATTTGTCTTGTTTATTTTGCACAATAAAGAGTTTACATACATACATACATGATTCCTAAGATTATGGCCCATTCGCTCAATGGGATTTTACCATCTGCGCGGGAAGAGAAGCAACTGGTACATTCTATGTTTTTTCTTTACTCCCAGACCAGCATGGAAGAACCCACTCACTCATGGATACTAATTGATTTATCTTATTTGCATCTTAGTCCTCTAGGTTGGCAACGCATCTGCAATCCCTCCGGGGTCGCGGGTGTCTATGGGCAGTGGTGATCACTTACCATCAGGTGACCCACTTGCTCGTTTGCCTTCCTATTCATATAAAAAAAAAATTCAACAACCAGCTTCTGCCCGCGACTTCGTCTGCGTAGAATTATACATAAAAACCTTCCTATTGAATCACTCTATCTATTAAAAACCCGCATCAAAATCCGTTGTGTAGTTTTGAAGATATAAGCATACATAGGGACATAGGGACAGAAAGCGACTTTGTTTTATACTATGTAGTGATGGGCAAACGTAGCGTAGTTTTACATTGAAACCGATTTAGTTAGCGTTTATTATTATACAAGCTTCTGCCCGCGACTTCGTCTGCGTAGAATTATACATAAAACCTTCCTCTTGAATCACTCTATCTATTAAAAACCCGCATCAAAATCCGTTGTGTAGTTTTGAAGATATAAGCATACATAGGGACGTAGGGACAGAAAGCGACTTTGTTTTATACTATGTAGTGATGGGCAAACGTAGCGTAGTTTTACATTGATACCGATTTAGTTAGCTTTTATTATTATACTAGCTTCTGCCCGCGACTTCGTCTGCGTAGAATTATACATAAAAACCTTCCTCCTGAATCACTCTATCTATTAAAAAAAACCGCATCAAAATCCGTTGTGTAGTTTTGAAGATATAAGCATACATAGGGACATAGGGAAATAGGGACATAGAGACAGAGAAAGCGACTTTGTTTTATACTATGTAGTGATGGGCAAACGTAGCGTAGTTTTACATTGATACCGATTTAGTTAGCTTTTATTATTATACTAGCTTCTGCCCGCGACTTCGTCTGCGTAGAATTATACATAAAAACCTTCCTCCTGAATCACTCTATCTATTAAAAAAAACCGCATCAAAATCCGTTGTGTAGTTTTGAAGATATAAGCATACATAGGGACATAGGGAAATAGGGACATAGAGACAGAGAAAGCGACTTTGTTTTATACTATGTAGTGATGGGCAAACGTTAAAGTTTTACATTGAAACCGATTTAGTTAGCGTTTATTATTATACAAGCTTCTGCCCGCGACTTCGTCTGCGTAGAATTATACATAAAAACCTTCCTATTGAATCACTCTATCTATTAAAAACCCGCATCAAAATCCGTTGTGTAGTTTTGAAGATACACACATACATAGGGACATATATAGGGACAGAGAAAGCGACTTTGTTTTATACTATGTAGTGATGGTGATAGTGGTTATACTTACTTGTATTTGTGAGCTTGTTGTAGGTTCAGATGGAACTGTTGATTCGTGTTTCTCTATTGATGATTTATCAATTTGCATATGTTCGTGAGACTGGCGAGGTAATGATTTAGTGGGCACTGCGTCACTTTTCAGCCGTTTAGAAATTGAAGTTATAATTGCGGAGTCATCAAAATGTTCTGAACATACGAAGTTACTTTTGGCCTTGTCAAGTAAATCTTCTCTGTTGATTGCTTTTAGCCATTCTTGTCGTCTGAAATATATATAATGCTAGTTCACAATCCGATCAAGTTAATTTAATATTATGTATCACTAGCTGGTGCTGTTGCCCGCAACTCCGTCTGCGTAGAATTCGTTTATCGCTATCCCGCAGGAATTACGCAATTTTGCGGGATACAAAGTAGCCTATGTGTTATTCCAGACTATAATCTATCTGTGTTCCAAATTTCATCCAGATCTGTCCAGCCGATCTGGCGTGAAAGAGTAACAAACATCCAAACATACTCACAAACTTTCACATTTATAATATTAGTAGGATGATACACATAGGATAGGATAACACAGCTGAAGTGGCGATGGGCGCGGCACTTGGCAAGACGAAACGACGACAGATGGTCGAAGGTCACAGAGTGGCCAAGACTGGGTCGGAGGTCAGTGGGCAGACCATCAGCCCGTTGGTCAGATGACATCTGTCATTCGGCTGGAAAACTGTGGATGAGAGTGGCACGGGACCGGGCAAAGAAGTGAAGACCAGTGGGTGGATGTGGGCTGATTAGATAAATCATGATACAATTGGCATTGTTAATTTTTTTTAGTATGCTCCAATTCGAAAACCATTTCGAGGAAAACCATCAATTATCCGATTTGTTTTGTCCGATTTCAAAAATACTTTATGATTGCAGATATTTTTGTAAAAGTACTTTGAACCTTTGTTTGGCCGAACGACCGGGTTTTTAGACAGAATCCAGCATCGAATGTTTGCCACAAAAATGAAAAAAAAAGTTTGGCTATGGCAACTGTCACGTGTCACTGTCAAATCTAACAAAACCATAGACAACGCCGTTTTTTTTATAGCCAGCCGAACGAAGGCGATTGGGATTCTGTCTAAATTCACGAATTATCAAACAGCGAAAAAATATTTATTATTAATTAACAAAGCTACGTAAAAGCATAATATTCAAATTAGTTGCTTGAAATAGTCCATTTTATCAAATAAAGGTGTTAAAAGCACAGCTTAAAAAAAATGAACAATGCCAATTATCTCTTGGTATATATCAATAGAGAAATTATATTTTTTGTGGCATAAATTTGATGTAGACTTATTTACGGAAATGTTCCTATAGCTCTCGGACTTATATCGTCTACTTTAAGTATATTGACAAACTTAAGTATTTTTTGTTTGTTTTTAAGTAATCTCCATTATACATATTACAGAACAAAGTTTGTCTGTCTCTCTGCGCGCTATCTCAGAAACTACTAGTGCGATTTTGACGCGGTTTGCATCGTCGTTTAGGAAATTTATTCCGAAAGATTTACGTGTATAATCATATTTCATTTGATGGTTTAAATTAAATACAAGAAAACTTACCTTTCAATATCTTTCGGTATTCTAAAAAATGATGATCCCGTATCCTTTATCTTCCTTTTATTTACACACCCGTAAACACAACAATACGTCTTATACTTATCATTATTTTGTTTGGAAGTCATTGTTCGTGCATAATAACCAGGTAGGTGCAGGTACACAAATAGCGCGCGGCGCGGCTCGCGTGGGAGGCGAGCGGCAACCTACTGCCTTTAGCCTGCCCGGCAGGACCGTCCCACGGTACCCGCCGGTTCAACGCACCTAAACTGCACTGTACATAGGGTTGCCAGCTTGCCAGATCGAATGACCCTATTGAAGAGGGAAAAAAAATTTTTTTCGGCATTCTGGGACGGGTCGGGAAAAAATAAAATAAAATTTTAAAAACCCCGTTCGCTCGAAACTGGCGGCAACGCTTCGCTTGACAAAATTGTTGAACTTTTAATTATGGTTTTAACTTTTAATATGAAGTTGTTTTTCGGGAGAATTTTACTCTGTCGGAATTCGGGAGCACATACTAAAATTCGCGAGAAACCTACCAAATCCCTAACATCTAGCAAGTGTACACCCCCTGGTGATGGGTTGCTAGCACAGAGCAAAAACAAAGAGGAGGTGTGGTAATAAGATTTCCCTATGAAATATCGCGTGACATTTTGCGGGGTGCGGGGTTGTGGAACTCCGCCCACTTTTCAATTTTCCATCAGTCGGTTAGTAGCGAAACCGTCACTACGTAGTTCAGCTATATCACACTATAGTATTTCCAATCATTTATTTTCTCGATGACAGCTCCCGTAGAATGTAACTGCGCTTTTTACGCAAAAAATAACTTTTAAATGCGAGGCATAAAAAATATGACAACTGCCTAATTTTGTTCGTTGATCCCATATAATATTCATCTAAGACAAATTGAGTCCATATATGCAGTAATATCTTTTTAAAGTACGATAAACAATAAACGTTTTAATAAAGTTACATTCTATGGCAATGCAAATAGTGATGTTATGATAAAAAATAGATAATAAGGTATAATGTAATTATTCAATATGCTGTGAGATGTTTATTTTGTGTTTTTCTTGTCAGGTCTTAAAATTAACGGTGGAGAAATGATGTGTATTTGTTTCGAACACCAAAACAAACGCGTGCAACTGTCATTCGGCCATTTTGCACGCTTAGTAATAAATTAGCATTCAAGTAAGTCGGTTGTTTTATTCGCTCCATAGCTGAATACTTCTAAACTACTCGTAGGTATATATAAAATTGAATTGATATCGTATCTACTGATCACTTATTAGGTTCCAACACTATAACTATCAAACTACATCTGTCATCGAGAAAATAAATGGTTGGAACAACTATAGATGTCAATAAGTGTAAAAGTAAGCTGTAATATAAGAAATAAAATGAAATAGGTATGTACATACTTATTCTCCCAAAAATTAAAAGTCGGTTATACAAACAATATCGAAACTTACCGACAAATCCAGTTTTAAACTAGGTAGAATACCCTTCTTTAATTTTTTATGGCCTTTTTTTGTCACTATGAAGTCTGCATTATTAAAATGGCAAGAACAAATCTTTGTATATTTTGTCGGAGTCCAGTTCGGTCTATTCATTTTTGTGATCCATTGTTGTTTTAAATTATCATCGGATGGAAATCTAAAACAAATATAAAAAGAAATGGAATTAACTAAGTGGTAAATTATGTTAATATGGATAAAATGTTTATTTAATATTCGAAGTTCTTTCAATTCATGAACAGTCACGGAGAATAATATGTATACAACTCAGAACTTTGTTACTTCAAAATATTTGCTATTAAAATGTATTGTTATTTAATTACTGACCATAGCCGTGCGTTATTCGGTAAAATTATTAGATTGTAATTACGGCTCTGGATATTTGGTACGTTGAAAATAGTTGTTCTAATTGACGATAGATGGCGGCCTGTTCACAAAATATTTATAAAACTACTAAAGTACTGTTTTGGCGACTAAAAAGTATTTAGGACTAAATGTATACTTTAGTTTTCAGTATCCACGTATGATTATTGCAATATACTAATGCGGAACTTTACGTACTTAAATTTTTAATTCACAAAAGTTATGCCATCTAGTGTCGAGAAGTATAATTTATACTTGAAAGCCGAAAATTTTCTAGAACTATTTTAATAATTACGTATAAAATTACTTACAAATGAAATGTGATACCATTCATAGCATCAGAACGTCTGTCTGAATAACTTTGACACAATAAAACACAACACTTCATCCTTTTCTTCTTAAAACCGCGAAAACACACCGATAATGCGAGTCTCGATACATGTGCAGCTGACGAACGCTGACAACATACTAACTAAGGCCCGCCCACAATGATGACGTCAGGACCTAGTTGAAAATCACAGTGCACAGTTGCTTAAGCGCCCGGTAAACGATCAAATTGTTTGTCAAACTTTACATGTTTGTCAAACAATTTGATCGTGTACGGCTGTGTTTGAGGCGTTTGTCAAACAATCTACGTGTTTGATGCGTTTGATGAAAATCTGGATTGATGTCGATTTTGACAAACAGGTTTGAACGTGTACGACGGTGTTTGTCAAACAAGATCTCGGTAGAAGAAGTTTGACCGTTTGCGCGGGGCGCTGCAACAAATTTGTTTGATATTTGGTTTGATCGTTTACGCTCATGTTTGATGAAAACGTGAAGTTTGACAAGCAAGTTTGTCAAACAAATTTGATCGTTTACGGGGCCCTTTTGGCCAGCTCCTCTTTGTTTTTGCTCTTTGGTGTTGCTAGCATCGCCTACAACATGATTCCTAAGATTTTTGCGTATTCCCTCGATAGGCGGGACTATGTTACATTCTATGTTTTTTCTTTACTTCCAGACCAGCGTGGAAGAAATTATAAACTAAGAGGTTTTTTTTTTAATATGAATAGGAAGGCAAACGAGCAAGTGGGTCACCTGATGGTAAGTGATCACCACTGCCCATAGACACCCGCAACCCCGGAGGGATTGCAGATGCGTTGCCAACCTAGAGGACTAAGATGAAATGCCTCTTGTGCCCGTAATTTCCCCGGCTGTCTTACCTATTACCTACTTAGCGGCAGGATTAGCGAGTAAGATGGTGGTAGCGATCCGGACGGACCTTGCACAAGGCCCTACCACCCGCAGGTATTATGAACTAACGAAAACCACTCACCCGATGCCTCCTTAGTCTCTGGTACAGCGTCTTCAGCTTCCTCTTACACAGCTTCAGCTGCGCTTCCAACGTGCTGATGCTCTTCTTCCTCTTTTTCGGAACATACTCTGGTTCTACATCAGTTTCACACAACGCTGAAGGCTGGTCTTCCGAATAAACTGTAGCGGGGTAGACAGTTGGATTGTCGGTTGCTTCTGGTGCGGCGGGGAGATCAAAGTAGACGTAAGATTTAGGTTTTGGCTCGTTCAGGTTAGCGAATCGTATGCCCAGTGGTATCCCCGGTAGGATCTTGGGGTACCCGCTCTGAACGACACGCCGGAGGCCCTTTTTTGTGTAGTACAGTTCGTTTTCGTTGAAGTGGGCTGAGCACACGACGCTGCGCGAGGTCGGCGTCCACGTGGGCTCGTTCCTGCTGCCCCGGATTACGGCGACCCATTTCTTTTTCACGTATTCGTTGCGGTTTGGAAATCTGTAACAAAGGGTTAATTACGTGGATGATTTTTCAAAGGCGTCAGGCTCCAGGCTTGCTTCCATGCTGGTCTGGGAGTAAAGAAAAAGCATAGAATGTACCAGTTGCTTCTCTTCCTGCGCAGATGGTAAAAGCCCATCGAGGGAATGGGCGAAAGTCTTAGGAGTCATGTTATAGGCGATGCGGCTAACAATCCATCACTATTGTTGTTCCCCTTTCCACCTATACGCCCACAATCATGCTAAACGTGGCCTTTAAGTCTTGTTACCTTAGTTAGGCTCTGTCTACCCCGTAAAGGATAAAGACGTGATTTATGTATGTGTGTGTGTGTGTGTGTGTGTGTGTCAGGCTCCAAATGAAAGAGATGAGACGATCACTGACAAGTTGGTACTCTTCTCGGTGATTGTCAACGTCAACAAGAGATGAGCTTAGCTAGAATTAAAAACACGTCAGGCCATATTGAATCTTATGACGCGTTTATTTTTCACTCGACACGTTTTATTTACTTATGTCATTGTGTACCACAGATTCAAGCAGCCTTTTTTTTATTTTGACGTACTGCTTATCAGGCAGGACTTTTTGGCAAATCATTCGTTCAATTGCTTTGAAAAATGGCTCGCAGTCGCTTTCGAAAGCGATGCCAAGCCGATCGAGTTACGTGGAAAGATTGTTTTCATTTTGAAACCAATCTCGGAATCAACTGTCAAAAATGAAGACGATGCTGATTGCGAGCGAGTTGCGTAATAAGCCTGCAGTTTTCTAGTGTGTTCCATACTTTTGGATACTTTGGCTGCTACCGTACTAATGTCGGCTTGAATGTTAAAGCCTCCGTATTCATGGTAAACTTTTGTTTAGCAACAAAGTTGAATCAACGTGTTGCGGAGTTGTTATGCATAAAGCTGTTATGTTATGCTGTATATGCATAAAGTGTGTAATTTATAAGTCTATGTAGGTACCTAATTAGTTTGCGTACTTATGTTATTATTATCATTATTGTTTTTTCTTTATTTCTTTTAATTTTAGTTGATTGTAATGTTATTGATTAAGGAATTTGGTTTCTCGGCGTATTGGTTCGCTGTAATGCCGTGTAAATAAATTGAATAATAAATAAATAAATAAATAAATGTTGCTGGCAACACTGCGTGTTGTAGAGGTGATAGCGTCATGTTGACAAGCTCTCGCCCGACAAGCGTAAACATTGATTCAACTTTGTTGCTAAACAGATGTTTGTCATGAATACGAGGCTTTACAAAGTACTAGCTTTTGCCCGCGGCTTCGCACGCGTGAATCATGAGCAAGCGAGCACCCAAACCTGCAAGCATGTAAGTATGCAAGCAGACATGCAAACAGGCATGCAAATAGGCATGCAAGCAGGCATGCAAGCAGGCATGCAAGCAGGCAAGCAAGCATGCAAGCAAGCGTGCAAGCAAGCATGCATGCAAGTAAGCATGCAAAGCAAGGACTCAAGCAAGCATGCAAGCAAGCCCCCGCATTGCCCCACTGCCTTAATTTTTTTCTGAAACTGTAAATATTGCAGGATTTTTATAAAACAAACCTAACCTAACCTATAGAGCTGTCCTAAAATATACCTACCCCAAATATAGCGACTTCATACGCGCTAAGATGTAAAACGAAAAAATAAGTTTTTTCCCGTTCCCGTGAAAATTTTGGGGAGTGCTTTCGGAGTACACTTAAAGCCTTTAAAGAAACACACGTTATAAATGTTAAGTCTCTTTCTTCCGCTGTTTCGTCTGGTAACGTAAAATCCCGTTTTTTCCCGTTTTAGTGTTCCCCTACACTCCCGAATAAACCTACGTGACAAATTTCAACTTTTTATGTCCAGTAGGTAAAACGTAAAATCCCGGTTTTTTCCGTTCCCGTAAAAATGTTAGGAAATCCTTTGTTAATGCTCCCTTACACTCCCTAAGGAAGCTAAATGCTAAATTTCATCTTTCTACGACCAGTAAAACGAAAAATCCCGTATTTCCCTAACCCGTGGGAATTTTGAAAAATACCTTCTTAGTGCACCTCTAGGATACTCAAGGTATATGTGTGCCAAATTTCAAGATTCTAGCCATATTATGCCTACCGCAGTATTTCTTTGTAAACAAATATTTTTCCCGTTCCCGTGGGAATTTTGGAAAGTACTCTCTTAATGCTCCTCTGCACTCCCGAAGCAACCTACATGCCGAATTTCAGCTTTCTGCAACCAGTAAAACGAAAAGTCTCGTTTTTCCCGTTCCCGTGGAAATTTCGGGAAATCCTTTTTTTAGTGCTCCCCTACACTCCCCAAGGGAACTTGAAGACCAAATTTCAGTTTTATACGACCAGTAAAACGAAAAAATCGATCCTGTAGAGCTGAATATATAAATCCCGTTTTTTTCCTTATCCAAAGGGAATTTCCAAAAATCATTTAAACATTATTTTACTATTATAATCACCTACTTCTATGCCAAATTTGAACAGTCTAGTAATTATAGTTCATAGGATTTCGTTTAACTGAATATATAAATCCCGTTTTTTTCCTTATCCCGTGGGAATTTCCAAAAATCCTGAAATCAGTTTCTTCGTTTTGTAATCACCTACTTTTGTATCAAATTTGAAGAGTCTAGTTATTATAGTTACTGAGATAGCGTCACTCGGAGTCGAATATATAATTCCCGTTTTTTCCTTATCCCGTGGGAATTTCCAAAAATCCTTCCTTAGTGGATGCCTACATTGTATAAGGTATCTATGTGCAAAATTTCAAGTCTCTAAGTCCAGTGGTTTGGGCTGTGCGTTGATATATAGTTAAGTCAGTCAGTCAGTCAGTCAGTCAGTCAGTCAGGACTTTGAATTTTATATGTATAGATTTGGCGATGTGCGTGCTCCGGTATATTTGTGCACGATGGATGTCCCGAACAATTTGACGCCTTGGTTGAGTCACTGTTAATGACATTTTGAGTGTTTCCAAGTATTTGATGATCTTGACTGCTACTTACTATAAGACGCTGACTGTACCTGGATGATTTTTGGTACGTTTTCTAAAAATGGAAGCTACATAGATCGATTTATGTATTTATGTACATATGTAGAAAAACGAAGTATACATATAGTTTAATGATACTTTAGTTACTTTAGTTTTCTTCCATGCTGGTCTGGGAGCAAAGAAAAAAACATAGAATGTACCAGTTGCTTCTCTACCCGCGCAGATGGTAAAAGACCATCGAGGGAATGGGCGAAACTTATAGGAATCATGTTATAGGCGATGAGGCTAGCAACCCATCACTATTTTGATTCCATTTTCCACCTATACACCCTCAATCTTGCTAATTGTGGCCTGTAGGCACCTGTTACCTTAGGCTCTGTCTACCCCATAAGGGATAAAGACGTGATTATGTATTCATGTATGTAGAAAAACGAAGTATACATAAATTATACTTTAGTTAAATACCTACATATATGAATAAATATTTAAAAATATATATGTACTTACCAGTAGCGTGGCGTCAAGTATATCAGAAGGCAAGTCGAAGGGCACTTAAGACTTATAACAACAAATACTAAAAACAGAACATTGTTGTGTCTATGTAAAAACCAATATAAAATGACCTCACACTGCCTACATTTTGCTTTGGAGTCAGGGCTCTGCTTACACTGGATTTTATATTCACTTGCCGAATTTGTACGGAAACCTCAGTGCGCTAGTTTGCGACTCGCACTTGGCGGCTTTTTAAACTCTCCCTAGTATACGGTACACTTCACGACATAGTATAAAACAAAGTCGCTTTCTCTGTCCCTAGATGTCCCTATGTCCCTATAGATATGTATGCTTATATCTTCAAAACTACACAACGGATTTTGATGCGGTTTTTTTTAATAGATAGAGTGATTCAAGAGGAAGGTTTTTATGTATAATTCTACGCAGACGAAGTCGCGGGCAGAAGCTAGTACGTAATAAATAAGTCGAAAATCACATTAGTAGGTATTATCACTGTCAATCAATCGACAAAGACACAGTTAGGTATCTATTAAAATGAGATAGTAATAGTAACGTAGGTCATTTATAGTGCCATCTCATTCTAATATATAGCCGTGTCCCTCCCGCTACACCGCTCGATCGTCTCTCAACTTAGCTTTGCGTCTTTATTTACCCGAAAACAGGGTTAATAATTTAATAACGGCAACATTGTTTTTGACGTTTTGTTCGAAGTGAATAACCTCAATTTTTATATTATACAAGCTCTTTTATCTGTATCACCTGTCCCGGTCTGATCAAATCTTGCAAGTGTATTCTGATCTATTTCCAGCTGTCGGATTGACGTGTTTTGACATTCTTACGTAAGTCTAGTGACAATACAATCTTGGAGTGAAATTCTGCCGGGACCGTCTCCGCGGAGAAGTCTTCAACGGTTTGTCCGATTGATTTGAAATTTGGCACAGATAGGACAGAGGACACTGCAAGTACAGTCAACGAAAAGCTTGCATTAAAATGTTTTTTTTTATTTTAAGTTATAATGCTTTCAATTACTCACGTATGAAATGTGATACCGTCTTGCTTTTTGTTCTTCGACGACTGATTTTTACAACCGATAACTACACAGTTAGGCATGGCGGCAAAAAAGTAAAATACGTCAGGCCTCACGCGGGCGACTGCCGCTACTAAGTGAGGCACGCATACAGGCGTAGTTTGGTCGCATGTGTGTGTGCACACGGCGGGGCGTGTACCGAACTCGCTTCGCAGTTCGCAGAACTCGGCCTACTTGTTCGTTCGATGCCAGTTATTTGAAATAACAATGCCGCGGTTTGAATTGTAACGAATAGTTTTATTTGGGTATAAAAAGTTTGAATGCGTAATTAAAGGTAATTGTTAAAAATATAAATTTGTTGTATTTATTTATAGTGTAAAACAGACTAAATTAACTTGAAAATTACGTAGGTAACCAAAATTTTAATTTAGCTATATAAACTAAGTATACTTACCTTACCTAACATTTATGTAAAAAAAGCAAAACATTCTTGCAATAATGATCAAGACATGTTTTTAGAACTTTGTGAATTTGCTTTGACAGCTGATCGTAGTATTGCCATCTAACAACCTTAGGAAATAGCGGCAAATTCAAAAAATCTGCGTGTTGCATCCATGGCTGAACTTTGACGCAACGACTTTGATACTTGATTAGTTCAAAGAATTCAAAAATTCAAAATTTATTTTTGCAAATTGGCCGCCAAGGGCTCTTTTACATGTAATGCTGTAATTGTGTTATGCTGTAATTTTTTATTGACTAAATAAATAAATAAATAAATAAATAATAAATAAATGTATTTTTTTGAAACTACCAGCGCATTCGGAAAGACCAATAAGACCATGATTGCCAAGAAGAATGCTCCGCAAGAAACTTGGCAGAAAGACATTTTTTCAAAATAAAATACAGTAAGAATACTTAAATTCTACTTAAATTAAATACGTTTAGAAAAGGGATGTGTAAGGTCCCCGAGCCTTAAATTATATTAGTCTATAGTAGAGATGTAAAGTCTACCTTACTAGTCATAATACTGATATTTAGAGATAAAGTCCTGATTTATGTGTGTATGTATGTATAGAATGTATAAAAGAAAGAGAGAGAGAGAGAGGGGGGGGCACATATTTCATTTTATTAACAGACAATCGATAGACTTAAAGAGAAAAATGAAACCGTGAAAATGTTTGATTCAAGATTGAAAACCGCCTTTGACGCGTCTCACCGTCTCACGGATCGAACATTGCTCAATGTATAAAACATTACCTAGTCGGCTATGATCCAAAAATACTGAAAAACATGTACAAACTTACAGGGTTAAGTCAAATTACTCTTTGTTCGTGTGTAATTGCGAAGAAAAGGGTTAAAACCCAACCACCTTCTAAAATATTCCTTTTTCTTTACTCCCAGACTGTGTAATCCTAGTAATAGGTATTATAAACGCGAAAGTTTGTAGGTATGGATGGATGGATGGATGTTTGTTACTCTTTCATCTAAGAACGGCTGGACAGATCTGGATGAAATTTGGAACATAGATTATAGTCTGAAATCTTTATCCCGGAAAATTGCGTAATTTCTGCGGGATAGCGATAAACGAATTCTATGCAGACGACGTTGCGGGCAACAGCTAGTATTTTATACAATAAAGAGGCTATTGACACTGCTAGGTATAGAAAATTGAAAATTTTCTGGTGTAAAATTAATAATTTATTGTAATGGCAACAAATTGGTAGTTTTTTTTTAATTCTATGTATTAGTAGTAGCGTATAAAGGGCTAAGCTGGAATATCTCATGTGCCAGTGATTTCACCAGCTATCTACCTTCTCATTAGTAACCATAGCAACAATCTCGACCGTAATTGCTTGCAATACTTACATAACATTTCAGGTTACCATTTTGTTATTGTAAACGAATACCTACGTAAAACCGTCACAACATGGCTGCCAGTGTGTGAGTGCGACCAGCCGTCAACCCGCTTGCGTCACTTGTTTACAGCTCGGAGCGGCAACGTCGCCTCTCTTTAGGGCGGCGGCGGACGGGCGTCTGACACCCTTATTCATAAACGCTCTACAGGCTTCTGCTAACTTAGCAATCGTTTGTCCTTATCTGTGGAAGGCAAATATCAAAGTGACAGATAAAGACAAACGATTGCTAAGTTAGTAGAAGCCTGTAGAGCGTTTATGAACAAGGGGGACCTCTGCCTAGTTTACACCTGACACAAAAAATGATGCTTTTTAGGGTGTGTTTGAGAATAGAATGGTATCTGAATGAAAGTCGTATTTAAAACCAACTCTATATTGACTTCCAAAACAGTTAGACTTCGATATGCTATGAAATTCTCATCATCTATTCTTCTATTCTAATATTATAAAGAGGAAAAATTTGATTGTTTGTTTGTTTGCATTGAATAGGCTCCGAAACTACTGGACCGATTTCAAAAATTCTTTTGCCGTTAGAAAGCTACATTATCACTGAGTGACATAGGCTACTCTTTACCGCGGGAAAATACCTTTTCCTACGGGAAAATTAATTTACCGCGGGCGAAGTTGCGGACGGAAGGCTAGTACAATATAAAACTGTAGGCTTATTGTCTAACTCGCTCGCAATCGCCTTCGTGTTCATTTTGACAGTTCTTGTATGAATGTGACAGCTAGCTGATTCCGATGCCAATTGTCAGCCCATACATGAACACTGTCAAAATGAACACGATGGCGATTGCGAGCGAGTTAGACAATAAACTTATGGGAGCAAAGAAAACACAGAATGTACCAGTTGCTTCTCTTCTATCGAGGGAATGGGCGGAAAAATTAAAAAAAAAACTACGTCTACTTGGCACGAAGCTTAGCAGCCATTAAATCTCGCAAATGTCATATCGGCCAATTAACAAAAGATTTTTGTTTAATTAATAATAGGAAATGAAAATAAAAGAGCTGCAGTTCTTCGATTATTAAGACTGTGAAAAAAAATTGCACCTCTTCAAAAAAACTTCGCTTTCTAATGGCCGAAGGAATCTTTATGGCCGGGTACTAACTGTGCTGTCAGGCGGTTGGAACGCTAGCCCCGCGTCCCAACCGCCCATGACTAGCCATCCTAACCGCTCGCGACCCGCTCGGCAGTCGGCGGGTCGACACAGCTCGCGAGGATCGATATAGCCCTACCGCGAACCGGAGGGTTATGTATGGCTTCATTTCTACAGCTATAACAGACCGAGCCTTACATATACATATATCACGTCTTTATCCCTTACGGGGTAGACAGAGCCTATAACAAAACCTTAAGGCCACGTTTAGCATGATTAAGGTATTGCTGGAAAGGGAAATAAAAATAGTGATGGGTTGCTAGCATTGCCTATAACATGATTCCTAAGATTCGCCCATTTCCTCGATGGGCTTTTACCATCTGCGCGGGGAGAGAAGCAACTGGTACATTCTGGTTTTTCTTTACTCCCAGACCAGAGTGGAAACAAACGTTCAAAAAACGAACCTGTTATTTTCTTAAAGGGCTGGTAACACACCCGTAAGCCCCTTTGTTGTAGGCGGTGGCGTAACTACAGGGTGGCAGGGGTGGCAAATTGCAGGGGCCCCTAGCTCTACGGGCCCCGAACTGGCTTGGGTTAGAGCACAGAAGGGACGCTGATGCACTTCTTTATATTGAGGAAGGAGCCGCATCTGACGAATTTGCCGCGGGCCCCAGACGTTATATAGACTACAGGCCCACGTACAAAAAATGTGGGTCATATGAACCACCAGGTGACGTATATAGGACGATATAAGAGCATAAAATAATAAGATTCAGCACTATGCCGTCACTCGTAAGCTGTCCAACTGGGTGCTGGTCCAATGGATTAGAAGCTGTATTGAAACAGTATGAAACTGATGCCGTACAGAATCAAATGACCAAATTTACCCTGGAAATGGTCAGAAAATAAAAAAAAAATACCGACTTTGTGGCGCACCATTTGTACGGCATCAGTTTCATACTGTTTCAATACAGCTTCTAATCCATTATTCCGCAACGCCGTACAAAAATCATGCGACAAGGGGAAAATATCGAGGGTTGCACTTTTGAATTCTCACCAGCACCCAGTTGGACAGCTTACAAGTGACGGCATAGTGCTGAATCTTATTATTTTATGCTCTTATATCGTCCTATATACGTTACCTGGTGGTTCATATGACCCACATTTTTTGTACGTGGGCCTGTAGTCTAATAGTTACGCCACTGGTTGTAGGTGTCTAAGGGCGGCGGTGATTGCTTGTCATCAGACGACCCGCATGCACGTTTTCCCCTATCACAAAAAAAATACCACGAGGGCCTCTTTCTTTTTTGATTAATTTATTTCGGTTTAGTTTTAGTTGTATTTTTAAATCGTTTGTTAGGGTTTAAATCAATAGAAAATTTCGCATGTTTGGTAACTTCTAGGTTCATAAGACATAATTTCCGAGCATAGTGGAGAAAAAGATTATCTTCGCCTAACCCCCCCTCCCCCCTCTCCTTAGCTAATAAGGAAATGCAAACTCGACCGCTGCATGAGGAAGAAATACTCGATACTCATAAATACTTCCTGTTACAAGTATGAGAACACTTATTTTTAGAATAAAGCACGGCATTCACGGCAGAAGTTGCCTTTTTGTCTACGCAACCATTGTTTCTGCCACTCATGTCAAAAGAAAATCTCCACAAAATTCGCAATTTGAACACGCATTGTTGCTATAGACAAAAAAACGAAGTGATCTTACATGAGTTCCGTTTTTCCTTTGAGGTACGCGGAGGGTGTGGTTGCTGTTTTTTTTTTGGCAAAGGGAAATGCGCCTTGCACCTTTTAACTAAAATTATTTTTGTTATAAATTATTTGATGACTGTCTTTAATGCTGTTTTGATGTGCCTTTACTTGTTAAAATTAAGAGTTCCAGTGCTTTGGTCTATACTTTAATACAATACAATACACAAATCACGTCTTTATCCCTTACGGGGTAGACAGAGCCTAAGGTGACAAAATCTACAGGCCACGTTAAGCAAGATTGTGAGGCCAGTTATAGATAGAAAATGGAATCAAAATAGTAATGGGTTGCTAGCCGCATCGCCTGTAACATGATTCCTATGATTTTCGCCCCTCGATGGGCTTTTACCATCTGCACGGGAAGAGAAGCAACTGGTATATTCTGTGTTTTTTCTTTGCTCCCAGACCAGCATGGAAGTCTAATTAAAGCTATAGTATACTGTAATGCTGGGTAAATTGTTTTATAAATAAATAAATAAAATTATTCCTGTTTTTTTGCTTTATTTGGAGTGTTAGCTCGTGTCTTATATCTTAATTTATTTTATTTGATTACAGATGACAATGACCGAACCAGCAAATCTCATGACGGTAAGACATTAGCCATTAGTCCGAGAGCTGGCTTCAATTTTTGGGTAGGTATTTGAGGCAATCTGAAAACCCACACATGGGTTGACAATTGGCATCGGAATCAGCTAGCTGTCACATTCATACAAGAACTGTGAAATGAACGCGATGGCGATTGCGAGCGAGTTAGACAATAAGCCTACCGGTTAGGTCTTGTTAATCGCGAGAGATATATCTATTTGAGCCTGTCAAGTTTTTCAAATAACTCAAACTCAAACTATTTATTGCAAAAAATGTTGTGACGAAGATGTTATTATGTAGGTATTGTTTTTAACAAAAAAAACCGGTTGCCTGTAAAGTCGGTATACGGGCGAAAGTTTTACGTGACGACTTTGAGTGGTAAAATAATTGGCATTGTTAATTTTTTTTAGTATGCTCCAATTCGAAAACCATTTCGAGGAAAACCATCAATTATCCGATTTATCTTGTCCGATTTCAAAAATACTTTATGATTGCAGATATTTTTGTAAAAGTACTTTGGACCTTTGTTTGACCGAACGACCGGGTTTTTAGACAGAATCCAGCATCGAATGTTTGCCACAAAAATGAAAAAAAAAAAGTTTGGCTAGGGCAACTGTCACGTGTCACTGTCAAATCTACAAAATCATAGACAAAGCCGTTTTTTTTTTATAGCCAGCCGAGCGAAGGCGATTGGGATTCTGTCTAAATTCACGAATTATCGAACAGCGAAAAAATATTTATTATTAATTAACAAAGCTACGTAAAAACATAATATTCAAATTAGTTGCTTGAAATAGTTCATTTTATCAAATAAAGGTGTTAAAAGCACAGCTTAAAAAAAATGAACAATGCCAATTTTAATGTGAATATTCATTCGTATAGTAGGAAGAAGCGCAAGACATGAACCGGTGTGTATGCCTATCTCTCTCACTCTCTCTCTCTCGCTCTGTCTCTCTCGCTCTTAGGCGGGCTAACCATGCCTCTCACTCGCTCTCATTGTGAGCGCATAACGTGAGCGGAGCGTAACGCAGTTTCTTGAAGTGTCACCCGGCAAACCAATTTATAAGACGTTGTCACGTCAAAATACCTACTTCCAATATGTATATACATGGCAAAGTTAAAATTTTCCGTTCAATAAAATGTTGTTTACAGCTTGTCATATTATCAATATTTACAATAATTCGTAGACATCGCTTTTGGAGTCTGAACAGCTGCATTGCGTCGGAAATGTCTATAGGTACATTTTTTTATTCATACAGAGCATAGATAAATCGGCTTAGCTTCCCAGATAT
The DNA here is from genome assembly GCA_949127965.1 of Pandemis corylana. Lineage (NCBI taxonomy): Eukaryota > Metazoa > Arthropoda > Insecta > Lepidoptera > Tortricidae > Pandemis > Pandemis corylana. The sequence goes on along the minus strand of OX421875.1, from coordinate 527,480 downwards.
TTTATGTACCTATATGCTCTTTCCAATTAATTGTCGAGTCTATATGTATTCCCAGTAAGGGGAAGGTTTTTACGCATTCTAATTTTGCATTTTGAAATGAATAGTCTATACAGGGTGTCATAAAACCCTTTAACGATAATTCACCAACTTGTTCGGTATATTGATTTGAACACCCCTGCAAAGTATGAGACCCTAATTACAACTAAAAAAAAAAATTATAAAAAATTATTTAATAGCTTTGCTCAGTGTGCCACAGGCTTAAGCTACTCACATGCCTACTCATAGTTCTACCCGTCAAACTATTGTTGGTGACTACTTCGACATACGGAAGTTTCGCAAATCAGCCAATCAGCCTAAATGAATTAGTTCAAAATCAACCAATCAGCTATGTATCAAGCTTTCGCAACATAAGCGACACACAATGTCCGGTAGCGTAACTAGTTTTATACCGGGAAAATTAAACTTTTGCTGTGAATATTTAGAAGTACAAGCCAAAAACCTAAAGTTGTGAGCATTCGCATATTTTGTATTTCATGCTAATCTTATTGATTACAGACCTTCAGTTATTGTGTCCGTTTTAGTCGCTCATGTCAAATCACACCACCACTCAACGTGAAGCAAACCTCGTAATCACACACACAGTACACACTCAAACATCATTTCGCTTTACTATTTTAATATAAATATTTAAAATAGTTACAAAAAATAATAAACATTGCCACTCAATATCAACTGACGGCCGTCAGTTTTATTTTGTTTTATTATCTTTTCCACTAAGGAAAGGCAAAGGGTTCAATGCCCATACAGCCATGTCTGATGTAATAATGTTTTTGTCAAGTCCCATCGCAGTCAAAGTCGTCTCAGTCCATCCTAGTCATGTCCTGTCAGCTCTTCCTGCCTTCTCTAATTGCCGAACTCAACATTTTTCAAGGTATTTCAAACTATTTTAACCCCCGACGCAAAAACAGGGGAGTTATAAAAGTTTAAAGTCGTTCTCTCTCTCTCTCTCTCTCTCTCTTCTCTCTTTGAGTGTATGTGTGTGTATCTGTTTATGGTATAGTAATAGTAGCTTTCAAGCGGGTGGACCGAAATCCAGTTTCCTTGCAATGGTTTATAGCTATGTTTGGTAAAATTCGGTCCAGCAGTTTGATGAGTTACCAGCTCTTTTCTAAAATTACCTATTTAAAGCATTTTTGGCAAAAAAAAGATTTTTTTTTTATTTACGGTACCTATGCGGTATGATAACTTGAAACACTACGATTGACTTTGTGAGGCTCCATAGCACTTGGTGGGACCGTCCTGTATGGAAGTGGACTCAAACTACTTTGAGTTAAAAAAACGTCTGCCACTATTGATGTTTCGCATCTGCGGCCTGTAAGACCCCGTGTCCCGCAGTCGCTGTACCACACCAAGTATCGTTCTGGCTGCGGGAGCACGTCCCTCCTCCACATACCCCCGCTGTACATATAGCTCGCGTGCACGAGTTATGACGCTTCCACCGTCATTGTAGCACTCTACCATGTGCTGATATTCGACATCAGTATATGCCCGAAAAGGCATCATGAAATACTTTAGATAGGTACTTGAAAACTTCGAGTTTGTAGCAATGCACAGACTACTAAGAGATACTACGTCATGTCATGTCACGCTGTAAATCTATTCTTAAAATCTATTTTATTTGAAAACACAATGAGGTCAAATTTAAAATCAACCCGTTGTCTATTGTTTCGGTATTTTTTTTCAACACACTTGCTCGTAAATTGAGTCTTATTGCACCGCATTTAAGCTCATAATTCAGCTTATTACGCAAAAAATATATTACCGCACGAGTGCGGTAATTTTTTTTTTAATCTCAGCAAAAAGTTCAGTTATGTATAGGAACAAGGAATATTTTCGTGACTATTAAACTATTTTAGGTAAAAGATAATAAATAAACATTTAATTTCGACAAATTATTCATTTTTATCTAAAAGTGACCATAATTTGCATATTTCAGGCATTGATTAATTATTTTTTATTATAATTTTAATATTAGGCTGTATAGCAGTCTGTTGTCAGTGTCTTCGTCACGCGCGTGCTAAGTGCACAGCGCGCATGCGCGAGTGCTGCGCGCGGATTGGCGCGGAGAAATAATATCTGCCGCCATTTTTCACTGATATTGTTGATTCAGACTTTGTTATTTATGTATGTATCTTTTTTGACAGTTACACAACTGTTGTTTCTCTTTTTTGTAGAATAAAGCATTTACTATTTACTACTATCGATGACTTCAAGGATCAGTTTCGTTTAGAGAATATCAAAATGCACAGCCCAAGCGTTCACGCGTGAAGAGACTCAAAAGCCATCCCACACTCACATTCATGCTTAGGTGTTGACGTTTCTCAGGTACCACGATGATGGTTTTTTTTTATGTTAGAGAGGCCAGACAGACGAACGATGAATTATGTACCGCAATGGAGCTACCACAAACAAGCACGTTTACCTCTTCTAGAAGACGCGGGCGATCACGTGGTGTTCACTCAAATATGAACAGTCAAAAAACATTTGTCAAAACATCGTGTTTGTAATTTTCGATGTAGAATACAATTTTAGTTTCTTTTATGTAAAAAAGAGAAATAATCTAAATAAAACTGTGATTCTTTGCGGATATCCGCTCAACAATTAATGTGTGTGTGTAAGAGAGTGTTTAATAATTGTGGCTTTAAGTGTATTACGTGATTTTGTATTGATACAGAATAATGTAAGTATAATCATAAGCAACAATTACAGATATCCATTTTATTCCATCTCCTAACACATAATCCTTTTAAAAACATCTCTAGGTACTTTTTTAAAGCACACAAAGAATTGTAATTAGATTACAATTATTTTCGCAATTCGCTTCACACGCACGCTAACGTTTGCCAGGTCGTACTGTGGATTTTCTAAAACGAATCTTGAATAATTTGAAAAGATCATTTATCAATAAGGAAATCCGGTCAAAGTTTTATGGTAGTTTGAAAGCAAGTGCGAGCGAAGTTTTAGTGTTTAGTTACAAACAATAACGTTTTGAGTAGCGCTACTCACGTAACTTATGAATGAAAAGGTACACTGAGAGCATAGTCCTTAAATGCATCTTAAGATTCGTTAATTAAACGGTCAATTAATTAACCACGAGCGTCAAACTTTGCCAGGGTGTTCAGATAGACTTACCTGACAATTCTGTAAAAGGACGTTAAAGGGTTTTCTGACACCCTGTATTTATGCTACGTTTCTTATGGGGCCGGAACTGTATGAGTTTTGTTTTCGTAAAATTAAACGTATGCTCATAAAACTGTTGATCTGGTGACCGTTTATTTAATTTAGTCGACTTATCCATACTATTCTAAAGAACTGAGAACTGAGGCTGACAGTGGCGTAACTATAACGTCTGGGGCCCGCGGCAAATGCGTCAGATGGGGCTCCTTCCTCAATATAAAGAAGTGCATCAGCGTCCCTTCTGTGCTAAAACCATGCCAGTTCGGAGCCCCGTAGCGCTAGGGGCCCCTGGCATTTTGCCACCCCTGCCACCCTATAGTTACGCCACTGGAGGTTGAATTACTTAAATGTGCTGTTAAACGTGAATACTGTTTTGCCAATGATATAAACTTTTTGTAATTTGTTTATGAGCCATGTATGACTGTTTGTGTCCCTATATAAGTAAACTAGCCTTCCGTCCGCAGCTTCGCCCGCGATAAATTAATTTTCCCGTAGGAATAGGTATTTTCCCGCAGTAAAAAGTAGCCTATATCACTCAGTGATAATGTAGTTTTCTAACGGCAAAAGTATTTTTAAAATCGGTCCAGTAGTTTCGGAGCCTATTCAATGCAAACAAACAAACAAACAAACAATCAAATTTTTCCTCTTTATAATATTAGTATAGATAAATAAATAACTGCAACGCTTTGTCCTAACTAAATATTTAAACGCCATCTTCAAATATTACAAACATGACAGAACGGGAATAGAACCCGGAACGCTGTGCCGCCAAGTAGGTCGCCCTCGGCAGTATGCGGCGTGTCATACTTAAGAGCGTTTATTACATTTTGTACATACATATATACCATCACGACTCTTGCCCACAGGGGTAGGCAGAGACTACTTTGTTCAACTTGCCATGGTTTGTTTCATTTAAAATGACGAAAAGTACTTAAAACCGACGTCTATTGTCCAATTGTTAACTTCAAGTGGGGTTGTAAAACCATATATTAGGGTTAGCTAAAAGTATACCGTGAACAAACAATCTTGATAGTTTTGATGTTGTTGGTCGGTGTTACACTAGACGACGTGCGTTTCTAAAATAATAATTATATACTAATAATTATATTATTATAATTATATTATATACTGTGTCAATATCACTTATACGATGACATACTTCTTTCGCTTCATCCACATTCATCAATCTCTTCATACATGCTCGCAGTATTTTATTTTCGTGTTAATAGAAAATAAGAATATATTAGACTACAGGCCCATGTCCAAAAAATGTGGGTCATATGAACCACCAGGTGACGTATATAGGACGATATAAGAGCATAAAATAATAAGATTCAGCACTATGCCGTCACTTGTAAGCTGTCCAACTGAGTGCTGGTGAGAATTCAAAAGTGCAGGTAGAGCGAGTACATTTTGGTCATACATTTTTGTACGGCATTTTTACCATCGATAAATCCATGAAAAATAATAAGAAAGCGCGCAGTGCCGTAAAAAAATCGTGCGCCACAAAGTCGGTATTTTTTTTTAATTTTCTGACAATTTAATAAGAAAATGAAAGTCCATCACGATTCATTCTAGTATTGGACACATTGATACTCTAAAAATGAAGATCACAACAGACTCGGAAAATTGCTGTTCCCGCGAGATAGCATGTGTATTGTCTATAACACTATAACATGTCTATTGGCACGCTACGCGGAGGAAGTCGCGTCGAGGGCCCGATTTTTGAAATCACATAAATGTGAAAATACCACTCGAAAGTGGTGAAAAATTGTGATGAATTCGAAATACGAGTAGCTTAGAAGGTAATTACGGCTCTCATTAATCTTGTGAACTAGTCAAAACTTTGATTGGAACTGTAGTTTTGAAGATATAAACAGATTTATACCACTTTTGAGTGTGCTTTCATAAATTGGGCCCGAGAAGCTATTCGTAGGTACTAATATTACCTACAAATGCGAAAGTAACCCCGTCTGTCTGTTACCTTTTCACGCTTAAACTACTGAACCGATTTAGTTGACATTTGGTGTACAGATAGATAAATAAATTTGGTGTTTAGAGTCCCAAAAAAATTGCATAGTTCCCTCGGGATAGCGATTATGCGCATGCGGAGACGGAGTCGCGGGCAACAGCTAGTAAGTAATACAACGTATGATCTCCCACTCGCGCTATTCCGGTCCAGCTATTTTGGTCTAATCACTTGTTTACAGCGTTCTTGGCACGCGGCGGCTAAAATTGTGATGTTCCTCATTTGTATAGTTTTTTTTCGGCGTCCAAAATCATTCTAGACGGTTCCATAGTATATAATAGCGTCTCTTAAAGTTGCTCCGGAATATTCCACATACATAAATCACGTTTTTATACCTTACGAGGTAGACTGAGTTTAAGTAACAAGACCCGAAGGCCACGTTTAGAGACCGACCGCTTAAATGAGTCTGCTTGGCGACAAAAATTCGCCTAGTAACAGGGTCACGTGACAGCTAGTAACAGATAGAAAAATTCGAAGGCTTACCCACCTGCTATGTATAGCACGCGTCACGGAATGACGAGGATCCGGGTTCGATTCCCGGCCATAGCTTTACTTTTCGATTTTTTCTGTCGTTCAGTATTTTTTTTTTTCAAAAATTTAATTGAAAAATCTGTAGGGGTTCGAAATCCAACCATCTGCTAAAAACGTTTCAGAAAAATTCTGAGACATTGTAAACTCCGAAAAATTAAGAGAAAAATATGTTGGCAATTAACGTATGAATGCATACAATCTTTTATTATTCACGAACGAACTTTTTCGTGAATTATTTATATCTTAAACGCATTGAATACCTAATCCTTGTTGATCCATATCCCTTTGGCTACTTGTTTTGTTAGTTTAGAATTTAGATTTTTTTTCGTGTAAATAGCTTCCCTAATTTTTAAACATAAAAAAAAACTTGAAATATGGCAATATGTGCGGGCCCTAGAAAAAAAAGGGCTTTAAATTGATATGTCAACTGCTCGCATTGCATGTGACGTTAGGGGACGCAAAAGGAAGAGTCGAGTATTTTCCAAAACGTCAAAAAATACTTCAAGTAAAAATACTTTTTGAATATAGTATTTTTTTTAGCAGTTTTTGCATTTTAGAGCTTAAATTAACTAAATTAGCTATGTTAATCCGCTACTAAATATCAGGTAAGCAAACGAGCCTTTGTATAATCTTTGTTTTAGCAATTAGCAAACACGACTTTGTTTGACACAGTTTGTTCGCTTAATTTGTGTATTGCATACAATTAAAACGAAGGTTACGACTGCCGACAACTCCCGACACATCCGGCGTGGCGCCACTGTCTAAGGCAACCTTCAAAAGGTCATACTCAAATTATAGTTCATATTTTCGCCGCGCGCACTTGTAACTTTGTTTATAGTACCTTGATGATGTCTGAATAATTTAAGAGCTTAACGTATGTAGATAAGGTCCGGATTGGTGTGGTGTTGGTGTGTTTGTATTTTATACGTGCGTAGAAGGTTCCATGCATACGTGACGGGCCTCGGAGTTCTGCTTATAGATATTTAAACCTATTATCATTTACTAGCGACCCGCCCCGGCTTCGCACGGGAGCAATCAGGGTTTCTCTTTTTTTTATATAAGAGGGGGCAAATGAGCAGACGGGTCACCTGATGGAAAGTAATCACCATCGCCCAGGAACACCTGCAAGACTTGGAGAATCACAGGCCCTTTCAAGAAACGCAAGGCTCGCTTTATTCTCTGCTATATGTATTATGCATGTATTTTATACATGTAAACCTTCCTCTTGAATATCCTCCTCTATTAAAAAAACCGCATCAAAGTCCTTTGAGTAGTTTTAAAGATGTAAGCATACGTAGTGACAGACAGCTTAAAGGGACTGTGTTTTATACTATGTAATGTAGTGATTAACCGGACTGACTGACAGACAAATATCCTAAACAGCTCTATACCAAGTGGCGTAGCTACCTAGATAGATGACCAAGGGTCCTTGAGCAAAAATCTGCAACGGGGCCCCTTACTATAACTAAAAAACACACAAATCACGTCTTTGTCCCTTACGGGTTAGACAGAGCCTAAGGCAACAAGACCTAAAGGTCACGTTTAGCATGATTGTGGGCGTATAGATGAAAAAGTGGAATCAAAATAGTGACGGGTTACTAGCCGCATCGCCTATAACATGATTTCGAAGATTTTCGCCCATTCCCTCGATGAGCTTTTATCATCTGCGCGGGAAGAGAAGCAACTGGTGTAATCTATGTTTTTTCTCTATTCTCAGACCATGGAAGCAAATCTATACTAGGTATATCTACCTTGATAATCATAAAAGTTTTAGGGGCTTTTTGTTAGAGCTAATGTCAGGAACTAAACAAGCAATTCTAAAGATTATTTCACTCTTAGAAGCCACAGTGTATCTGTCTAGCGTAAGTTACTTTGTATGCCGATAAAGTCTATGCTGGACGCAGACAAAATCGCCAGCAACTTGTATGTGAATAAATGCTTAGTTTATTAATTAATTTCAAAGTAGGCAAATCGCAAATAACCACGTACCGTACTCAATTTAATAATTTATATACATGATTGTTAATTAGCATTCGTTAGCTTTGTTATGTTTAATTGAGCTAATAAAAAAAAGGATATCAAATTTTATGTTTACACATTTTCCTGAATTTATTGCGCAGTTGCGTTGTTATTGTTTGATCAAGTGGGAACCAATCAATGAACAGCTGCTGCTTGTTGCCATTGGGACAACACATCTGTATTTCGCCATATACTTATACATACTATTGTATTTTTTATGTTTATTTTGCACAACAGAGTTTACATACATACGAAATCGACGAGAATCTACTACGATTTCGAATTGTCAATGGTCATCGACAGTTGTCGAGTTGGTGAAGCAGGGGCATGTTAGTCTCGTGCGTTACTTTGGCCATTTTTACCCGACAGCGCCAGAGGGAGGTTATAGTAAACATGTACAGATAAAAACCTGTACACGTTTACTATAGTATAAAACAAAGTCGCTTTCCGCTCTTTGTAACCGGATGAGATGTTTAACTAATAATAAGTTTCTGTCAAGAATGTCATTATTAATACAAGCTGTTTTGCTGACTGTACTTGCATTGTCATCCGTCCTACATGTGTACCAAATTTCAAGTTAATCGGACCAACCGTTAAAGAGTTGATCCTGCGGAGATGAACCTGGCTTTCAGAACCCACCAACCAGATTATTGTATTGCGATCCGACTAATCAAAGTATGAAAAATTTCAGCTCAACCAGTTGAAGATATCTGCTTCAAAATTGAGACGTAAGATTCCACCCGGACAAACATAGCAAGTTAAATTGCTTTTAAAATCCATTCTATTTTGTAGTTTTCTCGAGCGAGAAAATTGTCGATAGCTTTCTCTTTCTCGCCGGCGCTGGACAAGTGCCTGTAGGTGAAAAGCCTAAGTAAATGACCTGTTTGTGTGAGTAATGTGTGCGAATAGACAAATTGACGTTCCAAATTAGAAGAATGACTTGTTCCCTTGTCGCACAATTTTTGTACGGCGTTGCGGAATAATGGATTAGAAGCTGTATTGAAATTGAAACAGTATGAAACTGATGCCGTACAGATTCAAATGACCAAATTTACCCTGGAAATTGTCAGAAAATAAAAAAAAATACCGACTTTGTGGCGCACCATTTTTATACGGCACTGCGCGCTTTCTTATTATTTTTCATGGATCTATCGATTGTAAAAATGCCGTACAAAAACATATGACCAAAATGTACTCACTCTACCTGCACTTTTGAATTCTCACCAGCACCCAGTTGGACAGCTTACAAGTGACGGCATAGTGCTGAATCTTATTATTTTATGCTCTTATATCGTCCTATATACGTCACCTGGTGGTTCATACGACCCACATTTTTGTACGTGGGCCTGTAGTCTACCATATCAGTTCTGTACACTACTACATACAACAGATCATTTACTTAAGCTTGTCACCTAATGTTCTTAAAACACGTGCCTTGGCAGTTAGTAAGAATATGACACACTGCTATACGACACGATTGTTTTTTCCGTTCAACGGTACTTTGAGTCTCAGTCAGCCAAATGAAGCGTCAGCGCATACGCATGCTGTTTACAGTATTGAAATTTGGTAAAGAGATAGTTTCAGTTCTAGAGGACATAGCGAGGAGGATAGCGAATACCGGATTCTGCGCAGACAAGATTGCGGGCATCAGCTAGTATTCTATGTCTAATGGTCTTGCCACCCGCAAAATTTCTTATTTCGTATTCCTTAATGAAAATCTTGTTAACAGCGCTCTGTGGCTGTGAATTGTCTCCGAACGATATCTCCAAAGTAGTAGGCTTATTGTCTAACTCGCTCGCAATCGCCATCGTGTACATTTTGACAGTTCTTGTATGAATGTGACAGTTAGCTGATTGTCCCAAACATGAAATGTCAAAATGAAAACGTTGGCGATGGCGAGCGAGTTAGACAATAAGCCTACAGGTTTCATTAAATTTAAATTTGCAAGAATATTGCATTACAAAATTTTGCAACTTAGGTAACATCTCTTTGCTTTGGTGCATTGCTACGGATAGGTATGCATTTACCTCTTTTATAACCAGAAATGAATGATTTATGGTTATTAATAACGTTAGTACGCTTGCGGTGCTGTTACGCGTTAATTAGTGTTAAATAAATATAATTCAAGTTAATTAAGTTCATAAATCAAACTCCATCCAGTAGGCTTATTACTTGACTCGCTCGCAATCGCCATCGTGTTCATTTTGACAGTTCATGTATGGGCTGACAATTGACATCGGAATCAAGTAGCTGTCACATTCATACAAGAACTCTCAAAATAAACGCGATGGCGATTGCGAGCGAGTTAGACGATTAAGTCTTCCATGCTGGTCTGGGAGTTAAGAAATACATGGAATTTACCAGTTGCTTCTCTTCCCGCGCAGATGGAAAAGCCCATCGAGGGAATGGGCGAAATTCTAGGAATCATGTTATAGGCGATGCGGCTAACTACCCATCACTATTTTGATTTTCCTTTCCACCTATACGCCCTTAATCATGCTATAATGTGGCCTTAAGGTTTTGTTACCTTAGGCTCTGTCTACCTCGTAAGGGTTAAAGACGTGATATATGTATGTATGTAATCAAACTCCGAAGTGGCTACTATTATTGCTGGATAGAACCACTGCTTGCAAAGAGGTTGTATCAACTAGCTGTTGGCCCGCGAATTTGCGCGGAATTAGACATTTAAATTGATATAATCCTTAGATTTGGAAAAATAAAATTGCGTGCGTCATGGACCGACAAATCAAATGTAACATATTTCATGTACACGACATTACAATCCGAATGCGAACAAAAAAAATAGTATCCTAGGCAGCTTGCATTTCCCCGACATTTTCAACAATAGTAAGTTGTATTTCTTCTTTATTGTAGTAAACATAAATCGCATTAAAACTGTACATTAAAAATTAAAAAATTAGCTACTAAATACTGTGTACAAAATTAACCTAAACCTAGCTTAACTTAAACTACAATTGTTGTTATACATATTTCAAATTTCAACCAATTTACACAAAACGTTGTAACTTATGTTTACATAACCATTCGTCATGAATCAAGATGATGATGACAGTTTTGAGTTTTGACATACTTTATAGTAAGCATCATGAAACTCGATAATACGTCACGAATTTTGACGTCACATGTCCCAAATACTCTATAAATACAAATACTTGCAACGTAACTAAACGTCTGGTAAATTCAACGCACGTCACACCACTAGTATTTAAAAACAAAAGTGCACATTGTCAAAAGAGTGCAATCCGTTTTACACCTTGAATCTCAGTTTTAAAGGTGACTTAACACTGGCTGATCAAGGCGTTCTCTGTGGTAGCGTTCGATTTACGAATTCGTAGCTTAGAGCTGAGGGATATGTGCCAGAGTTGAATACCGGTTATTGAGATTATTCAGTTTCGGAATGAAACGGTAAAATTATTCAACGTTTGCTGACGCATGCGCGTTGCGTCACGATGTGGAAACCGCAGTGTTTTGCACAAGTATTGTTTTGCGATTGGATGGGGATTTACATTCTTATTGTACCTTGTAAGGCTGTGTATGTATATTCATAACTGGTTTGAAATTTTTCGTCAAATAATGAAAGAATATTACACGTAAGAAAAAGGATACAATTATCAACCAAACTTACATTAAAATCTAAATAAAACTAGTTTCTTAACTATGGAATTATTTTTAGTTTATTATTAAGCGACTAGGGACATTAGATATACAGCTTCTATTAAATGAATAGAATAGAATCGTTCATTGTGATTCACGTTACAGTTTTAATGTGAAACATCTTTCATTACTTCCATTATTATTATTTATTGTTATTTGTCGGTTCCATCGCTTTTTTTAGGAGATTGGTCGGATTGACGTGAAATTTGGTATACATTTGTAGAATTGATGAAAATTTTATTTAAAGTAGGTACGGTCGTACTGGGCCTCTTTAAGCCTTATCACAGTTAGTGGTTGGCTTTTTATTTGTCTGTCAGTATCAAAGTACTAAGACGTTGATTGTGAAAAGGTTCCACATAGCCCTAGCATAGTTTTCACAGCTATGTTGAAGACCGGCTTGACAGCTTTTAAATATGAAGCGATTGTATTTTGGGTCGTATAAAAACACGACTTCAAGATCATTTGCGATCGTACACGTTTACATCACAAACTAGAGTAACAACGCATGCGTAAGTTTGCAGCGTCTTAAATGCCAATGATCTTAATTCGAGTAGATTGGCAAAATGAGGTCGCACAAAAAATACGACCGAAGAAATAATTATAGACGGCCATTTTGATTTGTGAGGTTGAAATATTAGTCAATAGGTATGTTTAAGATGCAAGGTCTAAATGAAAGAATGATCGAAAATCTTAGGAATCGTGTTATACATTCATGCTAAACGTGGCCTTTAGGTCTTGTTACCTTATGCTCTGTCTACCTGGTAAGAGATGAAGGCGTGAATGAATAATAATAATAATATAACCTTTTTATTCCGTTTCGCTACATGTAGTTAGTCATTTTTTTAAATAAATTATCACGTGCCTCATGACACAGGCTTCCTTCATTTATTGAAGGGCTTAGGCTATAGTTCCCACGCGGGCCCAGTCCGGATTGGAAACTTCACACACCATTGAATTGCTACGCAGATGTGCGCAGGTTTCCTCACGATGTTTTCCTTCACCGAAAAAACGTGAATTATGTGTGTATTACGTACGGTTTAAAGAGTGACAAGAAAAAGGTTGATCCACGCAAAAGAACCTGCACATGCAGTCAGCGTGTAGTCTTTATAGACCCTTATACGTATCGCTGGCCAAATGTTATCTGAACACACAATGTAATAATATCTAATACACAGTTATTTATATTCTTGGCAGCCTGGAGAGAAAGTTTAACGATTATTGGCAAGGAACTGCATAATCTAAATAAGCAGGCGATTTCGCGCGGCTATATTTGGAAAGCCTGTCTGGGAGACATATCGTTTGGAGACAACTCACAGCCGCAGTGTTGCACGACTAGCACGGGTGCGTGCGAGATTAACTATCCGTCTCTCTCTAGCACGAACAGTAAGAATAGTAGATTATTGCCGAGGCCTGGGAAGTAGCCAATTGCTGGATGAGTAACTTTGTTAAAAACACGAACCGCGTGAGTGTTTTTTAAAGTTACGAATCCAGCAATTGCTTTTCCAGCTGAGGCAGATATAATATTTTTTACAAACATTGAGAGGAGGAGAGTTCTTTATCGAATGACCTTCAGTTTAAACTAACATCACTTGGGTGTTGATGGTCGACTGACATTGAGTTGAATCAGTTTCGGTTAACTTTGATACCATAGACCGACCGCTTAACTTAGTCCTCGCCCGCGCGGGTACAAGAGCACAGGTTTGGACGACAAAGGGGACCGAAAGCAGTGCGGGCGGGCACCTCTCGGGCGAGGACCAAGTTAAGCAGCTTTTTCAGAGGGAAGAGTGAACCGCAACACCTTTAAGAAATCCATTTACCCTCTCTGTTTATCCTGTGGCCTGTAAATTTGTTGTGTTTTTTGTACAATAAAGTGTTATACATACATGCGTACATAAAGTCATACCTATACCACAAAACAGTGTAATTTTTTAGGCTTCCATAGCAAATAGAATTGAGGAATCATTAAAATTCTGTTGTCTCGTCTTTCTATTCCTTTCCCCTCCCCTCCATTTTGATTACTTTCGATACCAAGGGGTTTGGTAGCCATGTTCATTTTAATTACTTACTTAGGTACCTGCTCATAACAAAAATTTAATTTCAGGTATACATATCATAATTTCTAAGCAATTACTGAAAAAATGCCCTTATTATTCGTTTTTATTTATAAAAACCGGTTTTATTGTGTTTAGCGGACAACTCTAAACGAAAAAACACTGGCTGATTCGATTAGTGGCCTATAGTTACCTATTTTCCGATAGTTTTAAACAAATGATTTCGACACGAACGATAAATAAAACAATACTCGCTAGTGTTTTGCAACACATTTCGCATAATTTTAACATTTGTAAATAAAGTAGGAATGCGCTATTGATTATTTAAATTGAATTCTGAGTTGCATATTGTATCATAATTTTTGTACGCAACACGCAACGAAACTGAACCACAGAGAGTAATACTATTCAATTAATATTCCAATATCTTTGCAACTGAAAGTAGCGATCGTTCCAAATCATATTCATTATACCACTGTTATGGTTCCGTCTCACTTTTGCAACGTGTTCAAGCGCCTTGTGAAAGTGTGATAGAAACAAACATATGTTCAAAACGTCCAATTCGGACCGCGTGCCAAATATTGACGTACGGGAACTCGAGACTCGAAGTGAAGTTTCGGAACCACCAAGTAAGTATTGATATTTCGTCCGCCATGGCATCGTCTCGGTGAGTAATAAGTATTTACTCGAAAAAAAATACATAGTTAAATACCTGGTACAAAATACTATAACAACATACTTTGTATTTGTTGGGATTTCGTGTTGAAGTTTGAAGTGAAAAGTTTGCTTTTTTTGAGTGAAATCCACTTATTTTTGTAGTGATGGAGAGGCTGACAAAAGAGTTCGTAAGACTAGTATCGCTTGGTCTTATTTCACGCTTGTGGACGAAGAAAATAGTGTCGCTTCGTGCAATACTTGTGATGCTCAAATTTCGTTCCGATCTTCGATTTCTAACTTGATGAAGCATGTTCGGCGAAAACACAGTGATTTAGAAGCTAGAATGTCTGACGAAGACAAAGATTCCGAATCGGAAGCAGAAGAAACGGCGAAACCGTGAGTATGATTTGTTTACATTTTATAACCTCAAAATTTTTGCGAAAATAAAACAACATGCATACATTACATACCGTCACGCCTCTCCCACAGGGGAGGCAGAGACTACTTTGTTACACTTGCTACGATCCTGACATACTTCTTTCGCTTCATCCACACTCGTCAATCTCTTCATACATGCTCGTCGGTTTCGGGTACCTGACCTTTTTCCAAAATAAAACAATATTGCGTTTTTTATCGAAGAATAATCAATTAGATCCTTGATCTTGAGTTTTTCAGTAAAATCATTCCGAGTTTAACACAAATTCTTACAATTAAAATGTTCTGAAATTTAAACTTTTTTCTAGAAACCTCTCTGGTGACGAAGATAAGGTCCATGGAAGTATAGTGTGGGAACACTTTGAGGTTACCAGCTCTGATAAAAAGATAGCAACATGCTCCGTCTGCCGAGTACCGTTGTCGTTTAAAAACTCTATCAAAACTCTGCTGAAGCATTTGCACAGGAAACACAACATACAGCAGGATGTGGAAGTGTTGCTGTCTGATGATGATGACAAAAGGTTAGTTTTATTAAGAATTACATCTGATTGGTGTATATATTTTTTTTAATCTTAAAATTTTTACAAGGCAAGTGCACCTGTGTTACTATGCCAGCCTTGGATGTCTCTTGGGTCAGATTCATCAAACGCTTCCCTGCCCACTACCAGATTCTCTGGCAGCAAAGTATTTCACAAACCTGTATATTCATACTGCTTTGTTTGATGCTGGAAAACTCAATGTTGTGTTATCTAGATTGCTACCACAATGCTCACTTGTGCTTGCGCTGTTGTGTTTTGGTAAGGAAAGCGAGATGGAGAGAGTATAGGTAGAAAGGGAATTAAAATAGTGATGGGTTGCTAGCCGCATCGCCTATAAAAGTCATGATTCCTATGCCCATTCCCTTCATGGGCTTTTACCATCAGCGCGGGAAGAGAAGCAACTGGTACTTTCTATGTTTTTTCTTTGCTCCCAGACCAGCGTGGAAGCAACACTGACACACAAAGTTCCATTCACCATTAGTTTCTTGTGGATTTTCTTACCACGTTAGGTTCAACTCTGGAAGCAGCTAGAGGCACCAATTTTTCTAGAGCAGCAAACTTAAGGATCTTCAAAAAAAGAGCCTATTTTTTTAAGGGCTGGCAACACAGTCTTAAGGGCAGGAAGGCAGGCAACTTCCTGCAACCAACTTCCTGCTGCAACATTCCCTGAGCGGTACAATTTAGGGATCTTTAAAAAGTGAGCCTTCGTGTTCTTGAAAGGGCCGGCAACGCACCTGTGATTCCCCAAGTCTTGCAGGTGTCTGTGGGCGATGGTGATTACTTTCAGCAGGCAGCAGTGGCGTGGTGTCCATAGAAGTCGATTCCCACCGGCTTGCCTATTATAAGGCAGTTGGGCACTTTCATTGCGCAGAATTAGAGGAAAAGGCAAGTTGCCCTTCGACTTGCCTTCTGATATACTTGACGCCACGCCACTGGTAGGCAGCTACAACAGACATGTTTAACTCGGAAACTATGCCATTCCCCGGGATAAAAGCAGGGTACCAGCTATCTCCGTTTCAAGTTTGATCGAAATCTGTCCAGGCGTGAAGAAGGAACAAACATAAACACTCAAAAACATTCGCATTTGTAATGTTTATCAAACTTTGCCTGTCTCACGTCCTGCCTTTCCTAGGCCCGCGGATCCCATGGAGTCTCCCCCCTTGAGCTTCCGCTCGGCCATCTGGCCTTACTTCCGTGTGACTGACGTGGCCAGCAAGTCTGCCCGCTGCCTGGTCTGCAAGAAGCTGCTATCCTACAAAACCGGCACCTCCAACCTGAGGAAGCATCTAATGAGGAAGCACCCGCTGATAAAGCTGCCTGCGCCCGGAGAAGAGGTTGGTTAGATAGAAACTTATATCACCATGAAACATACATGGAATACTGCATGCTTGGCTGTTAAAAAAAAGAAATCTATACAACACTGAACATTATAATCGGATCCTCGGACGCACGCAGGTATAGCACGCACGAATTTATTTTTGTAAAAGATAAAAATAAAAAACCAAAAACTTGGTTATTTGAACTTTTCACATAAATTTTGAGGTTATGTGGAAAAAGTGTAAAAATAAAAGTTGTAGATCTTTTTATTACCTATAACTTTGCCATTTAACTTTTTTTCATAAGACTTGTAGTTTTGCCGGAAATCGAGATAAACCGTTTTTCACCCTTAAAAACTCACCCCCTTCCCCTTCCCGACCTCAGATCGCCCGTAATTTATTTTTCCTTTAATTTTTGTAATATTCTCTACCTTTTCTAATGGGTTTCATCCTACTATAATTTTCTTTGGTCTCAAAAATTATCGACCCTGGTCTATTTGATAGTGTTTTTATTTAAAAAAAAAAAACGAATTCAAACCTACGAATTTATTTATTGTTTTAGAGGAAAACTATAATCTTGTCTTCCGGAGACCAGCTGTACGAGTTCGAGACCACCAAAGGGGAGAACGAGGAAGACGAGACTGATGCTCAGGTTAGCCGATCTATGAAATGAAATGAATTTTTTTTTGCAAGAACACTGTTCACAAGTTATGGTACACGAGCGTTTTCAAGTACACATGTCCATTTTTTCCAGAATTAAACTATTTTGGGTTTTTCTTACTCAGAATCGTTTACCCTATCGATTCTCAAAAAAAAATGTGTCCCAGATTTTACTATGGATTTTTTTCATGTTTGTCACGTTCCATACATAGCTATATAAAAAAAAGTAACGAACTACTAGGCTTATTACCTAACTCACTCGCAATCGCAATCGTGTTCATTTTGACAGTTCATGTATGGGCTGACAATTGGCATCGGAATCAGCTAGCTGTTACATTCATACAAGAACTGTCAAATAGAAAATGCCTGCGTGGCCTGTAGGTCTTGTTACCTTAGGCTCTGTCTACCCCGTAAGGGATAAAGACGTGATTTGTGTATGTGTATGTATGTGTATTTCTGTATGCTTATTTCCTAACTCGCTCGCAATCGCCATCGTGTTCATTTCGACAGTTCTTGTATGAGTGACAGCTAGCTGATTCCGATGCCAATTGTCAGCCCATACGTGAACTGTCAAAATGAACAAGATGGCGATTGCGAGCGAGTTAGGTATAAGCCTACTGGTTTAAAGCTATTCGATTTTGATATTTGTCTTACAGGAGGAACCAGTAGCGATCGACGAAATATTCCTAGACGAATTCAATGGCAGCATAAACAGGATAGAGAAAGAAACAAAAATAAAAAGCAAAAAGAGAAAGCATAAGAGTCAAAAGATTGTCCTGGACAACTCAGACAGTGAAGATGAGATTGTTTTAAAGAATAAATATGTTAAGAAAGAACAGGATAGCATAGATTTGTTTGCTAGATATTTGGCTTCTTTGCTCAAAGAGTTGCCTAAGCCGGTGTCTAATAGGTTGCAGAAGGAGTTCGTGAGGCAGATAATGAATGCTCAAGTTGAGTCTCCGAGTAATAACGCATACTCAATTACTGTGACCAATGAATCAGTTTATGTACCTGATGATGTTAGGTTTGAAGTCATTGCCAAGGAAGAGGCGGCTGGTAAAATAGCGCGGGAATTGTCAGAATGTATTGTAAGACAATAAAGGATTGTTTTTTAGTATTTGTTTCATTTGGTTCCGCCGTGAGGCATTCCCTCATCCACCACCCAGGGATGCGCCGTGTCGGAGTACACCTCTCTGCCCACTTAGACATCTAAGTTCGTGGGCCCATTGGGGTCCTACGTAGTCTAGTAAAAAAGAGGTTAAGTCTGCAATAAATGACAACCTATTTTCTTTTTTAGTGTAAAAGGAGTTAAGTCTAAAGCTATGTAGAATGTTTTGAATTATCCCCTCTCTAGGACCCCAGCTCTCCTGTTGGTTGGTTGTTTACATCTGGAAAGTAGCAATAACAATGACATTTGTTAGTTTGACATGCGGTCATCTTTAAAACTTTTTTTTAATTTATTTAGCGCGAGAGGTATACTGGGGCAGGTGTTTAGGGTTGCCACCCGTACTTTATAGAGTAGCTTAAGCCAGCGAGTTCGTCTGCGTAGAATTGTACATATAAACTTTCCTCTTGAATCACTATGTATTAAAAAAAAATGCATTAAAATACGTTGCGTAGTTTTAAAAGATCTAAGCGTACATAGGGGCAGACACACAGTGGAAAGCGACTTTGTTTTATACTGTGTAGAGTACAATAACTAACCTATGGAGGCTTTAAGGTACCCGCTTATCTTATCTTATCTTAGTCTAGGGGTCCCTACGGATACACTTCGACCCATTCGTGGATCTTTTGTGTAATTACCCCTCCTTCGCACTATTCCATCGCTTTTACCGCCTCATTCATGAATTGGGTGATTGGGCGCAGCGGTAGTGCCTTGAAATCTCCTGGTTCAGGGTATCCTATGCCGAGGAGTTTCATTACCCCCTGAAACCTTTGCGAAGTATGTCAAGGAGATGGAAATCTCATTTCTAAATAATCTTGAAAAAGTAATGACAAAAACCAGCAAATATTCTGTTATCGCTATTAAAAACGCTAATTTTACTACAACACGTATATGCTTTCCGCCAGATTATTTATTAAAATTACATACCTATGACTGATTCAGAATTTTTACAACGACAACACTTCATAATAAGTAGGTACTTTAGAGAAGGTAAAAAATTCATCAAACTTTACATATAAGTTGAACAACTGTAAATACGTATATCACTACATAGTATAAAACAAAGTCGCTTTCTCTGTCCCCATGTCCCTATGTCCCTTTGTATGCTTATATGTTCAAAACTACACAACGGATTTTGATGCGGTTTTTTTTAATAGATAGAGTGATTCAAGAGGAAGGTTTTTATGTATGATTCCACGCAGACGAAGTCGCGGGCAGAAGCTAGTTGTAAAATAAATAATATTTCTAAACGTTTAAATAGTTGGATTGTTTTATTAATTACTAGCTTATGCCCGCGACTTCGTCCGCGTAGATAAATCCCGTTTTTTTCCTTATCCCGTGGGAATTTCCAAAAATCCTGAAATTAGTTTCTTAGTTTTGTAATCACCTACTTTTGTATCAAATTTGAAGAGTCTAGTTATTATAGTTACTGAGATAGCATCACTCGGAATCGAATATATAATTCCCGTTTTTTCCTTATCCCGTGGGAATTTCCAAAAATCCTTCCTTAGTGGATGCTTACATTGTATAAGGTATCTATGTGCAAAATTTCAAGTCTCGAAGTCCAGTGGTTTGGGCTGTGCTATCCCGCGGGAACTATGCAATTGTCCGGGATAAAAACTATCCTATGTCCTTTCGCGGGACTCAAACTATCTGTATACCAAATTTCAACTAAATCGGCCCAGTGGTTTAAGCGTGAAAAGGTAACAGACAGACAGACAGAGTTACTTTCGCATTTATAATATTAGTAAGGATCTGACAAAACGATAACCCTTACAGTTGGCGGCGTAGGTATGTACGGAAAAAAGGCAGCACAACATGGAACTCTCGCGTTTGGCGTTAAGGTGCGATTTAGATTGAACACGACACCTACCTCATTCTGTAGGCAGACTATCATACTCTGTGACCGGGGGGCTATTCCGAATTCGATTTTCGAATTTCATATCTTACCGTCCCTTTCATTCTCAAGTCATTGACTATTAGTGTGAGCGAAACGGCACGAATGGAACCACGGGCGTAGCAAGTTTTAGTATCAGGGGGGTTCAAGAAAGTAAAACGACTGAAATTATATAAAATAATCCTTATATAAGAAACTAGCTGTTGCCCGCAACTTCGTCTGCATAGAATCCGTTTATCGCCATCCCGCAGGAATTACGCAATTTTCCGGGATAAAAAGTAGCCTATGTGTTATTCCAGACTAATCTATCTATGTTCCAAATTTCATCCAGATCTGTCCAGCCGTTCTGGCATGAAAGAGTAACAAACATCCACCTATTCATACTTACAAACTTTCGCGTTTATAATATTAGTAGGATTGAACACCCCCCGTGAAAGGAACTTCGAAAATCAAATCGAATACCGTAAACCGGGGTGACTTTGAAAAGTAGTTCTTCCAATCGATGTCTTCATCGCCTTGCGTCTGCACACCTAACATTCACCGCATGTAAATACCTACCGAGCTATGCTCGGAGTCTCTCTGAAGGACAGGATTCGTAACGAATACATCCGACAGAGAACCAGAGTTACCCACATAGCTCAAAGAATTAGCAAGCTGAAGTAAGTAACTAAGTAAGTAAGTAAATGCTTTATTGTACAAATATAAAAGAAACAGATACAATTCACAAAAAAATAAAATAACATTAATATATGCACAAAGGCGAACTTATCCCTATAAGGGATCTCTACCAGTTAACCTTTGAGTAGATGAGAAGACCATTAAACGAGGGACCGACAAAATGAAAGTTTAAAATTCCAGATAGTGATTCCAGATAGCCACAATAGAGCGTACATATATATCTAAGAATAATAAACAAAACATAAAAAACTACTAAATATCATTACACACATGCATACATACAAAATACAATATCTAAGGAGATGGTGTGAGCCACATCTTCCTCAAGCCTTCCTTGAACGACGCCACGGAGGCAGACTGCCTGATGGAGGACGGTAACCGATTCCACAGCCTAGCAGAGTGAACTGTGAAGGATTTGGAGTAAGTTTTGGAAGATGAAGTGGCAGTGGGCCGGCCATATCTCGCGAAGAACCGACAACCGCTGGGGGAAACGTGTTCTTGAGTGGAGACCGCGACTCGGCAAACGTAGTGTAGGACGCCCTCCGGCCAGGTGGGACGACGATCTGCGAAAGACTGCAGGCAGATGCTGGATGCGTCAAGCTGAAGACAGGGCGCTACATGGCGCTCATTAGGGGAGGCCTATGTCCAGCAGTGGACTAACATAGGCTGATGATGATGATGATGATGAAATACCTACCGATTTTATTGCAATGTTTAAAACGATCAAAGTAGCCCCAACATTATCAAAGTCACCCCGGTTCCATGAAATTTATTATGCAGAGGGTTTCGAGGGCGATAAATCGATCTAGCTAGTAGAAAAGCGTCCTATGTTTTAATCTAGGTACCAGCCGTTCCAAATTTTATCCAAATCCGTCTAGTGCTTTCAGTGAAGGTACAAACACACACTTACATCGTCACAAACGTTCGCATGTATAATATTACCGACAACGCACTGGCATCGCGTAAAGCGCTGCGGGTGTCTATGGACAGTGGTGATCATTTAACATCAGGTGACCCACTAGTTCGTTTATCTGGCCACTCTAACATAAAAAAATGAGGCTAGGCTTAAAAACGTTTTAATGCGTTGAATCAGCTAATCATTAAACGATAATTAACCAGTTACTCATACCGCAAACTGGTTAAAAATAACTTTATTTGCAGCACTATTAAACTGTAATAAACTGTCAGAATTATTTCGGAATATTTGAGATTTTGAGAAGGTGGTGGGATTAATTTGAGTGAACGCCTCTAGATTTTTCATTTAACATTTTGGTGCCACCCTTGACCGATCAATATAGGAAACATGCCAACTATGATTCAAAGATACTGTAAAACATTAATGCACGTGACTGTTTACTCAAACTAACTATATCTGCTGTAAATTACCGGAACAATTTTAAGTCCCCCTAATAGAATAACGTGTACAATAATAAAAACACTGCACAAAATCTTGTAATGAAAACTGCCCCGTTACTCTACACCAGTTATTTACCGCGTTCGTGCGTGCTCGTGTGTCTCCGTCAAAATTCGGCTTCGGACGCGTGAGCGAGACGTCACCGTTGAGTGAATGAGCTAGAGCGAGAGAAACGGCGCTCAATCCGGCTCAGCTTGTTTGTTATACTAACCAGTTAACCGCAGCAACTGGTTGAAGATTGAAGGTTAACCGTTTGCGATTCGTTTGTTGGTTATTTATCAGTTATTTGTGACAAAATGTCTGACCGTAAGAGAAAGAACTCGAGTGTTATGTGGCGGCATTTTAAAAAGCTTGACGAAACCGGTGTAGCGGCGTGTAATATTTGCAAAGAAAATATAAGTTATAAGTCGACAACGTCAAATTTACGCAGGTTAGTTTTTTTTGTAGAATATGGCTTGATAACTGGACCTTTAGAGATTTATTCTTCGCATCGCTCATTATGCGTTTTCGTTCCGTTCATGCCACTGTCATAAATGTCATAATTAACTTTTTTTTTCCTCGGCCCGCACGAATGCATTGCCATATTTCAAGTTTAAAAAAAGAGCAGTGCTTGGTCCGGTGCGCCCTGGGCAACGGCTAATGATTTCCTGGCAGTTTCTGAGGGATATCATTGACCGTTGGCTAAGAGCCCGACAGGGGGGGAGGGGGGTCTTTGACCATTACCGTACAACGTTGCCGACATTTTGTCACAAGATTTTTAAATAAAAAATTTTACATTGACATTGGCGAAGTTGTCGTCACTATAACGACTTGATACGCCACAAATAAAAGAAGAAGAAGAAGTTTAAAAAAAAAACTTTGTAAAAAATTAGGGAAACTATTTAACGAAAAAAAATATCTAAACTAACAAAACAAGTAACCAAAAGGGATATGGATCAGCAAGTATAGTGGGGTATACATATAAATATATTTTAATAAATGATAATACGAGCCCAAAATTAACTTAAAATAACTAGATACTTACCAAAAAAAACTACCAGTGTTGCCATTACAATGGAACAGTGTTACACCAGTTTTTCACTTTCCCTTATGCTGTACAGTCGACGCCACAAATATCGATACAGTCATCATGTCAAATATGTGTCACCGGCCTTATTGTTTATGGCTAAAGGGTTCGATGTTTTTGACGTCTTGGTAACGAACACGTTTCTTCTATGCCGGTCTGGGAGTAAAGAAAAAACATAGAATTTACCAGTTGCTTCTCTTCCCGCGCAGATGGTAAAAGCGCATGGAGGGACTGGCGAAAGTCTTAGGAATCATGTTATAGGCGATGCGGCTAGCAACCCATCACTATTTTGATTTCCCTTTCCACCTATACGCCCTTAATCATGCTAAACGTGGCCTTCAGGTTTTGTTACTTTAGGCTCTGTCTACCCCGTAAGGGATAAAGACGTGATATATGTATGTCACGTACATATATTTGTATGGGATACCTAGCTGGCTGCCATGCCATGGTGTCCCAGTGGGCTGGGACCCCAACGCGAACGTGTTCGTGACGATTTGTTGTGACAGGCGCGACGCGTTTCTGCTCCAATTGAAACTCATCTTCATTAATAATAATAATATAGCCTTTTTATTCCGAATTCGCTACAATTTCTTTTTTTTTGTTGTTGTTGTTTTTATTATTAAATTGTCGCGTAATTCGGCGTGCCTCATGGCATAGGCCTCCTCCGAGTATTGGAGGGTTCGGGCAATTGTTCCCACGCGCGCCCAGTACGTATTGGGAACTTAACACACACCATTTAATTTCTTCGCAAATGTGTGCAAGGTTTCCTCACGATGTTTTCCTTCACCGAAAAGCTCATGGCGAATTTCTAATGTAATTTTCGCACATAAATTCCGAAAAACTCAGAGGTGCGCGCCCGGGATTTGAACCCACGACGCTCTGCTTGAGAGGCCACAGGTCAAACCACTAGGCTACCACGGCTTTTCATTTTCTTTACTTAAGTCAAATTTAATTATAAAGCTATTTATTTTTATATTTTATACAGCCATATGAGAAGAAGACATGTCGAGGCGTTTGAGGCTTATTATAACAAGAATTTGACGGAACCACAAAAAATAGCAGTTGCTGTTGAAAATACACTAGGAGGTTATAAAGGTGAGGCTGAACCAATCTTTCAACATTAAACCACCAAACCAATCTCTTTGACGGGACCTGAAATGCGCCTGCGCAACTACATAACCACACTGATTATGTCATAAGAAACTTTTTTTTATAAGCCTACTAGCTTATGCCCGTGACTTCGTCCGCGTAGATAAATCCCGTTTTTTTCCTTATCCCGTGAGAATTTCCAAAAATCCTGAAATTAGTTTCTTAGTTTTTTAATCACCTACTTTTGTATCAAATTTGAAGAGTCTAGTTATTATAGTTACTGAGATAGCGTCACTCGGAATCGAATATATAATTCCCGTTTTTTCCTTATCCCGTGGGAATTTCCAAAAATCCTTCCTTAGTGGATGCCTACATTGTATAAGGTATCTATGTGCAAAAATTTCAAGTCTCTAAGTTTAGTGGTTTTTAGGGCAAGGTTTTTATGGAACAAAACATTGAATGTACTGTATATGTACTTCTCCTCCCGCGCAGATGGTAAAAGCCCATTGAGGGAACGGGCGAAAATCATAGGAACTGTGTTATAGGCGATGTGGCTAGCCACCCGTCACTATTTTAATTCATTGACGACCGGATAGCCTAGTGGTTAGTGACCCTGACTATGAAGCTAGAGATCCAGGGTTCAAATCCCAGTAGGGGCAGACAATTGTATGATGAATACGAATGTTTGTTCCCGAGTCATGGATGTTGTATGAATTTAAGTATGTTTTATCTACATTATATAAGTATGTTTATCCGTTGCCTGGTACCCATAGTACAAGCTTTGCTTAGTTTGGGGCTGGGTCAATTGGCATTGTTAATTTTTTTTAAGCTGTGCTTTTAACACCTTTATTTGATAAAATGGACTATTTCAAGCAACTAATTTGAATATTTTGCTTTTACGTAGCTTTGTTAATTAATAATAAATATTTTTTCGCTGTTTGATAATTCGTGAATTTAGACAGAATCCCAATCGCCTTCGTTCGGCTGGCTATAAAAAAAACGGCTTTGTCTATGGTTTTGTAAATTTGACAGTGACACGTGACAGTTGCCATAGCCAAACTTTTTTTTTCATTTTTGTGGCAAACATTCGATGCTGGATTCTGTCTAAAAACCCGGTCGTTCGGTCAAACAAAGGTTCAAAGTACTTTTACAAAAATATCTGCAATCATAAAGTATTTTTGAAATCGGACAAGATAAATCGGATAATTGATGGTTCTCCTCGAAATGGTTTTCGAATTGGAGCATACTAAAAAAAATTAACAATGCCAATTGGTGTAATTTGTCCCGAGATATTTATTTATTTATTTTTATTTATTTTTTTACTTACAACTTACAATCATGCTAAAGTGGCCTTTAGGTCTTGTTACCTGTAAGGGATATAGACGTGATTTGTATTTGCATGTGTATGTGTGTATTTTTGCTGTCCAAATAAAACTGACTTGTGGACACGTTTCTGTGATATTAGAATGAGTAGTGTCAATTTTCAATCTCACAGAAAAAAAATAGTTTTTTTAATTCTCCAAAACAGTTAAACTAGTTTTTTAACCGTTTATTGCTAAACTGTTTTTTGTCTTACGTTTTAATCGAGAATTTTCTGGTTATCGTTAAGTTCGTTAGGCTATCTCAAGGTAATATAAATGATATATTATCCGCCTATGTCCGATAAGCAGTTGTTTTTAGGCATTCGGTAAGCATAATATTCGTCATTCAACAGATAACAGTTTTATTACTATAACAATGATACTAGTGATTTCGTACTTGTACGTATATCAGTGGTCTGTGGCTCAAGCTAAAATTTTCCTTTAAATAAGCAAAAACTGGTCAAATTCCTTAGGAGGCACGACGTGGATCGCATTGGTAATTGTTGAAGTGGAGAGCGGGAGAGAAAACAACGGGACGAATAAATGACTTATGACTTAAACAAACTTTGTTTGGTACAGTCGCCGTCAGATATGTTGTAGCGGGCGAGGTTCCCAAATATCTCGGAGCAACGTTAAATTTCAATAAACTCGTTACACGATCCTGTAGGTCTTGTTACCTTAGGCTTTGTCTACCCCGTAAGGGATAATGACGTGATTTGTGTGTGTGTGTGTGTGTGTGTGTGTGTGTGATCCCACGATCTGCTTGAGAGGCCACAGGTCAAACCACTAAGCTACCACGGCTTTTTTAGTAAACATTATAAATGTTCAAATAGTGTTTTTATAACCTGTTTAGACTAAGCTAGTACTAAATTTGGTAAGTGCTTTAGGGCGGTCCCAAGGGCGTCACTCTGCAAATAAGCTTAGGAAGCCCTGGCATAAGAAAATGAAGATCTATTTTTTTACCTGTCTTGTCTATGTCTACTTTTAATCAACCTAAAATAACCTCACTGCGTACATTTTGCTAAGGAGACAAGGCTCCAAGGGCGTCGCCAGCCGATGGCGCAGGGGGGGGGGGCAAGTTCTCTATGAATGAGAAAAGTAGGTATGAATTGTAGGTAAAGTCGACAGCACATGAAGCTTTTCACTTGTACTACGAGCCTTTTTTAGAATCTCCAGGGGGGGGCAGCTGCCCCTCCCTGCCCCCCCTTGGCGACGCCCTTGCAAGGCTCTGCTAACACTGTACCTATTTATTATTAACTAGCTGTTGCCCGCAACTTCGTCTACATAGAATTCGTTTATCGCTATCCCGCAGGAATCACGCAATTTTCCGGGATAAAAAGTAGCCATGTGTTATTCCAGACTATAATCTATCTATGTTCCAAATTTCATCCAGATCTGTCCAGCCGTCCTGGCGTGAAAGAGTAACAAACATCCATAAATCCATACTCACAAACTTTCGCGTTTACAATATTAATAGGATAGGATAATATAATTAATAAATACGATTAAAATCAGCACCGTCTTGACATGACTATATATATTTTTAAATTAAATTGAAAGTTTCAGAAAGAACTACTTTTTGTTTTCCTAAATTGTATTTTGTTTTCTTTTTTTTACATTCTAATTTATAGTTAAAATTTAGAATTTATTTGGCACGTGTTACTTTTCGAGCAAATAAATGTATAAATTATAAGTGGAAACTGTTTTGGCTTATGTATTTACTATATTCATTAAACTATACGTGTAATTTTGATGCTGTTTGTTTCCCATTTCAATAAATAAAAAAAAGAACCATAAACAAACATGAGTCTCAAACCTATTACATTGGCAGCTATTAATACTAAATGAATTAGCAGTTGGCCAACATTATGAAAATAATCTGACATTTATTCACTTGCAAAATTTGTACGGAACCCTCGTTACCCAGGTCCGACTCCAATGGCCGGTTTTCAATATACTAATTCCGACGAAGGCGCACAGACAAATTGATAATATCCCGAAGTAATAGCCGTCGAACAGTGTTGCCATTCTGTCACCTTTAGTGACATTTATATAGAGGTGAGGTACACAGTGAATCATAAATGGAGGCGACGTTGCGAGACCGTGCATCGGTGGACCGCTGCTCGATCAGTGACACAGTGTCAGTGCACAGTGCGTCGGGAGAAGAATAACGCGTTTATTGTTGCCAGAGGATCTATTAAACCAATGTGAGTATTGTTCTTTGTTTAATACGCAAGCTTCATTTCATTTGGATAGCTGTGGACTAGTTATTATGCCAAAAAGGTTTGGTTTGCTTAAGATATACGTGTTTTAAAGAGTATACAATGCTACCGGCCGCCATGTTGGTTATGGTACTTGAGTTTGGGTGCTACAATGGACACGTTCAAAATAAATATTAAGACAACTATGTTGAGTAAAATAATATTTATTTGCATTAATTACGGTTTTCTTCCATGCTGTCCGGGAGCAAAGAAAAAACAGAATATACCAGTTGCTTCTCTACCCGCGCAGATGGTAAAAGCCCGTCGAGGGAATGGGCGAAAATCATAGGATTAATGTTATAGGCGATGAGGCTAGCAACCCATCACTATTTTGATTTCATTTTTAACCTATACGCCCACAATCATGCTAAATGTGGCCTGTAGGTATCTGTTACCTTGGGCTCTATCTACCCCGTAAGGGATAAAGACGTGATTTGTGTATGTGTGTATGTATTACGGTTTTTATGTAAGAATGATACTTTGTTCGCTTTATTTCGTTTACTATTTTAGTAGTTAGTATATCCATATCCTTATCCTTACTTAATATTATAAATGCGAAAGTAACTGTCTGTCTGTCTGTTAATTTTCACGCTTAAACCGCTGGACCGATTTAGTTGAAATTTGGTATACAGATAGTTTGAGTCCCGGGAAAGGTGTAACGCTTGGCATTTTAAGTGGAGAGAAATTAAATCACTTATTTTATATAACAATATTTAATTTAAAAAATATAAATTATAACTACTAAATTTTGATTAAATAGGCCAACGTTAATTAAATAGTATCTCGGGGGTGGGTTTTAGATTTCACTTAATTATAGTGAGAGAGAGATCGTGTTCACTTAACAAAAGTTCTTATTGGACAGCCACTTCCCTGTAGTGCGGCGCGCGGCGGTAGAAGCGCGCAACCGATGACGTCACGGGTAGACCGGGAGCGTAGACAGTTGAGCAGAAGTGGTAGGCGAGTCCAGTACCCGACTTTAGTCTCCGGTAGCAAAAAACCCTGGAATATCCAAGTTTGGACATTTAGTGGAAAGTCTGATTCCCCGTTACTGACTGCAACATCCGACGGAAAGTGAAGATGGAAGCACTACTAGCAGGATGGCTACCAAAAGCGTTAAATAGTGATCAATGATGTTGCAGCAGCATACAAAATCAGCTTAATTTGGTACGAAGTACTTTGTTACATTATACACAAAAATTATGTTAATTTCCTCAGATGGAAATTAACAACCATAGCACAGTGCTATAAAAGTAGCTGGGGTTTAATATTATGAAACTTGCAAGTTCTTAATTACAATTACAAGCTAATTTGGAATTATATTTTTGACAAGGAGGTAGATAAATGTGAAGCAAGTAAGAACAAAGATAGTTTAATTCCCTAATTATTTATCCACAATTATTCCTTACAATTAATGAAATGTAGCAAGCTGAGTACATGATAAAATAATTAGAATTAGCCATGAAAGTAACTAACTACTGATTTATATTAGTAATAAATTGCAACACTCACCCAGTCGGGGCAAACACAATTCACTTTTATATTATTTTGTAGGAAACTAGGAACTAAGTAATTTTATAGAATAATATAATTAAGTACAATCTCACGAATACTTTAAATCAATCACAATTAGTGACCAGTAATTATATTTGGAGATGTCTAGTTCGGTATCGTCGCTTAGAGAAAGTAATGAGTCCTCTTCACTCTGTCGCGCGAGATACCCCCCTCCCACGCAATTAACTACCGCGATGTATATCGCGTGTTAAACGCCTATTGCATTTAATTAGTTATGTTTTCTCGTGTCAATCTGTTGAGCTACTTGGTTGTTAGGAACTTATTTAGATTTAAGCATTGTAGATAGTTATTTTTTTGTAAATAGTTTAATTAGTGTAAGTTAGTTATAAGTAGAAAATAAGTAGATTGTACGACACAGTTGCTTACTCCTAAGATGCTGTAGCGGTTACGTTACATACCCCCCTTTTTTGGGTAGAATTTTTTCTAAGTAAAATTCTCTATCGCTTACTAACTCAAAAACTACCAGTTACACATACAGCCTTCAACAACATACTTCACTCACTTTTACAAACCGTCTATTCTTCATCTTTCAGAATAACCTTTACACATATATCAATGCGTTAAAGTTTCTCACATACAGAGTATTTTTTAATAACTATAAAATACTCACCAATAGCTAAAGATGGATTTTAAATCATGAAGTCTCATATTTTTTTTTTATATTTTTTTTTTTTATAATATTTTTGTTCTGTTTACCTAGAGATAAGATAACTTATCATGGTATACTACGATAGGTAGTATTAGGTAGTTGTATTGTTTTTAGTTATAATTAGTTTTAAGCACATTGTATAATGAATCCGGTAGAGGATTCTACAACGCACGTAGGCTTAAGTTTTATTTTTTTATTGTAAATATGAGACCAAATTAGTTTGATAGTGATAGGTTTTATTTTATTAGTTTTTATAATTTGTTAGTTTTAAGTCTTTTATATGCCAATCACCTATATTGTTTCCTTGTAAATCCTCCAGTATATAAACTAGTGGTGATTTTTTTGTAAGTATGCGGCATTTAATGTATTTAGGTGCCAGTTTTTTCGCAAATTTACTATCCTTGTCACTTTGATAGTAGGTGCGCTTCCAGACAAAGTCGCCTACGTTAAACTCAGCATGTTTTCTACGTAGGTTATAGTTGCCACAGTTTCTAGAATGAGCTTTTATTAAAGATTGTTGAATTTGGTCAAATATTTTTCTTAGTACACCTAAGTTTTCGGCATACTCATCTCTTGGTGAAAATATAAGATCTTTAATGCCATCGTTGTCGAGATAGTGAGAGCCACAAGTAACTAGTTCTCGACCGAAGACAAGAAAAGATGGGGTAAAACCAGTAACTTCATTTGTGGAGGAATTTATAGCAAACTGTACTTTTGATATGTTATCGTCCCAAGATCGGTGATCGTCATTTTCAATAAAAGATGAGATTGCAGTCATTACAGTTTTGTTGTATCTTTCTACACTGTTCACTTGTGGTGTGTATTTTGCGGTGTATAGGACGTTAGGAACCTTATATTTAGTGACCAGGAGTTTCAGGGTAC
Source organism: Pandemis corylana (assembly GCA_949127965.1). Taxonomy (NCBI): domain Eukaryota; kingdom Metazoa; phylum Arthropoda; class Insecta; order Lepidoptera; family Tortricidae; genus Pandemis; species Pandemis corylana. The sequence continues at coordinate 496,297 of OX421875.1, read as the reverse complement.
TGCTAGTAAACTGTTTACCATTATCCATTAAAATAGTGCTTGGTATACCATGAACAAGGAACACCTTGTCCTCCAGTATACCAGTAATAATTTCAGCTGTAGCACGTCTTATTGGAAACAATAGGCAGTATTTGCTGAAGCAGCAAGTTACAACAAAAAGAAAAGTGTTTTGTTTTCTAGATGACGGCAGTGGTCCAACCAAATCTATACTGATCATCTGAAATGGTCTGCAGCACTCTTTAGGGCGACCCATAGTACCTAGTGTTGTATGATTAGCGTGCTTATAGGACAAACAGACATCACAGTTGCCTATGAAATTAGTCACATCGCGGTGCATATCAGGCCAAAAATATTTTAAACAAAGGCGCTTATAGGTTTTCAGAATACCAAAATGACCAGCTGTAGGGCATGAATGATTTTGCTCTATAATAGTTTGTCTATTTTCAAGGGGAATTACCTCTTTCCACTCGAACTCTCTGGTCAGCGGATTTAAACTTTTTTTATACCGAAACAGTTTGTCATTTTGGACCTGATAGTCCAAGAACGATGTAGGTGAATTCTGACAACCGTTGTAGACGTTGAGATACCAAGGGTCAGTAATGTTCTGAATTAAGTTAGGTGACAGTGGACTTATGTTTGCAATAGGTATGCGAGAAAGACTATCCGGAACTACATTATCGGAACCGCGGCGATGCCTAATTTCACAGTCGAATGCAGAAAGTCTTACACCCCATCTAGCTAAGCGTCCTGTTGGGTTGTTGATGTTTAAAAACCATTTAAGGGCTGAATGATCAGTGTAAATAACAAATTTCTGACCATTTTCTAGATAGCATCGCCAATGTTCAACTGCTGTTAGAACAGCTAACGCCTCGCGCTCCGTAGCGCTATAGTTTTGTTCCTGCTTAGACAGTGATTTGCTCATATAAGCTACAACACTTTCTACACCATCTAAGGTCTGTGTTAGAACCGCGCCAATACCTACATTGCTCGCATCGGTGTGCACTTCGAAAGGTTTAGTGTAGTCAGGACAGGATAAAATAGGTGTAGATACAAGGCATTTTTTAAGAGAGTTAAAGGCGTCATCAGCTTGAGTAGACCATTTAAACGGGGGTGCAGTTTTGGACTGAGAAGTCAATTTATTTAATGGGGCAGCCAGCGTACTGAAATTTGGTATAAATCGCCTATACCACGAAGCAGTGCCGAGAAATCTCCGGACCTCCTTACGGTTTTTAGGAGTCGGGTAGTTCACAATCGCCTCTACTTTGTCAGGGTCGGCATGTAAACCATTAGAGTCGACCACATAGCCTAAATATTTAAGCTGCTCTCTAAAAAACTGACTTTTTTCAAAGTTTATGGTCAAGTTTGCAGTGGCAAGTTTATCCAACACGCGTACTAGCAATGAGATATGTTGATCAAAAGTAGGTGACACAATTACAATATCGTCTATGAAAACAAAGACCTTGTGTTCAAATTCTGGGCCACAAAACAATTGATCAACTAATCGTTGTTGTGTAGCTGGCGCGTTGGTAAGACCGAAAGGCATAGATTTAAATTGATAGGTACCACGAGTTGGTATATAGAAGGCAGTTTTGCACCTATCTTCTTCCCTTAATAATATTTGCCAGAAACTTTTAGACAAATCCAGGCTGGTTAAATATTTGGCATCGCGTAAATTGTCTAGTATTTCCGAAATATATGGTAAACTGTAGGCGTCCTTTCTAGTGACAGCGTTAAGTTTACGGCTATCTAAACATAGTCTTGGTTGTCCGTTCTTTTTTGGAGTAAGTAGTACAGGTGAAGACCATGCACTATCGGAAGGTTCGACTACATCTTCCTTAAGCATTTCGTCCAGTTGTTCTATTAAAATACGTTGTTTTTCTAGTGGCATTCTATAATAACGTTGACGAATGGGGGCAGCATTCCCAGTGTCAATAGAATGTGTAATTAGATGTGTCCTACCTAGACCACGTTCCTCATATGAGATGCTACGGAACTGGGAAATGATGTGATCAGCTGTGATCTTTTGGTCTTCAGACAAGTGGTCGTAGCTATGTAGATTTGAGTTTTTATCAATCGCTACTTCGGTAAGGGCTACATCAGATTCCGAACGCATAATAACCGCGGCTAAATGTTTTGGAAATAGACCAAAATCATTCCAAAAGTCCATACCTAAAATCAATGAATTTTGTATTTCGGGGACAGCGTAAATTTCTAAAGTGTGCAGTTGATCCATGAAAAATACCGGAAGGTAGATACAACCTATACTTTTTAACTTTTGACCACCAGCAGCCACAAATTGTAAAGGTTTAGATTTATGTAGTATAAAACCTATACTAGTGAAATATTTATGTGAATTGTTTCCTAGTATAGATACTGAAGATCCAGTATCGAGTAAGGCAATTAGTGTTTTATCATGCAATCTTACAGAAACATGTGGCCGAAAGTAGTCTGACTGTGAATTGTGGATTGACGAGACAGTATAACACGAAAAGAAGTTTGATATGAAATTAAGCCAATTAGACCAATCAGTAGTGTCAAATTTAGGATTTGTAGCTTCAACGCGCTCACTGCCAACCCAATCCACCGAATCTAGTTTTTTTGGTTAGATGTTGCTTTGCAATCTTTACAATCTGGATAACGCACACCTTTCTTGCCACATTTAAAACATATAAGATAATGCGGTTGGTGACACTGACCTAGGGAGTGAGTGTTAACGCGACATCTTGGGCAATATACTCCTTGTGTGTTTGAGTTAGCCGGACCGGTCAAAGCATTAATTTTAGGATTTTTTGATTGTTCTGTTTTATTTTGCATGTTAGCGTAATTATTAGTATGGTAGGACTTGTAGTTTTTAAATCTGTCGTAATTTTGTCTGTATATAGGAAGATTATTTGTTGTGTTTTGATTATTGTTATTTCTGTTGAATGATGTGCTAGGCGATTGTCGATTATAGGCGAATTCTCTAGCTAGCATCTCCGAATTAATTTTAGGTGGTTCGTGAAACTGTGCCATACGCGATTGAATGTTTTCGTAGCTGCGACACAAGTCTTTGAGAGCGTCAATATTTGCAATATTAGGGGATGCTGCCAGGGTACTAGCATAAGTAGGTCGGATATTGTGTAGCAATATTTCTAGTTTGTCTTCCTCTGATAGCTGTTTAGCAAGACGAGAGAACATACCGTGCATAATAGAGATGTAAATAGAAATATTCTCTTGCTCGCCTTGAGTACGCATCCTAATCTCTGACAGTAAGCGGTAGTCATAATCACTTTGACTAAAGTCCTGCTTGAGAAGTTTAACCAGATCATCCCATGTCTCCACTTTATCTTTGACACACCGGTACCAGTGAAGGGCATCATCGGTAAAAATCTCATAGGCAAAAGTAAGCAATTTGTCCTTAGGCATACCTCTAGAATAAACTAATTCTTCAGCTTTTTGTACAAATGACCTGACACAGGTCTGGCCAGAATATTTAAGCTTACCAACAACATCAGAAACCAATTTTTTCTCACACGTAACCGTCACGAGATCTGACATAGGTTCCGGGTTGGATGATGTTGATGGTTGTGTTTGAATGTATTGTATTTTTAAGCTTTTTAGTTCCACCAAGTGTTGTTTAAAGATCTGAGAGTATTCTTTATACACGGATTCTACAGCTTCTTCCCTGTTTACTCTAATTAGTCGATAATAAACATGATGTAATGTTGTTTCTGTTCGAGAATACATATTTTTATCAAACCTTGCTTTAAGACTATCTAAATTTTCCCTTGTTTTCACCAAAGTATCTCTAACTTGAGACAAATCGACACGAGGTTCTAAGTGAGACTCTAGAATATCTTCTGATGGCAGTGTTGGGATTAATTTGACGATTTGCTTTCTAAGCTCCTGAACCGACTCTCCTGTAGTTCCACCTCTAACACCAACCTCATATTCGAGTTCCGCTTTTTGTAGTGAAAGATATTTAATTTGATAGGACATGTTTACTCTTGGTAGATGTGTGTTGCAATTTAAAATAGTTAAATACTAATTTCCAGAAGCAGAAAAGCAGTAACCACCAGCGCAGTAATCAAATTGTGATATAATTTTCCTATATCACCAAAAATGTGAGTTCAATATAGAAGTTTACAATGTTTACAGTGACAGTAAAATTATACAATGCAATTAAAAAAAAATTAATAATAAAAAAACAACAATAATGACATGTAAAAATAGCTCACAATTTTTGGCGATAAAATGGTTGTACTTAAACTAAAGCAACCAACACCAATGATAACTACAAAATACTTGAACAATTGCAAGTGAACACGACTCAGTGAAATACCTACTAAATAGGCGCCATTGTAACGCTTGGCATTTTAAGTGGAGAGAAATTAAATCACTTATTTTATATAACAATATTTAATTTAAAAAATATAAATTATAACTACTAAATTTTGATTAAATAGGCCAACGTTAATTAAATAGTATCTCGGGGGTGGGTTTTAGATTTCACTTAATTATAGTGAGAGAGAGATCGTGTTCACTTAACAAAAGTTCTTATTGGACAGCCACTTCCCTGTAGTGCGGCGCGCGGCGGTAGAAGCGCGCAACCGATGACGTCACGGGTAGACCGGGAGCGTAGACAGTTGAGCAGAAGTGGTAGGCGAGTCCAGTACCCGACTTTAGTCTCCGGTAGCAAAAAACCCTGGAATATCCAAGTTTGGACATTTAGTGGAAAGTCTGATTCCCCGTTACTGACTGCAACATCCGACGGAAAGTGAAGATGGAAGCACTACTAGCAGGATGGCTACCAAAAGCGTTAAATAGTGATCAATGATGTTGCAGCAGCATACAAAATCAGCTTAATTTGGTACGAAGTACTTTGTTACATTATACACAAAAATTATGTTAATTTCCTCAGATGGAAATTAACAACCATAGCACAGTGCTATAAAAGTAGCTGGGGTTTAATATTATGAAACTTGCAAGTTCTTAATTACAATTACAAGCTAATTTGGAATTATATTTTTGACAAGGAGGTAGATAAATGTGAAGCAAGTAAGAACAAAGATAGTTTAATTCCCTAATTATTTATCCACAATTATTCCTTACAATTAATGAAATGTAGCAAGCTGAGTACATGATAAAATAATTAGAATTAGCCATGAAAGTAACTAACTACTGATTTATATTAGTAATAAATTGCAACACTCACCCAGTCGGGGCAAACACAATTCACTTTTATATTATTTTGTAGGAAACTAGGAACTAAGTAATTTTATAGAATAATATAATTAAGTACAATCTCACGAATACTTTAAATCAATCACAATTAGTGACCAGTAATTATATTTGGAGATGTCTAGTTCGGTATCGTCGCTTAGAGAAAGTAATGAGTCCTCTTCACTCTGTCGCGCGAGATACCCCCCTCCCACGCAATTAACTACCGCGATGTATATCGCGTGTTAAACGCCTATTGCATTTAATTAGTTATGTTTTCTCGTGTCAATCTGTTGAGCTACTTGGTTGTTAGGAACTTATTTAGATTTAAGCATTGTAGATAGTTATTTTTTTGTAAATAGTTTAATTAGTGTAAGTTAGTTATAAGTAGAAAATAAGTAGATTGTACGACACAGTTGCTTACTCCTAAGATGCTGTAGCGGTTACGTTACAAAGGACATAGGATAGTTTTTATCCCGGAAAATTGCATAGTTCCCGCGGGATAGCACAGCCCAAACCACTGGACTTAGAGACTTGAAATTTTGCACATAGATACCTTATACAATGTAGGCATCCACTAATGAAGGATTTTTGGAAATTCCCACAGGATAAGGACAAAACGGGAATTATATATTCGATTCCGAGTGACGCTTTTGATTTTGAAAATTCTTTTGCCAATAGAAAGCCACAGTATTTGTGAGTATCATAAGCTATATGTATTTATTATAATTCTGCGCGGACGAAGTCGCGGGCAACAGCTAGTTATCCATAAAAACGCCGCTTATTTTCTAATCATGTAGTATTTGAAAATCATGTCCCACCAGTCAGAATGTACTATCTCACATCTCATTTCCAAGATGGCGCGCAAGAGAGCCGAGCATCGGAAAAAAGGCGGGCACTCGGCCGAAAACATGCTTCGCGCCCTCATCCTGCACAGACAGGGCTCATCCATCCGGAAAGCGGCTAAGCAATGCGACATCCTCTACTCTACTCTGAATCGATACGTAAAAAAATATGCAACATTTAGTACAGAAGAACTCAGAAATCAGAGGCTGACGCCGCATTATAATGTCAACATGATATTTACGGGTACGTAAAAGGCATGGATTGAAATACAGTAGGCTTATTACCTTGTTACTATGCGAATTTTTGTCGCTAAGCATCATATGTTTGAATGATATGTCTGTACATACGCTACGAATAATAATAAGTCAAGAAGCGTAATTCCCTAACAGTTGCCGCTTCGATTGTCATTCCACATACGCACACTAACAGCAATGCAAACGTAACACCTGTCACTCAGCCAGACAATACTTGCACGCGATTAGTCCGCGCGTCGTGATTGTGTCCGCCTACTTGAGGTAAGGCGATCCACGCATCCTTCCCTTGCCGCATGTGGGCGGAACCAACCAACGCGCGGACTAATCGCGTGCAAGCATTGTCCATCGGAGAGAGTGTTACGTTTGCATTGCTGTTACTGTGTGTGCGTAAGTGGAATGACAATCGAAGCGGCAACTGTTAGGGAATTACGCTTCTTAACTTATTACCTATTATTCGTAGGTCTAGCTAATAGTTCCACCAAAAATTTCATTATGGATTTTTATCCATTATACAGGGTGTTAGGTAATGAGTGGATAATCCTTGAACTATGGATAGCGGGCACTTAGGACATTATAATAAAGCTAAAATAGGTTTAGTAAAAGTTGCACGGTTTTCGAGATATTCGGACTTTTAGGTTTTCTTCGAAAATGAACACCCTTGTTCAATGTTTTGATCATAGCACCATTTTAAGCTAACTTTTTCAATTTTTTATTTTTGCTTAATATTCTCGAGTACTTGTGTGTTCAGATAGGCATTACTATTTTTGTGAGACTACATGGGATTTTTTAAAAAAAAATTGCAAACTTAATTTTTGCCTTTTCAATCGTACATTGATTGAATTTTCAGCTCTCACGGTGAAAAAAAAATACACTACCGCCTAGTTGCCAATAAGCTTAAAAACATGCCGGTTTATTGACAATTTAAAAATGGTAATTACCTTTTGAATTTAAATTCAAAATGACAAAATAATTAAAAAAAAATACACACTCACCCACATTTTTCCCGGTTTACTTTTTGTATCACGGGCGTAGAACTCAAAATTTTTTGTTGCAAAAATAACATTATGGGCCACTTATTTAAATGCAAATGGCATTTAAATAATTCCAAATTTAAAAAACATGTCAACTGCCTTTTGTTTTTTTTTCGAATTCGATTTTGAATTTCGCTATTATTATTGCGTAATGAATGGTTAATTTTGCGTTTAGATCGTTGTGTTGAAGTTTTTTACTTTAATACTGCTTCGAACATAATACACACTGATAGAATACGCCCAAATGCATTACATTTATGGTGAGTGCCAAGGCACAATTTCACCATTCATTATGCAATAATAGCGAAATTCAAAATCGAAGTAGAAAAAAAAACAAAAGGCAGTCAACATTTTTTTTTTAATTGGAATTATTTAAATGCCATTTGCATTTAAATAAGTGGCCAATAATGTTATTTTTGCAACAAAAAAAATTGAGTTCTATGCCCGTGATACAAAAAGTAAACCGGGAAAAATGTGGGTGAGCGTGTATTTTTTTTAAATTATTTTCTCATTTTGAATTTAAATTTAAAAGGTAATTACCATTTTTAAACTGTCAATAAACCGGCATGTTTTTAAGCTTATTGGCAACTAGGCGGTAGTGTATTTTTTTTTCACCGTGAGGGCTGAAAATTCGATCAATGTACGATTGAAAAGGCAAAAATTAAGTTTGCGATTTTTTTTATAAAAATCCCATGTAGTCTCACAAAAATAGTAATGCCTATCTGAACATACAAGTACTCGAGAATATTAAGCAAAAATAAAAAATTGAAAAAGTTAGCTTAAAATGGTGCTATGATCAAAACATTGAACAAGGGTGTTCATTTTCGAAAAAAACCTAAAAGTCCGAATATCTCGGAAACCGTGCAACTTTTACTAAACCTATTTTAGCTTTATTATAACGTCCTAAGTGCCGTCTATCCATAGTTCAAGGATTATCCACTCATTACCTAACACCCTGTATATTTTACTGTCCAACCGATTCACAGTTGAACAAGAAGCCGAATTGACGGCCTATATCAAAGAATGCGCTCAAACTAAAGCGCTGACGACCAAGGAGGTTCGCAGCGCGGCGTACGAGTTGGCAGCAGTCAACGATATCCAGACTCCTGAGAGTTGGGAGCGGGAGAAGATGGCTGGCTGTGACTGGCTGCGGTCTTTCAAGGCGAGGAACTTTGGGCCGAAGAAACCCGAAGAGCCTGTTAGCGCCATCGATGATGTGGTGAAAGAGTTAATTGATGGCAATAAAGTAAGCTTTGACGAGGCTTTAAAGAGTTTAGAAATCAGTGTCGATCGACAAAAGACGCAGTCTGATGATATTGATGTGGAATGTGAGAGCTCTAATGTAACAGATAAACCGAAAACTAACGTGATTGATTTAGACACCGATGACGAAGAAATGGCAACAGATAATGATGAAATGGCGAATGAAGATTGGGATTTGTCGATAGAGAAAGGACAACGCGTAGGTACGGCGGGTTTGGAGGAAGACAAAACATACAATGTTGATGTGAAAATTGAGATGGAGCGTCTTCAACCATCAGCAGATGGAGTTTCTTCTCAAGATCCTCTGAATGATGCAGGTACTTACTATAATAATAAGATGTAAACATTAAAACATCTTGAATATAATCTAGTCTTTTTATGTATGTGCGTTAAACATGAAAATAATAAATACAGGTAAAAACAAATCTATAAATCATTTTTCTCAAAAATTTCCGGTATAGTCGCCATTGTTAACTACATATCAGAACAGGAAGTTAATGGTGCGCCACAAAGTCGGTATTTTTTTTTTCTGACAATTTCCAGGGTAAATTTGGTCATTTCATTCTGTACGGCATCAGTTTCATACTGTTTCAATACAGCTTCTAATCCATTATTCCGCAACGCCGTACAAAAATCATGCGACAAGGGGAAAAAATCGAGGGTTGCCCTTTTGAATTCTCACCAGCACTCGTTGGACAGCTTACAAGTGACGGCATAGTGCTGACTCTTATTATTTTATGCTCTTATATCGTCCTATATACGTCACCTGGTGGTTCATATGACCCACATTTTTTGGATATGGGCCTGTAGTCTATAATGGTTAGTGACCCTGACTATGAAGCTAGAGGTCCCGGATTCGAATCCCGGTAGGGGCAGACAGTTGTATGATGAATACGAATGTTTGTGCCCGAGTCATGGATGTTGTATGTATTTATCTACATTATCTATACATATAAAATTCAAAGTCCTGACTGACTGACTGACTGACTTAACTATATATCAACGCACAGCCCAAACCACTGGATTTAGAGACTTGAAATATTGCACATAGATACCTTATACAATGTAGGCATCCACTAAGGAAGGATTTTTGGAAATTCCCACGGGATAAGGAAAAAACGGGAATTATATATTCGACTCCGAGTGACGCTATCTCAGTAACTATAATAACTAGACTCTTCAAATTTGATACAAAAGTAGGTGATTACAAAACGAAGAAACTAATTTCAGGATTTTTGGAAATTCCCACGGGATAAGGAAAAAAACGGGATTTATATATTCAGTTAAACCAAATCCTATGAACTATAATTACTAGACTGTTCAAATTTGGCATAGAAGTAGGTGATTATAATAGTAAAATAATGTTTTAATGATTTTTGGAAATTTCCACGGGATAAGGAAAAAAACGGGATTTATATATTCAGTTCTACGGGATCGATTTTTCGTTTTAATGGTCGTATAAAACTGAAATTTGGCCTTCAAGTTCCCTTGGGGAGTGTAAACAATAAAAAAAGGATTTCCCGAAATTCCCACGGGAATGGGAAAAACGGGACTTTTCGTTTTACTGGTTGCAGAAAGCTGAAATTCGGCATGTAGGTTGCTGCGGGAGTGCAGAGGAGCATTAAGAGAGTACTTTCCCAAATTCCCACGGGAACGGGAAAAATATTTGTTTACAAAGAAATACTGCGGTAGGCATAATATGGCTAAAAACTTGAAATTTGGCACACATATACCTTGAGTATCCTAGAGGTGCACTAAGAAGGTATTTTTCGAAATTCCCACGGGATAGGGAAAAAAACTGGATTTTTTGTTTTACTGGTCGTAGAAAGCTGAAATTTGGTAAGAGCCTTCTTTGATGAGTGTATGGGAGCACTAAGAAAGGATTTCCAGAAATTCCCACGAGAACAGGAAAAACGGGGTTTTTCGTTTTACTGGTCGTAGAAAGATGATATTTAGCATTTAGCTTCCTTAGGGAGTGTAAGGGAGCATTAACAAAGGATTTCCTAACATTTTTACGGGAACGGGAAAAACCGGGTGTTTTTTTTTTTTTTTTTTTTTTTTTTTTTATATGAATAGGAAGGCAAACGAGCAAGTGGGTCACCTGATGGTAAGTGATCACCACGATGGATTTTACGTTTCCAGACGAAACAGCGGAAGAAAGAGACTTAACATTTATAACGTGTGTTTCTTTAAAGGCTTTAAGTGTACACCGAAAGCACTCCCCAAAATTTACACGGGAACGGGAAAAAACTTATTTTTTCGTTTTACATCTTAGCGCGTACGAAGTCGCGGGCAAAAGCTATTTGGGGTAGGTATATTTTAGGACAGCCCTCTGTAGGTTAGGTTAGGTTTGTTTTATAAAAATCCTGCAATATTTACAGTTTCAGAAAAATTAAGGCAGCGGGGCAATGCGGGGGCTTGCTTGCATGCTTGCTTGAGTCCTTGCTTTGCATGCTTGATTGCATACTTGCTTTCATGCATGCTTGCACGCTTGCTTGCATGCATGCCTGCTTGCGTGCTTACTTGCATGCATGCTTGCTTGCACGCTTGCTTGCATGCTTGCTTGAGTCCTTGCTTTGCATGCCTGCTTGCATACCTACATGCTTGCAGGTTTGGGTGCTCGCTTGCTTGATCGCTAGCTTCTTTTCAAATGCTCATGGTTCACGCGTGCGAAGCCGCGGGCAAAAGCTAGTATAAGTATGTTTATCCGTTTCCTGGTACCCATAGCACAAGCTTTGCTTAGTTTGGGGCTGGGTCAATTGGTGTAATTTGTCCCAAGATATTTATTTATTTATTATTTATTTATGTGAGTGTGTATGTTCGTACCTTCACGCTGAAATGACTGGACGGATTTGGTTAAAATTTGGAACTAATAGCTGGTACAGTCAGCGTCATATAGTTTGAAGCATCCAAGTCGGCCAAATAGTTCGGTACACCATAGATACAGTATGGCGTGCCGAACTTTTTTTGCTCACTCTGGATGCTTCGTACTATATGACGCTGACTGTACCCTAGATTAAATCATAGGCTACTTTTTATCCCGGAAAATTGCGTAGTTCGGGATAGCGATAAACGTGTCGGTCGTAGCTGTCTAGAGTCGCAACGTAGGGAGGAAGAAGTTTTGCCGCAAATTTTGATTCTGCGCAGACGAAGTCGCGGGCGAAATATATAATGTGCGAAAATTCTAGCTTGCATCACCGCGTTTATTATTTAATATGCCAGCTGACCCTGCGACCTCGGGGCCGAGACATATAGTAACGGAAGTATTTTTTGTCTCTTTGTTACCTGTAAAATATAATAAATGTATAATTATTATTTCAAAGCATAACTTATACTGACTAGGTACATAATGACTACTTCCATGCTGGTCTGGGACTGGGAGCAAAGATAAAACACAGAATGTCCCAGTAGTTGCTTCTCTTCCCGCGCAATAGATGAAAATAAATCTGATTTCCAATATAAACAATAAAGCGGACAAGTTGTGAAAAATTGCTGTTAAGAAGTCGTCATTATACATACACAAATCACGTCTTTATCCCTTACGGGGTAGACAGAGCCTAAGGACATAACCTTAAGGCCACGTTTAGCATGATTAAGGGCGTATAAGTGGAAAGGGAAATCAAAATAGTGATGGGTTGCTAGCCGCATCGCCTATAACATGATTCCTAAGACTCGCCCATTCCCTCGATGGGCTTTTACCATCTGCGCGGGAAGAGAAGCAACTGGTACAGTTTGACAACAAATATAATGCGCATCGGCAGTATTCGTTTGCGCAGAGAAGCGCAGACCAGTTTCCGATGGTAGCCGAACGTGTAAATAATCAATGGTGGCATTGGCGCACGGCCCGGCCGCCATGTTGGTACGAAATCGATCGACCAATAACAGCGCCAGAGTTTAGCGCGCGTAGAATTCTATTTTATCATTGGTGTATCGTAATTTCCCGCGCTACTAAAATTGGTCTACTGCGCAGATACATCGTGGAGCATTATTTTTGTTGTCAAACTGTAAATTCTATGTTTTTTGTTTACTCCCAGACCAGCATGTAAGCTAATATAATGATGGATGGATAGGCTATCCGGTCGTCAAATAGACTGATATGTATGTTCTGTTATAAACCACAATTTTTCTCCCACAGAAGACGCGGATGAAGAGGCTAGCACGAGTGTGTGGAGCTACTACGAGCGCGAGTCGGGCGCGCGCGCGCGCTGCGCCGTCTGCCGAGCGATAGTGGCCAAGGCCGACCTGAGGAGCCACCTGAAGCTCCACCACCCAAAGCTGGTGGCTGAAGTCGACTTGGTGAGTGCCGTGACCGTTTACTAACCATCTAGTAATAAATAACTGACGGTAGCTGACACGATTTGTCTCTCAGAATTTTTTGGGAATATTTCAGAAGGTTGTAGATTTATTCCGAGGAATGGAAAGTAGCCAATTGCTCTTCCAGCTGAGGCAGATATTTTTCTCAAACATTGAAAGGAAATGAAAAGAAATTTTGCACTAAACTTCCTCGCAACTTAGGGTTTCACGTTCCCGCCCTTTTTCTTAAGTTTTTTTATGTCAGCTGTCATCGTAAGCTATTTAAGACATTGATAAAAACGTTAGAGTCGAACAAAACGCGCACACCTTGGCCATCGACTTGGCTGTATGACATTGTTGTTCATTATTCCATAATCTCTTTGACTTTTTAAAAAGTTAAAAAAACAAATGAAAAACAGTCCAGCAATCCGATTTATGGTCTGATCGCGCCGGCAATGTAATGCGGCCGTCAACAAGGCCCTTCGTGTTCTGTTACTTAGAATACAATGACGACATTTACGACAATGTTTGAGAAAAGATTCTCTAATTTAGTCTCGCCCTTCACGCGGTCGGTTTTGTCAGATTTATTTCTAACTAGCTTCTGCCCGCGACTTCTATTATTAATTATACATAAAAACCTTCCTCTTGAATCACTCTATCTATTAAAAAAAATCGCATCAAAAACCGTTGTGTAGTTTTGAAGATATAAGCATACATAGGGACATAATTCGAATGAAATATACTGGAACAATATTTAAGAGACACTAAAATTTCATTTTGTACGGAAATTTGTATTTTCATCCGTCTTAATTAAGTGTGCCAAATTTCACATTAATCCGACCAATCTTGGATCGAAATTTACCTCACAAACATACCTGTATTGTACTCGTGTACATTACAAGTTGCCGCTAGACGGCGCTGCCAATTTTTCCGTAGATTTTCGCGACTTTTTTGTGGCAAAATATTACTAGCAACTGTTAAAAAACACATACATATATCAGCACCGCAGGTTCAACGCCAACGACCCATATACACGTCCATTACTTCAATGCAAAAGCAACCTTCGTTCAATCGCGTTCGGGTTCAACGGTCATCGCAATAAAGAAGTCTGGCGTATTGGTGACTCTTTATTTTACGTGGCGATGAAAAGGTTAAAACCTAACCAATAAGACTGTCGTAGTACTCAGTGAACCACTGTACCCACCTGAGCCACTGTTGCCACCGAACCTACAATAATTAAACTTGTAATGGGTGATAAAATTGTGCCTGTGTGACAGCCCTAAAGCGTTGTCTGTAAGCTTATTATCTAACTCGCTGGCAATCGCCATCGTGCTCATTTTGACAGTTCAAGTGTGAATGTGACAGCTAGCTGATTCCGATGCCAATTGTCAGCAACGTGAACTGTCAAAATGAACACGATGGCGATTGCGAGCGACTTAGGTAATAAGCCTACTAGTTTTGTACAGTGTAATTTTTGTATCGCAAAGAACGTCTCCAAAGCCAGGGACGATTTGCGAGCTTGCACTAGGACTTTTGGTTACTTAAAGAACGTACTACAGTGACGTTTTAGCTCGCAGTATCTACCCAGCTACCCAGCAAAAAGCCGTGGTAGCCTAGTGGTTTGAACTGTGGCCTCTCAAGCAGAGCGTCGTGGCTTCAAATCCCGGGCGCGCACTGAGTTTTTTCGAAATTTATGTGCGAAAATTACATTTGAAATTTGCCTTGAGCTTTTCGGTGAAGGAAAACATCTTGAGGAAACATGCACACGTCTGCGAAGCAATTCAATGGTATGTAAAGTTCCCAATCCGCAATGGGCGCGCGTGGGAACTATAGCCCAAACCCTCCAATACACGGAGGCCTATGCCATGAGGCAATAATAAAAAAGAAAACAACAACAACATACTTACTGAAATTGTAGCGAATTCGGAATAAAAAGGCTATATTATTATTATTATTATCTACCCAGCTTATTAACTACTAGCTTTTGCCCGCGGCTTCGCACGCGTGAACCATGAGCATTTCAAAGAAGCTAGCAATCAAGCAAGCGAGCACCCAAACCTGCAAGCATGTAAATATGCAAGCAGGCATGCAAGCAGGCATGCAAGCAGGCATGCAAGCAGGCATGCAAGCAGGCATGCAAGCAGGCATGCAAGCAGGCATGCAAGCAGGCATGCAAGCAGGCATGCAAGCAGGCATGCAAGCAGGCATGCAAGCAGGCATGCAAGCAGGCAAGCAAGCATGCAAGCAAGCGTGCAAGCAAACATGCATGCAAGTATGCACGCAAGCATGCATGCATGCAAGCAAGCATGCAAGCATGCTTGAAAGCAAGTCTTCAATCAAGCATGCAACCCGCACTGCAGTAACCCGCGGCCTCGGCATTCGGAACACCAAGGTTACGCGTAGCCACGACAGGCACCCTAAGGCGCCTCCGTCACAAAGGGGTGGTTTTCCAGGACAGAAAATGTCCCTTCAAGCCGCCCCTGTCCTCTCAAAGTCCCGAAGGATCCCTCACA
The DNA here is from genome assembly GCA_949127965.1 of Pandemis corylana. Classification (NCBI taxonomy): domain Eukaryota; kingdom Metazoa; phylum Arthropoda; class Insecta; order Lepidoptera; family Tortricidae; genus Pandemis; species Pandemis corylana. The sequence continues at coordinate 480,898 of OX421875.1, read as the reverse complement.
AGGGGGTTGCTCTCCAGGGCTGAAAATGCGCTTTCGAGCCACCCTCTCCTTATAAAACAAACCTAACCTAACCTAAAGGGCTGTCCTAAAATATACCTACACCAAATAGCTTTTGCCCGCGACTTCGTACGCGCTAAGATGTAAAACGAAAAAATAAGTTTTTTCCCGTTCCCGTGAAAATTTCGGGGAGTGCTTTCGGAGTACACTTAAATCCTTTAAAGAAACACACGTTATAAATGTTAAGTCTCTTTCTTCCGCTGTTTCGTCTGGAAACGTAAAATCCCGTTTTTTCCCGTTTTAGTCTTCCCCTACACTCCCGAATAAACCTACGTGACAAATTTCAACTTTTTATGTCAAGTAGGTAAAACGTAAAATCCCGGTTTTTCCCGTTCCCGTAAAAATGTTAGGAAATCCTTTGTTAATGCTCCCTTACATTCCCTAAGGAAGCTAAATGCTAAATTTCATCTTTCTACGACCAGTAAAACGAAAAATCCCGTTTTTCCTGTTCTCGTGGGAATTTCTGGAAATCCTTTCTTAGTGCTCCCATGCACTCATCTAGGAAGGCTCTTACCAAATTTCAGCTTTCTACGACCAGAAAAACAAAAATCCCGTTTTTTCCCTATCCCGTGGGAATTTCGAAAAATACCTTCTTAGTGCACCTCTAGGATACTCAAGGTATATATATGTGTGCCAAATTTCAAGTTTCTAGCCATATTATGCCTACCGCAGTATTTCTTTGTAAACAAATATTTTTCCCGTTCCCGTGGGAATTTTGGAAAGTACTCTCTTAATGCTCCTCTGCACTCCCGAAGCAACCTACATGCCGAATTTCAGCTTTCTGCAATCAGTAAAACGAAAAGTCCCGTTTTTCCCGTTCCCGTGGGAATTTCGGGAAATCCTTTTTTTAGTGCTCCCCTACACTCCCCAAGGGAACTTGAAGGCCAAATTTCAGTTTTATACGACCAGTAAAACGAAAAATCGATCCCGTAGAACTAAATATATAAATCCCGTTTTTTTCCTTATCCCGTGGGAATTTACAAAAATCATTAAAACATTATTTTACTATTATAATCACCTACTTCTATGCCAAATTTGAAGAGTCTAGCTAGTAATTATAGTTCACAGGATTTCGTTAAACTGAATATATAAATCCCGTTTTTTTCCTTATCCCGTGGGAATTTCCAAAAATCCTGAAATTAGTTTCTTCGTTTTGTAATCACTTACTTTTGTATCAAATTTGAAGAGTCTAGTTATTATAGTTACTGAGATAGCGTCACTCGGAGTCGGATATATAATTCCCGTTTTTTCCTTATCCCGTGGGAATTTCCAAAAATCCTTCCTTAGTGGATGCCTACATTGTATAAGGTATCTATGTGCAAAATTTCAAGTCTCTAAGTCCAGTGGTTTGGGCTGTGCGTTGATATACAGTTAAGTCAGTCAGTCAGTCAGTCAGGACTTTGAATTTTATATGTATAGATTTGTGATAAAATCTAAAAGTTAACTAAATATACAAAACTTAAAACTAAATAAATATACCTAACTATAAAAAGAAAACACCATCTAAAAGGCCGTCCTGCGGCATAGACCCCAAGACACTGGCGGCATTACCTCTCTGTACAGCCAGAGAAATTCGCTGGGAGAGGTAAGCGCCAGCTCTGGGGTCTCCTGAGGTCTCTATTAGCCGGGACGACAAGGCTCTCATGAAGGCCCTCATGTCAGCCGACCAGGGACCCATTGTCTCTACTGCGAGCGCCGCAAACTCATAATCCTTTAAAAGAGAAGAGTATTTGCGGCGCTTGAGAACTTGGGCCTGGTCAGCTGCAGCCGCCCCGGCCTGTGAGCGGGTTGTCTGGATGTGGGACTGTGCGAAAGTGTCGACACACGTCGCGTCCCACACCAGAGCCCTACCCAGCTTCCATGGCACCAGAGTAGCCCCGTCGGGGCGCTTGCCATCGTCTCTGGCCATGCCCACGGGTTCAAGGATTGCGGGCACAGAGACGGTGGCAAGCGCGCGGCGGACCAGGTCATTAATGGTGCCATGGCGGAAAAAGCGACCGGCGCTTTTGGAGCATGAGAGACCGTGGCGTCCCAGCTGATCTACCTCCTTACCGCAGGAGCATGTGTGGGAGACACATATTCTGGACCCAAGCCTTAACGATATTGCTATTCTCAAGGTGCTTGGATCCAGAACCGTACCCAACTGGCGGGAAGGGAGGGCGTTGAGCCAATAGCCTGACTCCGGGGCTGATACTGCCAGGAGACGGGCACGTTCATTGTCGTCCGGGCTATTTTCGAATAGAGAAGCATGGGTTGCTTTTAGCCGAGGAGAGTCCCAGTCCTTCTGTATGTGCCGTAGAACTGGGATGTTCGCTCCAGGACATGAAACACACCAGGCTTCACTGGCCTCCTTCAGGCAAGCTAACTCATGGTCGAGTAACTGTGAAACGTTTAAAATGGAACTGACGAGAGGTAGCGAACCATGAACAGAGGACAGGAAAGCCGGTAATGCCACACTAGACGAGGAGCGAACACCCAGCCCCCCAAGTTTTATCGGGAGAACCGCTTGGGTCCATGAGATACTGTCAAAATTGATATTTAGAATTTATCATAGTTTAATTTTTTTTGTAATTCGATATAAATATTTATTAAATGTATGTATAATGTAGTTCAATTAAACGATTTATACTATTTGTGTCATTTACTAGTATTAAACAATGTTTCAACAAAACTCGTTTCATGTTTGACAAAGTTTTTTTTTAAACAGGGCTCAGACGACGAAGCCTCAGACTCGCAGGAGGACGTCTACACGGAAATAGTTTATCTAGATGAGGAACAAAACGCAAAAAAAACAAAAGTCAGCCCAAAGAAGCATAAACCCAAGCCGTATGTTGAAAGAAAAGAGCCGCGAAAACGGCAAGCCAGCTCCTCCTCCGACGAAGCGCCGTTGCGGCAGAAGACGAAAAAGGACGAAAAAGGTGAAAGTAACGACGAAATCGAACAATTCGGGAAATACGTAACGTGTTTACTTAGGAAAATACCGCCGGCAGCTTGCATGGAATTACAGGCGGAAATCATAAACTTGATCATGAAGAAGCAGCTGGAATTAAAAAGAAACGAAACGTCATTTTTGGCGGGAGACAAAATGGCCGACACGGGTAGAGCGGAAGCGTTCGAAAATACACCTTCGACTTCTAACTTAAATATTGTTGGTAATGGTTTTAATGCGACTGAGATTAAGGAATAATTTAATGTTTTTTTATTTTTAAATTTAAATTTTAAGTCAGTATTTTGGAAAAAAAGACTTGTTTTGCCCAAGTTTTGCGATACCTACATGGCGTTGTGTTGGCAGAAGTGTTCATCTAATTTGTTCATTAAATCCAATCTCAGTTTATTTTTCTTTTATAAAGATAAAAGTTGTCACTGCACAAAAGGCAGATTTTTTGTTAAAATTAGTGTAAGTTCAATTCAACTTAAGAAAAAATTACATTTGATATTAAAATTAGAAAATTTGATTACTTAACGTCTTTTTATTAAGTAAATATTTTCAATTTGTAAAATGCCGGGTCCCGTACTGTCGAGGGCATAAATATGTATATACAGCCATCATGTCAAATACATGTGTCATCTCATCGGCTATTGTTTGTGGCATAAACTTGTATAGATATTTTTGACGTTTTGGTAACGTACATTATATTTATGCCTTTAACTGTACTTATGTCAATTGTTCAGCAAATGTCAAAATTTAGGGTCATTTCCAATTTCCAACCGTACTGTTGGAGTCTACATCTAGGTACTCTATGGTTTTGCATACAAATATAAAAAAGAACAGACAGAAAACGGGGGGTAAAGTCAAGCTGCGAGATACTAGTATTTTATCCAACCGTTACATAATAAGGGTCCTTAAAACACAAGTGTGATTTTGAAACGAGCCCTGGCGACTTTTAAAATAAAATCACACGAGTGTTTTAAGGATTAATTATGTACAGTTGAATACATTACTTTATCTACACACATATCATAAGTACTCTAAGATGGGTTCAGAAGCAGTAGGGAAATGACCAGCATTATTAAATACGTACGTATGTACATAAATACATACATACATATGAAATGAAATGAAATGATTTTATTCCAGACTTACATCCATAATAGAATTTACAAATATACATACCTATATCACGTCTTTATCCCTTAGGGTTGACAGAGCCTTAGGTAACAAAACCTTACATTATTACAACCAATTATACTAAGTTCTGTCTACCCCGTAAAGACGTGATTTATGTAAGTAGGTACTTTCTTAGGTAAAACCTATATTTTAATGTCATTACAGTATAGATTTTTTAAGGTTGTAACAATGCTGGTCATTTCCTACGGTTTCTGGACGCATTTAAAAGCACTATATAATAAATAAATAAATAATAAATATCTTGGGACAAATTACATCAATTGACCCAGCCCCAAACTAAGCAAAGCTTGTGCTATGGGTACCAGGCAACGGATAAACATACTTATATAGTGTAGATAAATACATACTTAAATACATACAACATCCATGACTCGGGCACAAACATTCGTATTCATCATACAACTGTCTGCCCCTACCGGGATTCGAACCCGGGACCTCTAGCTTCATAGTCAGGGTCACTAACCACTAGGCTATCCGGTCGTCATATGTGCGTAGATAAACATTTTAATTCACGCGGACATAGTTGCGGGCGGTATCTAGTAAATATTACTAACGCTTGCAAAATATGGGCTTTATATCAGGCTGAAAAACAAGAATGACCTCTGTTATCGAGAACTCCTTATCGCTTGGCCTACATGAATGAATGGCTCTATTAAGCGTTACTTTACATTGCGTTTTTTATTATTGCTAGCTGGTGCCCGCGACTTTGTCTGCGAACAATTGGGATTGTCTATTTTTTTACAATGTATAGTCAATCGAAAACCATTTCGAGATAAATGCTTTTTAAATCGTTTTCTGTATTTACTTTATTTTATTTTACTATAATGAATTTATTACATGAAAAATAAGCAATGACCTTCATTTGACATTCCCAGACATGACGTAGACGGTCCAAAATGTACTTTATTTGCAAATGTTACAAATTCTATGCTATTTACGCGTGGATTATACTACGGAGTTCAATTTGGACCCGCAATCTGACATTTCATTCATCTTATGACAGCTGACAAGCAAAATGACAATCTTGTTACTGTCATTCTTGTTTTTTCCACTGATTACTTTCATATTGTTGTATTATAGTTTAGATTTAGAAGCACTTTCGGTAGATAATTTGGCAAGAGTGTATCCGCACAGCGATGTGCTTCGCTCACATGAAAGATTTTCCGCTAAATATTTTAATGGATAGCGAAATATTACGTTTTTCGGTTTACTTTCACCTACTGAGTTTACTGTCTTATTTCCGGGTCCTGTTTTGTCTTGATCATACCTGGTATGTGTTTATGGACCTTTCTGCTTCGCGCAGAATGTTATGGTATGTGTAACGGCTGTGAAAATATAAAATTCATAGGAGAAGATCGCGTGAATCTTCCTGTGTTATTGTTGAATCATGTTGACATTGATACTAATGACAGTATTGACAGTTTGCCAACTTCACCACAGATAGAAAAGACGTTAATGGCGGCGCTTCACATACGTTTTATGATCAATTTATCCAATAAGCAGATGTGTGACACCGGCAGTGGAAACTCTGACGTCATCAACCAAAATACTTTCAATAATTAATAGTGAAAAAAATACCGAGTTATATGAGAAAATATTGAAATTGGTTTCTTATAATTGACTATTCTGCACAAAAAAAATATAAAAAGGATAGGTGTTTAGACAATCCCAATTTTATCGCTACGAGAATGAATAACCTAACCTAAAAATAACATTTTAGATACATGCTTTTTTGCTTTGTCATCTGTCTTACATACACATACACACAAATCACGTCTTTATCCCTTACGGGGTAGACAGAGCCTAAGGTAACAGATACCTTCAGGCCACATTTAGCAAGATTGTGAGCGTATAGGTGAAAAATGAAATCGAAATAGTGATGGGTGTCGGACTTCACAATTGAAATTCTTGTTTAGATGTATATCTTTATTGGTATTCTATCGCTTACAAATTTGGACTTACTTAGATCAAATTCGTTATCTTAATTTCTGTTGCACCATTTGCAATCTTGCTACCTCGCTTCTATCAAACATGACATTTTAACTTAGGGATGTCCTATCAAAATAGTGATGGACCTCTACAATGGGTTGCTAGCCTCATCGCCTATAACATGATTCCTATGATTTTCGCCCATTCACTTGATGGGCTTTTACCATCTGCGCGGGTAGAGAAGCAACTGGTATATTCTATGTTTTTTCTTTGCTCCCAGACCAGCATGGAAGAGTCTGTCTTACATGTGAACCAAATTTCAAGTCAATCAAAAAAAACGTTCAAGATCGATCGTTCGAGATCTTACAGAATCTCGCAAAGATCGGATGCTTCGAGAAAAGTCGAAAACCTGTGCTATCACGAGCCTAACCTAAAAAAAACGTGGCCAGATCCGGAACATTCGTAGCCAACTCATTACGAAACAAAAAACTGCCTATTTCGCTTTTTTTTCGGCACAACGTCACCGCGGGGAAGGAAAGGCGTGAAACACTGACAAGGCCGAAATGCCACGGCAACTGACTGAATTGCAAAGAATGGCAATGAATCAAAATGAATCTAGAAAACAATCAGAAATTTGAAGTGAGGACTGATTAATATTTTAATTGAAATTAAAGCTATCACGTCCGAAAAGGTTTTATTTGTAACTTGTAAAAATGACTAATTTGCCAAAAATATCTTGCATCGTTTTGGGAAAGAGCTGTAACTCTTTAAACTACTGAGCTGATTTTGACCAAACATGGCTAAGAATCACCGCAAGAAAACTGGCTTTCTAATGAAAAAAACCACATTCAAATCGGTCTATTCCTTTGAGAGCTACGACGCCACAGAGGTACGACACACACTGTCATATCACACGCAATAATTTGTGTGTAAAATGGGAATGACCCTAACTTGAAAAAATATATTTTTTGAACTGTACCTAATGCGAACAAACTATTGAATATAATGAATTTGTGTACATGCACCGGACACAGGCGAATGTCCGGTGCATGTACACACATTCATTATAATTCATACACCACCGTGAATCCGGCAAAAAACACGGTCCGTTATCCGGTGAAAAAAACGGACGTTTACAAGCGCTCTTAATGTTTATCGGAGTCAAGCGTCAGGATGGGATCAGGATGGGTAACGCATTTGCACTAGTGAACTTGCGTTTGAGTTTTAGTGAGTGAGACACATTGGGTGGTTGGTATAATAGGCGAAAGGTCCACTTAACATCAGATGGCTCGTCTGTTTGCACACATCAGTTCTTTAAAGCAATAGATTTTTCTTTCAAAATATTAGATAACTAGCTGACCCGGCGAACTTTGTTCCGCCTGAAATTTTTCCTGAATTTTCTTTGCTATAAACCTCACGGAGCCCGAGACCTTTCCAACGAATGCAAAACCGTGGAAATCGGTTCGTGCGTTCTGGAGTTATAGCGTCAGGAAGGAAAACACGACTTATTTTTATATAGTAGATTGGTCCACCAAGACCAAGTTCCTTGTGGTTTATTTTATCACCCTGAATGAAATAAAGTAGGCCAATACATAGCATTGCTCTAGGGTAGGTATCTATAATATGTATCTAAAAAACCAAGGGCGCAGTTATAGAAGCTCGCACAGGGCGCAGGAAAGGCTATTTACGGCACTGCATCCATCCTCACAAACATTCGCATGGAATATTACCTTTTTTTTTTATGGTGTGGAAAATGCGCCTTATGCATCCGGCCCGGTACGGGAATACCAGGGGTATCTGGGGCTCTCCCGAGGCGTCAGGCATACCCAGTAAAAAACACACGGATTCCTAAACTTGGCACTATTGTAGGACACCACGGAAGAACTTTCGTCAACCGCGATGCCCTACGGGCCCACCCCGGGATGGGGCTACCTCCCTGCGACACCTGTGCAATGCAGGATTGGGAACTCCCGCCCTCCCCCGCAGGTGCCGCTATGGAATATTACCTAGTAGCATTTATCATGATGACTATTTATAAAATGTGACTAATCTTTACAGTTGTGCCGTCACAAAAAGACAACGTTATGAGTCAGTCTGCTCGTTCGTTCCCTTTTCACCACGTGGCATAGCACGTTTTTTGTCAATACTTTTATGGTTACGATGATGCCTTTAGTAGCTTAATATTCGAAGTAATACTTTGTATTTAACACGAGTTATTTTTACATGTTTTGTAACTTGCAACGTATTTGTTTGTCCGGGTGTCTTGCGACTCAATTTTGAAGCAGATATCTTCATCCGATTGAGCTGAAATTTTGCTTATTTGAATAAGTCAGATGACAATACAATAATCTGGTAGTGGAGTTCTGGTGACCCAGCCAGGACCGTCTCCGCAGGAGGGAACTTTTTAACGGTTGGTCCGAATGATTTGAAATATGGTACACATATGTAACACGGATGACAATGCAAGTACAGCCAGCAAAAAGCTTGTAGAAGTTAAATTTCTAAAAGTCAGTGAAAATTAGAACACAGAAAAATCCGGAATGTAAAGCTATGGCCGGGAATCGAACCCGGATCCTCGTCATTCCGTGACACGTGCTATACCCCTACACCACCCATAGCAGGTGGGTGAGCCTTCGAATTTTTCTAGCTGTTACTAGCTGTCACGTGACCTTGTTACTATGCGATTTTTTGTCGCTAAGCGTCATCTGTTTGAATGATGTGTCTGTACGACACAATTACAAACTCCCGTGGAACATCTACTGCTCACCAGCCCCGCTAGCACGAGAGCGCAAGAAAGTCGCGTCGCGCGCGAGTTGGACTACGTCTCTTTCTTGTTGGTACAGTAAGAAAAGGACGGGCAATCTATCTCGCGCGCGACGCGACTCTTGTGCGCTCTCGTGCTAGACGTGCTGGGACGAGAGAAGGCGTTCTTTTCAAATAATCATCAAATGAATCAAGATTTTTTTTTATTTACAGTTACTTGATTGTAGAAGTGACATTATTGGCAGAAACTCATTTTCTCTAGCCAGTATAAATTGGAAAAACCACGGAAACACGATCTGCTGTGGATGGGACCTTTTCTTACCTATACGACCTGATAATCCGTTTCCCCAATTTGATTCTTAAATATATCATCCATTCAGAGGCCTTACATTGGCCGCACTCAATTATGTATAATTTTTTGTTAAAAAAAAATTCTAATAAGATTTTTTCTTTTTCCTTTTGACTGTACTTCCCTTGTTATCCATCCTACACATGTGAACCGTTTTTTAAAGTTAATCAGACCTACCGTTGCAGAGTTCCCTCCTGTGGAGACGATCCTGGCTGGTCACCAGAACTCCACTACCAGATTATTGTATTGTCATCTGACTTACCTACACAAGTATGCAAAATTTCAGCTCAAACAGATGAAGATATCTGCTTCAAAATTGAGTTCCAAAACACACGGACAAACACACATAACATACATACATACACATACACAAATCACGTCTTTATCCCATACGGGGTAGACAGAGCCTAAGGTAACAAAACCTACAGGCCACGTTTAGCAAGACACTGTGGGCGTATTGGTGGAAAGTGGAATCAAAATAGTGATGGGTTGCCAGCATCGCCTATAACACGATTCCTATGACTCGCCCATTCCCTCGATGGGTTTTTACCATCTGCGCGGGAAGAGAAGCCACTGCGCATTCTATGTTTTTTCTTTACATACATACATGTATACATTGCAAGTTAATATAATGTTTTTAATAGAAGAGAACTCTATGCAAGTATGTGCCACTAATTTCTAGAATAAACAAAAACTAGACCGAATAGACAGGAATGTAACGCCTAAATAAAAGGCTACTTTTTAATTTGAAAAGGTATCAAGTCATGTCAGGACACTACTAAGATATTTTATATCCCTTATCAACTTTGAACACAAAGTTTAGAAAGAGCTAGCCCTAAACTGTCCTCTAGAAACATATGTATTAATGAAATACATATATGCATAAATCACGTCTTTATCCCTTAAGGGGTAGACAGGGCCTAAGGTAACAAGACATAAAGGCGACGTTTAGCATGATTGTAGGTGTATAGGTGGAAAGGGGAATCAAAATAGTGATGGGTTGCCAGCATCGTCTATAACATGATTCCTGAGATTTTCGCCCCCTCGATGGGCTTTTGCCATCTGCGCGGGAAGAGAAGCAACTGGTACATTCCGTTTTTTCTTTACTCCCAGACCAACATGGAAGAATAATGAAATTAATGAAATCAGCATTAAAATTCGTTGTGTACAAACATACGGTGTGGAGTGACTGTTTTATGTTAAAAGATGTGTGTGAAGAATTCCCTAATAAGGCATAATTGTCTGCGAAGACCACAAGAAATCCTCTGTCTTACCACCTCGGAGAACTATTGGCTCGTGCAGCTTCGTGAAGTAAGCTTCCCGGTGTCCAATTTCTTCGATCCTTTCAAGACATCAGCCTTGTGGGTTCCAAGTTCTTGCGGTTGTCATTTTTGTTCTTCTGCTAGAAATGTTTCCAGGATTGTTGCGAGCTAGAAAAGAAAGTTGTGCTTTTGCAAGCGTATTGACGTCTGAGAGAAACCCAGAAACATTTGGCGGGCTCCGAGGAGCCCTGGGATGGGACGGGATGGGGGACAGGAAGGGGGGGACGGGGATGCCGCAGGCCGGCTCCGGCGACGGAGCGTCGCGCAACCATCTTCACTTATTCAAATACTTTACAACTAATTATAAAAAACTTGTAAAACTCCAAATATACTCGTTTTTTGTACATCACAGAAGCTCTTAGCCGGCCGCAGCTTGAGATCATTATCAACTATCTGTACAAACATATAATATATCTCCAATTTACTTTAACAGATGTAACGGTATCCTTTTTTTAATCTACAACTAGAATTAAGTACGCCGGGCCGCTCTAGATAATTTTTTTAAAGCTCTGTTGGTGCGGGGTAAGGAGGTTGTTTCTTTTTTTGAGAGCGCCCGCGAGCGGCGCCGGCGTTTACAAATAAAATACCTTGGTCTTGAGATAAATAAACAGGGCCGCGACCCCGCGAGCCTCGCGCCCGACACTCGTACAAAATATAAAAATAACGCCTCATTTATTAAAGAAATGCAACGTTTCTGGTGCACCTTGCGGCTGCGGCGGCGCTCGTAACAATGGGCGCTCCGCGGGCCGCGCGGCGCTCGGGCTCCCGAGGGCGGCGGTCCGGCCGCGAAAAGAACAGGAGCGAGGGACCGCGCCCCGGCCGCGCGGGCGCCGCAGGGCGCGAGGCGCTCGCCGCGAGCCGGCGCGCTCCGCGCACCCGCAGTCGCGCCTCCTTTTTTTTGTGTTTTTCTCGGAGTTTTAAGTAGGAGGCCACGACTGAGGCCGCGCGGACGGCGCCGACGCGCGCCGAGCTGCACTTAACTACTAAAATTTTCACAAAATAATACCTAACGCCGGAATTTAGTTGACGCCGGAGCCTCGGCGGCGCGCGCTCGGCGCCTCGCCGCGGCCCCGCGCGCCGGCGGTCGCGTCGATTACGAAATAAAAAACTTAGCACGAAGAGCGGCGGCGCGGTGAGGCCGCGCCGCCGCCGCTTACACTAGCGATAGAGTCCGTAGGCCTACGCCACGTTGAGAAGCAGTTTGAGCGGCATCGCGCAGTCGGGTTCAGGGCGGCAGCGCTCGCCTGCGCGCCGCCAGTGGGTGGGCGGCGGCGGCAGGGCGGCTGCGGCGGGCGCGGAGCCCCACTTGCTGCCCGCGTAGCGCTCCTCGCGGCCCTCGCGGCGCTCGCGGCGCGCCCCCAACGCCAGCACTCCGCCCGGCAGAGGCGTGCGTCCTGCGCGCCTCCGCCCGCGTACTCCCGGCTGGGCCTGGCAGTTCATCTCGGCCCACGGTTCTCCTCGGTTGACTCTTAGCTCACGTTAACTAACGGACAGTTCACTTATCACTTTAGCGGTAGCTCGCGGCGTATCAGAGCAGAGCGTGCGATGGTCACAAAATGGTCGCGCTTTCGCCTCACGCCGAACGATGGATGTTCGACTCCGTATTCCGGCCTCGAACCGCTGTCGATCTACGCGGATGACACGTCGAAACACTGTACTGCTTCACTTTCACGGGCGCGTAGGCGGTCTCGCTGCTAGCTCCGGTGATAATCGATTCTTACTTTTACAACTAAACATGGACGCCACCTCTCCATTATTTACACCTTCACCTCTCGATTTCGACTACGTCACGGCGGCGGTGCGCGTCGTATTTATACCGTAATGGCGGCTGCGCGACCGAGTTGCGCAGTGGGGATGTAAAGCGCCCTAGGCATGGAACGGAACAAATATTACTGATCAGTTTTAATCTGAGCGTTGTATTTTTTTATCTTTTTTTTTTTATCTCGGCCTGTGTTCTTATTCTAAATTGCGCTCTTTCTGTCAAGAATACTTTTGGTGTGAATATATGGAACTTTACCAATACCATTACAGTGTAAAGACAACATAAGGTCATTAACAAAAAAACTTTTAAAATAAACTAAACCTACGAATTTAATTCTCTAATAAAAAAACACCACAAACTTAGACAACAGCTGTATTACCTCCATGAACTGCGATCTCTAGCCCTGAAGTCAGTTATGGCCAGGATTGTGAGGATAATTAACGTATAATCCAAAATTATAAATTTTAATGCAACAAACTTTATAATTTTTATTTTTTTCTGTATAAACATAAATGTTATTAAATCACACATAAAAGTAAGTTTTTCTTGTTGTCATAATAATAAGCAATATACTTAAGCTTATCAGCTTATAGTACAAAACACAATGCATTGCAAGTATCGAAACTACGGAATACTATAATCTAGACTTTCTTTCCAATTCCTAATTTCATAGCCAAATCGAATCGACTTAACGTGATTGCATCACAAACACGTATATTGATAGCTAAACCAACAATATTCAGTTTAATTTTTCGTTCTAAAAACAGTACCATTTCATACTTTCATTGAAAATGCACTCGATATTTAAAGCGGTGTTCATTTTAAGTCACAATACACGTGATCAGCGCGTGGTAATTTGAAAAGTAGCTAAGTAAAGAAAAAAGAGCCCTGAACATAAACAAATGCTTATATCCGTTATAACGGTTTCGCACTTATTCATCGTTATTTTTTTCCGTATATTTACGTAACACCACGTAGCTGTTTAAATGAAGTCGGTTCATAAAACAAAGCATTAAAATAAACTATTTTATACGCTTTAATAAAATGTTGACTGAACACTGATCAGTGATCAGTAAGATGTCTCATGTGTGACGAGCTTTACATAAAGCCCCCGTGACTCCATTCGGCCAGCTATAACTGTCACAGCAAAGAGGTAGCAGTATAATATTTATCCTCAGAAAAATCCTAATTATTAGCTTAAAAGTTGCCCGTTTGAAAGAAACAAAGAGATAAATTTCGATCTATTGAATCAGTGATTAAAGCTGCCGCAGATTAAACAGGTTTAATGCGCCTTTTCAGTTTGAAAAACAAGATTGTTTTGTATGAGTCGTCCATACTGCATTCAGTAACATTGTGTCGAGGTAGCAACGAACGAAAAAAAAAACTTTATTCAACAAAACAAGGAGGTTACGCTTAGCTTCAATTCAGTATAACCCTACTAAACACGGAAGTAGCTGAAACAAAGGAACGAAATATGCTCGAAATGCTTCTGGATTTGTCTGGATAACTCAAAATGGTTTCTTGTTATGGAACAAGTTATCAATTTACGATAAATCCTATGTTTGTTTACTTCGATTTATCGTGGCTGCGTTTGATATTATATTACTATAAGTCATTGTTATTTTGACACCGATACCTACTCTGTTTACATAATAGTACGACCTGAATGTATAAATTAGGTATAGTTATTGAGTAAACAACCTCTGCACATATCTACGTTATTTTTAGTAGCTAAGATTATAAGTAGGCAATTCTGACTGGAATTCTAAAATAAACTTTAACTAAAGTACCTATTAGGTACAAATATTAATTTATTAACAAACAAACTATTAAGAAATAAATGACAATAAAAAACACTAAAACTAGGAAAGTTGATTTAAAGTAAAGTAAGTTAAAAATGATTAAAAATCAACTTAAAAAATCCCCCCCCCCCCCCCCCCCCCCTGTTGTTATGTTGGCTGCGTTGCCCTTTTGAACTGCAATGGCAACCCTTTGAACCAGCCACCAACCAGCGCGGGGATCGCAGCCCATGTCAGTCTGCGGCCTCTCTGAATAACTCCTTTGCCTCCGAGCCCCAGGGACCCCGGCGTCAAGTCAAAGTTTGTTTTCATTTAGGTATTTCATTTATTTTCATTTTGCAGAACATGCCACGGGGGCCCATCCTTTTTTAATTATGTTATTTTAAGATTAGTTTTAGTTTAGTTTTCAATTCGTTTTGAATTTAATAATTTAATTTGTTTTAATACCCTTTTATTATAAATTAAAACCAAGTAATTCACTAATCCGTCTGTCTTGTCTGTGTTCACGAGTTTTCTGTGCGTTAAAGAACTTACCAATTTTTTTTTTTTTCAGTTTTAGTGATGAGCAGGATGAAGGCGCAGGGCTCCGCGTCAGAGTGCAACGAAGGATCGTGTCGGAAATAAAAATATGTTTGGGCTCAACAAATTGCAGTCTTTAATTTATCACAAATTATACAACAATTCGTCACGTCAAGTAATGGATGAATATAGATAGAATTCATAGTGTTAACTATTTGCTGTCACAATATAATAAATCTTAAATACTTGGGTTATTCGTAACGACCTATGCAGAGCCATATTCACAGACCAGAGCGTAAGACAAGAAGGAATAGACAGACAACCGGATACGGTTGTAGAGCATAAACAATGAGTCGTAGACTACACCATAAACATGTAAAGGGTATGCTACATACACTATTTCTAACACTCCTCCTTGCACTTTACATGCCAATAAAAACTCTACAAGTATAGCTCTACATAAAACATACTTATAGCTAATTACATGCTGCAAGCTTAGTCTAGTGAAAAACACATAGACATAAATGTAATAAAAGAAATGCATTTATAATCATACAAGAAAGGAATGAGTATCACAGAATACCAAGATAAGTAGAGAAGTTAAACTATTATTAACATTTCAAAGGTTTAACATTAAGTCCATGCATAAATTTACAATGTTTTTCAGCACATAAAGGTTTTGTTAAAACATCTGCTACCATTTTATCAGTCTGCAAGTACCTTACATTTAAGTGTCCTTTTTGAATAAGATCCTTGATGAAGTGATACCTTAGATCTATATGCTTAGTTCTTTTGTGGGAGTGCTCTTTGACTAACAGTAATTTTTGAGCACTTTGGCTATCATTATAAATGACAGTGTCAAAAGTCTTGTCGATAATTTCTGTCAAGAAATTTCGTACAAAACATATGTCCTTACAACAATCTCCAAGAGCTACGTATTCTGATTCGCAACTTGAAAGAGAAGTACATTGTTGCTTTCTTGCCTCCCAGTTAATTACATTAGATCCTAACTTAATTACAAAGCCAGTGTAGGACTTGCGATCTGAAAGGTCATTGGCCCAATCTGCGTCAGCATATGCAGTAAGATTAAAATTATTGCTTTTTGTGAAGCAAATGCCATAATTTATAGTACCTTTTAGGTAACGGAGCACACGCTTCGCCATGCGCCAATGATTCTCATCAAAACATGTGTTAAACATACTAAGTTGGCTACATGCAAAAGATATGTCCGGTCTGGTAGAGACAGATAAATACATTAAGCTTCCTAATAACTGTCTGTACTGATAGACTTCATCTTCTAAACATGTCTTATTTGATTTTTGCAATTTACAATTTACTGGTAAAGGCGTTGAAACAGATTTGCAATCTGACATATTATATTTGGATAATAAACGCTTTATGTATTCAGTTTGATCTAGAGTTGTGATACCATTTTCTCTACAAACATTCATTCCTAGACAATTATTTAATTTGCCCAAATGTCGAACTTCAAAATTGTTCTGTAAAAGTTGTAAAATATTATTAATACAATTATTGTGAAATATATAAAAATCGTCGACATACAAAGCTATAATAATATATTCAGTCTTTGTCTTCTTTGTATAAATACATGGCTCACATTTGCTCTGAACAAAGTTATTTTGAGCTAAGAAATCATGTATTTTGATATTCCACATTCGACTTGCTTGCTTAAGGCCGTATAAGCTCTTCTTAAGCAAACAAACCTTATCACAGTTTTTAAAACCTAAAGGCTGTTCCATATAAATTTTTTCGTTTAATTCGCCATTTAAAAATGCAGTAGTTACATCAATATGGTCTATGTCTAGGT
Organism: Pandemis corylana; assembly: GCA_949127965.1. Classification (NCBI taxonomy): domain Eukaryota; kingdom Metazoa; phylum Arthropoda; class Insecta; order Lepidoptera; family Tortricidae; genus Pandemis; species Pandemis corylana. The sequence goes on along the minus strand of OX421875.1, from coordinate 464,441 downwards.
CTAACTCTGTAGCAATAGAAAACAATATTCTCAGTGTGCTATGTCTCACAACAGGTGCAAAAGTGTCCGTGTAGTCAATGCCCTCTACTTGACTAAAGCCACGGGCTACCAGCCTAGCTTTAAATTTGGCAGGCTTACCTGAGGTGTCAAGCTTTTTCTTGTAAACCCATTTACACTTGACAATGTTTTCATCTGTAGGTCTATCTACTAAGATCCATACCTTATTTTTAATTAAAGAGTCATACTCACACCGCATTGCCCTCTGCCATTCATCTTTTTCAGATGATTGCACGGCTTCGCGATATGATGTAGGCTCATCTGGCGAATAGCCTTCTGCTATCATAGATAAATCATAATCTCTGAGATGGTGTGGCACATTACCTCGTGTTTTACGAATGGGACGTGAACGAGACGTGTCGGAAACGGCCGGCAACGTCAGCTCAGTTGGCGCAGACATCGGCAAAGAAGACATGGGACCCCTTGGAGCAACCACTTCATCACCGTCGTCATGATCATCAAATGATGACTTCGGCAGAGAAGACAAGGCGCCCTTCGGGACGCAATCTTCATCACCGTGACTGTCACTTGCACCTTCATCGCCCGTACAGTACAGTTCAGAGAGCGGCGACCACGCTGGTGGCGTCGGTGTCTCTGCACCTCTGATTTATGTTTCATGAGATAGCCCCATGTCTTCCGGGTATGGTCGTCTGTGAAGGTCAAAAGGTAACGAGCTCCACCCCAAGTTTCGACTTGCATAGGTCCAGCCACATCTGAATGGATGAGTTCAAGAGGTTGGGTAGTGCGCCTCGCACTGACAGCAGGATATGGTGCTCGCACCATCTTGCCAGTCAGGCACGGCTCGCAACTACCATTGATGGTGTCTTCTTTCTCTAGGCTCTTCAAGTAGCTCCTTATTAGCTATCATGTGTTGGGAAGCACCGGAGTCGACCACAAAGTCATGGCTGCTGCTGCCGCTGCATACCATGGCTGATGCAAGCATAGTGTGGTTCTCTTCATTGTTCTTCAGCTCCTTCTTACGTTTGAAGCAACGCTTGATAGTGTGTCCGCTCTTCTTGCAGAACTGGCAGAACATAGGCGATGGTTTCTTCTTCTTGCTTCCTAGGTAGTAGGCCTTCACTCCCTCCTGGTCACTCGCACTCCTTCGATGTTCCTCTTGCAGTAATCTGGTACGCACAAGTTCCACCGTCAGCTTACTTGTGAGGCAGGCGGTCTCCAGGCCTGACACCAGGTTGTCGAACTCCTGCGACAATCCACTCAGCAGGATCTCTGCAACTTCATCATCGTCTATCTTCTTGCCTATATCAGCGAGCTGTTGAACGAGCCGCATGACTGCCTCGATATACTCAGACATGCCGCCGTACTGGTTATATTCAATTTTATGCAGTTGGCGTAACAAAAGCACCTTCCTGTACAGACCTTTTGATTCGAAGGTATCGGCAAGCTTCTTCCAGGCATCCTTTGCCGACGTGGCATCTCGCACGTACTGGTACAAGGCGGGCTTAATTGATAAGCATATCTTTGCTAAAGCGCGGCTGTCGCGGGACGCATCGGTATCTCCTCCTTCCACACAGCCCCAAAGATCATCCAGTGCAAGAAGCATCTTCATGGCAAATTTCCAATTCGAATAATTTTCTAAGCCATCCAGCTTCTCGACGGGAATGTGTCCGTTATTTTCATTGTGTGACGGCATCCTTAACGACGTTATTGTGATATTTGTGATGTTGGTTGAGCAAACGAAGGAAGTTATAACACGAGGGCAGTGTTAATAACCTCAAAAAAATGACAATTTCCGACGTACCTTTCTTTGGTTTGTTTCCTCGAGCACTCAAATCTGGGCCCATAACCTGATGAGCAGGATGAAGGCGCAGGGCTCCGCGTCAGAGTGCAACGAAGGATCGTGTCGGAAATAAAAATATGTTTGGGCTCAACAAATTGCAGTCTTTAATTTATCACAAATTATACAACAATTCGTCACGTCAAGTAATGGATGAATATAGATAGAATTCATAGTGTTAACTATTTGCTGTCACAATATAATAAATCTTAAATACTTGGGTTATTCGTAACGACCTATGCAGAGCCATATTCACAGACCAGAGCGTAAGACAAGAAGGAATAGACAGACAACCGGATACGGTTGTAGAGCATAAACAATGAGTCGTAGACTACACCATAAACATGTAAAGGGTATGCTACATACACTATTTCTAACAGTTAGTATGTATTGAGAATTTATTTATTACCTACTAAAAATCTTAAATACGGATTGCTGGTTTCCTAGTGGTATAAGAAATTGGCAAGTTCCATTGGCTGGTAAAAAACCGCAATCGTGAGAGAAAGTCATGAAAACGGTTTCAGGAGCGCGAGCGCGAGACAGGCTGACTTACATACTTTAGGTGGACTTACTGTCCATGTTTTTTCAAGATTAGAACAATTTCAATTGGAACATTTCTTTATTGTACTCTAAAAATTGTCGTCAGACTTGTTAGGGCCAATTTTTAAAAATCAAAATGTAAAAAAAAGTAGTTAGTCCGGTAAAAAAAAAAAAATTTTGTTCGGTGAAGTTGCACTAAATGCGTGAATGCGACAGTGCTTGAATTAATTGTGTTCTCAAATTTAAGTAAACTTTGAGACTTATTTCTTGCCTAGCTATATTTTAGATAAATGTGTTGTATGAAATAAATAAATAAATTATGCGTTAATAACAAAGCGACATCACTACGTATTAAAAAACGAAGTCCTTCGCCGCGTCTGTCTTTTCGCGATAAACCATAGACTCTAAATAATAGTAGGTACTAACGTGATATACTCAAAAAATTATAAACGGATTTTCTTACTTTTTCACCAACAGATAGTGATTCACGCGGAAGGCTTAGGGTATATAATTTTTCAAGGCTTTGTGTAAATTTGTTGAAATATAACGATATTTTTTTGGATAATTGTTGTTGTATTGTTTTTTCTGTTTTGGTTGTTATATGTGGTGTTCAATAAAGAGTTATTGTATTGTATTGTAGTTTTCTAAATTAGAACTCCATTATACAATACAATACAAAACCAATACTCTTTATTGAACACCACAAATCAGTACAAAACAATATAGAAACAAAGAACAAAGTAGACAATAGGCGGTTTTATCGGTTAATAGCGATCTCTACCAGACAAAGAAAGAAGTTACCTAAAGACAGCTTAAGTTATTTCGTCATTCTGTCGCTTTGGCAGCAAATCTTCCTTACCTTTGCTTTGTTAGATTTTAAGTTAGTTTTTAATCAGGCTGGACATTGAAAACCAGCATACCTGCTGAATCTCCTCTCCTATTAACCTAATGCTTGTATGTACCTAATTTGTTAATGTAGAATCGAGAAGCAACCTCTTTCAAAGGTGGCTGGCAGGTAGACGGTCTGACGTGGCGCTAGCTGCCATGTGTCAGACTCCTGCCAGCCTACGGCTCTGCATATAATTCGTTATTTGTTCCATTTTCTGTTAAATTGTACTAATACCACTCATAAATTGTACTTGTATGCGCTGAATGATCTCAAGTCTTTCATTAGGAACCAGAGGTTCCTTATTTCAGAAGTGGGATTATTTATTTTAGTGTATTCGTAAATTAAAAAAATCTTTTTTTTTTTTAAGTTTTAGGAAAAGTCAAGGACACGAGATACAAATATTTATTCTGAAGTATACTGACGCTATTTTAATACTGATAAAGAAATAGATGTTTATACATGCGTTAATATAGTAACATTAAGACATATTGGTTAAATAACAAGACGCCATTACTAACGTGTCCGCGGTCACGTCCCCACACACTCTGATAACTTTACAATAACACGCACAAACCAACGTTTCTTTGACTGTAATACAGTGTCTTAAAGTAACCAACCACCTTATACGTATTTTGCGACCGAAAACTTACTTAATTATTGTTGCTATTTCGATCCGCAAATAACGCTTCCAACTCTTCTTAGTAGTTGAAGCTTTAGCGTCGACCCGTACAAGATGTATTTTGTACGCTAATTGGCATTGTTCATTTTTTTTAGTATGCTCCAATTCGAAAACCATTTCGAGGAAAACCATCAATTATCCGATTTATCTTGTCCGATTTCAAAAATACTTTATGATTGCAGATATTTTTGTAAAAATACTTTGAACCTTTGTTTGACCGAACGACCGGGTTTTTAGACAGAATCCAGCATCGAATGTTTGCCACAAAAATGAAAAAAAAAAGTTTGGCTACGGCAACTGTCACGTGTCACTGTCAAATCTACAAAACCATAGACAAAGCCGTTTTTTTTATAGACAGCCGAACGAAGGCGATTGGGATTCTGTCTAAATTCACGAATTATCAAACAGCGAAAAAATATTTATTATTAATTAACAAAGCTACGTAAAAGCATAATATTCAAATTGGTTGCTTGAAATAGTCCATTTTATCAAATAAAGGTGTCAAAAGCACAGCTTAAAAAAAATGAACAATGCCAATTTACACTCGACGCTCCATGTGTTTGAGTGTAGTATGCACGAGGGTTCCTAGGTCACCCTCCAGCTATGGCGTAGGTACTTCAAATAATAAGCGCAAGGGTTGACAGCACCAAGGGTTCTCAAATTATGTGCTGCGGTGACGTGGCGTTCCCTTCGGTTGGCGTAAGGCTTTAATCCTCCATTCATTCAATTCAGAAGCTTGTGTACGTACACATACATACACATACACAAATCACGTCTATACCCCTTACAGGGTAGACAGAGCCTAAGGTAACAAGACCTAAAAGCCACGTTTAACATGATTGTGGGCGTATAGTGATGGTTTGCTAGCCGCGTCGCCTATAACATGATTCCTAACCTAAGATTTTCGCCCATTCACTCGATGGGATGGTGCAACTGGTGCATTCTATGTTTTTCCTTTGCTTCCATAGCATGGAAGGTAGTTTTTTGACGCAAAAAATACACAACGCTTAAATGAAACTGTCAAATGCTATGAAAATAGTTTGTACCGGTGCCTACGTTAATCGCACTATACTTAAGGCTCTGAGACTCTAATTAGAGTAATTAACACGAAAATACGTTCTCTGTACTATGTAAAGATCAGCAGCGCTACTAGCGGCACATAGCAGCAGTCTAAAGTCTGATGTACGTATTTACATCAAAAAAAAATATCTTCACGTAAACGTCTCAATTAGCTACTACGAAAAAATTTGCAGCGCCACTTGCGGATCGAAACGGCAACAAAGTTCTCATAGTTTGACATTTTAACGCAAACGCGTTCGAGACGTATTTTGTGACCGAAAACTTACACTATATACTGTTTGTTGTTTTAGGGCCTGTTCCACTCTCAGTTAAGACCCTGATATTTTAAGTGTCGGTTATTTAGGATGTCCCTATCTTTTGCGTAGTCTATACTAATATTATAAAGAGGAAAGATTTGTACCTATTTTTGTATTTTTGTATGTTTGTAATGAATAGGCTCAAAAAGTACTGGGCCGATCTGGATGAAATTTGGAACATAGATAGATTATAGTCTGGAATAACACATAGGCTACTTTTTATCCCGGAAAATTGCGTGATTCCCGCGGGATAGCGATAAACGAATTCTACGCAGACGAAGTTGCGGGCAACGGCTAGTAAGAAATATAGAGGGAATCATAGATAACTGACAGTTAAAATATCAGGAACTTTAGAGTGGTGAAACAGGCCTTTAGACATTTTAACGCAAACGCTCTCTGGTTGAGCTTCACATATGCGTGCCAGGCGTAGTTTTTCCCGACCTCGTTTTGTAATTTGCATAAGTCTGTCCTCATTTTAATTTGGTGGGGCGGTGCCTGGAATAAACTGGTAACTGGTAGAGATCTCTTATAGGGATAAGTTCGCCTTTGTGCATATACTTAATGTTTTTTTTTGTGATTTGTGTCTATTTCTTTATATTTGTACAATAAAGCATTTAGTTACTTATTTAATACTGAAACAGTAAGCGTGTAAAGTTTGGGAGCCCCTGGCTGGCTCTGCCACAGGTCAAGCTGCAGTCACCCTATTTAAACGCATGCTTCATGCGGGCATTTTATTATTATTTGACAACACACTTTATTGATTTCATTTAAATTCTCATTTAAGGCATTTTCGTTCCGAACCAGTCAATATTCAATTAACTAAAATGTTTCAATGACGTTTTGACTAAATACTTTCATTACTAAAAAAACAGTTAAAACTAAAAAATAACTTAAACCTAGCCAAAACGATTATTAAATCAAAAATAGAAAAAATCTCCCAAATCGCCGCCAATGGGGAGGGTGGAGAAGGCTGGCAGCATTGCCGCGTCGTATGGCAACGCTTATTCGCTGAGCTAAATAATGGCCAGCCCTCTGGTCACTTTCAATGCTTACATTTCATTACATATTATGAAACAAAGCCCACCTTCTGTCTGTCTGTCTCTTCGCGATAAGCTCAAAAACTACGGAACGCTTTTTATACTGTTATCGCCAATAGAAGTGATCCACGAGAAAGGTTAATGTTTTTTGTCAATTAGTCGAGATATAATTAATGATAATTGTTGTAAGTATTTAATTCTAAGTGAACAAAGTTGCTGATAACACCTAGTTTAAATTTCTAAGCCGATACTGAAAATTAGAACAGTAAAATCCGAAAAGTAAAGGCTATGGCCGCAAATCGAACCCGGATCCACGTACTTTACTTTATACTTTTCGGATTTTTCTCAAGTGTCGCTTAGAAATTTAACTTCAAACGGTAAAACCGTGAAAGTAAACAAAAATCAAGATGCTTGATTCATTTCATACTAACACTAAAACTAGCAGTTTTACCATATCATATGCAGATAGGCCAAAAAAGTGTTTTCCACCGTAGAATAACCATAACATAAGCAAAGCCAAGTTCCCACCATTAAGTTACGATGGTACGTGTTACTGGATCGTTTAAAACGAGTAAAAATAAGCTGTGTACTTGGATAGGTTAAAACGGTTCACAGTTCATGATTCACAGTTATTTTTATACCGGCTAGGGGATTTCTTCGGGCTAAAATAAGAGGCGTGGGGAGGTTTGTAAACATAACAAGTTGTTAAAATAGAGTACGGGAATCTCTCGTAGATAATGTTTAGATATGTTTGAAGAATCTAACCGCGCCACGCGTTGTCTGATTGCACGTATGTATGTGTTGAGCTGCGTGTTTGACTGTTTTCATTAGTAAATAGAATTGCCCTTGGTTAGAAAAAAAAATGTATTTTTTATATATTTTTTTCTTTATGACTAGGCCAATTTGAGAAACTAATTTGGTCGCGTATTTTTTTTCAATTTAATTTAATTGACATTGTTTTTTTAAGTGAAGCGTGAGAGCAAAGGTAAAGGAAAAATGCCTTTGAACCTTTGATGACGTCACTTGAAGGTCAAACGAAAGACATCAGTTATTTTGCAATATCTCCGCTATTAGCTGTTTATTTTTAAGTCCGACTACAGAAAATGGTTGTATAACATGATTCTTCAATGACAAAAATATAAAAAAAAATACAAAAAATAATTAACCAAAATTTATTGCTGAGGATAATACGCTTAGCATAACAACAAATGCGAAGCTTTCGCTAGTCTACTCTAAAATAATATTGTAAGGAGAAGTTTTTGAGTTTGTGAGGTTGTGTAATCTCTGGATCGAGTAAGTAAGTAATCTTTATTTGCAATTATGGTATACAATAGATGTCAAAATTAGATAATTTAAGTAAGTAAGTAAATGCTTTTTTGTACAAATATAAAGAAACAGAGATAAATCACAAAAAAGACCTTAAATATATGCACAAAGGCGAACTTATCCCTTATATAAGGGATCTCTACCATAACCTTTACCAGCCACAATAGAGCGTACATCTCAAAACACAACAAACAATTCATAAATAAACTACTAAATATCATTAAACACATGCATACATACACACTACATACAATATGAGTACACACATACAATATTTAAGGAGAGGGTGTGAGCCACATAAACAATATAAATAATTAAAAATAGGAAGCACAAGTCCACAATAAATCAATTAAAATAATTACAACTGAATTGCAAAGCAATAGTTAAAATGAAATGTCAAAAATAAAATTAATTAATGTCCAGTAAAATTACATAAGTTAGAGAAGTCATGAAACAAATCCATCAAGAAACATTATAAAACATCACGTGTACGGCCCACGCCCTCAGTACTCCATAAATTGCTTAACAGAATAGAAGCACTGTATTTGAGCGAACCGATTTTGTATTTTTTTTAATACAAAGCCAACTTATTTGCGAGTGCCACAGGCTATATTTAATTCTGCGTTTTCGGACGGAGTTGCAGACTACAACCAGTACTTTATAATTATAACTAGCTTCTGCCCGCGACTTCGTCTGCGTAGAATTATACATAAAAACCTTCCTCTTGAATCACTCTATCTATTAAAAAAAACCGCATCAATATCCGTTGTGTAGTTTTGAAGATATAAGCATACATAGGGACATAGGGACAGAGAAAGCGACTTTGTTTTATACTATGTAGTGATACTATCCGCCTCTCTTAGGTACTTTAATTTATCATACTTAACCGGTTACGTTATGTCGGTTCAACATAAATGTTTTCTATTTGTTATAACTAATCCTTTATTTTATTGCATTTTTAAATCACATTTGAAGCGAATTTTCCTGGACTAGGTATTCATTCATCGGATAAAAAATATAGGTATCGGAAATCATTCTTTTTACAAAATTAATCTTTATTAAAAACTCTTTATTAATAACTTAATAATTTTTACCGTATCCATACGGAAAAATACAAGAATATTTGACTTAGGATAGTTTCATCGTTTTAATGAGAAACAAAGAGACTGACTGAAGCCGAAGCTACGGCCGCGCGGTCTAATAAGAACATTTTAAAAACAAAACTCAGCTGCTCAAACATCTGTGTACTATGAAGAACCTGTTCTCAAAAGTGGGCCCATAAAAACACCCATTCACGGGAACAGCTGACGTCGCATTCCCTTAATTTAGTGATCCTTATAAATAATATAAAAGCCATCAAATCGAGAAAATTCTTGCTTTGTTCCCGGTAATTCTAATGAAATAGTCCTATTTTCAGCGTAATGCTGAGCCAGCGACCGTTTCACTTTTGCGAAGACACACACAACGCTCATGATCTATTTTTCTTGTCTTGATTATTTGCTATAAAATTGTGTATATTCTCTTTTATTTGTGTGTCTTGCAAAAAGGAATAAATGTCCTTTCTTTCTTTTCTTTCTTTCTTATTTTACAAGCTTTATTAACTTGAAAATTGATTGATTGTCGGAGTGAAATCTTGCGACTCAATTTTATAGCAGATATCTTCAACCGATTGAGCTGAAATTTTTCATACTTTTGGAAGTTAGTCGGATGACAAGACAATACAATACTCTGGTAGTAGAATTCTTGTGCCAGGACCGTCTCCGGAGGAGGAAAGTCTTCTACAGTTGGTCTGATTGACGTTTGGTACACATATGTAGGACGGATAACAATGCAGGTACGCACGATCAGCAAAAACGCTTTTATTTAAAATTTAATTTTTGACAGAAACTTATTTAAAATCCCCGACTAACACAGGTGTACTTAATTTTTCGCGGACAAAGCCGCGAGAAACAGCTATTTTATCGTGAATCGAATCATCTAACAGAACCCTTCAATAACACCACTAACGGCCTTAGCCGGTAACTTGTTTCTCCTTTCTCTTACTAACACACGCGTATATTTAATGAGTGAGCGAGAGACCCGAGGGATTTTTTACGGGACACACACAGGGAACATGCGTGGGTGCCATTTTGAATAACGGACCAAGTTACTTTACGGCTTGCTGTGTCGCTAGTGTCGAAGATAGAGCCGTACTTTGTATGAAGAGATTTTAGTTCCAAATTTGCCCACTGGTTTTTATAAGTTTGCCAGCGTCTTGTTTTTGGTTGATTTCGTCGAGGTATTATTGGAATGAAATTTGTGAAAACTTTTCGTTGTGTAAGCATTTCGAAATAGAAACTGGGTGGTTATTACTGGGAAAAGCTGAAATATTTCTTGCGATTTCACTTTATAAGATTTCTTGCCTAACTTGGAAATTTTGGTTAGGAAAGCGGAGAACTTGATCATACGTTGTGTTGAAAGAATTGTTATGTTTACGTGGTAGGTACGTTACAAAATAACGCTTCACTGTATTTTTTTTTATAGCTTCGCGCTCTTGGCACATTTTTAGCCACATTGTAAATTTAAAATTTTTAAGTCGTTAATTTTTTACAAAGGGATCATGGCCCATAATTTCAAATATCAATTATGATGTCAAAAGGACTTGAAATGTTATAGTTCGGTTGACAATCACTTTATAATCAGTGAATTAAATGAACAAACCCAGCAATAACAGGAAACCTAATCACAAAGATAGCATATCACTAGTTTGATTCACAAAACGGTGATATGTTGAAATATTATCTTGATGTGTAATTTGAAAAACGCGTCATAAACGTACCAATAAGAAAATTGTGAAAAACACATGACGACATCTACTTACACAATAACGGGAGACAAAGAAAGTGTGTTTTCATTATTTACACTGTTTGTTGTATGAATTCGTAAACTTTTGTCTTTAAATTATAATAACTGGCGCAGACATACTTGAAAACAGTGTATTGTTTTGTTATATTTCTGACGTATGTAGCTTTTTATACCTAAGTCCATGGTCCAAGTCTTCTTCTTCTTTTTCTAATACGGCCCCATCGCCCATCGATCGATGCAAATGATTTCGCCAATGTCAAAGTAATAAATAAAGTATTCAAAAGTTTTGTGACTAAAAAGTCTGCAACGTTGTACGGTAGAACACGGTGAAAAGACCTCTCCCGCCAGGATATCCTTAACCGATGCCCAGGGTGCACCGGAGCAAGGGCTGCTCTGCCCCTCGGAAACCTGGTCCAAGTCATCTGATGCATTAAGAAAAAACCGGCCGAGAGCGAGTCGTACTCGCGCACCTAGCGTGCGAATGCGACAACGGCTATATCTTTTGATTTTGATTTCGTGCGCTTAGAGGTTTACTTGATTTTTTCACAGCTTTATTAAACCGCCGACATCAATATTTGGTATTAGGTAATTTCATATCTGCGCGTTCCTGAGAAAAAGGATCTTGATCAGTGCCGTAACAATAGGGTGGCAGGACTGGCAAAATGCCAGGGGCCCCCGACCCAAGAGGGCCCCGGCCCAAGAGCCCGCGAGCTCAAAAATATTGAAATTAAACTGAGTACAACGTGACGATTTTTACTGATATAGCCCCATCAAAAGAATTTGCCACGGGCCCCAGATGGTATAGTTACGCCAATGGTCTTGATAGACAGACAGACGGACGTATAGACAATGAAGATGTCGCGAACTCCTTAGATTTGATACTTTTTTATATCTTTTCTAATCATTTTGTTTTTTGAAGTCATATTGTCATATGGTTAGTTGTTATATATCAAAGTAAAGAATCAGTTCAGTGTCCTGGTGTTCTCACTTGCCGTCTTATCCTTCATTTTCCTCACGTTCTCATACAGTCCACGCATCGTACGCTTCAGAAGTGATCTTATAGGGGTTTCTTTTTTCAATTTGGAGTTACAGAACCCTGGAAAAAACGGACTTTGGGTGCTTATCAAATACTTAAAAGCTGCTACAGCTTCCAACGAACTTCTTGAGCTAGGGCGACGTCGACGTGGAAACATTTTGTTAGGTAGAGAAGTAAAATTCGTTTCGGCACAACAGTTTTGCACGTGAGCTAATAAAGGCGTAGCAATGGATAGCATTGGGATATCCACAAAGCAAATAGGTAGGTAACAATTGAATCAATATTATATTTTTCATGGTGGTATAGAATGTTAACGTCCTCTATTTGCCCTTCATAGTGTAAATAAGCATTGTTATCTTTCGTTTTCGAGCAAATATTTTTAATGTGGAATATAGTCGCTATCTCGTAAGAAATCTTCCGGGGTAATATAAGGAGATCCTACATAAAATAACATGAATATAAAATTCTCATAAACTTTTGCATTTATTTGAATAGTATGATTAGTGTTATATGTATGATAATAAGATAAGAGTGGGATGACGTAACGCAGTAATCTTTTTTATCAAACTTTTAGAAATCTATACTTTAATATTTGGGGTTTATTTTGTTACCTATTTCTTAACGAAATCGTTCCGTCACTTACGCTTCTGAACGCAATACTAACGTCATTTTGACAGCTACTTTAGTTACTTGTCAAATTTACATAAAATAAACCTAATTTCACTCAAACCTTGTTTAAAAAAGACCGTATTAAAATGGCTTAAGTGTTATTTCAGATCAATCGTATTTGTTAAATTTCATTCTTTTTACGTAAACAGTTTCAACTGATTCAGATTATAAAACGTATCCCTAAATTTCATCTTAGCGTTTTTTTCGTCATTTCTTTAGATACTTCATAAGAAATGCGACGCGAATTCATTCTAGTACTGTTAGGGATCATATGTATTTCCACAATATCGTCGCTTTTATCCGGATATGTACAAATAGAAACGGATAAAGTGCTGTTAGACACTGTTGTGGGAGCTGTGGGTGCGGGCAACTTTTCTTATTGGCAATTGGGCCACTCTGGGCCTTTGCTGGTAGAACTGACATCATTATCGGGTGATGCGGACCTCTACGTTGCCGACACGGTCAGGTTTGTGCCCGAAATGTACATTTAAACGTAATTTTTCATCATTTTAGTAACACATTGAAAGTGAATGGATTTCCATGATTATAAGCCTGTAGTATCTAGCAGCGGCTCTTAGAAGCATCAATCGACTGTCCAAATTACTTCAAATCTGTAATTATCTGCTTGAGAGGTCACATGTATTACGGGCACCATGACATTCATTTTATTCTTAGTATTACCTATTTTTAACCCACATTCTTTTTTAAATCTCCAAAGCAAGGCGAAGGAATCAGCACGCATAGCACGAGAGCGCGCAAGAGACGCGTCGTGCGCGAGCTATGTTGCCCGTCTTTTTCTTACTGTTCATTCTAGAAAGAGAGAAATAGTGTATGGGGCCATCCATTAATTACGTGAGGCATTTTTAAGAATTTTTTGACCCCTCCCCTCCCCTCTACCGCAATCTCACGTGAGATTTTTCAAAACTTGTACTTCGGGTATAAATGTATTGGATTTATAGACAAATATAATTGTGTCAGATTTTCATTTCATTCAACTTTAATTTAACTTAATTTTCACGCATTTTTACACCATTTCCTGCTAAAAAACAATTACGTGATATTTGCCAAAACCTCCCCCCTGTGAAATTTAGTAAGACTCGGCTCACTTAATGGACGCCCCCTATCTTGCCTAGCCGAGCAGGTTGACAATGCAACCTATTTGTTTGACTCAATATTTTTTCTGTGCAGGCCGAGCTACGAGACTGACAGGAATAATTTCAGTTCGGTGACCTGCGGGCCTGACTTGGTGAACATACCTGCTGGCTTCCCTCGCCCAGTTGGTAAGCATATGTACATATATCTTTTGTTTCTCGGTTAAACTGGAGGTTACTACCCGTTTACCCGACTGGTCAGTTTCAAAAATGCAGAATAGCCGGCTCTCCGGCTGATTGAGAGCTCTCGCGCGCACCACTGGGTCAAATGTGACTCATTTTGCTACATTTGATTTCAGCTTAGGGGCCATTCAAGTATTACGTAAGCAGTTTTTTTACCCCTTACCGTGTTTTGCAAAAATATCACTCATTTTATCCTATCATAATTGCTTTAGAAAACATTTTTTGACATGACTGACTAGTAGAGACTTTATACATCTCTAGTTTAGACTAGGCTCGGGGACCTTATACATCCCTTTTATAAATGTATTTAATTTAAGCAGAATTTAAGTATTGTAGTAGTTTAATATATTTAAAAAAGAAAATGACTTTCTCTCAAGCTTCTTGCGGCGTTCTTCTTGGCAATGGGGGTGTTCAAGTATTACGTAAGCGCTTGAGGGCGGCGGGGGGGTATTTGCTTTGCTTATTTTTGATGACATGGTGGGCTGGGGTGGGGGGGGGGGGGGGTCGATATGGTGATTACGTCAGCAGTTTCGATTCGAACTGTTGCTCACGAATCAATAAAAAACAGAATCCATTAAAAGAAAAATGCATATAGGACCAATGATTACGTAAGCATGGGAGGGGGGGGGGGGGGTAAGCGGTTCGCTTACTTTTGCTGATAAGGGGAGGGGGGGGGGGGTAAATAATTGTAAAAAAACAGCTTACGTAATACTTGAATGGCCCCTATGATGGTCTTTCCGAATGCGCTGGTAGTTTAAAAAAAAGACATGCAAAGAGCTCTTGGCGGCCAATTTGCAAAAAAAAAAAAATATTTTTTTTATTTAGTCACTGTGGTTTTATTTTTATAAAAAAAAATAACTTAATTTTTATGCTTCCGTGGCCAGGTATTGGGGTGTTCGGGCACTGGTCCCACTCGCTCTCGGAGTACAGCATCCAGGTGTTCCTGGACGCGTCGGCGGCGCTCCACGAGCAGCAGCTGCTGACCCTGGAGCGGGCAGAGCACCAGGACAGCGCTGGTCAGTTAATAGTCCTAGTCTTGAAGTATTTCAGCAAACATTCCTACATGCATATATCACGTCTTTATCCCTCACGGGGTAGACAGAGCCTAAGGTAACAAAACGTTTAGCATGATTAAAGGCGTATAGGTGGAAAGGGAAATCAAAATAGTGATGGGTTGCTTGGTTGTTTTACCATCTGCGCGGGAAGAGAAGCAACTGGTAAATTCCAAGTTTTTTCTTTACTCCCAGACCAGCATGGATGGAGTATAATAGGGTGTAACAGACACCCCGTACGATAATTCACTGGGGTATATAACCATTATCTATGGAGGCTAAAAAATATATTATAAAAAAATTGCACTTCTTGAACACCGAAATATCGGCACTCAAAATTTCGAAGTAAAAAACGATCTTCAGCGAAAATGTTCGCTACACCTGAACAGCTGATAACGTACAGTTTATTGAACTCTTTTGATACCGTAAGCCTCTATTCCTATTGGTTTTCAAAAAGTAGTCAAACATGGCCGACGCCCCGCCCTATTTTCATTCATTCCGCCAGAGGAAGTGTTGCCGTCAGTGCAAGTTTCTCATGATTTATTTTCTTGTCTTGTTTGTAACATTTTGCATATACTTTGTTTTAGAATGGAGTGTTACAAGTCAAGAGGATTTAGAAACTGAGTCGAATATTCGTTTGGTACGATTTTTAATGTTATTGCCATTTATCACAGCCCTGGCTGGCAACGCATCTGTTGCGGGTGTCCATGGCTTCTCTTACCATCGAGTGGCTCTCGTGCCACCGTGTCTTATTAAAAAAAGTAAATTAAAATATAGTAATGTTGATATTTGGTGTAGTACTGGTATTAGGTAGGTACCTACTGGTGAGCTTTTTTTCCAAAAAAAAGTCCACAGGTACATTTTTTTAAGAATTTAAATATTTCGAAAAAAAAAAATTTTTTTTTACGTATTGGCCGCCAAGGTCTCTTCTACATGTCGTTTTTGAAACTACCAGCGCATTCGGTAAGACCATCATTGCCAAATGCGCCGCAAGAAACTTGGCAGAAAGTCATTTGTTCAAAATAAAATACATACAGTAAGAATACTTAAATTCTATTTAAATTAAATACATTTATAAAAGGGATGTATAAGGTCCCCGAGCCTTAAATTATATTAGTCTATAGTAGAGATCTATAGAGCTTTTCTTATTCAGAATCGTTTACCCTATCGATTCTTATACAAGAAAAAATGTGTTCCAGATTTATTTTTCCTGTTCGTCACGTTCCATACATACCTAACTATATGAAAAGAAGTGACGAACTGTACCTAAAGGAAATTTTGAGTCACATTTTTTTTTGTTTAACGATCGATAGGGCAAACGATTCTGGGTAAAAAAAACTCAAAATAGTTAAATACAGGAAAAAATTATAATGTGGACTTTTTTTGGAAAACGCATTTAGTATTTAGCGATTTCCAATACTGTAATAGGTACTTAGATAGATAGATAGATAGATAAATCGTTTATTTGATACTGCAATACACACAATCAAGTTAAAAATAACAATAAAAAAGAGAAAAACAAGAAATTACACATTAGACTTAACTTACAAGTATTTTGTTGTGTGCGTTGCAGCAGTGCAAAAGGGCCATGGCTCAGTGGTCAACATTGCTCGTGGGAGCAAAACACTGATGTTCTGCCACAACCCAAGGACCGAGTTACCTACTTGGCATGTAGGTTTAATGCTTAAAAAAAAAAGGTTGTCACTTAGGGTATGATTGTATTTGTATTAGATAGCTTATTTTAGAATGTATGGTTAACTCAATACCTGCCATAAGGACTGTCCTGAAAAACATTTCTTTTTTTTAATATAAGAGAGGGCAAACGAGCATACGGGTCACCTGATGGAAAGCAATCACCGTCGCCCAGGGACACCTGCAAGACCTGGGGAATCACAAGTGCGTTGCCGGCCCTTTGGGGAACAGGAAGGCTCGCTTTTTAAAGATCCCTAAATTGTACCGCTCAGGGAATGTTGCAGCAGGAAGTTGGTTCCAGATCTTTACCGTACGAGGAAAGAAATTGCGTTTAAAACACACGGTACTTGACTGCCAACCATCAAGATGTTGAGGATGGAAGGACAGACGGTTCCACACATTTATAGAGTACCTATCAGTCATACTATAGTCTGTCCAATCATTTATTTTCTCGATGACAGCTCCCGTAGAATGTAACTGCGCTTTTTACGCAAAAATTAACTTTTAAATGCGAGGTATAAAAAATATGACGACTGCCTAATTTTGTTCCTTGATCCCATATAATATGCATCTAAGACAAATTGAGTCCAGATATGCAGTAATATCTTTTTAAAGTACGATAAACAATAAACGTTTTAATAAAGTTACATTCTATGGGAATGCAAATAGTGATGTTATGATTGAAATATCGATATTGTATCGGTATTGTATATATTGAACTAGATATGTTCCTGCGACTTTGTACACGATGTATTTTTTACCGGGATAAAAAATAGCCTATGTTACTCAGGAATAATGTCGTAGTATTTCAATGGTGAAATATTTTTTGTTTGTCCAGTAGTTTTTACTTTATTCATTACAAACATACTGTCATTCAGCCATTTTGCACGCTTAGTAATAAAATAGCATACAAGTCGGTTGTTTTATTGGCTCCATAACTGAATACTTCTCAACTACTCGTATATATAATAAAATTGGATCGATATCGTATCTACTGATCACTTATTAGGTCACAACACTATAACTATCAAACTACATCTGTCATCGAGAAAATAAATGGTTGGAAAGACTATAACACGACCTGCTGGTAATTCCGGAACAATTTTAACCTTTTAACCTTTTCGCCACCACGTCAAATATAAGAGTCGGCTTCTTTATTGCAATGCCTCAAGTTGAACCTAAATCCGATTGAACCAATTGCTTTTGCATTGAAGTAATGGACGTGAAAAGTCGTGGTAGCCTAGTGCTTTGACCTGTCTCTCAAGCAGAGGTACGTGGGTTCGAATCCTGGGCACCTCTGAGTGTTTCGGAATTTATGTGCGTAATTATTTTAAGAAATAAAAATACTCTGAATGGAATTTTATAGTTATTTTAATTCTACCTAATCACCTGTAAAAGATCCGCGTGAAAAGTAACGGATACGGATTTTTCTTTTACCTCAGATATCCGCGGATACGGATATCTGGAACATCACTATTCTAGGCCAAGCCAGTTCAGGGCCCCGTAGAGCTAGTTGCGCCACCGGTGAGAATTCTACAGTATTTCCTGTTTTTACAGATGTAGAAAAGCTTCGGGAGAAGGTGGTGTCCAGGAAGGCTGAGGACGAGACCAAGCCGAGGTTCTTGAAGCTGCTCAACATCCTGGATATGATCTTCGAAATGTTCGTGCTGTGAGCGGCTTGCTCTACTGGTACCAACAGGAAAGATAAAGCTTTAGGGCAGTGACGTAAAGCTTTTAGGACCAGTGTTCAACCTGAGGTCCGCGGACCCCTGGGGAGGGGGGGGGGGGGGGGGAGTCTCATCTCTGGAACATTCGATAGTAATAAAGAAATGCCTCGAAAACGTTTCGTAATAGGTATTATACTAGTGGCATGCAACATGAAACTACCCTACTCATTCATAAATACCTGCTATGGGTGGTGCAGCGGTATAGCACGCGTCACGGAATGACGAGGTACCGGGTTCGATTCCCGGCCATAGCTTTAGTTTTTGGATTTTTCTGTTGTAATTTTCAGTGTCGTTTAGAAGTTTAAATAGCCTTGTAAATGTTTTTCAGGGTATTTGAATTAGTTGACATTAGTTGGTTGGTAGGTATGTGTATATGTATGTTATTACTTTATTAAATTTACTTAGCTATGTATTATATTTATGTTAGTATTGTTGTTTTTATTATCTATGCGTTTCTCCTTCTCTTGTCTATTTGTTTCCGCCGCCTACTTATAAATTTTTTATTTATGATAATTTTTATAATTCAAACTGTCTCTGACTTATTTCTTTCGTTTACAATACAATAACTGTTTATTGAACACCACATATAACAACCAAAACAGAAAAAAGGTATACAGAATATTACAAGGCAACAATAGGCGGGCTTATTGCTACGGAGCGATCTCTACCAGGCAACCATAAAGGACTGGAGAACAGAACAGATCTGAGCAGTTGGTGCAATTTAGAATATATATTAATATACTAAGTACTGAAAATACATAATATATTATACATGATACACACATCTATACTAATATTATAAAGAGGAAAGATTTGATTGTTTGTTTGTTTATTTGAATTTAATAGGCTCCGAAACTACTGGACCGATTTCAAAAATTCTTTTGCCGTTAGAAAGCTACATTATCACTGAGTGACATAGGCTACTTTTTACCGCGGGAAAATACCTTTTCCTATGGGAAAATACCTTTTCCTACGGGAAAATTATTTTATCGCGGGCGAAGCTGCGAACGGAAGGCTATTTATAATAAATGGAGATATAAATAGACACATACACACATACCTAAAAAGCCAGCTACAAGATTCATGCACAAGATGACAGATAGTGCTCCTTCAACACAGATTTAAATATGGGTAAAGATTTGGATTTATTGGTTGTCTGGTAGCTATTAAGCGATAAGACCGCCTATCGTCTACGTCGTTCTTTGTTTCTGTATTGTTTTGCTAACTTAGGCTGCGGCTCCACTGAGGCGGAGACGAGCGGAGCGGAGAGGAGACGTGTGGGGATCGACCAATCATATTACATTCATATTACATGAAATCCACATCTCGTCTCCGATCTGCAATATGATTGGTCGATCCCCACACGTCTCCTCTCCGCTCCGCTCGTCTCCGCCTCAGTGGAGCCGTAGCCTTAGCAGTCGTTTCGTTTGTCCTTATCTGTCACTTTGACATTTACCTTTTACAGATAAGGACAAACGATTGCTAAGTTAGCAGAAGCCTACAGAGCGTTTATGAATAAGGGGGTAAATGTGTCTTTTTCCTCCGTGGGGTAAATTAATCAAAAATTCAAATGGAAAATAAAAATAACACACCTGCTGACATTTCGAACGTTTTGAGACTGTAGATTTTCTAATTATCTCAATGTACGGTTTTTAAATGTGTCTGGGATGGACCCTGTTTTGTTCTAGTCATTAAAGTTATTTTAAAAAGTTGTTTTTTAGTTTTCATTTACCTATTTCTTATTTAAACACAATGCACATGCACAAAATCACGTCTTTATCCCTTACGGGGCAGACAGAGCCTAAGTTAACAAGATCTAAAGGCCACGTTTAGCATGATTGTGGGCGTATAGATGGAAAATGGAATCAAAGTAGTGATGGGCTCTGTCTACCCCGTAAGGGATATAGACGTGATATGTGATGTGATAAACTATATTTCTTGCGTTAAATGTGTGAAATTGACCGCGATGAATTTTTTGTAAAATAAAAATTTCGACCAGATCCAAACCGCGGGGAAAGCTAGTATACATACACCCATACATAAATCAGGTCTTTATCCCTTGCGGAGTAGACAGAGCCTAAGTTAACAAGACCTAAAGGCCACGTTTAGCAAGATTGTGGGCATATAGATGGAAAATTGAATCAAAATAGTGATGGGTTGCTAGCATCGCCCATAACATGATTCCTATTTTCGTCCATTCCCTCGATGGGCTTTTACCATCTGCGCGGGAAGGGAAGCAACTGGCACATTATGTTTTTCCTTTGCTCCCAGACCAGCGTGGAAGACTACATGAAAGCTAGTAAAGTTACAAATAAAAGAAATATTAATGGCAACTCTGATTTATTTACAATAATAACAAAACAAGTCACTATAAAACTATAAATACTAAAACAGTTATACAAAATGCGTGATTTTATGAACTAGGTATATGTCTATTTAGTATGTCATCCTATCTAATCCTACTAATATTATAAATGTGAAAGTTTGTGAGTATGTTTGGATGTTTGTTACTCTTTCACGCTAGAACGGCTGGACAGATCTGGATGAAATTTGGAACATAGATAGATTACAGTCTGGAATAACACATAGGCTACTTTTTATCCCGGAAAATTGCGTAATTCCTGCGGGATAGCGATCAACGAATTCTATGCAGACGGAGTTGCGGGCAACAGCTAGTTAAAAAAAAACAATAATTGAAAGGAAGTAATAAATAAAACAATCGCACTAAACAACAATCCATACAAGTTTCGATTAGAAAATAATCTACAACAATAAAAAAAATGCAAAAATTTCAGATCTCTTGCAAAATTAATACTAAATATATGTATATACTTATGACTTATTCTAATCAACGCCAAGTGCGGGTTGCACGAAGTTACATCATCAAAAATATTAACTAACCGACGATATTTTTAATTATTTCACAGAAAACCTAAGAAATACAGGTCAAAATCGTTAGTTACGGTTAGTTATTGCTAAAGAGCGTTTTTCAAAATTTTACTATTTCAGGTTTTTCTTTACTCAGTACAAGGGCGGATCCAGGGGGGGGGGGGTCATGACCCCCCCCCTGAGCTGGTTCCAAGACTTAGGTGGACCACTAATTGAACATAATGGTTTTACTTGTATCTATTGTTATCAAAATTAAATTATAAGTTCTTGACTTGACCACGACTATGTGACCCCCTCCTGGCGCCAAGGCTGGATCCGCCCTTGACTCAGTATCGGTTCTATCGATCCTTATTTAAAAAATCATAAATCGTGTCTTTATCCCTTGCGGGACAGAAATTACCTGAGTAAAGGCCACGTATAGCATGAAAAACAAAAAAAAATGTGTCCCAAAACTTGCATTCCAGTGCGTCACATTTTGTTCGTCATTTTTTATATGTATGGAACGTGATGAACAGGAAAACAAAATTAGTTAAATGATAAATCTCGGCCGCATTCTTTCTGGTAAGAGAATCGATAGAGTAAACGATTATGAGTAAGAATTAATAAAAATAAATTATGGAAAAAAATATTTTTAGTAATTTTTTTTTAACCTATTCGCCACCATGTGAAATACAAGAAACGTCGCCCGTACGCCAGACTTCTCTATAGCGATGTCTCAATTTGAACCTAAACACAATTGAACGAAGGTTGCTTTTGCATTGAAATAATGGACGTATATGTCGTTGACGCTTAACCTGCAGTGTTGATATGGGTCGTTGGTGACGAAAAGGTTAAAAACGCTCTCAAGCAATTTGGTGCACCTTACGCACACTTACAGTGAGTCCCACCAACTTATTACCAATGATTTTGACGTAACATTTGATAGAAATTTTAAGAAATATTACATCAAAACCTCTAGTTACGCTCAGTGGCGTAACTACAGGGTGGCAGGGGTGGCAAAATGCCAGGGCCCCTAGCTCTACGGGGCCCCGAACTGGCTTGGTTTAGAGCACAGAAGGGGCGCTGATGCACTTCTTTATATTGAGGAAGGAGGCATCTGAAGAATTTGCCGCGGGCCCCAGACGTTATAGTTACGCCACTGGTTACGGTCATAGTTATCGTAAACTAACTTGTTGCAACACACACTTAGAATTAGTATTTGGTGTAAGCTTAGCAAGTTGTTAAAAATGGTGAAAGTAGTGTAATAAAGCGCACGAGTCGCGTCGCGCGCGTACAGTTTGACAGCAAAAATAATGCTCCACGATGTACCTGCGCAGTAGACCAATTTTAGTAGCGCGGGAAACTCTGGCGCTGTTATTGGTCGATCGATTTCGTACCAACAATGGCAAAATCGTGTAAGCGGGACAGAGCTAAGAATGCAAAGCAAGCAACACTCTGCCAGTTGCGCTTGCAAATAAAGTTCAATATAGATTATTTACACGTTCGGCTACCATCGGAAACTGGTCTGCGCTTCTCTGCGCAAACGAATACTGCCGATGCGCATTATATTTGTTGTCAAACTGTATCCCTGTCTCTTTCTCCCTGTTCGTTCTAGAAAGAGACAGGTAGTGTATCTCGCGCGCTCGTGCCAGCCGGGCTGGATTTCTACCCACCATGACTTGTATAGTCAAGGGCAAAAATATATACGTACGTTTACCAAGACGTCAAAAACACCTTTACACAACAATAAGGTTGGTGACATATATTTGACGTGATGGCTATTTCGATATTTATGCCTGTACAGTCACTTTTTCGACCATAGATATAGACAGTCCTTTAGTAAGGTCAGCGCTGAAATAAAAACAAATTGAACAAACGCCGAAAATTTTGACAGCTGCCGGCAAAAGTTGAAGGAAAAGCAATCTTTCGGGGTGCGAGTGGGGTTACCTCCGCGTGTGGTCAAGAGTTGCGGTTCGTTTTTGGATCCGTCCGGGGGGAAGAGCAGTGCTTGGTCCGCTGCACCCTGGGCATCGGCTAAAGATTTCCTGGCAGTTTCTGAGGGATATCATTGACCGTTGGCTAAGAGCCCGACAGGGGGGGAGGGGGGTCTTTGACCATTACCGTACAACGTTGCCGACATTTTGTCACAAGATTTTTGAATTATATTTTTACCGCACTGACATTGGCCCAAGCCTTACGGCCGCCATTAAGGAGAGAAGAAGAAGAAGAAGCAATTTTTTCATTGAAGAGTGTCTGAGGCTGAAAAGTTAGAAACAGTCTCGTTTCTAACTTTTCATCTTCATCATCATTTTTCATCTTGCCGTGATATCACTCGTTCTCATGCGATGTCAATCTATTATTATATTCTATATCTATGGTGTAGTGTACAGTTTAAGGCTTTGAATAGACCTAGCACTACTGATCTGTTTTATGGAGTTTTAAAACTGTGTAGGCAAAGATTGAAGCTTGGTCTACTGAGTAGACCGGGGTCTATTCGGTCTTCTTCTTGACTTTGTGCGGCTGCAAGCTTGTTCTTTCATTGATTTCTTTTGTAGAGTTTTAGCACTGTGTAGGCAGTGATGGAAGCTTGGTCTACTCGGTCTTCTTGTTGACATTGTGCGGCTGCAAGCTTGTTCTTTCATTGATTTCTTCTGTAGAGTTTTAACAGAGTGTAGGCAGTGATGGAAGCTTGGTCTACTGAGTAGACCGGGGTCTACTCGGTCTTCTTGTTGGCTTTGGCGGCAGCGAGCTTTTCTTTGCATTGCTGGTACAGAGCGTCCAAGTCGAAGGCAGCCTTCACATTGTCTTTTGAGAAGAGGAATCTGTAATGTTAATAATTAAATCATTAATTAATTTAAAATTTTCAGATTGAATTTTTACTTATGCCCACTCACAATTTCGAGCATTTCTGACTGATCTACCTAAATCTCACAAACACTAGCTACTGTTCCCCTAAATTGTGGGAAGGGAACTCTGACTGTGAAACTCCCTAACGCTTAGGCGGGGCCTTCGACCTTTGGGAGGAGTCTCCGGGCAAAAGAGGCTCTGCAGCTGTCCACTTTGGAGGCATAGGGTCTGGTCCGCCTCCCCAGGGTGCGGTGCGACTTACTTCTGCAGCTTGCCGCTGTGGTCGGGCTGAGGGCGGCGCGCCAGCTCGCGCGCGTCGGCCAGCGCCAGCAGCGTGGGCAGCTGGCGGCTGGTGGGCCCGTCCTGCACGCGGTACTTCGCCGCCGCCTCGGGGTATCTGGGAACAACAAATCGGCACCTATGAACTCACTTTCCTGACAAATAAATAAATAAAAAATACACACATATGTATAAATAAAAATAACAAATAAAAATCAAGAAATAAAATTTCTTGATTCATTTGATAGTACCTATCATTTGAAAAACAGCGCCTTCTCTCGTCCCTGGTGAGCAGTAGATGTTCCATGGGAGTTTGTAATTGTGTCGTACAGACACATTATTCAAACAGATGACGCTTAGCGACAAAAATTCGCATAGTAACAAAAGGTCACGTGACAGTTAGTAACAGGTAGAAAAATTCGGAGACTACCCACCTGCTATGGGTGGTGTAGGGGTATAGCACGCGTCACGGAATGACGAGGATCCGGGTGCGATTCCCGGCCATAGCTTTACTTTTCGGATTTTTCTGTGTTCTAATTTTCACTGACATTTAGAAATTTAAATAAAAAATAGCTCAAAACGGTGCTATGATCAAAACATTGAACGAGGGTGTTCATTTTCGAGAATACCTAAAAGTCGAAATATCTCGGAAACAAAGCGACTTTTACTAAACGTATTATAGCATTATTATGACATCCTAAGTGCCCTCTATCCATAGTTCAAGGATTATCCACTCATTACTTCACATACGCACATACATACATAAATCACGTCTTTATCCCTTACGGGGTAGACAGAGCCTAAGGTAACAAGACCTAAAGACCACGTTTAACATTATTGTAGGTGTATGGGGGAAAGGGGAATCAAAATAGTGATGGGTCGCTAGCCACATCGCCTATAACATGACTCCAAAGATTATCGCCCATTCCCTTGATGGGCTTTTACCATCTGCGCGGGAAGAGAAGCAACTGGTGCATTCTATGTTTTTTCTATACTCCCAGACCAGCATGGAAGAGCATCAGCATCATACGGCAGACCAGCATCGAAGGATTGGGGATAGGAATAATTTTTTAAGCGATGCGGCTAGCAACCCATCACTATTTTGATTCCTTTCCACCTATACGCCCACAACCATGCTAAACGTGGTATTTAGGTCTTGTTACCTTAGGCTCTGTCTACCCCGTAAGTGATAAAGACGTGATTTATGTGTGTGTGAAAAAAAGCTAGTGTCAATTAAAATTCACAATCACCTCCCGATATCCAGTTTCCCAAACTTCAGATTATCCAAGCTGTAACTAGCAGACAGCTCGGCGAAGACCGGAGCAAAGTTGACGCAGGCCGGGTGCCATGCAGCGTACAGGCACACTATCCACGTGGTCTGCTTGTGGCGGGCCAGCTCCTCCTCCAGGGTCTGCGGGCCCCGGAAGTAGGTGATGAGCTCCGGGCCCTGGTAAGTCGGCTCCGGGACGATTAGAGACGTCAGGATGAGGAGAGCACCGAAGGGGAGGCCGTATCTGAAAGTGGTTAATTTAAAAATGAGAGATCAGAGGAAATAATCAATTAGAGTGGTAATCCTTACTAATATTATAAATGCGAAAGTAACTCTGTCTGTCTGTTACCTTTTCACGCTTAAACCGCTGGGCCGATTTAGTTGAAATTTGGTATACAGATAGTTTCGAATCCCGGGAAAGGACATAGGATAGTTTTATCCCGGAAAATTGCATAGTTCCCGCGGGATAGCACAGCCCAAACCACTGGACTTAGAGACTTGAAATTTTACACATAGATACCTTATACAATGTAGGCATATATCCACTAAGGAAGGATTTTTGGAAATTCCCACGGGATAAGGAAAAAACGGGAATTATATATTTGATTCCGAGTGACGCTATCTCAGTAACTATAATAACTAGACTTCAAATTTGATACAAAAGTAGGTGATTACAAAACTAAGAAACTAATTTCAGGATTTTTGGAAATTCCCACGGGATAAGGAAAAAAACGGGATTTATCTACGCGGACGAAGTCGCGGGCATAAGCTAGTAGGGCTATAAGATTGCGGTGCCGGCAGTCGCGAGCGCCGCGTTGAGACGAGCGGCCGTCTGCTGCGTGCGCCCAGACAGGCCGCGATCTTTTCGTTTTCAACATGCCAAGAGCGTTTTGCGCAGTGTGTCCATGTTTCCCAATAGTTTAATTAAGAAAGCAGTTCATAAATTCCCTATTTTATTTATAAAAGAGTTAATTTTTTCGATTATTTAATTATTATAGAGCCCAAATAAACGTTTGTTTCTTTTTTACGGAAATTAAGGATGCCGACCCTAATACTCTTAATTAAGTGTAGCTAGTTACTTTAAAACAGGCTTCCTACTACCTGAGATAGCGGTAACTAAACAAAAAGCTTTTAAATTATCTCTTATGGAGCGTAGGTATTTATTTCAAAAAATAAGCCTAGTTTCCATACTGCTCTATTTATTTACTGTGTTATTAGCTTGAAAGCGTATTGGCTTGATGTTTTCTAAATATATCTCAGTTGGTTTACAAAACTTTTATTATAGATTGGATTAGAGCAGTGGTTCCTAACCTTTTCAATGTCACTACCCCTGTGAACAAGTATGGGAATTGAGTTTACCCCTAGCTAATTTAAAATAATTAAAACCACACAAATTCGAACGAAAATATGTTTATTATGTAAGAAATTGCACATTTAGGTAACTAGTAAGTAAAGTAATATATAAATCGCGGAGTTAACCATACTATTATTTTGTTTATTGCTATTTTAATATTATTTCGTGCCATCCCGTGTTACCCCCCTAGAATCTCCGTTTTACCCCTGCGGGGGTAATTACCCCCAGGTTAGGAACCACTGGATTAGAGGCTTACAATATTTCTAGCTTTGTTAACATTGATTATCAATGTTGCCGGTGCAATAACTCTCAGTTCCATGCTAATTGTGATCAGTGCGCTGGAACAGTAGAAATATACTCTTGGACTGACTGTTGACAATTTCTACTAGAGATGCGCCGAGTAACACTTTTGCCGAGTAACGAGTACCGAGTTTTACTCGGCTCAATTTTTTTTCAACCGAGTACTCGGCCGAGTAACTCGGTTCAATCAAATTCGCATTTCGTGCGCGTAAACAAGTACAAACAGGTTTGCGCTGGTCAAGACGTCGGCTCGCGTTGATACACCCCTCACCCCGCCCACGCCTTTCAACTACTAGTCACTTGATTGTTTGCAAACAAACACGTCACGTGGCGCGTCATAGTAAATAAATATAAATATATTGCTTTTCTTAAACAAAGTATGTATACTCGTTACTCGTTATCTAATAACCGAGTTATTCGGCCGAGTACGAGTATCAAAAAACCCGCCGAGTACGCAGAGTACCGAGTATCAAACGAGTACTCGGCCCATCTCTAATTTCTACAGTCTAGTACTCATAGTTTTGACTAGTAGAGACTCTATACATCTCTACTATAGACTAATATAATGTAAGGCTCAGGGACCTAAGTATTTTAGTAGCTTAATGTATTTAATTTTGAAGAAAACTTTCTGCCAAGTTTCTTGCGGCACATTTTTGGCAATGATGGTCTTTCCGAATGCGCTGGTAGTTTAAAAAAAAGGCATGCCCTTGGCGGTCAATTTGCAAAAATAAATTTTGAATTTTTTGTTTTTTTTTTCTCTGGGGTCTGGATACCATGGGAAAATTTTATCAAGATCCAAAACAAGTAAACAAGGCAAAAAACTAGGCTTCGGATAAACATAATTTGATATCCGTTCATTGCATTATGCCATACAGTGTATGGAAAATAGTAACAAACAAAAGTAAACACTGGATCATTTTTTGTCCCATTAAGAAAGAGCTGAATATAACAATGGGCAGAAATCATAAAAATCATGACATAAGCGATGCGGCTAGCAATCCATCACTATTTTGATTCCATTTTTTTCCATCTATATGCCCACAAACTTGCTAAATGTGGCCTGTAGGTCTTGCCACCTTAGTACCTGTCTGCCCCGTAAGGGATAAAGTATGTAAAGTATGTATGTATGTATGAATATTTTAAAGTGTAATTTCTATTGATATTTACTGAGAAATTCAGGGCAACAACAGGTAAACAAGCACTTTTCAAAAAAAAGTCTACACCATAATTTTTTTCAGATTTTGACTATTTTGGGCAGTGTTGCCGTTTGGTTCCGTTTCTTCCATTTTGCGGATCTTTTGACACCCCCGCGGAACTTGGAAGGAACTTTGTATTTTGGTACAATTTTCGGAACTTTTAAGGTCCCGGCATAAAGATACGTGGTAAGAAACTTTACATACACACTAAAAAATACAGACTAATTTTCCTGTTATTAACACAAGTATTATTCCTAATTCCTATGATGAGGTAAAATGGAACTTTTCTACCAAAATTGGAACTTTTTAGGGATCGCAATGTAATTTTCAAGGGAAGTGGCCTGGCAACACTGATTTTGGGTTTTTCTTACTCAGTATTGCTTACCCTATCAATGTGTCCCAAAACTCCCATTCCAGTTCCACACTTTTTTGTTCATACTATTTTTTATGGAATGTGGAGAAAAAGATCCATAATAAAATCAGGGACTCATGTTTTGTATGAAAATGGATTGGGTAAACAATTCTGAGTAGGAACAATCCAAAATAGTTAGTCTAGAAAAAAGAATACGTATATTTTTTTTCGGAAAACGCTCAAACAACGGAGGAGAAAACCAATGTTAAGCAAAAACTGTCGAAACTGCTTATAATCAGTACGTACTAACCTTACATCCGCATAAAACCACAGAATCAGGTTAGCAATCTTCGTATAAACGAAAGAGGATGACAGATAGTTGACCATAGTCACGCTGCCCGCTTTCCGAGTTCGCAGCATAACTACAATAATTAGGAAGAACAGGATTTCCGTTTCTCTCGAGTCCAATTCGCAGTCCACATCGGGGAACAGAAACCCGCAAATTGCACCAGTACGCTTAGCTACTACGTAGGAAATGCTTAGTAATATATTGATCCAGTAGTACGGCTTTAGTAATTGTTTGAAATCTTGCTTGAAAGACATTTTAATTTATTTTTATCGCGTATTTTTAATGCGAGGTCTAGACTCGATCCAATATAACTTCTAAGCAGTCAAATTGACACTGACAGGAGGATGCCGGTGTTGCCAAGCATGATAATTTTGTGTACAAATTGTCAATGTAGAAAAAAAAACTTTTTGAGCAGTGCATCGCTAATCAGTGACGCTGAAGCAACAGACACAACTGATTTCTATTTAAAAAACTTAGTTTGTTAGCTGTCCAATGAGAGTGCAATAAATATAAATTAAACCCGGCAACCTAAAGTTCGTGTTGCTAGTTGTCAAAAACCAAAATTAAACAATGGCAACTTCGGCGAACGGAGCACAAGCACGACAAAGAAACCGGCAACTCATCTGCAATGCCCATAGTGTTGCAGAAATCGTATGTGCTTCTACGTATTCATTTATTAGTTACAATGTAAAATGTTTTCCTGAAGATACGACACCTAAGTTTATATCTTACCAAATTTCATGTCAGTGTTTTGTACATATCGTCGCTACCACAGCCGTAGTTGCTAATCCTACTGCCAAGCAGCAGTGCTTGCGCTGCTGTGTTCCGGCGTGAAGACAAAGATTTACCACTCTAGGCTAGCAACGCGCCAGCAATCTCTAGTGTTGCGGACGTCCATGGGTAGTACTTGTTAGCTTTTCTCATATTAACACGCTCAGGATAAGAAAACAAAACATTAAAAAAAATATCTTTAATACTACACCTAAGTTTATAATAAATCCTTTACAAAAGGAAGTTACATATATCTTAACGACTGCGGATGGTCTTATAGCAATGTAGCATTTTTTTCTAACCCAGCACGGCTAGCACCAGAGCACGCGAGAACTGTGTTGCGCGACATAAGACTACCCATCTTTTTTTTACTGTATGTACTAGAAAGAGACTGGTGGTATATCTCGCGCGAAACACAGTTCTCGCGTGTTCCCATGCTAGCCGTATTGCTACATTCTTTTTAGTACCTTCCTGTCAGTTTATCAAGATTTTAATTCATGGTAGCCTAATGGTTTAACCTATAGGCCTCGAGCCTCTGGGTCGTCCGACCTTTTTCGTGCGTTAAACGTCATTTAAAATTTATCACGACCATTTCAGTGAAGGAAAAGGCTGAAGAAATTTGATATCATCACTCATCCAACAAAGATATGACATCAGCAGACATGACATTGCTTATTTTTATATTAATGTGCGCCTTTTCTACATGCCTTTTCAATTCGTGCACCCTCACAAAACTAGAGGAGCACTGAGTGCAGTGCAACCTTGGACCTTTGCCATGCTTTCTTTTCGCGTGCTCCGACCTCCTAGAGGCTGAAATGAAGCAATCGCCACAGTCCTCGCATTTATAAGGTTTCTCGCCGGTGTGCCGCCGTCTGTGGTAAACCGCCGCCATCTTGGAAACGAGTTTCGCGCCACAAATGTCACAACCGAAGTTCCTCTCCCGCGTATGGACCACAGTGTGTTCAGCCAAACGGGCGGGGGTGTAAAACCGTTTGCCACACCACGAACACTGGTGCGGTCTAACGTCCATATGTATCCAAAGAATATGATTTTTCAACTGAGGTCGCGACCGATAGGTTTTTTTGCAATAATCACAAGTGAACGTAGCCGGATCGCGTATGTTGGAACGCCTGTTACGCGGCACCGTGTCCCGATCCGGTTTCGCATCCGGTTCACACTTAGACCTATGTTCCCTATAACAAGCACGGTTCGTGAACTGTATGCCGCATGCCCTACACGTCCTAACCGCATGCATTTGCGAGTGAGTTTCAAAAGACGTCTGCCTTAAAAACGTGCGCCCACAATCGACGCAAGTCAGACCGTTCTTATGCGCTTTCTTCTCGTGTCTTTTGGCGTCTATTTCATTAGTATGGATAGCTGGACATTCGCTGCACAAAAAAGCAGTTTCCCTATGCACTTTCACCAAATGATCTCTCATCTGTTTCCCACGCAACACAATAGCACCACAAGTGATGCAAGAGTCTTTCTGACCGCTATTTTTGAAATGCACATTCAAGTAATATGGGCTTATAAATTGCTTGCCGCAATCCGTGCATTTGCAAGGTGGCCCTGTCCTGTGCACTCTTGGTCTTCTTTCCTCGCTTTTTTTCCTATTGATCCTAGTTTTCAATCTGATTAGGGGAGTAGTCTTGTCATTGCAGGAGAAATCTTTAGCTATTTGAATGTTGAAGTCGTCTGGTTTTAGGAAGGCGCAGAGGGATTTAACGTTAGGCGAATCATTTATAGGTATAGTGGATAGCTGATCGACGGCATACGACCACATCTTGCAGGAGTCTGTGACGAGAGACCTGAACTCTTGAGCTGCTATGGCGCTGGTGGCGCAGCCCGCGCAAACGCCGTTGGGGCAGAGCGATTCGTCAGATATCTGGAATAGAATGAGTTCTAGAGATAATTTTGGAATTGTTATATACATTTGTCTATACTAATATTATAAAGAGTTAAGTTGTAGTAGTAGTTGGAGTAGTTGTAGGGGTAATCTCTGGATGTACTGAACCGATTTTTAAAATTCTTTTTTCAATAAAAAGCTACATTGTTTGTGAGTGTCATAGGTTATATTTTATTCAAGATTTATGAAACAATTAGAAAGGCAACATTTTTAATCTTTATGTATTCAATATGATCATTGCCTTTATTTTTTAAAATAACTTACTTAAAATTGGTATTTATATAAATTTTATAGCCAGATACGATCAGCATCAGAAGTAATCTAATCACCCTTGTATTTCTACGCTAAAAGATTAATTAGATATTTTTAAAAAACGAGGAATTTTATTGATTGTCATTTACAAGCTTCAAAATAAAAATCAAAGGATACACAAATCACAAATAGAAATAAAAATGAAGAGACGGCAAAAACCGTTTTGGATACAAGATTATCACCACAACATAAAACCTATAGCCCACGCCGCCAAATAGCATTTCAACATGTCCAAGATATGTCCAAGATCAATACCAAATGAAATGACCGCGCTAATTATTAGATTTCTTTAGAAAGGGTGATTAGATTACAATACTCCACTCGTATTTCAAATTCGATAAAGATTCACACCACATTTCAATCATTATATATCTACGTGTATCGAATGTGTGTAAATAAATGTTTCTCTATCTCTCTCTCTCTCTCAATGATATTTCCATAGGTTACTTCAATAATAGACCTTATTAATTCCCGCTTGGCACCAGTTTCACATCCTCTATCTATTGTCACTAAAGTCCAAACCCAAGTTAGTTTCAAGCCTCTATCTAAGCAACCAAAATTAATACGTTTATTTAACCTGGTAACACCGCACACTTTACATCCGCCTCCTAAACCTTTTCTTAGCTGGCAACACTTCAACCACAGAGTCGTGCACGGCAGCATAATGCTTCTTCAGTTCAAACGGCCTGACAAACCGCGCGTGACACATCTCACAGCCATGCGGCATGTCTTTAGTGCTCCTATGGCGTCTCTTGACGTGATCCAACCGTCTCGATGCAGAGAGGAATCTGTCACCGCATTCCTCGCATTCATACGGCTTCTCTCCGGTATGTATACGCTGGTGCAAATGGTATCCCAATTCGGTCCTCATCTCGGCCCCGCACGCACACTTGTACAACTTCCGTTCCGTGGTGTGTATAGCCTCGTGCGATCTCAAATGTGCTAGCGTTGAAGTTCTCTTGCCACACGTATCGCAAACGTAAGGCAGTACGTTAAGATGCTTCTGTATTATATGGATGCGGAGCGAAGGTTTTTTATCGTACACATTACCGCAATAATCGCAAGTGTACAGCGACGCGGTTGCTTGTTTCGCCGACTTGCATTTCTTCTGGTGATGCTTGTAGCATCTCCGATTCTCGAAGCTGAGATTGCAAGACAAGCAATGGAACAGTGTGTGGGCGTACATGTGAGCGCGTAACGCTCTGTCGTTGGTGTATCCCCTTCCGCAAATCTGGCATCCGAAGGAGAATCTACTGTGATGCGTAGCATAATGATTCTTCAGACCATCTTCGCTCTCAAAAAGTTTGAAGCACATATCGCAATCAATGTAGAGTTTATCATGCACTTTAGCTAAATGATCAGCTAGTTTGTCCCTGTCCATGACCTCGCCGCACCTCACGCACGCCCGCTTCATCGTATTCTTCAAATGTACGTTCAAACTGTACGCCACCGGAAACTCTTTACCACAATCAGGGCAGCGAAACTTCTGCGCTGATTTCTTGTAAGCCCTTCTGACTTTGGCCCTTTTTTGAGGTTTCATATTCAGTCTATCGACGACATCATCTGTGTTAGTCAATTTTCCGGGCTCCTCTCTGATTATACTGTGTGAACCGCTGTAGTGAACGTAGAGGGTGACGTTGGTGTCTTCAGGGTCCTGTATTTGTGCGAAGGTGGCGACGGCTTGGTCCCAATGCTGTTGGGAGGAGAGGCCGAGCTGTCTGAACTTGGTCGCTGCTATGGAGTCCTCGGCGCAGGCTCGGCACACTCCACGAGGCAGTACCGCGTCTTCCTCGACCTGGAATAATGTCTTCAATCAGTCCGTTCCGTTGCTTTTCTGGTAGCATTGCATTCAAAGATTAAGTGTCTTATTGTCTAGCAGGTATTGAAGTTAGAGGCATTTATGTGAGATCCTTTTAGCGTACGCATGAAAGGGTTGCGAGGGGCCCTCATGATAATTATAGGCTCAAAGGGTTGGCATGTATATGACGTTTATCACACATTGTACAAGGCACGAGAACCATTCGAAATTCCCTGATCCATTGAAATATTTACGCATTTCTCTATTATTTCATCAAAACTTTTAGCACACAACCAACCATTTCTCATGTCCAAAACGTGGCATTGCATTTACATTGTCCCGTTTTTTTAAAGCGGGCAAGCACGCGTTACTTGCCGACTAGTGCTTTGAAATTAATTGTTTGATTTCGAAACAAATGCGGAGTACATAGGAACTTTTGGTTTGTTAAACGTCAAATTATCTTTTAAGACTGGCTCCACATGTCCGTATCGTAACCATCGGTCGCTCATATCAAACGCATGGTAGTATTCTTTGTATAGAAAGTCACACAAGTGCATCTAATGATTTGGGGCCCGATTTTTGAAAGCACATATGTGTGAAAATACCACTTTCAAGTAGTATAAATCTGTTTATATCTTGAAAACTACAACTCTAATCAAATTTTTGACTAGTTCACAATATTAATGAGAGCCGTAAGTATCTTCTAAGCTACGCGTATTTCAAATTCAGCACAATTTTTCACCACTTTCGAGTGGTATTTTCACATGCTTTCAAAAATCGGGCCCCGGCACCGTACGCATCGCTGGACAGTGGACGCACTTACGCGACTTTTTGTACAAAGAATATTATGCTCCGATCGAAGCAATGCGTCCGATAGGACGATACGAACATGTGGACGCTTGCCTTTAGGCATATTCGCATAAACTGGACTAAATTTAACACTAAATTCTCAAATAATATACAGCATTCACGTCCTGAATGGGCGTAAGTCTTAGGAATCATGTTATAGGCGATGCTAGCAACCCGTCACTATTTTGATTTCCCCTTCCATCTATACGCCCTTAATCATGATAAACGTGGCCTTAAGGTTTTGGTACCTTAGGCTCTGTCTACCCGGTAAGGGATAAAGACGTGATATATGTAGATATGTAAAATTAAAAAAAAAACATTACATCGTGAAAACAAACTATATTTAAATAGCATTCCATCAATTCACACCAGCGTCATGTTCGGTCATAATATGACTTTTCAAATCAATTTTAAGGGTGAATCTATCAAAACAATATTCACACTCATACTGCCTATTTAGCTTTGGTTTCGACACCTTAGGTCTCCTCGGCTCATACTCAGGATTCTTAATATGCCTCTTCATATGCCTTTGGTACCCTCTTCTAGTACTCATGGGCATGCCACACACGTTACAAACAAATCTGTCAGGCACTCTGTTATGCGTGTTGCTATGCTCCCACAGATGCATGGCACTGTTAAAAACCTTGCCACAATGCTCACACTGGTGCGAATGCTCTTTATTCATATGTATATACTCCAAATGAACTTTGAGCGCGTATTTTGAGCTATACATCTTGGAGCATATGTCACAGACGAATATGCCGCCTTTCCTTCTAGCGTTGCTGCATTTATTCCTATGCGTACGGAAGCAGTAACCGTTCGAGAATTTTCTATTACAACCGAGGCAGATCCTAGGTTCGTGTTTGCTGGTCATATGAGAGGCTAGATGGTGCGGATCGCGATACGAAAGCTTGCATATGTAACAGAAATACGGGCCTTTACTGTGATACATAGCTTTGTGCTTCACCAACATCTCTCTATTCCTAAAAGTGTCGAAGCAAACATCGCACTGCATAGTATCAGTCCCATGCTCTTCGTAATGTACCTTCAAGTCTTCAACTTTGACCATCTGCCTGCAGTGAACACACGCCCGTTTATCGTAATACCTCATATGCGCGTTAAACTTGTACACACAAAGGAAACTCTTGTCGCATTCAGGACATTTCAAACTAGTCGATATCTCTGAATCACGAAGCTTCCTTTCCAACTCGTGCCTTCTTCTAACGGCGTTCTGTTGCGACTTTCGCTTTTTAAAACTTTTGAACACCTCAGCCATGTCCGTGATGTCGCGTCGTACATTTTCGGTGTACGTGGTGCACTCTTTGGCTTCGCGATCGAGGACTACGTAGGCAATTTTGACATTATCCTTCACTTCTATCTGGTCTATATGATCGGCCACATCTCTCCATTTTCTGTGAGCGTCTCTGAGGTATTCTATGAAGCGGATGGTGGGGTTAAGGCCGGCGGAGCAGCCCCCGCATATCCTGTTCGGCAGCAGAGGCGAGTTCTCCATCTAGAACAAGTATTCTATTCTTCATCAGGGCTCAAGTTGCCGTACATCACATCAACTTTCAAAGATTCTAAAGAACTGCTTTTAGTTCGGAACTAAGTATTATTTAGTTCGGAATTCCGTTAACGCATCCCAAAACGTGAAGAGGCTTTTGGGCAGTCTCAATTATTACGAAACAATATGGACCTTTCGAAAACTTGGTTATAAGCTCTGTTAAAATATAAAATTCATTATCAAAAACGATAGTAAAGCTGGAAAGGCTGGAAAGCCTAGTTGTAGGCAGGCTTTGCGTAACTAATCTAAGGCTAATTTAATTCAAGAGTATTTAGGTGGTATTGTTAATTAATTTAGAATATAGGTAGATAGTACTTTTTTTTTTCAGTAAATCTTCTTTGTACAGTCGCCATCAGACATATCGTAGCGGGCGAGGTCGTCAAATATTTCGGAGCAATATCAAATTTCAATAAATTCGTTACACTATAAGGTTAATCACATCAGAACACGCAATTCGTCATAAATATAAGAGCAACGACTTTTCAATAAATTCGGGACGTTCAATAAGGTAAAAATATCAGAAGGCACAGATCGTCAAAGGTAACAACGCAGTCAGGCTGATCATAAATATCGGAACATTTGTGGATTATAAAAACATAATAATAGATTCGAATTACAAACAAATACAAATATGGCTCATACGTCGTGCCAAAATGAAAGATGTCACCTATTATAATGTATTCTTTTGCATGGATAATTCACTGTAATTTAAACTGTTTGTTATAAAGTTAAGGTATATTTTCCACAAATGCTCTGATCTTTATGAGCAGCCTGACTGCATCGATACCTTTGACGTGACGTCACGATTTTATATTTACGCTGAATTGCGTGCTCTGATGTTATTAACCTTATTCAATTTTACGAATTTATTGAAATTTAAGGCTGCTCCGAAATATTAGAGGACCTCGTCCGCTACGACATATCTGATGTCGATTGTACCGTCTTTAAGCAAATAAATGACCGAATTCTCGGGTGTTCTAAGTATAATATTAAACAGACTATTCTAAGCCACATTAATTTAGGTACATCCGCGTATATTAATAAAAGAGTATCCGTTTTGACTTAAACACTATATATGGGCACTATGGGCAGATGGTGAACAAAGAGGTCTAGATCTTGAAAACTGTCAAGAAACGCAAGCTGCTGTACTATGGTCACATAATGCGACCACCCGGAAGAAGGCGTACTTCGTGGCTTAAGAATCTTCGGAGATGGTTCCACCTTAGCACAAGCTCACCGTTCCGAGCTGCTGTGTCGAAATTAAAGATAGCACTGATGATAGCCGTCCTCCGGTAGGAGATGGCACCTCAAAAAAAAAACTATATACATATCATGGAGACCCTTCCCTAACTATATACACCTATCTGCAATTAGAGTGGGTAGGCAGCAGTTACAGTTCAATTGCAGCCAGAATGCAGTTCGACTGTCGCTGACGTTAAGTTGATGTGTGACATTAACTTGTCTTAACTACTGAGCCAGACAAGTGTATGAAAGTACCAATGAAGAGCCATTCACAAACATTACTATATTTTATTTTACGAAACTATACAAATGCACTTAGCCTAAGTCCACCTAGCCGCTCGAGCGGAGAGCGCAGCGGGGCGGGGCGGGCAGCGTAAATGTTAAACACAAGCAAATGTATGTGAGTGTCCTGGCGGATTACGACGCCTAATGCGCGCCAAGTTCTACTCAACGCAAGGGAAGCAATATGGCCCCATAACTGTGTACCTTACGCTGAATAGAACTTGGCGGTAACCCCCCAGAGCAGTGGCGTAACTGTAACGTCTGGGGCCCGTGGCGAATTCGTCAGATGGGGCTCCTTCCTCAATATAAAGAAGTGCACCAGCGTCCCTTCCGTGCTCTAAACCAAGCCAGTTTGTGGCCCCCTAGAGCTAGGGGCCCGTGGCATTTTGCCACTCCTGCCACCCTATAGTTACGCCACTGCCCCAGAGTGCACACCGCTGAACGCTCCGCTGGACGCTCGCCACTCAGGCTCTACAGTAATTCAAACAAGGCAACAACGGTTACAATCTTTAATTAGAAAAAAAACGCAAACACAATTATTGTTCGTAAAGTAATTAGTGACCTGCATTGAGTGGTGTAGGGGTATAGCACGCGTCACAGAATGACGAGGATCCGGATTCGATTCCCGGCCATAGCTTCACTGTATTCTAAAATTCAGTCGTTTAGAAAATTAATTTCTAACGGTAAAACCGTAAAAGTAAACATAAAAAAATCAACAAGTAAAAATTCTTGTTTCATTTGATAGTACCTATCATTTGAAAAACAGCGCCTTCTCTCGTCCCTGGTGAGCAGTAAATGTTCCATGGGAGTTTGTAATTGTGTCGCACAGACACATCATTCAAACAGATGACGCTTGGGGACAAAAATTCGCATAGTAACAAGGTCACGTAACAGCTGTCACAGATAGAAAAATTCGAAGGCTCACCCACCTGCTATGGGTGGTGTACGGGTATAGCACGCGTCACGGAATTACGAGGATCCGGGTTCGATTCCCGGCCATAGCTTTACTTTTCGGATTTTTCTGTTTTCTAATTTTCAGTGTAGCTTAGTAATTTAATTCGTTAACTTGTATCAAATGTCCATTTCACTTTCGCTGTCACGCGCTACGCTTGTAAACTTTCTTTTTATAGCGAAAACTGCCAACAGAGAACCCGACTGGCAGGAATGGCGGGTTCTAGACATTGACCCCCCACAACCATTCATAATTTAAAAAAAAAAACCTTACACGTACATTTTTGTGCAATTATGTCATCAAACTTCATGTAAACATGACATTAGAATGCTCACGCGCAGGCAGCACCTGTAGTGTCCGCCCGTATCGCTACCACCACACTTGCTTATCCATCCGCCAAGCCACAGTGCTTGCGGTGCTGTTCCAGTGTGGAGAATAAGACAGCTGGTGAAATTACTGGCATATCAGGCATTCTATCTCAGCTCTCTAGGCTGCAATGCCTAGAAGGCTAAGGTTACCTGATGGTAAGCTACAGTGGCGTAACTATAGGGTGGCAGGGGTGGCAAAATGCCACGGGCCCCTAGCTCTTATTGTTATTAGTATCAAAATACTCAAACCGATACATGTGGCGCCATCTAGTTCAGATATGATGAACATACCCTTTGTTTTTCTATAATAAACGTTAGTCTGTGAAAGCTACCCGGTGTTTCAATAGGTTATGGAAGCCCAGTTTCGTATTTCGCGATAAAACAATTAAATTCGATTTGCAAACTGTGAAATATTGACTTTTTGCAGTAATTCGTGTGCGTACAATATTGGTTGGACTAGATTTTGTTCAGATTAAAAACCGTGTTGTGTGTTTTTGAACAATGGCCGGCAGCTACATTGTCAACGTACCGAAGCTAAAAGGTCGGGAAAATTATGATGAGTGGGCGTTCGCCGCGGAGAATTTCCTCGTTCTAGAAGGAGTGAACATAAACACCAAGCCGCTTGCAATGCCTGCAACCACTACGGCAACGGCAGGCACGTCAGGGGCAGTTGTTACAGCTGATGCACTAAAGGCAAAAGCAAAGCTGATTATGACAATAGATTCATCGCTTTATGTTCATATCAAGAACGAGAAGACTGTTCAAGATGTGTGGCAGCGTCTGAAATCACTCTTCGATGATTCAGGTTTTCAAAGAAGAATCAGTTTACTACGACATTTGATTTCAATCCGATTAGAAGATTGCGAGTCAATGACCATCTACGTGACCCAAATCGTAGATACGGCGCATAAATTACGAGGAACAGGATTCCAAATTACCGATGAATGGATTGGATGTCTGTTGTTAGCGGGATTAACGGAAAAATTTGCCCCGATGATAATGGCGATCGAACATTCGGGTATGGAAATAAGTACGGACGTCATTAAGTCAAAATTGTTAGATATGGGTGCAGAGGTTGGCAATACTGGAAATGAGAGTGCGTTTTGGTCGAAAAGTTGGCAGCAGCGTAGTAAGAAGCAAGTTGGCAGCGCTGCAGAAATGTCAAAGCATAAAACGTCAACGTCATCTTCAAAACATGTACCTGCCAAAACGATTCGTTGTTATAAATGTAAACAAGTCGGTCATTACAAAAACCAGTGCAACTACTACAAGAACAAAGAAACAGAAAGTACAGTGTTTAGTGTATTTTTCTTGAACTCGACATACAAAAAAACGGATTGGTATATTGATTCCGGCGCCAGCACCCATATGATTTCCAACAAAGAATGTTTGTCAGATATTTCCTACAATCCGACCGTGAGACAAATTGTAGTAGCAAATGAAACAACGGTAGCAGTATTATGCTCAGGAAACACGAAGTTAACAACGGTAGTGGACGGTTCAGAGTACGATATTACTGTAAAAAACGTTTTGTGCATTCCAAATCTCACTACTAATCTCCTCTCAGTTAGTGAGTTGATTCGAAACGGCAACAGAGTGACTTTTGAAGAAAGTGTTTGTAAAATATACAACCGGAAGAATATACTTGTTGCAAAAGCACAGTTAGTGAATGGAGTGTACAAATTGGACATTAAACAAGAATGTTTGATGGTGGGTTCAGCAATGCAAGAAAACAGTATGTTATGGCATAGAAGGTTGGGCCACATAAACAGTAAGAATCTGAACAGTATGAAGAATGGCGCTGTGGAGGGGATTTCTTACCCCGATAAGGCTGAAATTGACATGTCCCAGTGTATTACATGTTGCGAGGGAAAGTTAGCGAGACTGCCTTTCTCACACAGAGGTTCCAGGAGTGACAGTGTGTTGGAGGTTGTGCATGCGGATGTTTGTGGTCCCATGGAGACAGTCTCAATAGGAAAGTCAAGGTATTTTCTCCTATTTATTGATGATTACAGCAGAATGTCATTCGTATACTTCCTAAAGTCAAAGAGCGAAGTGATTGTGTACTTCAAAGAGTTTAAAGCTATGGTGGAAACACAGACAGGAAAGTACATCAAGGTACTAAGAACCGACAACGGAGGAGAATTTTGTTCTTCAGAGATGGAAAGTGTTTTGAAGAAAGCTGGGATCGTGCATCAGAAAACGAATCCTTATACGCCAGAGCAGAATGGCATGTGCGAGAGAAATAACAGAACTGTGGTTGAGAGAGCTAGGTGTCTTCTGTTTGATGCTAAGATGGAAAAGAAATTTTGGGCTGAAGCAGTAAACACTACAGTCTATCTACGAAATAGAACACTGGCATCAGGATTACATTTAACACCCTATGAGCTCTGGACAGGCAGAAAACCAGATCTTAGCCACATTCGTGTATTCGGAAGTACTGCAATGGCTCATATCCCTAAAATAAAGAGAACAAAGTGGGACAAGAAAGCGGAAAAATACATTCTCCTTGGATATGCAGAGAATACAAAGGGTTATAGGTTATATAATCCTGTAACCAAAAGCATAACCACCAGCAGAGATGTTGTTATCATGGAGGCCAGTCAGGACTCAGACATGATGCATGCTGTGGTGGAGGAGAAGAAGGAACAATCTCATAGTAAAGAAGAAGAGGAAGAAGAACAAGATTCGACAGTGATAGACCCGACAGATGAGACATACGTGCCAACCGATCAGGAAACTACGCATTCTGCAAGTTCTGAAGAGTTTTGTGACACTGTTGAAGATGAAGCATTGATCATTTCTGAGTCAGTCGAAAACACAAATGCGGGTAAAAGAAAGAGAAGGAAACCAGATTGTTATGGCTACAGTAATGTATGTATAACCAACAATGAAGATATAGGTGAAGAAAATCTAGCCTATGAAGATGTTATGAATGGCACAGAACGGGAACAGTGGTGTAAAGCAATGGAAGAAGAGTTGCAATCGTTCCATGATAATGAAGCATGGGAACTGGTGGACAGACCCAGTGGTGCTCGCGTTGTTCAGTGCAAGTGGGTGTATAAAAAGAAGTTAAATAGTGATAACACAGTGAGATACAGGGCTAGATTAGTCGCAAAAGGTTTTACTCAAAAAGAAGGAATTGACTATAAAGAAACCTTCTCACCGGTGCTTAAATATTCTACCTTGAAATTGTTATTTGCTATTAGTGTTAACTTAGATTTAAATATTACTCATTGGGATGTCACAACTGCTTTTTTGAATGGTCATCTTGATGAAACTGTATACATGCAATTACCGCAGAACTTAAAATATGAAAATAATATTAGTAAAGTCTTAAAATTAAAACGGGCCATTTATGGATTAAAGCAATCGGCAAGAGCATGGTACAAAAAGGTTGATAATTGTTTACAAGAGCTGGGATATATAAAATCGGTCTATGAACCATGTTTGTTTGTAAAAATAGCAGATAATGTAAAAACTTTTGTAGCTCTGTTTGTCGATGATTTTTTCATTTTCTCAAATTGCAATGAAGAAGTAAATAACTTAAAAGACCAACTGAGTACCAGGTTTAAGTTAAAAGACTTAGGTCAATTAAGGCAATGTTTAGGCATGAATGTTAAAATAGAAAAAGATAAGATTTGTGTCGACCAGAAGCAATTTATAGAAAGATTATTATGTAAATTTAATATGGAAAATTGTAATACCGTAGAGACTCCAATGGAGGTTAATTTAAAACTGGAAAAGGCTGATAATGTAACTAGTAAATACCCTTATCAACAACTTATTGGAAGCCTGATGTATCTTTCAGTTCTTACCAGGCCCGATATATCATATTGTGTAAGTTACTTGAGCCAGTTTAATAAATGTAATAGTGAAACCCATTGGAAACATGCAAAAAGAGTTCTGAAGTATTTAAGCTCTACAAAATATTTTGGATTAATGTATGTAAAAAATAATTCAGATATAATTGGATTTGTAGATGCAGATTGGGCCTCAGATATTGTGGATAGGAGATCTTATACTGGATACTGTTTTAAATATTCAGGATGTGTTATTTCTCACGAATGTAGAAAGCAACAGACAGTAGCCCTGTCCAGCACAG
The DNA here is from genome assembly GCA_949127965.1 of Pandemis corylana. Classification (NCBI taxonomy): domain Eukaryota; kingdom Metazoa; phylum Arthropoda; class Insecta; order Lepidoptera; family Tortricidae; genus Pandemis; species Pandemis corylana. Next base: position 421,421 of record OX421875.1, on the reverse strand, counting down.
AAGCCGAATATATGGCGGTCTGTGAGGCTAGCAAAGAGGCAATTTTTCTGAAAAATCTTTTGTCAGAATTCATTAATAGAGCAAATGTGCCCGTACTATTGTATAACGACAACCAGAGTGCACAAAAATTGACAGAAAATTCTATGTATCACAGGAGAACCAAGCACATAGATGTAAAGTTTCATTATATTAGGGAAGCTGTAGAAAAGAAACTTGTTAAGATTGCATACTTGAGTACTTCAGAAATGCCAGCTGATCTATTTACAAAAAGTTTATGTAAAGTGAAACATGTCAATTTTATGCAAAAAATTGGCATTGTAAAATTATGTTAAGCAAGCAACGAATTGTTCCGGTTTTTGATTATTTTTATAAGAGGTGGTATTGTTATTAGTATCAAAATACTCAAACCGATACATGTGGCGCCATCTAGTTCAGATATGATGAACATACCCTTTGTTTTTCTATAATAAACGTTAGTCTGTGAAAGCTACCCGGTGTTTCAATAGCTCTACGGGGCCCCGAACTGGCATGGTTCAGAGGACAGATGGGACGCTGATGCACTTCTTTATATTGAGGAAGGAGCCCCATCTGACGAATTTGCCGCGGGCCCCAGACGTTATAGTTACGCCACTGGTAAGCTATCTCCATTGCCCCACATCAATAACACCAGAACATTGTAGACAAAATACCTCATGGATATTACAGAATATTGGATACATTTTAAGATACAGTTTGATAGTACATTACACACCGAGGGTGGTGACATTAAGAATGTCTCAGACCGCAGGAACTTGTCGCACGAGCCACAGGCGAGGGCGATAAACATGCGACCTGAGGCTTTCTTTATCACCGCCCGAGGTGTGTACACAATTTTACGTCTTCCCTGGCCAGGAAGTGGAAATTTCCGCTGCGTAGCGACCGGTAAATTTATAGTAATAAGTCAAAATGTAATGCAACTTCAAACTTCACCTTGTTGTCTCACTCTCCACACCGGAACACATGCTTTGGCTGGATTAGCGAGTAAGATAGTGATGGCGGTCCGAACTGACCTTAAATAAATTTCTACAACCATTTAATTACTAACTTTCTTCCCTAACCAACTCCTCTCTAACCGGCTCGCTATAAACTTTAAAATCCACGTTAACCTGATGCCTCTTACTGTGGTTCGTCAAACCCCTACAGCTCGGAAACTTCTCCTCACAGACACCGCACGAGAACTGGACTTGAGACGGATTCCCATGTACAGCAGCCACATGCTTTTTCAAACGATACGGCAAATTGAATCTGGCCGGACACTTGTCGCAACCATATTTCAAAATGACTTCTCCACTCCTATGCTTCTTCCTGATATGTTCAGATCTTCTCGAAGCCGCTGAGAAGGCTTCACCGCAGTGAGGGCACTGGTACGGCTTCTCACCAGTATGCAGACGTATGTGCTGGATGTAACCGTTCCTCGATTTTAAAACAACACCGCAATATTCACAATTGAATATGGTCTCCACCTCATGCTTCTTCAAATGTTCTCCCATATAAGCAGCGGGCAGGTACTTGCCACAGTACTGGCATGGTCTGTGCGTGTTTTTAAGATGCACTATCTGTATATGAGCCGCAACAAACTTTTTGCCGGCAAACTTTTTCCCGCAATAATCACATGTGCATTCTCTGTTAACTGCACCTCGTAGTCCCACTCTTTTAATAAGATCATTGGCCTTGTTCTGTACTTCGATCAACACTTTATGTTTGGTCTGGTGAACTTTGTTTTTTATGTCCAATTGACAGCATTTTTTAACGTGATAGTGGTAACAAGTTTGGTTGCGGAAGACTTTGTTGCAGCCTGGGCACGTTTTGACGGAATGGACGGACAGATGGGCATGGAAAGCTGGTTTCGATTTGAAGCTGCGTCCGCAGTCTCCGCAAGTACAAGCTCCCAAGGTGTGAGCTTGTTTCATATGCTGTACTAGCAAGTTTTGTGAACGGAATATCATCATGCACTTCTTGCAGTTGTAAGTCTTGTGGTCATGTTCTACTTGTAAATGACTAACCAGTGCCTCTTGTGGCATGATCTCTGCACACAAATAACAAGCGCTCTTGTTCATTGATTCTTTCAAATGGACATATAAAGCTAGAGGATACTTGAATGGTTTTTCGCAATCCGGACATTGGCATTTATATTTTTTACCGTCCCTTTGTCTTGAATGTCTATCCTTCAATTTGTTAGTAACTATTTCAGTTTTATCCTCTTTTTTGATGGTACCCGGAAGTTTGAAATCATTTACAACCGTCATGTGGTCTTTGTTGATCACTACGCAGATGTTTTTTGAGGGTCGGGTTATTGGTATGTTTTTTAGCTGGTGCAGTGTGGTTTCCCACAGGTCAACGGCTTGCAGGCACAGGTTCCTGAAGTTTGCTGCATCCATGGTGTTGGTAGTACATATGGTGCACAGCCCCGCAGGCATGTCTTCTTCAGGGATAACCTGCAACCACCATTCTAATCAAATGGCCACAATGTTCTTCGATTGGTTCCTTTTTACCCGAGTTTAAAGGCATGAAGGGCTTAAATCTAATATGGTTGGTTTACATAGCCTGTGATAACTTAGTGAAGTTTACAAAATTCTCTGGGTCTGTTTAAAGTGTCTGTGGTGGTATTACTAGGTAAAATTAAATAATTAGTATTAGTTGATAGATAAGAAGTTGATAACATAACACCTTCTTTCTAAATAGGTTAAAGCTTGCGTCATAATCGCCGGTGATTTTAGAAAACGTGAAATAATATTTTTAAAGAAATTTTCGCAATGAGGAAAATGTTTATAGTGGGCAAGATGAACGAATTAAATATGTGGGGTCCCAATTTCAGTTGGCATTGGCAAGGCATTACAATTTTAATATGTTTTTAATTTATTGTGTTTTGTTAATCGGCCGCCATTTTGTTCCAAAATGGAGGGAATGACGCCGTTCCGTTTGCCGCAGAAGCCATGCCAAGTCAAACAGGGTTTTTCAAAAAATAATGGCAAATAACGTACCTCTATGCCTGTAATTGCTTCCAGTAGTTCAGCTAGCGTAACTGGCCGTTCTCCGTCCATCATAACCGTGTCTCCGAGATAAACTTGACCATCACTCGTATCTCCCATACAAATGCGGCATTTATCCAAGCCGTCGCCACGTACTATGTGCGATACTAGGGCCTTTATATCCACTTGCCGATTCATTTTGAGAGTTTCACGAGTTTAATTGAAGATTCAATTGCCTTTTAGTTTAAAATCAAAATTTAATTTTCATTTCTCAATCAGACAGCAAGGCAGCGAGACACAAGATAATGTCAGTGAAATGAAAAGAAAAGGCGTCAACCAAACGCCAAATCATAGACAAACCACTGAGCTAGTGTTGTCCGAATAACCTCGTTAACAGGCCGTTATAGCGTAACGTTACGTTATTTCTGCTGTTTTTTTTAGAAAATTTGTGGATTTTAACGACAAAAGTACGAAAAGGAGTGCAAAAATGCGATAAAAGGAACTCATTTTTGTATTCCACTTTGTATAACGGTCCTTTTATAAGTTGCAGGCGGATATAACCAATATTTGCGCAGTCATGAAACACCTTTATGACTTTAAGTCTAGAGTCTATGGCTACGTTCCGTCATGCCATGCACGAACTGTCAATGTCATTGTCAGTTTTAAAATTGGATTGTTGAATTCTAGAATCCAAAATGGTAATTAAATTGCAATTTTCTATAATAATCTTAAGTTAATTGTTAAACTCATTAATATTTATCAATACTTTACATTATAAATTTTCCGGTTCTTTTATTATTTCATGTGACACCAGTGTATTTTTCTCAAAAAAAGTGTTTGAAAAGAGTCGGTGGAAATAGGAAGAAAATCTCATATTTCTTTGTTTTACGGTTTTCTCGATGTTTTCTCAGTGATTAATTAGTGTTTAAAGCGCTGTAGTTTCGCTTCGAGCGTTGGGTAATCTGTATTAGATCGATATCTCAAGAATTTATCCACTTAAATATATTTTTTTGGTTATAAGTACCGCAAAACAAAAGTTGTCTATGAATCAGTCATTTGCTCACAGGTGTTCATGTGATCTGCAAGATTTCACATAAAACTTAATAAAATGGTAACTTTTTTGCTAAATCTTAGTTATTCTAGCTGTAATACACCAAATAAGTGCACTTTAATTGTTCACATTACCATAATCCTCGAAATTTCACTTAACTTATTTTGGGAGGATAGCAAAGGGCTTAAGAATAGGTTTCTCGTATTCCCGAAGTACCTTTTAGGTAAATGTCCAGCCCAGTAGTGTTTTAACTGTGCCATAATCCCATTAATATTGTAAATGTATCGCTAAGCGTTCACTTGTAGGTAAAATGTCGTCATAACCCAAGTTTCGTCCGATGTCTAGTTTATTTTATACGAAGGAAGGTATACAAGCAACTGGTCACCTGATGCCAATAAGTCCACCTCCCACGGACCCCAACAATAGAGGATAGAGCCAAACCGGAACCCAGCTCAAGCACTGTTGCTTGGCAGCTGGGTTTGTGGGTGAGACGGTGGTAGCGATCTTGACAAATCTCGCACAAGCTCCTAGCACCTGTGAAATTTATGCTTATTGAAGCTGAATTGAAAAGCGAAGCAGTCTAGCACTATGCACTGATTAATTTATACATACATACGTAAACCATGTCTTTATCCCTTATGGGGTATACAGACCTAAAGGTCATATTTAGCTTGATTTATTTATTTATTTTATTGTCACAACCACTGTATTACAATGTTGGTAACTAATACTAGAGAAGTTCCACATGGACCCGGTGGGGTGTAGCAATACAACAGGTAGTACAATAACAACCAACAGGCAGGTAGTAGGTAGCTATACAGGTTACAATTTATCATCTAAGAAATCAGATAGGAGTAGTAACAATTCTCTATTAGCATTTATTTTATATTATTATAGAAATGTGGGTGTATGGATGGAAAGGGGAATCAAAATAGTAATGGGTTGATTAATTAAACATATTATTGTTAATATCCACAGCAACCTCAAATCCTAGTTCTGAAGGAGGGCACGGACCAGTCGCAGGGGAAGCCGCAGCTCATCTCCAACATCAATGCCTGCCAGCTGGTCGTAGACGCGGTGAGAACCTTCAATTAAATAAACATATAAATGCTAACTTTATAAGTATGCTGCTGTCTTTGAGGAAGGCCCAAGATACCAAAGAGGCTGGCATAGTCGCAGGTGCATTTAGGACTAAAAAAAAAAATGTTAGGTAGGTATGGAATTCATAAGATTTTACTAAGGATAAAAATAGTTAACAAGACTCCAATTGTGTTAATTTATTTCTTCATCTTATCAGTTGTCTGGTAGGGATTACTTTTAAGCAATGAGACTGTCTTTTTATTACTGTAAGAAGTTAATGAGAAATTTAGAAAATGTCATAAGCTTGGTTTTTTACTTTTCATCACTATTGACTTTATATGAAGTCAGTACATGCACTGACCTTCTTCTTCTTCTTTTTTTATTTGGCCCCATCAATCGATGCGATGATTTCTCCAATGTCAAAGTTATAAATACAGTATTCAAAAGTCTTGTGACAAAAATGTCGGCAACGTTGTACGGTAGAACACGTTCAAAAGCTCTTAGCCAACGGATAATGATATCCGTCAGAATCTGCCAGGATATCATTAACCGATGCCCAGGGTGCACCGGACCAAGCACTGCTCTTCCCCTTGGACCGATCCAAAAGCGCCTCCAAGAGTTAATTTAAGTTAAGAGCATCAGCCTATGATTAAAACACACGGATCCAATTACTGAAGAGTATTGTGTGGATCACGATAGTAGACATGAGGCGGTGTGCTCTTTTATTTCACTGGTGCCCAACTGTCCACTGGTGGGGAAAGGCCCTTCACAGTGGTGTAGCTAGGTAACCAAGGGCCCCGGTGCGGTATCCGATGATTTGACCGACGAACGTTTGACAAATGTATCGTTAGACAAACATTTCATTTGACAACCCTTTTATTATTATTATTAGCCTTTTAGTCTGAGACTATTTAATAACTTTTTTTTTTAATAATACTTGTGCTCACATGGCGTGTATTTTCTACTCGTAAAAGGTTGAGCCTGAAAACTATTTTGTTTACATTTGTAACGGAGCACATACAATTTATATTAATTATTAAAAAAACAATACATATTTTTAACTATTACTATTATTATTATTTTTTCCCCTTATTTATCTGTTTGCTTGGCGGCAAAGGCCTTCCCCAACCTCTTCATTTTAACTATTTCATCATCCCATCTTTTTGACAACCCTTTAATATCTGATAAACCATAAAGTTTTTTAAAAATCGAAAAATCTAAAGGCTTGGCTCACAATATGTTAGGTTAGATTTGTTTTATAAGTTTTCTAAAGAGTCAATATTTTAGTAGAAAATAAAAGGTTGTCAAACGATGCATTTGTCAATGAATTTTTGGTCAAACAATGAAAAAATGGTGCAAAAAAAAATGGGACCCCCACTGCTATCTGATTTGGTTAGGTTTTATCTAGCATATATATTAAATATTACTTCTGGTAAGGATTTGAGGGCACTGCGCCGCCTAACCCCTAGGCAGCTACGCCACTGGCCCTTCATAATATGACTTGGATTTCAGGTGCGCACAACCCTTGGTCCTCGGGGTATGGACAAACTGATCGTAGACCACAATGGGAAGTCGGTCATCTCGAACGATGGTGCCACTATCATGAAGGTATTGTAAAAATGGTTGTTATTGTAAACACCTGCGTGGATCGACTATATTTTGTGACTATCAAATGAATCAAGAATTTTTACTTTTCCGTTTTTACCGTTAGAAATTAAATTTCTAAACGTCACAGAAAAATCCGAAAAGTAAAGCTAATACATTTGAAAAACAGCGCCTTCTCTCGTCCCTGAGCAGTAGATGTTCTGTTGTCGTACAGACACATCACTCAAACAGATGACGCTTGGCGGGACGCTTGGGTTAGTAACAGGTAGAAAAATTCGAAGCTTACCCACCTGCTATGGGTGGTGTAGGGGTACAGCACGCGTCACGGTATGACGAGGATCTGGGTTCGATTCCCGGCCATAGCTTTATTTTTCGAATTTTTCTGTTCTAATTTTCATTGTTTAGAAATTCCATTTTTTTTTTTTTTTATATATGAATAGAAAGGAAAACGAGCAAGTGGGTCACCTGATGGTAAGTGATCACCACTGCCCATAGACACCCGCAACCCCGGAGGGATTGCAGATGCGTTGCCAACCTAGAGGACTAAGATGAAATGGCTCTTGTGCCCGTAATTTCCCCGGCTGTCTTACTCTCCACACCGGAACACAGCAGTGCAAGCACTGCTACTTAGCGGCAGGATTAGCGAGTAGGATGGTGGTAGCGATCCGGACGGACCTTGCACAAGGCCCTACCACCCGCATTAACTAACGGCTTATGGAGAGAGGATACTTCATAGTAATATAAGACCTACACAATCAGACTGTGGAGCATAGTAAATTAAAATTAAAAAAATAATAATTCATTATTATATTAATTTCAGTTGTTGGACATTGTACACCCGGCGGCTAAAACTCTCGTCGACATCGCCAAGTCTCAGGATGCTGAGGTGAGACACCAATATAATGAGATTCACCATAATGGGAATACCACGTAATGAGATTCGCCATAATGGGAATACAACATAATGAGATTCGCCATAATGGGAATTCAACATAAAATGAGATTTATTATGCATAATTTATATTCTCATTTGAAAGAAAACTAGCAAATTGAAATTATAATAATTATTTATTCAAATTCTTGCTATGCTATGATTAAAACAACGGATCCAATTTCCTAACAGTTTGAGGACAAATCACTATTATGAGTTATTTTGCTATATGAGAAAAGTTAATGCTTTTTGAAAAATATATTGAAAAAAAAAATTTTTTTTTTAGGTAGGTGACGGGACCACTTCGGTGGTGATCTTGGCTGGGGAGCTCCTGAAGAGGCTGAAGCCTTTTGTTGAAGAAGGTGAGCGAAAATATGTGTAAACTAGCTGTTGGGCAACTTTGTCTGCATAGAATTCGTTTATCGCTATCCCGCAGGAATTACGCAATTTTCCGGGATAAAAAGTAGCCTATGTGTTATTCCTGACTGTAATCTATCTGTGTTCCAAATTTCGTCCACAACTGTCCAGCCGTTCTGGCGTGAAAGAGTAACAAACATCCATCCATCCGCTTCTATACTTACAAACTTTCGCGTTTATAATATTAGTAGGATCTGTCTATGTGTAAACATATCTAACTACTGAAGAGGGGGCGTTCAAGTATTACGTAAGCGCTTGAGGGGGGCGGGGGGGGGGGGGGGGTCTTTGCTTATTTTTGATGACATGGGGGGTGGGGGGGTGGATATGGTGATTACGTCAGCAGTTTCGATTCCAACTGCTGCTCACGAATCAGTAAAAAACAGAATCCATTAAAAGAAAAATGCATATAGGTACCAATGATTACGTAAGCATGGGAGGGGGGGGGGGGGTTAAGAGGTTTGCTTACTTTTGCTGACAAGGGGAAGGGGGGAGGGGGGTAAATAATTGTAAAAAAATCTGCTTACGTAATACTTGAATGGCCCCAGAGGGTTTTTGAATTATAGTTGACAAATGTTTCTTTTCAAAGTGAGGTTCTTGTGTAGTTTGTGGGTGTGTTGTAATTAATGTTTGTCTGTTTGTCTGTAGGCGTGCACCCCCGTATCCTGGTGCGTGCTGTGCGCACGGCGTCCAAGCTGGCGGTGGACAAGGTCAAGGAGCTGGCTGTCAAGATGGACAGCAAGTCCCCCGAGGAGCAGAGGTGAGGGTCTTCCTGCATCAGGGTCTATGTTGTTACAGTGGTAGAAACCTAACCAAGTCTGGGGACTGGGTGTTGTGGGGTTCGATACTGGCTCTGTGCGCGACAGTGGCGCTATCTCGCAAACGCAACTTGAGGCGTTTGTGAAATAGTAAAGGACAAATCCTTATTATTAATTTATATAAAACTAGCTTCTGCCCGCGACTTCGTCTGCGTAGAATTATACATAAAAACCTTCGTATTGAATCACTCTATCTATTAAAAAAAACCGCATCAAAATCCGTTGTGTAGTTTTGAAGATATAAGCATACATAGGGACAGAAAGCGACTTTGTTTTATACTATGTAGTGATATCCCTTACGGGGTAGACAATGCCTGAGGTAACAAGACCTAAAGGCCACGTTTAGCATGATTGTGGGCGTATAGGTGGGAATCAAAACAGTGATGGGTTGCTAGCCGCATCGCCTATATAACATGATTCGTAAGATTCGCCCAATCCCTCGATGGGCTTTTACCATCTGCGCGGGAAGAGAAGCAACTGGTACATTCTATGTTTTTTTTTGCTCCCAGGCCAGCATAAAAGATAGCATAGGCGTTCAACATAATGGGAATCCAACATAATGAGGTTTCAATATACTATTTAGCTGGTAGAATAGATACACACATACATAAATCACGTCTTTATCCCTTACGGGGTAGACAGAGCCTAAGGTAACAAGATCTAAGGACCTCGTTTACTATGATTGTGGATGTATAGGTTGAAAGGGGAATCAAAACAGTGATGGGTTGCCATTTTCGTCCATTTCCTCGATCGGCTTTTACCATCTGCGGGGGAAGAGAAGCAGCTGGTACATGACGACCGGATAGCCTAGTGGTTAGTGACTCTGACTACGAAGCTAGAGGTCCCGGGTTCGAATCCCGGTAGGGGCAGACAGGTTGTATGATGAATACGAATGTTTGTGACCGAGTCATGGATGTTGTATGTATTTAATTATGTATTTATCTACATTATATAAGTATGTTTATCCGTTGCCTGGTACCCATAGTACAAGGTTTGCTTAGTTTGGGGCTGGGTCAATTGGTGTAATTTGTCCCAAGATATTTATTTATTTATTTATTTATTATTCTATGTTGTTTTCGCTCCCAGACCAGCGTGGAAGAATAGATTTATTATAATACTAGCCTTCCGTCCGCAGCTTCGCCCGCGATAAATAAATTTTCCCGTAGGAAAAGTTATTTTCCCGCGGTAAAAAATAGCCTATGTCACTCAGTGATAATGTAGCTTTCTAACGGCAAAAGAATTTTTGAAATCGGTCCAGTATCGGAGCCTATTCAATGCAAACAAACAAACAAACAATCAAATTTTTCCTCTTTATAATATTAGTATAGATAATACGTTTCAGCATATGATTATAACTCGGATCCAATTACTGAAGCACCGTGTGGATCTAGATAGTAGAAATGAGGCTGGACCCCGTACCAACACCAAAGCAAAACTAGCTTTAACCTCCTAGGTCAATAAATTTATGTTTTCCTCCCAGGGAGCTCCTCCGCAAGTGCGCCGCGACCGCCATGTCGTCCAAACTGATACATAGGCAGAAGGACCACTTCTCTGCCATGGTGGTGGACGCCGTGCTGTCTTTGGACGCGCCCCTCCTGCCTCTGGATATGATTGGTGAGTGTTTGCGTTAGTGGCGCAGCGTTGACGCCGCGTCAATATTGCAGCGTTTGTGACTGCGTTATTGACACGGTAGTGACACCGCGTTATTGACGCCGCGTCTATCTAGCCAAATTTGATCTAAATCTGTTTATCGGTTCTGGAGTCGAAAGTGCCACAAACAGCCTCACAAACTAGTAGAATTAAATTTGCAAAAACTAACTAAAACCTATTTTCTTTTTCATCTTTAAGACTGGTTTGGGAGCAAAGAAAAAATTTAGAATGTAACAGCTGTTTCTATTCCCGCGCAGATGGTGAAAGCCCATCGAGGGAATGAGCGAAGCAGAAAGCGTGTTTTAGGCGATGTGGCTAGCAAACCATCACTATTTTGATTCCCCTTTTAGGTCTTGTTACCTTAGGCCCTGACTACCCCGTAAAGCATAAAGACTGATGTGTGTATTGTATGTATTAAATTTTACCAAATTTTTTGTATACCCCTACAAGGCACGAAGAAAGTGTCCGGCGGAGCGCTGGAGGACTCGTTCCTGGTGGAGGGCGTGGCGTTCAAGAAGACGTTCTCGTACGCTGGCTTCGAGATGCAGCCGAAGAGCTACGAGGGCTGCAGCATCGCGCTGCTCAACATCGAGCTGGAGCTGAAGGCCGAGCGGGACAACGCCGAGGTGAGCGCTGCCGTTTTGACGCGGCGTCATTGACGCTGCGATCGTGACGCCGGTTCGAGGGTGCCGTAAAAACACCGTCGAGTTAATGACGCGGTGTTAATGTCACAGGACAGTGAAGCGGAGGGATTGTGTCATGTGTCAGGGTGTCAATAACGCTGCGACGGACGCGTAACGCTATGACTCGATGTCTGACGCGATCAATGACACTGTCGAGTCATCGCAGCGTTGTTGGCTCGGTGTCAATGAAACCGTGACATGATTGCAGCGTCAATGATATCGTATCACTGTCGCAGATGGTAACCGAATATATTTATTTGATTTGGAAACTTCCCAGAGAAGTGTACGTAGCCACCATCATCATATCAGCTGTAGGACATCCATTGATTTACATGTGCCATTTTTTTTAACGGAGAGAAAATCTTTATGGATGCCCTAGGCATGGGGACACAGTAAATAAATAGACCAGAATGGAAGCTAGGCATACTTTTTGAAATAAATACCTACGCTCCGTTAGAGCGTTAGGGTTGTCGATTTAATTTATATAAAATTGTAAAGATTTTTGTTTAGTTAGCGCTATAATACCAGCTAGTAACGCCTGTTTTAAAGTAACTAGCTACACTTAATTAACAGTATTAGGGTTGGCACCCTTAATTTCCGTAAAAAAGAAACAAACTATTATTTGGGTTCAACAATAATTAAATAATCGAATAAAATTGACTTGTTTATAAATAAACACAAGACCACAAAAACATAAGACCATTGTAACCGACACTTAATGCAAAAAAAATAGGGTTAGGGGCCGTGTAGAAGCGCGCGTCTATGTGTGCGTTCGTTTCGTCCGTTTTGTTCGTAGTTTCCTTACTGCTTTGGCCTGCTTTGGCGGCCAATTTGCAAAAGTAAATTTTGAATTTTTGTATGTGTTACTTTATGTTATTTTTCTATGTTGTCAGGTTCGCGTGGACAATGTGAAGGAGTACCAGAAGGTGGTGGACGCTGAGTGGCAGATCCTGTACGACAAGCTGGCCGCGCTGCACCGCAGCGGCGCCAACGTGGTGCTCAGCAAGCTGCCCATCGGGGACGTCGCCACGCAGTACTTCGCCGACCGGTCAGTACATACACAAATCACGTCTCTATCCCTTACGGGGTGGACAGAGCCCAAGATAACAAAAGCTTAAGGCCACGTGTAGTATGGTTAACGTGACCATTTATTTATTTTGTCAGACCGGGACACATCTGCAGAAATATATAATAAAAAAAACTTTTTAGTGTTTTACAAGTATTTTATTATAGAAGATAGTATAACACAAAATAATTAAAGCTCTAAACACAAAATAGTTAAGTTGGCACGACTTACTAAGCCCCCAGTAGTGGCGTGGCTTCTAAGTCGTATTTTTGTATTTGACGACTGAACAATTTTTTATAAAATATCGGGTCTTGTTTTTAGATACGTGCACGTATAATTTTAAACTATCGTTGGGTCTGCTTGCGAAACCGGGACGAAGTTGGCTTCGCTGGGGACACCGGGACAGACTGCCTGAAACCGGGACTGTCCCGCCCAAACCGGGACGTATGGTCACGTTAAGCATGGTAGGCGTATAGGTGGAAAGGGAAATCTAAATAGTGATGGGTTATTAGCAGCATCGCCTGTAATATAATTGGCATTGTTCATTTTTTTTAGTATGCTCCAATTCGAAAACCATTTCGAGGAAAACAATCAATTATCCGATTTATCTTGTCCGATTTCAAAAATACTTTATGATTGCAGATATTTTTGTAAAAGTACTTTGAACCTTTGTTTGACCGAACGACGTGGTTTTTAGACAGAATCCAGCATCGAATGTTTGCCACAAAAATGCAAAAAAAAAGTTTGGCTACGGCAACTGTCACGTGTCACTGTCAAATCTACAAAACCATAGACAAAGCCGTTTTTTTTTATAGCCAGCCGAACGAAGGTGATTGGGATTCTGTCTAAATTCACGAATTATCAAACAGCGAGAAAATATTTATTATTAATTAACAAAGCTACGTAAAAGCATAATATTCAAATTAGTTGCTTGAGATAGTCCATTTTATCAAATAAAGGTGTTAAAAGCACAGCTTAAAAAAAATGAACAATGCCAATTGAACGCGGACGAAGTCGCGGGGAGAAGCTAGTAGTATAAGCTGTCAAATTAGCCGATGATTATAAACAACGGATCCAATTGCTGATGTGACTGTGAGGATTCTAGTTGGATGAGGCTTAGAATTTGAAACCTTGTTGTAAGATCACTACGTTGTCCATCCGTCTGTTTGTCCGTCAAGACCGTCTCAGGAACGCGTTGAGATGTATTGAAATACATACGGGACAGACAGCGGACAGCGACTTTGTTTTATACCTTTAGTTTGATGTATCAAAGCAAATAAATGTTTGACTTTGAGTTTTCCACTTAGAAAGAAAGAAAGAAAGAAGACACACAAATATAAAAGGATATACACAATTTTATAGCAAAAAAAAACAAGAAAAAAAAACAGACATTAAAAATAGATGCTCAGCGTTGTGTGTGTCTGCGCAAAAGTGAAACGGTCGCTGAGCAGCATTACGCTGAGGCGTTAGACTGCAGCACTGATTTTCAGCCAGAACCGTCTGTGACTCACGAAACGATACACATATAAAATATAATACATAATCCATAAACTTTTAGGTAAACAAAGTAATAAATAGATAGAACCCGATCTATGTGTAACTAAAAAAAAATAAAAATAAAACATAAATTAATTAAATAGTTTACAATAAACAAAAAAATAAAAATAAAAAATGAGGGAAAACTAAATTGTTCAAAAACAACAGGCTGGCATATCAATGTGCAAAGTGCTGGAGGACTATGCACTTGACACTATACTTTGTGTGTGTGTGTGTGTAACGTGTGCGTGTGCGCAGCGACATGTTCTGCGCGGGCCGCGTGCCGGACGAGGACCTGCGGCGCACGCAGCGCGCGTGCGGGGGCGCCGTGCTCAGCTCCACGCGGGACATCCCCGCGGGCGCGCTGGGCCGCTGCCAGCGCTTCACCGAGAGGCAGATCGGCGGGGACCGGTACAACATATTCACTGGTAAGCAACTTGACTTTAACTAGAACAGCGCGTCTGCTGTAGCTTTCTAAAACGCTCTTTTAAAAATAAGTCTTTTTCCCAAAAGATCCTTTTCTCTTAAAGTCCGTGAGTCCAAAAGATCATTTTTTTATAAAGTCTGCGTACCTAAAAGATCCTTTTCTCTTAAAGTCCGTGTGCCCAAAAGATCCTTTTCTTATAAAGTCCGCGTACCTAAAATATCCTTTTCTGTTAAAGTCCGCGTATCCAAAAGATCCTTTTTTCATAAAGACCGGGTGCCCAAAATATCATTTTCTTATAAAGTCCGCGTACACAAAATATCCTTTTCTCTTAAAGTCCGTGTGCTCAAAAGATCCTTTTCTCATAAAGTCCGTGTGCGCAAAAGATCCTTTTCTCATAAAGTCCGTGTGCGCAAAAGATCCTTTTCTCATAAAGTCCGTGTGCCCAAAAGATCCTTTTCTCATAAAGTCCGTGTGCCCAAAAGATCCTTTTCCCTACTAATATACACCCTAAACTTTGTCCCCCTTTGAACCTATCCTGCATCCTGATTTAATCCTGTCTTTCCTCTAGGACGTGAAAGTGGAGGAGAACCGGCCGGTAATATTTTAATTTTGTTTATTACACCATTAAATCCTCTGTAATACGTTCAGAAACCGCATGCTTATTCAAATCGTTCGCAATCGCCATCGCGTTCATTTTGACAGTTCACGTATGGGCTGACAGTTGGCATCGGAATCAGCTAGCTGTCACATTCATACAAGAACTGTCAAAATGAACACGATGGCGATCGCGAGCGAGTCAGACGATAAGCCTAACGTACGTAATGAACGCCATTATGATGAAGTTTTTTTCCTCTTCCGAATCCGTCTCAGAAGATTGTGTAGATACAGTTTGACAACAAATATAATGCGCATCGGCGGGTGGTAGGGCCTTGTGCAAGGTCCGTCCGGATCGCTACCACCATCTTACTCGCTAATCCTGCCGCTAAGTAGCAGTGCTTGCACTGCTGTGTTCCGGTGTGGAGAGTGAGACAGCCGGGGCAATTACGGGCACAAGTGGCATTGCATCTTAGTCCTCTAGGTTGGCAACGCATCTGCAATCCCTCCGGGGTTGCGGGTGTCTATGGGCAGTGGTGATCACTTACCATCAGGTGACCCACTTGCTCGTTTGCCTTCCTATTCATATAAAAAAAAAAAAAAAAATTTGTTTGCGCAGAGAAGCGCAGACCAGTTTCCGATGGTAGCCGAACGTGTAAATAATCTATATTGAACTTTATTTGCAAGCGCAACTGGCAGAGTATTGCTTGCTTTGCATTCTTAGCTCTGTCCCGCTTACACGATTTTGCCATTGTTGGTACGAAATCGATCGACCAATAACAGCGCCAGAGTTTACCGCGCTACTAAAATTGGTCTACTGCGCAGGTACATCGTGGAGCATTATTTTTGTTGTCAAACTGTAAAGTATTGTATGCAACTGTACATTATCGGCCTTACGACACTCGTGTGGTTGTGTTATGAAACTCGCCGATGTTCGTTTCGTAAAACCGCGCTCGTGTTTTTGGGTTGTGTGTCGGTTGCATAAACTATAGTATGAAAATTAAGTTTAAACTTATTATGTAGGTAATTAGTAGTAGTTATGAGTTTTAGTTTTATTTGAGAAAGTAATAAACACTTAGGAATCATTTTATAAGCAATGCGGCTAGCAACCCATCACTATTTTGATTCCCCTTTTCACCTATACGTAACGTGACCATTTATTTATTTTGTCAGACCGGGACACATCTGCGGAAATATATAATAAAATTTTTTTTTAGTGTTTTACAAGTATTTTACTATAGAAGATAGAATAACACAAAATAATTAAAGCTCTAAACACAAAATAGTTAAGTTGGCACGACTTACTGACTAAGCCCCCAGTAGTGGCGTGACTTCTAAGTCGTATTTTTGTATTTGTCGACTGAACAATTTTTTTTTTAATATCGGGTCTTGTTTTTAGATACGTGTACGTATGATTTTACTATTTTCACTGACATTTAGAAATTTTACCTCTTTCAAGGTTAATTGGTATCCCTTATAGGGATAAGTTCGCCTTTGTGCCTATATTAATGTTCTTTTTATTTTTTTGTCAAGTGTATCTGTTTCCTTATATTTGTACAATAAAGAGTTACGACCTGGGTGCCTTTAAGAGGCGAGTGTACAATTTTCTGCAGGGCCGACAACGCACTGGCATCGCGTAAAGCGCTGCGGGTGTCTATGGACAGTGGTGATCATTTACCATCAGGTGACCCACTAGTTCGTTTGTCTGGCCTCTCTAACATAAAAACAAAATAAAAAAAAATAAAGCGTTTACTTACTTACTTACTTTAATGAGCAATTGTAGGGGTGTACAGTTCGAACTACCCCAACCTGTTGCATATGACCCTGTATAATAGTCGACTATGACTACGAACATTATAACATCTATAACTATATGTACATGACATAAATAATGAATAAATGAAATGAAATGACTCGCTCCACCAGGATGCCCTGCGGCCAAGACCTGCACCATGATCCTGCGCGGCGGCGCCGAGCAGTTCCTCGAGGAGACTGAGCGCTCGCTGCACGACGCCATCATGATCGTGCGCCGCAGCATCAAGAACGACGCGCTCGTCGCAGGTAAAAATACTAGCGGGGGAAAAGGCGAACTCGGTGCTGGCACCGCTCGCCCGATCCCTTATCACGTATCCCCCTGAGCGGTGGGATACGGTACAAAAAGGGGCCCTAAGGAGGATTCTAGAATCAAAAATACTACGAGGTTTACAATATTTATTGGAATTCCACAATTCGATTCCTTAGGGCTAAAATCGTCGGTAGAGCGAGATTTCCCAGGAGGGGTTCGAGAGAGTCACTCTGGATTCTCTTCAGATCGGATTTCAAAATAAGAGGGTCGTTTCTACGCGACTCCCCTGAATATGATGGATGACACGTCGCCGCCGATGGGAATCGTCCGGAGGCCCGCGGAGGTCTTGCTGGTTTTTCAGGACTTCAGTGGTGCTGGTGACGCTCCGTCGCTGGAAGCTGCGATGCTCGTAGGGCTCGGTACTCGCACTTAGGGGGCGAGGGAGAAGACCGACCCTGGAGATCGGGTAGGCCGGTGCTCGTCGTAAAGAGGACGTAAAGGCAACCTTCCTAGCCCGTAGGTAGCAGCCCTGAAAAATATTTCCTTCAGGCCGATGTCCAAACCGTCCATCCACAATCCGACCGTTCGTAGCACACCCATCGTGAGGGAAGTTCCATAGGGAGCGCTTGGATTGTGATGTGGGTGTTACGACGGTAGTACAAGATTATTGGATGGAACGTTCTGGACGTTAAACAGTTTTTTTAGAAAGTTATCCACACAGCTAATACAGCTAATACAGCTATAAATATAATTTAGAAAACTGAACTCTAGTTGTACAATAAAAAAATAAAAATAAGTAAGGAATATTTTAATCTGAATTGAATCTATATTTTTAGTCTAATATTTGTTAACAAATTAATGTAGCTAATTTTATTAAGAAGAATTAAAGTATAATCATTCCCGGCGCTCGCACAAGAGCTTAAATAAATATTTAATTGTAGCGATTACGGCGACACCCGGGATTTATGGGAAACTTATGTTTCATGTCCCTTGACAGAGGACTCTGCTTACAGTGGCCAGCTGCGCACAGAAGTCTTTGTCGCAAGACATAGAACAATCACATTTAAATTAATCACACAAGAAATACACATTTAAAGAATAAGTTAGAAAACACTTCAACTTACCACTTAGAATTTCGTAGGCTAACACTTTTTTTAAAATGATTTAATATTTACTTAGGAGCAGTTGTCTCGTAGCTGGAGCTGGTGGAATGAGTTCCAACCCAGTGCAGCTGATCTTATAGGCCTCGGATGCCCCAAAACGCAGTTTACCGCCCAGTAATTCCCAAATTATCAAAGTGACCTCTAATTTCTATTAGTGGTATTATAATGTTTATTTAGGAAAGCGCCATCTGAGTGATTGCGCGCAAACTAACACGCCCGCCTACGTCTTACTTAGTCAAGAACCTTAGGTTTGTCATTGATTTGACGACTGGTATCTTCCTAAGATGGTAGATGGCGCTGCCATGTAACACCCTTGGGGCCAGCGGGAACGGTAACGGGGCATTACCTACCTGCATTGCACGGTCTCATTCTCTAAGGGAAGACGGGCCCAGCGTACGGGCCCTCGCCTTGCCGCGGTGCTAACGGGCGCCGGGGCCACCGGGGGGGCGTCTGTGGTGAAACCCTAGTGGCATCCCACTGCGCCCCCATTACACCGGATTGAGGCAACGCCGGAGAGTTTTTAGTTCGGGTATACCCCTTTGGGGGGGGGGGGGGGGGGGAGTCCCACATAATAGGCATCCCCGTGCCTAGGGCATCCATAAAAATTTCCTGTCCGTTAAAAAAAAAAGGTAAAAATACTAGAGAAAAAATACTAGGGAAAAATACTAGGGTAAAAAATACTAGGGAAAAAATACTAGGTAAAAAAGTTTCCGTTCTTGCCTGCCAGGTGGCGGCGCGATCGACATGGAGATATCGAAGCACCTCCGCGAGTACTCGAAGGGCGTGGCGGGCAAGGAGCAGCTGCTACTGGCGGCCATCGCGCGCGCGTTCGAGGTCATCCCGCGGCAGCTCTGCGACAACGCCGGCTTCGACGCCACCAACCTGCTCAACAAGCTGCGCCAGAGGCACCACCAAGGTCGGTCATAACAACACTCAAAACTATTTATACATACACTAGCTGTTGCCCGCAACTTCGTCTGCATAGAATTTGTTTATCGCTATCAGCTGTCTTGGCCCGATCGGTTTAAAATTGTCAAAGTTTCATACAAACTTTCATCGCCTATTTTATCCCCTTGGGGGTAGAATTGATCAAAATCCCTTCTTAGCGTATGCCTACGTCATAACATCTACCTGCATGCCAAATTTCAGCCCGATCCGTCCAGTGGTTTGGGCTGTGTGTTGATAGATCACTATGTCAGTCAGTCACCTTTGAGTTATATATTTTTAGATACATATATCACGTCGTTATCCCTTACGGGGTAGGCAGAGCTTAAGGTAACAAAACCTTAAGGCCACGTTTAGCATGATTAAGGGCGTATAGGTGGAAAGGGAAATCAAAATAGTGATGGGTTGCCAGCTAAAACAAGAAACGTGTGAAGTCTGGTTAGAGAAATATAGGATTTTAAATGATGAAATTGTATGTAATAAAATGATTGTTTGGTTGCAGGCGACAAGTGGTACGGCGTCGACATACAGAAGGAAGACATCGCCGACAACTTCGAGAGCTGCGTGTGGGAGCCGGCCGTCGTCAAAGTGAACGCCGTCACCGCCGCCTGCGAGGCCGCCGCGCAGGTACACGCACACGCACGCGCACACGCACACCCACGCACACACGCACACCCACGCGCACACGCACGCGCGTACACCCACGCGCACACGCACACGCACACGCACACCCACGCGCACACGCACACGCACACGCACACGCACACACACGCGCACACGCACACGCACACGCACACACACGCGCACACGCACACGCACACGCACACCCACGCGCACACGCACACGCACACGCACACGCACACACACGCGCACACGCACACGCACACGCACACCCACGCGCACACGCACACGCACACGCACACACACGCGCACACGCACACGCACACGCACACCCACGCGCACACGCACACGCACACGCACACACACGCGCACACGCACACGCACACGCACGCACACGCACACGCACACACACGCGCACACGCACACGCACACGCAACGCACACGCACGCACACACGCACACGCACACCCACGCGCACACGCACACGCACACGCACACACACGCGCACACGCACACGCACACGCAACGCACACGCACGCACACACGCACACGCACACCCACGCGCACACGCACACGCACGCGCACACGCACACGCACACGCACACACACGCGCACACGCACACGCACACGCACACCCACGCGCACACGCACACGCACACGCACACACACGCGCACACGCACACGCACACGCACGCACACACGCACACGCACACGCACACACACGCGCACACGCACACGCACACGCAACGCACACGCACGCACACACGCACACGCACACCCACGCGTACACGCACACGCACACCCACGCGCACACGCACACGCACACGCACACACACGCGCACACGCACACGCACACGCAACGCACACGCACGCACACACGCACACGCACACCCACGCGCACACGCACACGCACACGCACACACACGCGCACACGCACACGCACACGCACACCCACGCGCACACGCACACGCACACGCACACACACGCGCACACGCACACGCACACGCAACGCACACGCACGCACACACGCACACGCACACCCACGCGTACACGCACACGCACACCCACGCGCACACGCACACGCACACGCACACACACGCGCACACGCACACGCACACACACGCGCACACGCACACGCACACGCAACGCACACGCACGCACACACGCACACGCACACCCACGCGCACACGCACACGCACACGCACACCCACGCGCACACGCACACGCACACGCACACACACGCGCACACGCACACGCACACGCACACCCACGCGCACACGCACACGCACACGCACACCCACGCGCACACGCACACGCAACGCACACGCACGCACACACGCACACCCACGCGTACACGCACACGCACACCCACGCGCACACGCACACGCACACGCACACACACGCGCACACGCACTCACTCACATACACACACGGCCACGATTAGCATGATTGTGGGCGTATAGGTAGAAACTAACATCGAAACCTAAAATTATCATAAACTTCACTACATAGTATAAAACAAAGTCGCTATCCGCTGTCTGTCTCTATGTATGCTTAGATCTTTAAAACTACGCAACGGATTTTGATGCGTTTTTTTTTAAGTGATTCAAGAGGAAAGTTTACTAAGGAGAGTAGTCTCTATCTGTTACAACTAGCCTCCGATAAAGGGACCAGTCTGAAAACCAGCGCTGGGTTCATGTAGCCTAGCACACGCTGAGACTGGTACCCGTTGCCGGAACATAGCCCGCCTAGTGTCTTTTTTTTTTTCTTCTTTAGTCTTGAATCTGTTGTCAACTTAACTTCTATCTACTTATGTTTTGGTAATATGTAATTTTTTTATGTATATTTCTACGCAGACAAAGTCGCGGGCAGAAGCTACTAATGTGTATAAAATATGTAATTGCAGTAATGATTTGTTTCAGATCCTGTCTGTGGATGAGACCATAAAGAACGTGAAGGCCCAGGACATGCCCACCGCGGGCGCGCCAATGGGCCGCGGCATGGGCCGCCCGCGCATGGGCTAGCGCTCAGCAGCACGTAGCACGCTAGGCAGGGGGACGTCTCATGGCTGAAGAGGGGACAGGGGCCTCGCGAATTAAAAGGGCGGATTATACTGCGTACACGATAATTAATTAATTACCTATTAAAACCGTAATTGCAAAATAACAAAATGGCGGCATACTTGCTCGTCGAAATATCAGATTCCTACGATACCATACTTTCTTTATTGGCAGAGTGCAAAGCGGGTGGAGGGGGTAGCCTAAACGATCACAGCGCTCGCTACGGCTAAAATTGACATTTTTGTCGCTGACTTGAGCTGTCAAATCCATATTGCAGTAAACATTTTCTAATCGTTTTTGATATAAAAATTATGGTCCTGGTAAGATGTGTTGTTGTGAATTGTAATAACACCAAGAAGAATAGCGACTGTAAATTTTGCCAATTTCCAAGACCATGGTGGAAACGAGACCAAAGAAATAAGTGGATATTTGCTGTAAGAAAAAAAAGTCTAACCTAACCTCTAAAATTTCACTGAAAACAACAATTTTAACATTATTGTATGTAACAATAATTGTAACAATAATGTTACTGACTACCATTGTCCAAAATTGTGTAATATAGTAAAATAACACAAGATTTCATTAATATTTTTCACAATATTTACTTACTTCTTGTTTGACAGCGGTGACAATATTGACCATAATGGCCGCCTGTCACGTGGCGCTGTCGTCGCGCTCGGTGCCAATATTGTGTTCGTTTTTTTATCAGTTTTATATAATGTTGTGCATCCAGGTCGGTAAGAAAGGGATTGCTAGCGGCAGTCTATTAAAACGACTTACATGTGTGATGAAAAATGTGTAATGCAATTTTCTTTATTGGCGATTTAACAGGATTTTGCGGGTGGTAGGGCCTTGTGCAAGGTCCGTCCGGATCGCTACCACCATCTTACTCGCTAATCCTGCCGCTAAGTAGCAGTGCTTGCGCTGCTGTGTTCCGGTGTGGAGAGTAAGACAGCCGGGGAAATTACGGGCACAAGAGGCATTGCATCTTAGTCCTCTAGGTTGGCAACGCATCTGCAATCCCTCCGGGGTTGCGGGTGTCTATGGACCGTGGTGATCACTTACCATCAGGTGACCCACTTGCTCGTTTGCCTTCCTATTCATATATTAAAAAAAAAAAAATTGTAAATTAAAACTCATCGAAAATTGCATTATATATTTTGAACCGTTTTGTATTAATTCTAATGTATTGCCCAGCTGGGACTAATAATAAAGAAATATACAGATAATAATGTATTAATTTTTAATACACAAAAAAAGCTAGCACCAGTTTTAACATTGTTTTGCAATTATTCTATAGGTTTTATTGAATCTGGCGCTCTTGCGGAGGTCCATTTCAATGTACAAAAGTTATTTACCTTGCTACTCCGCTACTCAAGCAAGCGAGTAGCGGAGTAGCAAGGTAAATATTTTTGGTTCAATCTATAAGTTAATATTTCGTTACGAAACGAAACATGTAACTTGCATTTAATTTGTATTCGTGTTATACGTGTATGGATTATTTATTTTAATTGTTTGTTCTACTTTTGGATGGCGTGCAGTTTACTACGGTGGGCCGATTTGTTTGAATTTTGCTGGTCAATATTCAAGTATAGTCGAGCTCAAAAGCGGTCGAAACTCGATTTGACTGTACCTTTTGAGATAAATAACCCTTCTGTTCCCTTTTAGTTCGTTATAAGACATGGTCTCCAAAATTTTCCGGCTTATTTTCAGTAGGTCTGGTTAGCTCGATTGAACACTCCTACCAGAGATGGGCACTTCGTAATCGATTCTTGATTACACGATTACTTGATTTACTTTGTAATTCACTACTGGGTGTCAGATTACTTGTAATGTAATCAAGCGAAACGACGAATTACAATTACATATTAAGGAATCGGTAATCATCTATTCAAATGTAATTACTAGTAATTGGGAATCGATGTCGATTCCCAATTACTGGAATTGTTGACTTGATTACATAACGGATTTGACACCAAATTTTAATTTGAAAGTGAAATGCTAGAATGACGAAAACAATTTTATTTGAGTGACATTAACAATATTATAAAATAAGGTTTGTCAATGAAGTAATCTAGTGTGGAACTGGAGTTAAGTAATTCAGATTACTTGAGTACTTGATTACCGAGGAATCCAGATTACAGTACTGTTTACAATAGTGATTCTAAAGGGATGGATTACAAAATGTACGGTACTAGAGTACGGTAGAGTACGGTATTAGAGTAATTTTGATTATCCAAGTAATTGATTACTGATGAATCACTTGTAATGTAATCGTGTAATTAATTACAAATGTAATTGATTACGCCCAACTGTGACAACTACAATTATTTTTCATTATTTTTTTTGATTTATTTAGTCTTGCCCTTCGCTTATCTGCAAACATTTGTCGATGATTCAAAAATCCTGGAAAAATTTGCAGGGCTATTTAGTCGAAGTAACCGGGCCTGCTCGGAAAAATTTTAGGACACGTCAAGACAAGGTCCCTCAAGTATTATAATTTCCACTATTTGAGTGATTTTTCAAGTATTTACTTGAATGCTAACTTACAATATAATTATTAACACGCCTTAGCTTTCACAAATGTATAGGATAAGTTTTAGATTTAATAAAATATTACAGTACTATTTTTGTGTTTTTATTTTTGGCTTGATAAACTGAAACCGTTGTCCGAAAAAAGGAAAAGAATGTACCCCTCCCACACTGTTATAAAAAAGTCTAATTACTCTCCATGAGGTCGACGAAACCCCGCTTTCACGGGCATTTGAAGATACCTAACCTAACTTATTATCTCTGGTAAGGATTTCTATAACATGCACATACATACACAAATCACGTCTTTATCCCTTACGGGGCAGACAGAGCCTAAGGTAACAAGACCTACAGGCCACGGTTAGCAAGACACAGGGTGTATAGGTGGAAAATGGAATCAAAATGGTGATGGGTTGCTAGCCTAGCCTATTCCTATGATTTTCGCCCATTCCCACCATTTTTATAACAGTGGGACCACGACTAACCTAAATTAACTGCATTCTAGTCTCTCAAATAAAATCAATTTACAGGAACAATAAATGTATGATGTATGGACATAAAGGAAATGACCAATTAGAGTGGTAATAATACATACATACATACCGTCACGCCTCTTTCCCACAGGGGTAGGCAGAGTGGTAATAAGCCTTTATTATCTCCCGTGGCACTACTGTCCACAGATTTCTATTTCAAAATCAAGTTTAACACAGTCGACGGAGCTCCGCTTTCGCCGTGCTACCTTTGGGTTATTTTTGGCCCTTCGGGCCTGCTGAAGATCTAACATGACCAAACCGAGGTAGGTTTTTATATTTATTTTGGTCGGTAGTGCCACGTAGTAGTGCCATGGCTAATACACAGTGGCGTAACTATAACGTCTGGGGCCCGCGGCAAATTCGTCAGGGGCTCCTTCCTCAATATAAAGAAGTGCATCAGCGTCCCTTCTGTGCTCTAAACTAAGCCAGTTCGTAGGCTAGGGCTAGGTGCGTAGAGCTAGGGGCCCCTGGCATTTTGCCACCCCTGCCACCCTATAGTTACGCCACTGGTAATACCTACACCGTAATAAGGGCTATAACGCTGTGGCAACACATCTGACTTTTTCATCATATACCATACTAACACTTATTATTCGCGATTAGCTAGTTTCTTTTATTTTATTATTATTCACACGAAACAAAGTAATTTAAGTAATTAGAATTTTTATTGTTTATATAGTTTCCGATTTTATCAAAATTAAGTTTCACTATGCTACGATTAAACAATAACTATCAATATTGATCATAATAGCTGTTTGCTCAACTCTAGCGACCTGTTCGACCTTCGGCTGGCCAATCAGAATACATACATAGATAAATCACGTCTTTATCCCTTACGGGGTAGACAGCCTAAGGTAACAAGACGATCCCTTGGGGCCAGCGGGAATGGTAACGGGGCATTACCTACCTGCATTGCACGGTCTCATTGTCTAAGGGAAGACGGGCCCAGCGTACGGGCCCTCCCCTTCTTGGCGCGGTCCTGGCGGAAGCCGGGGCCACCGGGGGGGCGTTTGTGGTGAAACCCTAGTGGCATCCCACTGCGTCCCCGTCACACCGGATTGAGGCAACGCCGGAGAGTTTTTAGTTCGGGTATACCCCTCCGGGGGGGAGTCCCACATAACCCTAGGCATCCCGTCCCTAGGGCATCCATAAAGATTTCCTCTCCGTTAAAAAAAAAAAGGTAACAAGACAACAGGCCACTTTTAGCATGATTGTGGGCGTATAGGTGGAAAGGGAAATCAGGAGCCCGATTTTTGAAAGCACATGTGTGAAAATACCACTCGAAAGTGGTGAAAAAATGTGTAGAATTTGAAATACGAGTAGCTTAGAAGATAATAACGGCTCTCATTAATCTTGTGAACGGGTAACTCCCATTTGTTCTATGGAACTGTGACGTCATAGGACTGTCAACATTTTTCTTTCCCAGCAGTTCCATGGTAAAACTATTGAAACAAAAAATGTGCTATTTGTTCTATGGAACTAAAAGCACCTCAAGTTTCCCATCACAAAATTGAGGTGCTTTTAGTTCTATAGAACAAATAGCACATTTTTTGTTTCAATAGTTCTACCATGGAACTGCTGGGAAAAAAAAAATGTTAACAGTCCTATGACGTCACAGATCCATAGAACAAATTGGAGGTACCCTTGTGAACTAGTAAAATATTTGATTAGAGCTGTAGTTTTGAAGAATCAAAAGTACCACTCGAAAGTGGTATAAATCAGCGTGTAACTCCAAAACGACAGCTCTAACCAAAGTTATGACTACCTAGTTCACAAGATTAATGAGAGCTGTGATTGTCTTGCTACTCGTATTTCAAATTCAGCACAATCTTTCACCACTTTCGAGTGGTATTTTCACACATGTGCTTTCAAAAATGGGGCCCAGATTAATTACCAAATATTAATATTAAAGTTCGCATAGTCTTCAACATTTATCGTAATTTATTTTAAGTACCACAGGGCGCTAGAATGCCTTTAATTATCAATGCAATTATAATTCAATGCCTAAATTATTGGCTTGAGCGTACGTCTAGAAATCGAACCAAGGCCTTTCTCACAAACGAACAATGCGTATGTTTTATAGCTTACTAGCTTTTGCCCGCGGCTTCGCACGCGTGAACCATGAGCATTTGAAAGAAGCTAGCAATCAAGCAAGCGAGCACCCAAACCTGCAAGCATGTAAGTATGCAAGCAGGCATGCAAGCAGGCAAGCAAGCGTGCAAGCAAGCATGCATGCAAGCGAGCGTGCAAGGAAGCATGCATGCAAGTAAGCACGCAAGCATGCATGCATGCAAGCACGCAAGCATGCATGCATGCATGAAAGCAAGTATGCAATCAAGCATGCAAAGCAAGGACTCAAGCAAGCATGCAAGCAAGCCCCCGTATTGCCCCGCTGCCTTAATTTTTCTGAAACTGTAAATATTGCAGGATTTTTATAAAACAAACCTAACCTAACCTATAGGGCTGTCCTAAAAATATACCTACCCCAAATAACTTTTGCCCGCGACTTCGTAGTTACGCGCTAAGATGTAAAACGAAAAAATAAGTTTTTTCCCGTTCCCGTGAAAATTTTGGGGAGTGCTTTCGGAGTAGGTACACTTAAAGCCTTTAAAGAAAGACACGTTATAAATGTTAAGTCTCTTTCTTCCGCTGTTTCGTCTGGAAACGTAAAATCCCGTTTTTTCCCGTTTTAGTGTTCCCCTACACTCCCGAATAAACCTACGTGACAAATTTCAACTTTTTGTGTCCAGTAGGTAAAACGTAAAATCCCGGTTTTTCCCGTTCCCGTAAAAATGTTAGGAAATCCTTTGTTAATGCTCCCTTACACTCCCTAAGGAAGCTAAATGCTAAATTTCATCTTTCTACGACCAGTAAAACGAAAAATCCCGTTTTTCCCTATCCCGTGGGAATTTCGAAAAATACCTTCTTAGTGCACCTCTAGGATACTCAAGGTATATGTGTGCCAAATTTCAAGTTTCTAGCCATATTATGCCTACCGCAGTATTTCTTTGTAAACAAATATTTTTCCCGTTCCCGTGGGAATTTTGGGAAGTACTCTCTTAATGCTCCTCTGCACTCCCGAAGCAACCTACATGCCGAATTTCAGCTTTCTGCAACCAGTAAAACGAAAAGTCCCGTTTTTCCCATTCCCGTGGGAACTTCGAAAAATACCTTCTTAGTGCACCTCTAGGATACTCAAGGTATATGTGTGCCAAATTTCAAGTTTCTAGCCATATTATGCCTACCGCAGTATTTCTTTGTAAACAAATATTTTTCCCGTTCCCGTGGGAATTTTGGAAAGTACTATCTTAAATGCTCATTTACACTCCCGAAGCAATCTACATGCCGAATTTCAGCTTTCTGCAACCAGTAAAATGAAAAGTCCCGTTTTTCCCGTTCCCGTGGGAATTTCGGGAGTCTCTTTTTAGTGCTCTCCTACACTCCCCAAAGGAACCTGAAGGCCAAATTTCAGTTTTATACGACCAGTAAAACGAAAAATCGATCCCGTAGAACTGAATATATAAATCCCGTTTTTTTCCTTATCCCGTGGGAATTTCCAAAAATCATTAAAATATTATTTTACTATTATAATCACCTACTTCTATGCCAAATTTGAAGAGTCTAGTAATTATAGTTCATAGGATTTCGTTAAACTGAATATATAAATCCCGTTGTTTTCCTTATCCCGTGAGAATTTCCAAAAATCCTGAAATCAGTTTCTTTGTTTTGTAATCACCTACATTTGTATCAAAATTGAAGATTCTAGTTATTATAGTTACTGAGATAGCGTCATTCGGAGTCGAATATATAATTCCCGTTTTTTCCTTATCCCGTGGGAATTTCCAAAAATCCTTCCTTAGTGGATGCCTACATTATATAAGGTATCTATGTGCAAAATTTCAAGTCTCTAAGTCCAGTGGTTTGGGCTGTGCGTTGATATATAGTTAAGTCAGTCAGTCAGTCAGTCAGGACTTTGAATTTTATATGTATAGATTTAGCTGATGATTCACTTTCTCCAACTGTGGGATAACAACAAATGCTTAATATGATAATTAAGTACAGTCAAGTTGGATAGCAAATATAATGGTTTTCAGTCTCTTGTTAAGTACCTTGCCTGTCAAGTCAATCGTTTTAGGGATATATTTTTTACTATTTATTATTTACCCATCATCATCACTACATAGTATAAAACAAAGTCGCTTTCTCCACAGATTAGAGAGATATAGTAGTAGCTTTCTCTGTCCCTATGTCCCTGTCCCTATGTATGCTTATAACTTCAAAACTACACAACGGATTTTGATGCGGTTTTTTTTAATAGATAGAGTGATTCAAGAGGAAGGTTTTTATGTATAATTCTACGCAGACGAAGTCGCGGGCAGAAGCTAGTAAACTATATAATAACAAGTAAAAATGGAAGACTAATAAATTAATTGACTATGAAAAAAATGTCAAGTCAGTCTGTCAGTCGGTGTGTGGTAGGGTGTATGTTTGTTCCTTCTTCACGCTGAAACGACTGGACGTATTTGGATCAAATTTGGAACGAAAATAGCTGGTACCCTAGATTAAAACATGGGCTACTTTTTATCCCGGAAAACTGCATAGTTCCCGCGGGATAGCGAACATGTGTCAAGTCGTAGCTGCCTAGAGTCGCAACGTACTTATTGCAGAATATAGATAACTAGCTTCTGCCCGCGACTTCGTCTGCGTAGAATTATACATAAAAACCTTCCTCTTGAATTACTCTATCTATTAAAAAAAACCGCATCAATATCCGTTGTGTAGTTTTGAAGATAAAAGCATACATACGGACATAAGGACATAGGGACAGAGAAAGCGACTTTGTTTTATACTATGTAGTGATAGTGATATCAACATCACTTCTTAAGTCTAATTCTTCGCGGACGAAGTCACGGGCAGAAGCTAGTACTACAGTAGTCGTACTATTTTTAAATTCAGTAAAAAAACCATACATACATACATACACAAATCACGTCTTTATCCCTTACATATCCCTTACATTCTTCTACACTGGTCTGGGAGTAAAGAAAAAACTTAGAATTTACCAGTTGCTTCTCTTCCCGCGCAGATGGTAAAAGCCCGTCGAGGGAATGGGCGAGTCTTAGGAATCATGTTATAGGCGATGCGGATAGCAACCCATCACTATTTTGATTTCTCTTTCCACCAATACGCCCTTGATCTTGCTAAACGTGGCCTTAAGGTTTTGTTACCTTAGGCTCTGTCTACCCCGTAAGGGATAAAGACGTGATTTATGTATGTATGTATGTTACGGGACTGTATCTTCCGTTTAACCGCCCCCAATTCATTTAACAGACTATTTATTTAACCTGATAACAATGTGTAAAGATTGCATAAACCGTGTGTTGGGAGGAAACAGCGAACGGACGAGCCTCTTGCTTCACCGTCCTCGGAGCGCGGGAAACCTCCAATTACGTAAAAATCAATCATTGTCGGCTATTTCCCAGCAGTGTTAAAGATTCCGCTGCGAAAAATAACGCGTTTCGTGTTAAAAACATTATTAAATTACAAAATAGAAACCTCAAAATTCACTTCCCGCCAAAAATGGTCTAATTGACAGCTTGGATTTGTTTTTTTAATTATTTTTTTAATCGCCCGCCAAAATGCTGACAGTTAAAGCGTTTGGTTTTTGCTTGTTTTTGGGCGCGTTCACGGAGACCGTGTCGTGGACGATCGATTTGCCGCAAGTGAGAAAGTATTTTTTCGAGAAAAGCCTCGATGAAAAATCGCAGGTTCCCGACAAGGTGATTTATGACAATGTGCATACGAAAAGTCCGCATTATGACTACGAGAAATATCGGGAGCACTACGCGGATGAGTATCAATACCATGGATACATGGAACAAAAGGTAAAAAATTTAAATGCTACTTTGTTACGTGAAATAGGTATGCATTTAATGCGTTTGATCACAATCGCGCGCCCTGATGATTAGATTATTTATTCATTCAATAAAAATTACATCATATTGTACATTGTCAAGTTAGGAGAATTTAGATTGAAATCGTCAAAGGTAAATAAAATAAAATTAAATAATACAAATCAATTGAATATCACAAAAATGTCAAAAACAATAATAATAAAACAATAAGTTACAATTAAATTAATTCTCCGCTAGGGATGGTCACTACTTATAAATAAACAATGAAATAATAATAAAGTATTAATTTAATATAATGTCAAAATTAATCGAAAAAACAATGCAATTAAATAAATAAATCAAAATGTCATGATGCGCATAGAATGTGATCTAGGGTGGAACATGCTTGCCTAGTAAAACCTATTCACCCTTATAATTTACTAGCTGTTGCCCGCGACTCCGCCTGCGCAGAATTCGCTTATCGCTATCCCGCGGGAAAGTTCTTCCCCGGGACTGAAACTATCTCTATTCCTAATTTCATTAAAATCGATTCAGTGTTAGATGTGAAAGTGTAACAGGCAGACAGAGTTAATTTCGCATTTATTTTGATTTTATCATAGTTTAATTTTTTTTGTAATTCGATATAAATATTTATTAAATGTATGTATAATGTAGTTCATTTATAATACTAGTAAGGATATGTAACTTACGCTCAATGATTTTTTTAAATTGATACAGTGACACGTTACTAAAAAGTTCAAATCCCGGACATACGAGTTTTTCGTAATTTATGAGTGAAATTGCGTTTCGAATTTAGCATGAGCTTTCAAACCTGCACACACCTGCGAAGCAAATCAATGGTGGGGTGCAAGGGCGGATCCAGGGGGGGGGGGGTGTCATGGGGGTCATGACCCCCCCCCTGAGCTGGTTCCAGGACTTAGGTGGACCACTAATTGAACATAATGATTTTATATAAATTATAAGTTCTTGACTTGACCACGACTATGCGACCCCCTCCTGGCGCCAAAGCTGGATCCGCCCTTGGTGGGGTGAAGTTCCCAATCCACAGTGGGCTCGCAGAACTATAGCCCAAACCCTCATTCTGAGAGGTCTGTGCCCAGCAGTGGGACTTGTATTGGCTGGCTATGATTACAATGATTGTGGTTGATAGTTCCGTTGGTCGATTTTCAAAACGGTCGTCGAAGAAGTGACTTAACATTTTTTAATCAAATATTGCGAGGAAAAAATACTACAAGAGAGTAAATTTCGAAATGTCAGTGAAAATTAGAACACAGAAAAATCCGAAAAGTAATGCTATGGCCGGGAATCGAACCAGGATGGTGTCTTTTGACCGTGTTCTACCCGTACAACGTTGCCGACATTTTTGTCACAAGATTTTTGAATACTGTTTACTTTGACATTGGCGAAATCATCGCATCGATCGATGAGGCCATATTAAAAAAGAAGAAGATTCTTTAGCTGTAATTTTTGACACTCCTAGTATGAATCTGACAGCGAGTTCCGAAAGATCCGAATTGTTTCGGAATTGAATCGCATTGAGATGTCATGATAAGGCCCCAGGTATAGTTCCAAATGTAGTTTAAAGTAATGTCTACCTCTCCATTATACGTTAGGTCCACAACGCAGTGCGAAACGGCAGCGCGTACCTAGAAGGCCTCCGCAAAGCTATTGAGGACTACACGCGCCGGCTCGAGGACTGCCGAAGACTCAACTTTACAACGGTAAGAGGGAATTCTTTTTATACGACAGGGAAGGCAAACTATATACTTCCATGCTGGTCTGGGAGCAAAGGAAAAACATAGAATGTACCAGGTGCTTCTCGTCCCGCGCAGATGGTAAAAGCCCATCGAGGGAATGGGCGAGTCTTAGAAATCATGTTATAGGCGATGCGGCTAGCAACCCATCACTATTTTGATTCCCCTTTCTACCTATACGCCTACAATCATGCTAAACGTGGCCTTTAGGTCTTGTTACCTCAGGCTCTGTCTACCCCGTAAGGGATATAGACGTGATTTGTGTGTGTGTGTGTGTGTGTGTGTGTGTGTGTGTGTGTGTGTGTGTGGGAAGGCAAACTAGCGAATGGCTCACCTGCAACAGGGCTAGAGGGCCAAAGAATTCGCGTGTCAGTAATTTCGCCGATTGTCTTGTTCTCACTCCCACGCTGGTTTGGGAGCAAAGAAAAACATAGAATGTACCAGTTGCTTCTCTTCCCGCGCAGATGGTAAAAGCCCATTGAGGGAATGGGCGAAAATCATAGGAATCATGTTATCTAGGGACACTGTCCCTTAAGCTGTAGGCTTATTATGTAATTCGCTCGCAATTGCCATCGCGTTCATTTTGACAGTTCTTGTACGAATGAGACAGCTAGCTGATTCCGATGCCAATCGTCAGCCCATACATGAACTGTCAAAATTAACACGATGGCGATTGCGAGCGAGTTAGACAATTGCTGAACAGAACTTGGCATGCATTCAGCGAAAGTGGTAACTGAGGGGTTCAAATGCTTTTTTTAACAAGAACATATTCTTCCAGAACATCATCCAACTACGTCCGAACATAACCATACAGAACCTAACCGACCCGTTCTTCCAAAACAACTTCAACCTCCCTTCCAACTTCACATTCAACATGCCGCCCGACATGGCCACCGTGCGGAACCTCAGCGTGACCTTCACGGAGTTCATGCGGCTGTCCACGAACTACACGACGCTGAACGCGAGCGACGGCTTGACGGAATGCATGGTGGCCGACCTGGCGAGTGACCACGTGAGGAGGCTGGCGCTGCTCGCCATCTGGGCGGCCAACGAGCTGCAGGACAAGCTGTACAG
Source organism: Pandemis corylana (assembly GCA_949127965.1). Lineage (NCBI taxonomy): Eukaryota > Metazoa > Arthropoda > Insecta > Lepidoptera > Tortricidae > Pandemis > Pandemis corylana. The sequence goes on along the minus strand of OX421875.1, from coordinate 387,897 downwards.
GGAGGAATACGAACAGGTGCGGGCTTTGACTTTCAATGTTTAGGTTTCCGTTCCCAACGGGACGCCAACCAAGACTCATTGAAAGACTGCATGAAATAGTGCATTTCGAAGGATTTTTGGAAGTCCTCAGAAAGTAGTAGAGGTTAGGTTTGAAAACCATCAGTTCTAGAAAAAATACTTAGTGTTTCAGAAATGGAACTGACTATAGATCGACTGCTTAAATGAGTCGTCGCCCGGCACAGGGACGCGGGGTTGACAAAGGAGAGCTCTCTCGGTACGGGCGGGTAGTGCGCCTACCGCCCGCGCAGAGAGGCTTCTTCGTCGTCCCACCCCGCGCGTCTGCACCGCAAGACTAGTCGAACTATTACGTCAAACTACACATTCGGAACTTCAAAATGTGTCAAAATAATATACCCCATGATACTTCATCGAGAAATAATCGAGTAATCATAATTAAATTAAAAAAACAATTTCATGCCAAAATGCCCAACTCTCACTTTGGAAAAGACCTGATACTCTTCAAACTGTTTGACCGATTTTTACCAAGCTAAAAACTACCGTAAGGAAACTGGCTTTCGAAAGAAAAAAAAAACTGAGATGGCTCGTATGTTTCAGAGCTACGAAAACTTATACCTAACACGTTTTTTGCATCGGGGGTTATAAAACAGTTACTTTGACAGCCGAAGACATAGTTAACATTATCCCCAACTTCCTTACAGTTTGACAACAAAAATAATGCTCCACGATGTACCTGCGCAGTATACCAATTTTAGTAGCGCGGCAAACTCTGGCGCTGTTATTGGTCGATCGATTTCGTACCAACAATGGCAAAATCGTGTAAGCGGGACAGAGCTAAGAATGCAAAGCAAGCAATACTCTGCCAGTTGCGCTTGCAAATAAAGTTCAATATAGATTATTTACACGTTCGGCTACCATCGGAAACTGGTCTGCGCTTCTCTGCGCAAACGAATACTGCCGATGCGCATCATATTTGTTGTCAAACTGTACCTTGCTTCGTTTCTCTGCAGCATCACGACCAGCGCTCCCACTACGACGACACGCTGATCCTGCGGCTGGCGTGGTTCCTGGACCGGCTGGCGCACCTCACCGGCTACGACCCCAAGCCTGAGAACTTCGTGGAGCCCCGGAGAAGTATACCCTTTATATCTTACAGCTTAGGTACGGGAGACTTCTTAAGCTAGTGCAACTTTTGCACGAGAGACGTGAAATTCGCTTCTCATTGAAGTCAGGCTTAAGATGTTTGTCGGGAACTGTATATCTGTTACTACTTCGTCAGTATAATAATAATAATAATAATATAGCCTTTTTATTCCGAATTCACTACAATTTCAGTAAGTATGTTGTTGTTGTTTTTTTTATTATTAAACTGTCGCGTAATTCGGCGTGCCTCATGGCATAGGCCTCCTCCGTGTATTTGAGGGTTTGGGCTATAGTTCCCACGCGCGCCCAGTGCGGATTGGGAACTTAACTTAACACACACCATTGCATTTCTTTGCAGATGTGTGCAGGTTTCCTCACGATGTTTTCCTTTACTGAAATGCTCATGGAAAAGTTTAAATGTAATTTTCGCACATAAATTCCGAAAAACTCAGAGGTGCGCGCTCGGGATTTGAACCCACGACGCTCTGCTTGAGAGGCCACAGGTCAAACCACTAGGCTACCACGGCTTTTTTACTTCGTCAGTACAGAACTAACTTGGTGTCAATTTTCCCAAGATTGATCTACCTTAACCTTCTTTTCAGACATGACCTCGTCTCCAGCGCCCCCAATGCTCAGCTTCATCCCCGTCATGATATCCAACGAGGAGTTCCAGTTCCTCCTGAACTGCGTGAACACAAACTCCTCGGAGCCGGCGACCGATCGCTGCCGGTTCCGCCCGCGGCCTGGGGCGCCGGCGAACCCGAATACCATGATGAAGAAAGGGTATCCAGGTTGGTGCTAGAAATCGCTTATCGCTATCCCGCGGGAACTATCGAATTTTGCGGGATGAACACTATATCAGTCTTTATACCGATTTTTATTTAGAGACTACCAAACATTTTGTCTAAAATCGTTGAGCAAATCGAACCATAATATGCTTAAATAATAACTAGTACTTTACAGTAGTTCATACAACATATATGACGAGCCTTGCCGAGTTTCATAATAAAATTTCTTGACTGTTGGTTCCGGCCTAGACCAGTTTCCTTCCCTCTCTAACTGCCTCACGTTATAAAGAAGGATGCCATCTGTTAAAATAATCTTTAACCAGGACAAACGATTTAACAATCGTAGCAGTCGTCAGTGATTTATATTACGCGGGTGGTAGGGCCTTGTGCAAAGTCCGTCCGGATCGCTACCACCATCTGCCGCTAAGTAGCAGTGCTTGCACTGCTGTGTTCCGGTGCGGGGAGTAAGACAGCCGGGGAAATTACGGGCACAAGAGGCATCTTAGTCCTCTAGGTTGGCAACGCATCTGCAATCCCTCCGGTGTTGCGGGTGTCTATGGGCAGTGGTGATCACTTACCATCAGGTGACCCACATGCAAAAAAAAATAAAAAATATTAAAGTTGAAAAACTTTCTAAAAACGACTTAATGTTTGTTGTGTTACAGTTAAGTATCGTATTTTTTTCAGATCCTGCAATCTTTAGACCAGCGGATTTACAGCCAGCTATGTCAGAAAACCACGAATATGTATACTCTGAACAAGATTACGCTGAAGAAAACATGCCTCTCTCACTCCCGCCAAGACCAGTGGCAGCTGTCAAGCGACGACTCAAACGTTCAGTTCGAGTAGACCCGTTGCAAAACTTGTTCAATTATTACACGAAATACAAAGCTTGGACCGGATCCAATCAGGAAATAAAAGAAAATTCAGGAGAAATCACAAATAACAAACTACAAGCAACACAAACAAAAAGGGTGAAAAGATTTACTGTTAAAAAGAAAGGAAAGCATTTCAAAATAGAAAACCCTATGCCTTTCTTAAGCGGCATCGTGAAACAAAAGCTCGGAGTGCATTTAAGCAAAGACAAGAACGAAGCTAAACAGTTTAAAACCTTTTTGGAGAAACTAAGCGTTTTACCTGTCAAAGGTGACGTTAAAAAGAAAAAAACAAAGCGGTCAGTCGACTACACACGTAAATATCAGCCGCGGGTTCCCGTGAATCCGCAAGGCGATATTAGTTATTATATAAAGAATAGAAAAGGTACTAATTATAATTATAATCCAGCCCAAGCCGCGTTGGTCCGGGCGGGTTTGGAGCAAGCGTACCAAACTGGTAATATACTAGTTATTAGGAGATACGGGTCAAACTACAACCCTGCTAATAATATGCAAACTCTGTATGGATTCGCAGCTAGCAATTTCGGAGATGTATAGTTTTTTCCACTGGCCTTGGGAGACTACCATATTTATAAGAATAAATGGAGTGTTACAAAAGTGTCTCACTCTAACTCGTTATAACCGTCAAGTTAGAATAGAGCGGTTGCGTAAAGCGCCTGCGTCATTAAAAATACGATGGCAACATTTTCCTAACTGCCACATTTAATTTAAAATCCTTAATGGTGGCAACATTTGATAAACGTCAGTTTCTAATGTGTTTTCTACACGACATATAATATCGCAGCACTTCAGCTTTTTTATTATTGCCCGGCTACTTGCCATCATCCGCACGCGACACTCACGTTGAAACTAAATTCGCGTGTGTTTTATTCTAAAACAATATTGTGGAACCTCCATTACATGTAGTTGTTGTATGAACAGTTGATTTTTCATTTTTCTCAAACTAAGACCCCTAAGTTTTAAACATTATTGTAATGGGAAACAAACAGCATAAATTACACACAATATATGTATAGTTGTAAGTAGTTTTTGTAAGTTAAAATAAAACAAATCATAATTTAATACATAAAATATATTCCACGTTAACAGCTAAAAGCTTAAAAATAATAACATAAGAAAAAATACAGCGTTAATTTGACACGAAACAGTTCCTGTTAAAATTGGAAATATTACGCATTTTTGAAAAAAGCAGACTTTCAAATATTATAAAAGTGTTACTACAAATTTCACGATTAAAAATCATTATTCAAGACATTTATAACACTTATCTAAAAATATGTACGTACCTAATTGATTTTCCCAAATACTTTTATGATCATAAGACTTTAAAAAATACCCAAGTTTTTTCTGTTTCATTCTAATGTTGTCAGGGCGTAATATTGCATTGCGTTTAAATAACAATCAAATAAAATTATAAAAATCAACGATTATTTCTATATTAATTATTGTACTGAATGGTACCGAGCACTTCTTTAAAAAAACGGTTGAAAACAACATTAAAGTAATTCTAAACCACAAATCTTCAAAGAAATACTGAGGACAAGGGAAAGACAATGCACCTTCGCGTAAATACTAGTGGATACCACAGAGTATATAATCGAGCTAGAACGAAAGAGTATTTATTAAAAGCAAAGGCTGAGAACCAAGTAACTCGCTTCGGACTTCATTCACCGCATGACACATTTTTTATCACAACACTACACTTGTGCCGCCATCTATGCAAACTCTTACACGCTCAGTTGCCACACTAATTGACAAAGTCTTTCGTTCTATCTTGATTTATGTTGTGTGGGACTCTATGGATTAGAGGTATGTTAGTAGGTGTAGAACAATGCAATATTACGCTTAAAACCTTATATTTATATTTAAATGTAATAATAATGAAAAATCCGAATGAATTTTATAATTAAAATTATCCGAAAGTGACTCAATAGGGTTACCATAGTTTAAAATAAAAAGGCAAATTACATTTAGAACTTAATCTACATTAACATTATGCAAGATACAGATTACGAATACGTGATTTAAATACGAAATAATAACTTATTCTAATATTATTGTCGATTATTGCTTTTAATATATGATTTTTAATGCTGTTAAAATGGTCCGTTGGTCTTTTTATTTGTGACAAATCGAATTAAAAAAGGAATGTTTTTTTAAACGCACTTATTGGTCCCAAAGATTGTCTTTTCTTAAATTGGGGTAAAAACCTTGACTTTTTATACTTAACTAATTTTCAAATTAAATTGAATTACCTTCATTTAAATATAGGTACGAAAAGCTTAAAAAAACGCTCCGTCCCATGCCGATAACATGACACCGAATACGGTATCCGTTTTAAATACATTTTAACATTAAAAGGCACGATTTTGACAAAAAAATACACGTTACAATTTCATCGTATTACGAAACAATCTCTATGTACAATAACTTTAAAACTAAAGATTATCCATTGACATTTCACATTACTCGTTTACGTTAATTCAGCTTTACGCCTTCAGAACTTAAAACATGGCTGTATGGATACCACTGCCTTTGCCTATCCCTAGAGGCAAAAAAAAAGTAAAAAAAGCATAAAGGTTCGTTCGATTCGTTTCCCGCTAAAATGTACTGTCACTATCCTCTTATTTGATTACAATAATTTAGTGTATACCGAGTACATTACTCGCTAAAAATCGTAAAAAACGTTGCTTTTGATTTTGCAGCAAGCAGTGTATTTCCTACTTTATGTTTTACATATATTCTCATTTAGGAATAGGTATTAGTGCGGCTGATATTGTTCAAAATGTCAATGGGTAAGTTTCAAGCGGTTTTTAGTTACATATGACTCTGAGGCCGCTTCTTTCTGCTGAACAGGCCTCCGAAGACGCCCTTCTTGTCTTTTTTCTCCTTAGAGACTCCGCTGACGGATAACTCGGACTCCCCTGACGACCTGATGACAAATATAACAAAAATTTGAGGTAAAATTTGTTTTTTTTTTTCAACAAATTGGAAACCTTGCAAATCCCATTTTTTTAACTATTGACAATATAAATCGAAAGCCATTTCGAGAGAAACGCTTGTAGAGCAAAAGATTTTTTTGCAAGTACAATATTTTTTTTAAAAAATAGCAAAATTTTCTCTCTCACTTTTCACTCTCATCTTTCTCTTTCGACGTGTTACAAGCTCGTTACTTACCTAGAAGCGGGACGCTGGTCAAGCGCAGGCGAGCCTCCGCTGCCAGCCACCGACGCGGGCCTCTGGTTGCCTCCGTACGCTATAACACAAAGGGGTCAACGTTAAATGGATGTAAAACTACACTCGTGAGCAAAACAACAGGCCACTTTTCATCCAACTTTGTATGGAACGCGATCTGTTATTTTGCCCTCGAGTGTATATTTGTTGGAACAAAGAATTTAACTTGATACCGGTATACTTAACGGTATGAGAATGTGGATTTTGAGTCATTAATAAAAATTCTTCCATGCTAATCTGGGAGTAAAGAAAAAACATAGAATTTACCAGTTGCTTCTCTTCCCGCGCAGATGGTAAAAGCCCATCGAGGGAATGGGCCAAAGTCGGTATCGTACCGTTATTTGTATACCGGTATCGTACCGTTATTTGTATACCGGTATCAGGCGTTACTATAAAACATATAAGGTAAAAACAAAGCCCAAACAACAAGCTGCTAAAACCCAACACCAGAACACATTTCAGACAAAAAAAGGTTATAAAATAATAGGTTTCAATCTAAATTTCAACAGAAAAACACATCAACCACAAATACAAACATAGACAATACATATATACAATTTATAAGCCAAGCTACAGACGGACAGACATATATTACGTAATACTATCTAAAGAACATAAAGAACATACATTGTACTCTATGTAGTACGTAAAGTAGATGACTCGATCCTGGGAGCGTGTCAAATATATAAATATTAGAGGAAACCTTTCAAAAGTACACTAGAGTAACAAAATAATATTGTATTCTTCCGGTGGACAGGCAGAAACTTAAGACGCTTATTAAGAGAATTCAGTGTAAAGTTTACTACTTTCAACGGAATGCATATAGACTACAAGCCCATGGACAAAAAAACATGGGAAACGAACCAACGTGAAACACGCTTAGAAGGCTGTTACTATATCATAAAATAACTCTGAGCGCTATGCCGTCTTTTCTGAGCGGTACAGATTTTTTCGCATACATAGAAAAAAAAAATGCACTAACTTCCGGCACCACCACTTTAAAGCGGCACTAGGTCTTTCGGCATTTATTTTTAATCATCTATAAGCTATAAAAACGCCGTAAATTAATAATTAGTCGTAATTCCCCACTTGTACCTGAGAAATTCCATAATGTACCGCTCAGAAAAGACGGCATAACGCTCAGAGTTATTTTATGATATAGTAACAGCCTATAAGCGTATTTCACGCTGGTTCATTTCACATGTTTTTTTTTGTCCATGGGCATGTAGTCTAATAGACAATGAACGCAGTTTTTTTTCTACATAACGAGCTCATGTTATTTCTGTCTTCTACTTCACCACCGGAGTTTAGAGAAAATAATGCGTCCTGTAAAACATTATACGTGACAATTACCGCTATTTGGTTGAGGCAATCGTCAAACAGCTCAAACGTTTCATAATAAATTATAGGGCTAGTTTTTACTGCAAATAATCTTTTACTTAAGTTTCATTAATATGAAATCTATCTAAACATAGTTTCACAGGACGCAATATCTTTTGACAATATTTCTTTACATAAAGAATTAAACCAGTTATACACTAATGAAGAGATAAGTCGAAGCAAGAAACTAAACGCTACAGAAATCAGAAAAATAAAAATTCTATCCCGTATACTGTTGGCAACACTCAAACATTGACACTTGTGTTGCCAAGCTGCTACGGTTTTTTTTCGTTTATTTTTCTGACCAGCCAGCTTGGTGTGGGTGTGATGACCTAACAGCAAAACATAACGGTATGAAAAAAAACATTGTGTGGTTTTACGAAACCACGTAGCAAGTGAAACTTTTTAGGCATTTAATTGGAAATTTACTTAAAATTATTCCATTTTACTAATAATTAAAAACAAAACACAAATACGGCGGAGCGCTTGCACGAACAAGTGAGAATGTACACGTAAACGCTACTCGGTCAGCTGATGCGAGCTGTGGGCGCCGCCATATTGGCTGCTCTGCCGAGCGCCTGTCACTTTATCCCCACTCCGCGGCCAGCTGTAATGTGACACAGGCGACACCCGATAGATGGACGAAAAAATTTGAGGCGATGGAAAAAAGTTTCACTATAAAAAAGGTACCGTCATTGCTAAGAACTTTGGTTAATTCCACATCTTCGCTTTCTAAAATCACACAAAACTGACTGAGATTTTTTAACACAACTAATGAATGTTATTCTAATGCATTATCTACTGTTAGTAATAGTCACAAAGCAGTCATGAACCTTTAAGTTTATCTTGTTATTTTTCTGCTTTTTAACAAATTTCTTAATCACTCATCTCTTAAGTCTTTCTGGACACAGGCCTTCCCCAATCTCCACGACAATCGGTTTTGTGTTATGCACCCCCTTGACGCGATCTTTACCAGATCGTGGGTCAAAGACCAATTATTGTCATTCTAATTTTTTACTCGTGAAGGCAAAGGCACTTGTCCATGCAGTCGATTATACTTTTACTTGGTAGATAAATTTGCTTACACACATTTGTTTCACTAATAAATAATTATTTGATACAATGGATCACCAGTTAGTCCCAACGGATTTTAACTTTCTTTTTTTCAACTAACCACCGTAGAGAAAGGTTGCTGTCATGACTGCTTCGTGTAAAACTAAAGAATTAATCATATACTAAAAGCCAGCAATCGCTAGGAAACCGAAGAGCAATCCAAGCAGGCATTATGGGACCCTGCCCACCCGATATGGCAATCAATTAACACTAATTCTCTTCGGCAACACTAGACTACTGACCCAGCTCGCTGGCAGAGTAGAAATGAGAGGTTTCGACGCCCCAATTGTTGTTCTGTCTCTCATAGTTCTGCCACGCACTCGGCATGTTCCTGTTCTGGTCTCGCGACACCCTCTGTTGGTAGCTATTCACGAGAGCCGACACTTGGTTCGGCGCGCGTTCGGGCACGTTCGGCTGGCGTTCGGGCATGTTCGGGCGTTCGGGCGCGTTCGGGCGTTCGGGCATGTTCGTGTGGCGTTCGGGGATCGCCGGCGGGCGGTCGGGCGGCCCCGACAGCGGTAATGGCGGGGCGCCGTCCGCCACTAAGGTTTTAGGTTATAAAGGGCCGTTCATTATTCACGTGATGTTTTTTAACAACTTTTTAGACCCCTTGTGACGTTTTGTACTACCCCCCTTCCTACCCCACCTTAGATCACGTGTATTTTTTAAAAAAAAACCTTGACTTGAAAAACAGTTTAATCGAATTAGATTCTGGAAAAATAATGTGTATCGTTTTCGAAAATAAATACACGTGATATCTTCTCAAACCCCCCTCCCTCGTTGTGATGTTTGGTGATTTTTTCGGACCCTCTCCCCTTGTGTGATTAATGGACGGCCCCAAAGGTTAAACGTGTTTTTAGTTTAATTTAATTCGTTGTTAAATTAGTGACATGTTTGAAATGGTATCCCTTGTCTATACTAATAATATAAAGAGGTAGTTTGTGACGTTGTAGGGGGTGATCTCTCAACTGATTCAGAAAATTCTTTCACCAGAAAGCTATAATTATTTGTAGTGACCGACCGAAATTTCGGTTTAGGTCAGTTTCGGCCAAAATATAGCCGTAACTTTCGACCCCGCCGAAACTCGAGTGTTCGTGAATTTTCGTGCGTCGTTCGGTAAACTTCGCAGCTAACTCGTGCTTGCTCGCCGGCGGGGCCTCGGCTCAGTTCGCCACCGTTCATTTAATCGTGATAGGTTATATTTTGCAATTGAGTGATTTGGTAAGTATAATATGCGTTAATAAATGTAAAAAATGAGTAAATTTTAAATGTTTTAATAAGTTTCGGTTTCGGTTTCCGCCGAAACAGGGAGCAAGACCGAAAGTTCGGTTTCGATTTCGGCTGAAAAATCAGTTTCGGTCGGATACTAATTATTTCCGAACGTCATAGGCTATTTTTAATTCTGCGCGGACGACGCGCGGGTATCACCTAGTTTGCTATAAAATTAATAGTCATAAGATTGTTTGAATGATGTGTCTGTACGACAAAATTACAAACTCCCGTGGAACATCTACTGCTCACCAGATCCGGGATCCGGGTTCGATTGTCGGCCATAGCTTTACTTTTACCTGCTATTGGTGGTGTAGGGGTATAGCACGCGTCACGGAATGACGAGGAACCGGGTTCGATTCCCGCCCATGGCTTTACTTTTCGGATTTATGTGTTTTAATTTTCAGTGTCGATTAAAATGTGATTTAAAAAAATACAGAAATACCATTTCAGATGCCACTTTTTTAAAATATTGATGAAACACGTTTAGCTTAGCAAGTAAATATAAACATAGGACACAACATGCCGACATTTGCAGACTTCACAAAAGCTTTTGAAATTGTTTATTATGTTATTTTTAATTGTCAAAATATCTTTCGCTCATTCAAAATGTAGCCAGACCAAGCTCTACTATATCTGTGCCAAAATACCTATATAAACATTTATAACTCGAGAACGGCCGAACCGATTTGGCTGAAAATTGGTGGGGACTAGCTTAGAACCAGGAGACGGATATAAAATACTTTTTATCCCGATTTTCCTGCCTGAAAAATCCCGAAATGTTGTACCAATAAAGCTACATTACATTTGGCACCTACATATTATTCCTTGATTAGTATAAAGGTGCACAAAGGAATTTTTCAAATTTCCCACGGGATAAAAACACGAGGTAAATAATTAAGACAATAATTAGTAGATAATATTCCTAGAGGACCAGGTAGGTGCTCTAAGGGATTTTCCGAATTTCCCACGGGATAGGAAATAAAAACCTTGTACTTGGAGACATGAGTGGATGTATGGGGTATGTCATGACGTTATCTGCGGCGTTAACTTCCCCAAGTCGCTGTCAACTACTTTAAGCGACTTAAAGGAAAACTTACGATCACAATATAAATATGATATGTGTACAGTCCGACCTTCTAGCTATATTCTTAAAAAGAGCGCCTATGTAAACGGTATAAAGATTTATAATCATTTGCCCGAATATATAAAATCTTTAGATGGTAATAAATTTAAAAATAAACTAAAGGATTTTTTACTTTCAATGTGCTTTTATAACTTGAATGAATACTTTTGTACAAATTATTAAAATAAAGATATTAACTACCTAATAATTTATAATAATAAATCTAAATATTGTACGTCCGAAATGGATAAACTGTTGAAACTTATAAAAATTATGTTATCACAATTGTACACGGTTTTATACAATAAACGTTTCTTATTTCTTATTTCTTATTTCTTATTTCTTAAGGCGTGGTCTGGCTACCCGACGCAATTGTATGTGTGTTAGTCAGTCTCACCGTCTCTCTGTGATCTGATGAACTCCGAGTTGAGGTCGCGTCCGTTGGAGAACCGCGAGCGTCCCCACGAGCCGGTCGCTTGCTCTGAATTCCTGGATATACATAAAAATATAATAAAATCGATATTCCATACTAAGTACTATCAAGAAGATTTTTTATTTCTTGATTTTTATGTTAACTTTTACGGTTTTACGGTTAGAAATTAAATTTCTAAATGTCAGTGAAAATTAGAACACATAGAAAAATCCGAAAAGTAAAGCTATGGCCGGGAATCGAACCCGGATCCTCGTCATTCCGTGACGCGTGCTATACCCCTACACCCATAGCAGGTGGGTAGTCTTCGAATTTTTCTATGTTACTAGATGTCACGTGACCTTTGTTACTATGCGAATTTTGTCGCTAAGCGTCATCTGTTTGAATGATGTGTCTGTACGACACAATTTCAAACTGCACACGTCACGGAATGACGAGGATCCGGGTTCGACTCCCGGCCATAGCTTTACTTTTCGGATTTTTCTGTTCTAATTTTCACTGACATTTAGAAATTTAATTCCATACTAAATTAGGATTAATACTAAGTATCTTCCATGCTAGCAAAGACAAACATAGAATGTACTTGCTTCTCTTCCCGCGCAGATCTTAAAAGACTATCGAGGGATTCGAAAATCTTAGGAATCATGTTATAGGCGATGCTAGCGAGAGAAGCAACCGGTAAATTCTATGTTTTTTCTTTACTCCCAGACCAGCATGGAAGAATGTATGTATGTATGTATCTAGAGGTCCCGGGTTCGAATCCCGGTAGGGGCAGACAGTTGTATGATGAATATGAATGTTTGTGCCCGAGTCATGGATGTTGTATGTATTTATCTACATTATATAAGTATGTTTATCCGTTGCCTGGTGCCCATAGTACAAGCTTTGCTTAGTTTGGGGCTGGGTCAATTGGTGTAATTTGTCCCAAGATATTTATTTATTTATTTATTTATTATTTGTGTATTTATTGACCTGAGTACAACTTCGGAGCCGTCGTCAGGGCTGGGGGCTTTGCGCGGGGGCAGCGACGGCAGCACAGTCGATTCTGCAACGCATATTAAAACTTGGAATGGAAAATAACAGTGTGAATGAGACGGACGATACTAGGAGTGAGACGGCGAATACTCGATTTGAGGAAGGTGATATGTAATATGGTTAAGGATTTAGTTTGATGCAGCCTGCAGTAAGACTTTGATACGTTAATATGAAGACATTAAATAAATACTTATCGGTGGCTAAATTAGCTTTCTGAAAATCAAAAATTTATTTTTGCAAACAGGCCGCTAAAGGCTCTTTTACATGTCTTTTTTGAAACTACCAGCGCATTCAGAAAGACCATCGTTGCCAAGAATGCGCCGCAAGCAACTTGACATAATCACTTCCCGTCTCTCCCCTCTACTCTTTTTTTTATAAGAGGGGGCAAACGAGCAGATGGGTCACCAGATGGAAAGTGATCACCATCGCCCAGGGGCACCTGCAAGACGTAGGATCACAGATGCGAGGAAAGAAATTGCGTTTAAAAAGCACCGTACTTGACTGCCAACCACCTTGATGTTGAGGATGCAAGTTCTTCTTCTTCTTCTTTCCCTCTAGAAGTAAATCCAAACAATTCTCCAATTCATCCAAAATAGTGAATTAATCGTTGCAACTGACCTATGTTCCTGTCGGGCGTGGGGGGCTTCGCTGGCTCCGCGCTGGCGCGCGCGCGGTGCTCCTGCAGCACCTCGGCCTGCGTGCGCCGCCGCTCGGGCTCCGGAGACGACGCCGCCGACGACGACGAAGACGCACTCCTGCACAGAACACCACCATGGTGTGACCACTACAGTTTTAAGTTTGGCTTGTACTCGTAGTCTAGCCTACAAGTTCAAAATGGTCTAAAATAGAGATACTGCTCTTAAAATTATGTGCGATAGCTCATTGGATCCGGAATGACGCCTAGAAAAATGTGCCAAAACTGTGTAATTAGCACATAAAAAATTGCAAGTTATAAACAATTAAAGATGAAAAAAAGGCATTTCGTTTTTCGCCAATATTTCAGACTATTAATATTTAAGATATTTAAAAAAAAAATTGTTAAAGAGGAGGAAATTTCCAATAAAATACTCCCAGCTCCCGGAACTCTATCTCCATTATTTATAATTTTAATTTAAAACTAAAAATTCTCTGCGCTTCATTTGTAGGTTGCGCGCGTGGTGTAAAATATATTGTAAATAATTTTTTTCTATACTTTGTTATATATATGGTTGTTTTTGCAATTTTTAGAAGTTTGAGAAAAAAATATAACAAAGAATTTGTTTTGTTAAAATTGGTTTCTTATATCTGCTGAGTGGATCAACTATTTCTTGTTGTTATCCCGTCCCGTCAGGGATGGCACCAAAGCAGGCGTCACCTTATCATGCTTACCAGATAACCGGACGAAGCCCGCGTGAAAACTAGAGACGTCCTCCTGTGAGGAGGCCTGTGCCCTGCAGTGGGATGTATACAGAATGGAGATGATGTTAATAATATATTATTTTTACAATGTCTTTACCTCTGCAACCTTCTCTTGAGCTCGGCGTTGGGTGACTCCGGCGGCGCGTACGGCGTCAGCTGCAGTTCTGGTGGCAGCTGCAATATAATACAGTAAACATTAATGCCTGATGCTTCTGGTGGCAAAGAGCAGTCACAACGCGTCACTGAATACTCTGACCAGCTAAAACTAGTCGCTAATAGCTGTGCTCAGTCGCAACGCGCCACTGGTTGCTCTGACCAGCTAGAATACGTGACTGATGGCTCTGACCACCTAAAACAAGTCACTAATGGCTGTGAGCAGTTGCAACAGGACACTTGATTGCTCTGACCAGCTAGAATACGTCGCCGATGGCTCTAACCACCTAAAACAAGTCACTAATGGCTGTGAGCAGTTGCAACACGACACAGATTGCTCTGACCAGCTAGAATACGTCACTGATGGCTCTGACCACCTAAAACAAGTCACTATGGCTGTGAGCAGTTGCAACACGCCACTGATTGCTCTGACCAGCTAGAATACGTCGCCGATGGCTCTAACCACCTAAAACAAGTCACTAATGGCTGTGAGCAGTTGCAACACGACACAGATTGCTCTGACCAGCTAGAATACGTCACTGATGGCTCTGACCACCTAAAACAAGTCACTATGGCTGTGAGCAGTTGCAACACGCCACTGATTGCTCTGACCAGCTAGAATACGTCGCCGATGGCTCTAACCACCTAAAACAAGTTACTAATGGATGTGACCAGTTGCAACATGACACAGATTGCTCTGGCCAGCTAGAATACGTCACTGATAGTCCTGAATGGCTACAACGCGTCATTGATTGCTTTGGCCAGCTTGAATACGTCACCGATAGTCCTTTGTTTAAAGCAGGGTTTCCCAAACCATGGGTCGCGAGCGAATATTAAGTGGGCCCTGCCTGTAAGCTGCTCTAATATGGTGGGCATTAAAACTAAATACCGAAACAAATTGGACTTGTCAAACTCACTGCGCTTAAAATTAACTCGCGTTGAAGTTGATGTCAAAACTGTGATGGCGAAACATCGGAAACAATTTCATCCTTCCCATTGAAATAACTTTTTTGATGTAGAAACTACATTGTAAGTAGTTATTTAATTAAGCAATAAAAAAAAATTAACACTTCGTTTGTTATTTGAAAAGTCCTTTCTTCATATTGGTAACGGTTGAATTTCTTAGAGGTGGGACTCAAGTTTGTAAACTTGTATTAGATGGGTGGTAGCCCAGACAACTTTGGGAACCCCTGGTTTAAACTCACTAATGACTGTGACCAGTCGCATCGCGTCGTGATATCCCTGATCAATTGCAACGTGTCACTGATGGCTCTGACCAGCTAGAATACGTCACTGATGACCCTGGCCACTCGCACAACTGACCTGCGCGTGGAAGCTGAGCTTGGCGACCCAGTCGCGCATGAGCGCGGGTGAGGAGCACCCGAACAGGTACTCGGCGCCGTCCGCGCAGCTGAGGCGGAACACGTTGGCGCGCTTCGTGTAGTCCCCGGCCGGCTCGCAGCGGGCCTGGCGACAAAACAACACAGATGTAAATCAAGATCGAAATTAAAACGAAATTAATCGAAATCAAATTTAACATTGAAAATGAAATAATAATTATAAATTCAACATGAAATCAAGATCAGTGGCGTGATAGGGTGGCAGGGGTGACAAAATGCCAGGGGCCCCTAGCTCTACGGGGCCCCGAACTGGCTTGGTTTAGAGCACAGAAGGGACGCTGATGCACTTCTTTGTTGTGGAAGGAGCCCCATTTGACGAATTTGCCGCGGGCCCCAGACGTTGTAGTTACGCCACTGATCAAGATTGAAATCGAAATCAAATTAATAATGAAATTAAATTTGAAATCAAAATCAAAATCGACATCAAACTTGAAATTAAAAATGAAATCATAATTCAAATTTCAACTTAAAACAGAAACCAAAATCAAAAACGAAATCGAGCTTCAAATATAAATAAGCTAGAGCTAAGCTATAAGCTAGAGATAAGCTAGAGGTCCCGGGTTCGAATCCCGGTAGGGGCAGACATTTGTATGATGAATACGAATGTTTGTGCCCGAGTCATGGATGTTGTATGTATTTATCTACATTACATAAGTATGTTTATCCATCGCCTGGTGCCCATAGTACAAGCTTTGCTTAGTTTGGGGCTGGGTCAATTGGTGTAATTTGTCCCAAGATATTTATTTATTTATTTTATTTAAATCTAAATGCAGCATAATAGTCTCTCTCACGTTGAGGATGGCCTGCGGCGGCGCCGCGGCCTTGGCGGCGCTGAAGTCCAGCTCGTCGCGGAAGAAGCACAGCAGCTGGCCGCACAGCACGCAGTAGTACGAGCGCCAGGAGCGGACCGTGGCGCGCTTGCCGCCGACTCCTGACTCCTGCTTGCGCTCCAGGTAACCTGCAACAGCACAATTATGAATTAGCTTTAAGTAGTGTCTAGCCGAAGTTTCAGTTACGGTTTCGGCCAAAAAGTCGCGTTGACAGTCAGACGAAACTTATAAGATCGTGCTTTCGGGTTTTGCATTGCCATCCGTCCTACACATGTGTACCAAATTCCAAGACAATCGGACCAACCGTTGAAGAGTTCTCCGCGGAGACGGTCCTGGCTGGACCACCAGAATTCTACTACCAGATGATTGTATTGTCATCTGACTTATTCAAGTATGCAAAATTTCAGCTCAATCGGACGAAGATATCTGCTTGAAAATTGAGACGCAAGATTCCCGGACAAACATACTTACATTAATAAAAATCTTTTAATAACATAGAATTTACCAGTTGCTTCTCTAGCTATGTATGCTGGTCTGGGAGTAAAGAAAAACACAGAATTTACCAGTTGCTTCTCTAGCTATGTATGCTGGTCTGGGAGTAAAGAAAAACACAGAATTTACCAGTTGCTTCTCTTCCCGCGCAGACGGTAAAAGCCCGTCGAGGGAATGGGCGAGCCTTAGGAATCATGTTATAGGCGATGCTGGCAACCCATCACTATTTTGATATCCCTTTCCACCTATACGTCCTTAATCGTGCTAAACGTGGCCTTAAGGTTTTGTTGCCTTGGGCCCTGCCTACCCCGTAAGGGATAAAGACGTGATATATGTATGCTTCTCTACCCGCGCCGATGGTAAGAGCAATAAAAAAAATATCGTGTTGTCTCCTCTGACTGAAATAACTGCTACACTTTATGGCGTGTTAAGTTTTGTGGGGCCTGTTTTTTTCCGAATGGTTTCATATCTATGTCCGGAAGTAGCTGGGCGTGCGCTTCGACTAGCCGTCACGGCTAGCACGGCTCACCTTCTATCTCGACGGGCGGCAGCTCCGCGTCGGGCCGGCGGTGGCGGCGGAAGCTCTGCGTGCGGCGCCGCGTCGTGAACGACGGCGTGCGCTTCGGCGTCTTCATCACCTGCTAAGCGCATGACACATCAACACCACAAGATATAGATTAATGTCATTAATGTCGAGGCCTGGGAAGTAGCCAATTGGATGAGTAGCTCGTTTAAAAACACGAACCGCAGTTGAGTGTTTTTTAAAGTTAGTAGTTAGGGCCGACAACGCACTGGCATCGCGTAAAGCGCTGCGGGTGTCTATGGACAGGGCAGTGGTGATCATTTAACATCAGGTGACCCACTAGTTCGTTTGTCTGGCCTCTCTAACATAAAAAAAAAGTTACGAATCCAGCAATTGCTCTTCCTGCTGAGGCGGATATAATGTTTTTCTCAAACATTGAGAGGAAATGAAAATAAAATTTGCACTAAACTTGCTCGCAGCTTAGGTGGTGTTCACGTTCCCGCCTTTTTTGTTAAGTTTTTTTTTGTCATCTGTCACCGTAAGCTATTTGAGACATTGATGAAAACGTTAGACTCGTAAAATACGCGCAATCCTCGGCCATCGACTTGGCTGTCTGACATTGTTGTTCATTATTCCAGTCTCTTTGACTTTAAAAAAAAGTTAAAAACA